>JBBELK010000030.1:0-1200000 GCA_037783545.1 Henricia sp. BOLD:AAB3569 | reverse complement strand
ATACCCCTTTTTTACCCCTATTTAAACCCTACATTTGAAGCTATGCATTCTATAATTATGTCACAATACTGATCGTCATTGGCTGAAACAATTGTACAAACTACGCCTGAATCGTGGATATGGCATCTCTGTTATACACTCATTCCAGGAATCCATAAAATATGTTTAATTTTGCAAATGATATATTGGCCTTTAAATATGTCAGAGGTGACATATTTAAAGGACACCCCCCCCCCCCCCCCCCCCCCCATGCAGTACCTGTGCCCTTGAGCAAGGCACTCAACCACACTTGCTCCATCCTTCGGAAGAGATGTAAAGCCGTTGGTCCAATGTGTTAGGTTACGGTAACGCACTTTAAAGATCCCAGAGCATTCTTTATGCATGCGAGTGACAGTGCAATGGGCACTTTAGAGGAATCCTTGGTATGAATACCAGAAAGAAATGGGTACGTAAGGAGACATTTCCATAGAAAAGTGCACAAAACGTATCTTTTTATTAATACCTGAAGCTATGCAGAGCTGAAATTTGAAACATTAATGGTTTAATGTTCCCTAATAAGAATGGTTTGCGCCCTAACTTTTTAAATTAATTTTTGAAAATTAGTGAGACACCGAAAATGTCTCCCTAATTCCAAATGTCCCCCTAGTAAGATCTTAATCCCAAATGTCCCCCTAATAAAATAATTCAGGGAAAATATGTTTCTCTGTGAATTTGTACTCAATGAAACTTAGAATTGGCTGCATACCAATCAAACAATAACATTTTAATACAAATTCCTTCATTCATAGCTCAATATGATACAATAATTTTGAATAAATTTGAATGTTTATTTTTGTCTCAAAGAAATCATTAAATTTTGCAATTTTAAAAACATACACATCGTACATGCAAGGAGTGAAGCTCAACCATCTGCGACACAACCTCACACATATTATTTGCAATCATATACTAGGTGACAAATAATATATGGCAACATCCCAAGGTCTTGGCAACTGCAGGTACAGGTGGGTACACAACTGCCTCAATCAGTCAACATGAAAACTGCTGTTAGTGTAAGTAGTGTTGTCATGCTTAAGTTTCTAATGGCCTGTACACAGTGGGTTTATTTGAGTAAAACGCATGCCAACTGCACTATGATGAGTAATTTAAGAAACAAAAGACCTTGAGCTCAACAAGTACAACATTTTAATGTAAATAACAACAAATATTATTCCCTGAAAAGCGAATACGACTACAAGTTTACAAAGATTACAATTGCAGTGATTTTTCCAAATACTGGGTATAAAGATTTACGTTTTTGCAGACAACCTTTTCATGTATAATTGCCACAGCTAGAATGCACAAAGGACGGACTTGTCATACTTTGCCCAGTATTCAGACAAAATGGCGGCACCCATAGTGAAAGTTCGTATACGCTTTTCAGTGGGTAATATATTTTCTTGTTCTTTCCATTAAAATAATTTACAAGTTGCACTTGTTGAGCACAATTAGGTCTTCAATTTTGTTTCTTAGGTATAATTCACCTTTTTTAAGTCCAGTATATAGCGACTGGATTCAAACTGAGCCTTTTCGGGCGTATATGCGACACGCGTCATTTTGAGAAATAGCAGTGTCGACAGAATTTGGGCAAAAAGCATTTTGGGATTCTGTGGTTTTGAGCACTCATTTCCGCACTAGAAATTCATTCCACACTAGTTTTCTAAAAGTGACGTGCGTTGAATTTACTCACAAAAAGGCTGTGAATCCGCCCCTACTGACCGTAAAGTACATGTATATATGCACGGCACGTGTCCGTGTGATGGTCTCGCCGCGATTTCCCCCCCATCTCTCCCTCCAACACCCCCTCAACCCACACCCCCCCCTCAACCCCAACCGCCCCCCTCGTGCTTTAAGTTTAAAAATGGTGTGAGACCAGTTCTATTGAAAATTTCAACCACCCCGGAATGCGAGTGTAACCAGAAAAAAAAGAAACCAATAGAAACAAATATTTTAGTACAGAAAAACACATCCAGTTTTATAGCAAGGTTGATATGGAGTTACGTAATTGACCCTTTCTGTGGCATGCTATGGTCGTACACATACCATACCTCATGCGCAGCCATGGGCAAAAGCATGCTCTTTATGTAAAAGAGAGCACGTATTAATGACCTTGCAGATAGAGATTTTTAAAGTTAACAGTTAAGCAACAGTTGAATACAGGATTTTTTAGCCAAGCTAAAGTAAACATTTGTCTAAATCTGAAATACATGGAAATTACCTGTACACCAAAACTTTTTTTAAAGGAGCGTGACCAGAGTTTCTGGAAAATAGTTTTCGATGTAACTTACCAATATTATCAAGTAACTCCCATACACACCTCCCATGTCCCAAAAACCCGAAAACATTCGCAATTTCCAGTAAAAAATTGAACAAAACTATCGAGTATGCTTTCAGCGGATAAACGTTGATACTGGAAAATTAGTTTACAAATAATCGGTGGATTTTCGACGATATCCTCGGAAATATGCGGCCTAGAAGCGCGGGAGTTTCAGTTTCGTAATCAGAAAAATATAACGGATGTTATGATATAAAAATCTCATAACCCATAAGGTAAGTCCCGGGGAGTTATGGGTAAAAAAAAGTGATCTGGTCACACTCCTTTAATTCTGTTTTTTTTTTTTTTTAATCTACATTGATTTTTGCACATACCGTCTTCAGACAGAGTATCCCATCCATGCAGGAGACGGTTGATGAAAGACACAAATCGCCGTGGCAACTCCAGTATGGCAGAAAATGCCATTTTGGTGCTATAGTCTCTGGATTCCTGGTTTTTATGTCGCATGCAAATGAAACTTTACTCAGCTGGTTGGGGGCATGCCATGCAGGGTTGGGAGCGGAAATCGTTAGTTCTCATCTAGATGATGTTTTCCATTGTTCTTTAGGCCAAGAGCGACGAGTGACCGAGTTAGTTATAACATCATGCATATGTCTTTGGAAGACAGTTTTTCCAACATCATGCCAGAACCTGAAATTCAAAGATGACAATATTGTTAGTCTTTTATAATTACCGGTATAACCCTGTATAGTGACCATGTAACGCAACCATAGAGTTAAAGCAACCGGAATTTATACATGTACATGAACATCAGCCTCACACACGTCTCATTCTTGCATGGGTGTGAAGATTTTTCCCATAGTAACCCGCGATATCCAATTTTCACAGCATGACTCTGGTTGTATAGCGGTGTATGCACATTGCATGGTCTATATTAGTCAGTGTTTAATAGCCTTAGAAACTTGTTTACTGTAGTTCCCCCACCTCGGACCTTCCCTATCCCCTTCCCCCTCCCCTACAGCTCTCCACTACAGCCCTCTCCCCCTCCCTTCCCTTCCCTTCCCCCTTCCCCCTCCCTTCCCTTCCCTTCCCCCTTCCCCTACAGCCCCCTCCCCCTCGCGCGTGCCCCTTCCCTCTCGTGCCCCTTCATGCCCCTCTAATGCCTTCGTGCACCTGTGCACCTGTGCACCTCTCCCCCCCCCCCCCCCACCCCCCCCCCCCCCACCCCCCCCTAGACTGGTTCCCGTCCACATATTCCACACAGGAGAATATAAGGACAGGTAAAGGGCGCTTCATCTTGATCTGTAATTGGTCGTCTTTGCGCGTGCGCATTGTGTTTTTTATATTTAAAAATTGGCCAAGCCCTTTGCTTTAGGCAATGTACTTTATTTACATAATTGGATATGTTTGACACGCACGGCCAATTAAGTTACAAATGAATGTCAATGCAAAATCTGCGCATTACTAAAAAGAAAATAATAATAATAACCACGTCATGGCTGCCCTTTACCGATCCCTATATTTTCGCAATAAGCGAACCAATCTATAGGGATCGGGAACCAATCTACCCCCCCCCCCCCCCCATCCCCCTAAAAACAAATAAATTAAATTTTACGAGCCTGTCGGTTGCAATGACAGATGGGTCTTTCTATAAATTAGGGGTCCAATGTTGGTGTCCCCCGTTACATTTTACATCTTGTTTTTGTAAATTCAGGACACATTCTTTAAATACTTTCCATCTCAAAGAGTGAGTACATAAAGTACAATTCATACAAAATGGTTTAAAAGCCATTTTAATGATTTTTGTACGAAAAATAACACATATCAGGTGTAACGGGGGACACCAAATGTCACACTTTTGGACCCCTAATTTATAGAAAGACCCAGATGTAATTTGAGTGACAATACTCAGTATTGAAATTTTTTTTAATTCTTTTTTTTTTCCATGCAAGTACCTGCACCTAATGGAAACCTATGGCCACACTATGGCCACATTCTGACAAGTAATATTCCCCATATGGTACTATTAAAAAAAAAATCATTTCCTGTAAAAAACACACTTGGAAATTGGAAATTTTGGAACATTCTGTTTCTCATTTTTTATGAGCACTCGGCACTGAAAACACAGCAGCCAACAAATTATATTTGACAAGGACAAAGTGCTCAGGTGCTGTTTCTGTTGCGAATATGTCAGGTTCCACAATATGGATATATTCATTGTGCTATCAATAAAACCAATTTGCAGGATTTCAACGCATGAATTTAAGGCCAGAATGTGATTATATACTTGGAACTGATACATGAAACGTGTTGGAATTGCAGAAATACAATGCACCACTGCTATATGCACAAGGATTTATTATACTACGGTATGCATTATAGTCGACATGTTTCAAAATATTGCAGATTTGTAAATCATTGTTTAAACTGTTTAAGCTGAAATTCAACAAAATCCAATATTGGGCATTAATGATAACTCATCAACCTCTAAATAATTCAAATGACCTTTCTTAAGCCTCATGCAGTCCCAGTATAGTGTCGTACAAGGGACATCGCAAATCGCAAATATCTTTGCAAATATTTGCAATTTCCTAGCTGCGACCAGGGGCCAATTTCATGGCGCTGTTTAGCACAACAAATTTGATTAGCGCAGAATTGTTTTCCTTTGTAAAATTGGTTACTGCAGCTGTTTCCTGAAATTTACTCTGAAATTGTATGTCATATTGTGTTTTTAGAAACAGTAGCAAAATATTAGTAAATACACATCACATACGATTTTGGATGGCAACTAATTATTGCAATATAAAGCAACGAAATTCTGTGCTAAGCAGCACCATGAAATTGGCCCCATTTTAGGGCTGGTCGTGGGTAGTCGTGAATATTTCCTGCGATTTTAGTCTTTATTCAAATTGTAAGACCATACAGTCGTGCGTCCTGTAGAAGACTTGTTGCCGACTGACAACACGACTAATCTCACGACTGTTGGACGACTACCGAAAACTACGTACAAGTGGTAAGGTCCTATCCCGCGACTGGCTATATGACCAATCAGGCAACATGTGCTAACTGGCTGTTACTGATCGTGCGACTAGTCTATATATTCTTGCAACCGGTCGTCCAATCAGGTCTATATACTCGCATGTCGGTAGTCGTGGAAAGTCACACGACTGTCGTACGACAGAAGAATTAATACATGTTTACAACGATAAGTCACAATAATAAAGGACCACTATAGAGACATGTCATGCACGCCCCATATTGCATGACTGTCGGATGACAAATAAAAACAGGCTGCAACAATATGCAACTATACATGTACTTCAGTCGCAACCATATCAAAAATCTATTTTTGCAAATATCCAAAACTACCCACAACCACCCAAGACTTGGCACGACTTAATTTTCTATTGCCTGCGATTTCTAGTCGCATTAAGTTGTCGTATCTCCTAGTGGGACTGGGAGTTTAGGCTGGATTCACACTGAGCATTTCAGCGCTAAACCTGACATGCGTCGCTTTGAGAAAAAGCGGTGTGGAGGGAAATTGGAGTGAACGCACAGAAAATCACATCAACTTGGGAGAAAAGTGTTTTTGTGATTTCGTGATTTTCATCGCGTAGTTTCACTCCAAATTCTATCAACACCACTTTTTTTCTCTCAAAGCGACACGCGTCAAATTTTCGTACAAAAGGGCTCAATATGAATCCAGTTTTAGATATAAGCGGACTACAACTACTGTGCAATATAAAGATGCCACAAGCATCACACAAACCTACTGTTGTAATCATGCGTATTGCTCTCCAAAGCAGACGGGCATTTTAATAAGATAGCAGGAATGCTATTATGATGTACTTAACTATACGTTGATATTAATTGATACATCTGTCAGCACAAGCAACAGAAGATGGCTCACAGAGATCCTCTGGCCATCAAACATGACCCCCACATGACAACTCCATTAAGACATTGGCATGATTCACGTTATCTTCTGAGTCATGAATTCATACTAATTTTACTTAAAATCCCTACCTGCAGATTTGGGTGTTCTCCAAGGATGCAGGAAATCATGATTTCATCGTAACGGCTAGTACAATGCGCACAAAGATGACTTCAATTGTGCAAGAGTAAATATTCATGGTAAAAGTATATTCCCAATAACATCAAATGAATATGCAGGGTATGGTATAGTACCTACCTGTCACACAGTGTACTGCATGCACATCACTGAAGAGTTCAAAGTACACACGTGCCTGTCGGAATATGAAAATTGCCGTGCATCCGTACATCTGCATCCACAATGACAATGATACAAGAACACTAGCGATGTTGCTAAAAGCATTATATACACTACTAATTAAAAACCAGTCTCAGTATGTGGGTAAGGAAACACACTGCATGGCTATATAGCCCTGGTCGTTTTGCAGCATCATGATGAGATGGGCGAGACAAAGCAGTGCTCCATTACTGTTGTCGAGGGCTGGGTCATCAGCACTGTGCGCCTACTACATATTTTTATGAGAAAAGGCAGATACTTATTAGGTTTCACACATAGATTACAATAAACCTCTCAGGGCGTCAATAACTGGCTGTGCTATTGTGCACAGATAAAAAGCTGCGAGGTCATGGGTTTTGTGAATTGCACAAAAGTCTGAAAAGATGGGTTCATGTGCCTATTGAGATCCCGACCAACTGAGCTCACAAATTGGTCTATGAGTGATATGTAAATTTCCTGTTGTGACTAAAAACACATGTGGGACTGATGTGGTGTTCAGTAAAGAGTGCATGAAGCCTTCAAAATGAACTGCATAGAAATTGTTCAGAAATAGCCTGGAAAAAAATGTGTACATATTGCCCTATAACACCTACATGTACAGGCTACATTCTGGGAAGTATGTGCATGGGTGCGAGGTATGATGTCAGTTTCCATGGAAATGATTTGGCTAAATGCCAAAGAAAAGCACTGACTGTGTGTTATTATTGCTATATAGTGTGAATCCACATCAGCAACTGTGTAAAGGGAATATTTCCTGTATGTTCCCAATAACGGGTAGTACCATTTCCAACCCCGATTTACATATATACGCAGAAAGTGAAAGTGTAACTAGTACAATTTAATTCATGCTTCCACAAAAATTCGTTCTAGAAACAAACATCAAACTGAAAAACAAATGAGGGACGGAAATCAAGAGACAAATGCCTTTCCTTAGTCAACAACAAATCTACTAATGTTAATACACACACCTAGTTTATCACATGTTGAAATTGACTTTACAGTTTTATGCGGAGGTTGTTTTTATGCATTATAAGGGACGGATAATCAATAAAATTGACAAAAACTGCAATTTTTTACATGCGTTTTCAACTATTTCTTGAAAATGTGATGGCACATGTGCCAGTCAAATTTGTTCTGTTAATTTTTGTAATGTGATTGTAAAATATGAACATTTCTTTACTAGCTGATCAAGGTATTATTTTGAAATTTTCATCCAGTGTTTACCAGTTTTGGATCACGTTCACCCATCAAGTACGCGTACCCACATCATGGAAAATGTTCCAAACACGAGCATGTGTTGCACAATATTTGTTCAAAATATGGCGCAGCTGATGCACGTCACATAAAAATTATGCTCTAGATATTTACTCTATGCACGTGGCAAAGTAGGAACTGACATCGTTTAAGAAAGATCAATTGTGAACATCACTTAAAGGCCCAGTGGATCATTTGCAATGACCCCAAAAAGTAATCGACGAGTTTACAGGGGAAAAGTTCTGAAAGTAAAGATTGAATTAATAGCAACTATCCATTGAAAGGTTTTCGCTCAAAATGATATAATTTTACCAGAAAATAATCCGTAAAGATGAAATTATTTAGATCGTTTGCAAACGATTTACTTATTTTTGGTTTGCATATCTACGCGGTCCAAAATGCGTGGGCGCTGTGTACTCCGTGTGCGTGTTCCAACACGATGCATTTTTATGGATCGCGCGCACACGCAGTATGTGCGCCACAGAGTGCATGACGCAAGCCACATAGTACCCGTTCAACCGAGAACGAATATATGAAACACCCCGCCAAAAAGACCAGGAAAATGCATATGGATTTTCATGTTTTTTTTTAAACGTGGTACAATTGACAAAGCTGAAATTTCTTCGGATGAGTTTGTTGATGTCTTTCTTTTGATTTATAATGGTTTTATTTGCAGAATTCGCTCAAAACAGATCATCTACAGGGCCTTTAATGGTCACCAACTGTAATACACAATGTACTTATTTAGTACAAAAATAAGGAATGGTGGTTGCCAACCATTGCATATATAATTATGCTTAAAAATCAACTTTAAATTTAATGAGTGCTAAATAATAGCAGTATTAATAGTCAACTAGTGAGGGCATGATTTATAGCGACAATTAGGACCAGCAATAACTAATTATATACATGTATCAGCATTAATTTGTCAACAAGGCCCAGTAATTATTTTGCAAGGACAAATATTGTTCTGCATGTGATGTTAATTTCAAAAATATAACTTCATTAATTTACAGTTGGAGGAAGCAAACGGTCTACCACAGGAAATTTGTAAGCATGCAACCGAACTAGACAACACCCAACATCTGTAGGAACAGAAAGCTAGACTCCAATTAAGTTTTGGGTAAGTTCATGCCCGCATAATAGGGAGGTTTAGATGCACGTAAAACGCGAACGTGAACGTGAAATGGCTTGAGCACTGCAGTCATATCATTTGAAGAGCTTATAAACCCAAGTTCAAATTTTAGTCACGGCAAAAGAGTTAATCTTACCACGAAAGTCACATTTGTAGATTTTTGTTTTCGTCTGTTGTAAGATTTCATCAAAGTAATGATCAAGTGCTCAAAGCATTTCGCATTCACGTTCGCGTTTTACGTGCATCTAAACCTCTCTAATACCACCCTCTCTCATCACCTGTCCCTATACCAAACACATGGGGAATCAGGTTGGCGTAGCAGTTCTTTCTTTGCCTTAATTCCACCAGTGTGGTCCTGGTTCAAATCCTGTCAGGGTCAGTGTGTGGATTGGGTTCTCAGTCCCTGCAAGATTCCGTGGGTTTTCCCCACACATTGGTGTGTGGGGTTTTCCCTCCCACCTCTAAAACTGAGAATTTCTTCCTATCTCACACTACGTGGCCGAGCTATGAACCTCGATCCTAGTTGGCTACAGGGCAATGACTGAAGTCGGCTAATCTCAGCAACCAGATCCCTTTAGGGGATCAAACGAAAGGAGGAACAAAAAACATAAATTCATGAACATTTCCAAAAGGAAGTTCTCTCAAAGTAAAGTTAAATGCACCAAGCACGTATGCCAACACTGCAGCAGTTTCCTAACATTTACTCTGAAATCCTTTCTGAAAGCTGTATAAATGACAGGATTAAGAGCCGAGTTGCACAGACTAAGCCACCACAGAGCCTGGGATACTTTGGTGTGGCTTGATAAAGTTGGCATGGTGAAACTAATGGCCGTGTAGCTCTCAAAGATGAACATAGGAAGCCATGAGCCTATGGCTACACCAAGTATGATGGCCGTCACGATGACGGCTTTCTTTTCTCCCTTGAATTGGAAGGGTTGTCGCACTCGACTCTCTCGTCTTGTTAGAGTGTGCGTGCTAGCCCAGTGAGTGTTTCGTCGAAAAGCTTGATTTGGAGCCGATGAATAATGTCTGGAATTCCATGCCAGAACAGAAACCCTTCCTGAAATTGTTGAAGCGTTCTGCTGGTGGAGTTCCTGTCCGTACTTTACTTGCTTTCCATGGGTTGCCGACAGACCAAACTTCCTGGCTCGCTTTGGAAATGAAGAACTTGCCGATCCTGCCACTGTCTGTTGGCTACAAGCAGCGGCAGTTTCTATGGGAACTGGGAGGGAAGTCATGGCTGGATTGACTTCAGGTTTCTGAGACACTGTCATTTTACCAAGAGAGTGAGTCCGAGAGAATCTTCCATTAAGTACTGCATTTGATGTTCGCGGGAATCCTTGATGAAGAGTATCTGCAGATGACGGTCTTAAAGAGTCCATCGTAAACCTTGATGAAACCGGCAGTGTTCGGATCTTCCTCTTCTGTCTCTTCCTCTTCTGTCTCTTCCTCTTCTGTCTCTTCAGTACTGCAACCAGGATGCCAACGTTGCTGAGGAAAAGGATCAAAAGAGGAACTCCAATCCCAGCGGTTAGGCAGAAGAGAAAATATCCAGGGCCTGAAGGATGAAGATTTAAATGAGTCAAAGCGTGGGGGTCTCGCTTTCCCCTGTGGATCAAGAGATATGGTAAGGCCATGAGAGTGGGGATTGACCAAGTGACAACAAGAGTCATGGTCAGTGTTCGGATATTTCGCTTCCTAGCATATGCCGTGGGTAGTTTTATGAGGAGATACCGGTCCAGGAGTACAGGGCACAAGTTCCACAGGCTCAGCATTGTGGTCAACAGACCGAAGCCCATCACAGCTTCACAAGAGATTCTGTCGCAGATATTTTCATCAGTCTCGAGGTAGATGCGAAGGGGGATTGTCGAAGCACACACGATCCAGTTGGATGCAGCCAGTGAAGCAATCAGATAGTTGGGAATAGTCCTCGTGTTTGAGAATTTGCCGACAATGATGAGAATGAGCGTGTTTCCTGAGATGCCAAGTAGAGCCACAATTGACATGAAAACTGGGATGAAGAGATGGTCAGTTGAGGGTTCAGATGCCAAGAGTAAATGGCTGTTGTTAGAAGAGTGGTCTGCCATGGTGGTAATCAAATTCTCTCGGAAAATTGAAACAACTCTATAAGACTTAATATTAAGTTTGTCCAATAGCAACACATAACAACATAAAGCCTGCACCCAAATTATGATTTTTCGGATTATTGTTAGTTCCCTCATCAGTTTGACAAAACAGCCACCGCAATTAAAGAGCGGAAATACAAATACACTCGTCAAGTAACAAGTGCCCCATGCAAAGTGACAGCAAGAGATGTCGATGTTTTCTTCTGTTCCTTATATTTCAGTGATGCATCCTAAATCACACGTCACTCTACCTATTATACAAGATTTTCCTTCACCAACTCTTAATCAAATCTGAGATTTTTACCATTTTAATCTAGGAGCATCATGTATGGAATTTTAGAATTACATTCTTGATTAGTTATGATAGCCTTTGTGCCACCCTTCAATTAGTGTTAGTCATCATATTCACAAGAAAAAATGCCAAAAATTATTCATAATTATTTCTTCCATGCCTTACTTCCTGCGTGGGAAGCCTCTTCAAAAAATTAAGCATGTGCGCTATTTGTCACTCATTAATACGGTAGATTAATGTTTGTATTTTTTTTTCTCTCAAGGACTTCTGAGGGCTTCATAAACAGTATGAAGGTGGGTCATTCCATTAAAATAGCCAACACAGTGTCCCCCTTAGGGGCCGTGCAAAGTTGTCAACTTTTCACGGTTCTACAAAGTGTAGGGAGGGGGGGTGGGGGGAGGGGGGGGGGGGGGCTGTGTACGACTTTACATGCACTGTATAAAAATGTTGACATTTCATGGTAGTGACAAAAAGTAGTATTTCGGGGTGAGGGAGGGGTGTCTTGAAAAATACTGCACTCTGTAGAACCTTGAAAATGTTGACAACTTTAGATGCGCCCCTTATCGTGACATTTTTGAAGTTATTATTTTTTTATATACCGGGCTTCAGATCAAAGAACGATTACCTTAAAGGCAGTATCTCGAAATCCAGAAATGTTCTCAGGTTTACGCCTAACTTACACAATATAAACATGATGACCGTAGAAAACATCCCCTGAAATGGTTTTGTCTGAAGTGCTATAGTCTTTGAGAAATGAGTAAGACAATTAGTTTTCGTCTCATGAGACGAAAATCCAATTCGCCCCAAACCACTTCGTCCGAGAGCCATTTCGTCCCAAATTACTTTGTCCAAACACTACATTGCCCAAATGCCACTTCGCCCCAAAACCGCTTCTTGCACAGGCTGTGGTTCAGGGCGAAATGATTGCAAACCCCTTTTTTGACTGTTTTCTCAAAAGTTAGATGAAGTACGGAGCTGGTTTTTCCTCAGGTTGGTTTTAATCATGCATATCTTCAATCACACAGGGGGATAAAACTATTTGTAACAGTTTACCAATCATGTATACTATCTTTAAGTATATAAGCATTGTGTAACACTTTTACTTGTTTATAGTACCCAAGGATTGATGGGAATGATTCAATAAACTAGTGCTATCTTCTAAATGTAAGTGTGACAATTTAAAACTTGTTAATATTAATTGAAATTTTGCTCATTTTAAATTGAATGGATAAAGTAAAGGTTAGGGTGGGTAAAACCAGCAGAGTAGCTTTTTCAGAAAGGAAATGCTCAAAAAGACTGTAATCGAATATTACAGAGCTAATGCATGTCAGGACGAATTACTGAATCAGGCTTGTTTGCTTTATTCAGTTGCAGAATTAAAGAAGTAAAATTTTTCCGAAGAGGTTTGGCTCCACAAACTCCTTGACCTGTGACATTACCAACTCGTCACAGCTATAGCTAGGTCCCTAAACAAAGATCGCCGAAACATCAGTCGGCCTGATGATGCGTCCTGGATAGGACGTGAAATGTTGCCACTCGCAAAACTAAGTAAGTCCAGTGGTTCAGATTAAATTCATCATTTAAACTAAACTTTTTCTTGTTAAAGTTTGTAGGATTTTCATAACACTTGTGTTACATTTTAGGCCGTCCCGGTTACGAGCGTATATTTGAAATTTGTACACAGGGTTTTTAGAAAGTCATGTTGTCAGACTATTTGTAACCCTTTTTGGGCCTAGTTATCTCTTCAGAACAACTGAAACTTATTTATTTTATTTTGAGACCAGACAAATGTATTTTCTGGAAAATATTGTCTGTGTTGCCAAAATGCCCCCTTTACCGTGGAAAGACTCGCCTATAAAACACATCATGCATGACTTGTTGATGATTTGAAAATAGTGTACGGAACATACGGTAAATCCAGATTGTTGGAGATTTTATTTTGATTTTACGGTCCAGTTTTACATTTGGAAACCGCATATTCAAAATCAATGTCTCACATTTTGAGGAATACTTATTGAATAAAAAGTATTTTAAACAATAGTGACAGCGAGACCTCGGACACATTGATGATATACGAGCTGAGCTGTAGCTAATAAAGAATCAAATATTCAAATATTCGGTCGTCCATCAAATATTCGAATAGCATTTCGAATATTCAGTATGTGCTTTTTACCACTCCAAACCAAACGTGTCTTTCAGCTAGGAAGAAGTAAAAAACCTTTTTCCTTTGCCAAAACGGCTGCTTAATTTGATGTCATATTAGCGTCCAACCACGAGTCCAGTGTACTATAGGCCAACGATAATTTCTGCAAACCTCTTAGGGCGAGTTACAACATAAAGTCTATAGTTTAAGAACAGATTATTTTTTGAGCTGACAAATTCGGCAATAAAAAGGCTGCTGTATTCCTGTGAGCTGTGAGTTCGGATGTGCCAAAATCAATTAATTTCACGGCAAACTTTTTTGTTAAAATCTTAGGAAAAAATTCACGCATCGAATATTGAATATTCAAACGAAAATGAAACCGATTTTTCAAATAGTAAATTATTCGAAAATGCACAGGCCTATGAGGCTCAGTGATTAAAGATTCTATTAATGATTTTCTATGCTTTTCAAGATCATATAAACATACACATAAACATAACATATCTCACCCTCTTTTGGGGACCACTGGTCCTGCGTGTAGAATATGCTCTGGATGAACATGTATAAGCGTTGAGGTAGGCTGAACAAAAATGACATCTCTAACGATACGTCTATACAGACCCAACCTATAAAGACTGCAAAGAATCTCAGAAATTCTACCAACTCAAGGAGAAACAGTCGAACACATCAAATACTTGTCTTGAATAGAATTCAACTTTAGCTAGGCCAAGACTGCTTAGGTGATGTCAAGAATATAATATGCAAATAAGGTCACTGACTTGGGTAGATAGTGTGATGCTGTGTATAGTAGCTAGCTGTTGTAAAATCAATTATCTTTTGTGTAGCGATGTTAATAAAGTTTGCATGATGTTAAGCAAGTTATGACATAGTTAAGACCTTATAGTGTTAAAGGAGCATGTCCAGATCACATTTCAGTGAGCCCGCAATTTTCCCACGCGAGTGTTGAGATTTTGATACCATACCATAGCTGGGCCTATATCGATCGTTTGTCATATTTTTGTCAATGTTACCAATCTGAATTTTTGCGCTCCTAATCCACATATATTTCTAAGGATATCGTAAAAAAAAACCACTCATGTTTTGTGAACTAAATTATCCTAATACATTAAACAGTGTAGTGCTTCCACATCCAAATTGGAAATTTCTTCTCTTTTTTTCTCCCTGATGGGTGGTATTTTGGGGAGGCATTTTATATGACTGTTTAGAGTTAAAACAAAATCCTTTTTCGAGAAAATCTGAAGAAGCTACTTTAATGCTCTCTTCAGAAACTTTAACAGCTAATAACACAATTCCTTGAAAGATTTCCCTGGGAGTTTTTCCTCTCACTTCCAAAACTGCATCTCTTTTTTTCATTACGAGTTGATAAAATAAAGTTAATACCTATGGTATAGACGAATCCGGTTGCTAAGGACTCCTTCCCTGCAAGTCCGCCATTACTGGGGGCCATCCACTGCCATGGACTGGGCGCTTTGTCTTGTTGTTAAATCGAACAGCGCACAACGCGTACGCGTACACAGGCTTCGCAAGCAAATAAACGCGCAAAGTTGTTCGAAGTGACAACATAATGTAACAGCATATCATCAACACAAAACCCTCAGTTCATGGCACTGGATGGCCCCCAGCTATGGCGGACGTACACGGACCATGACTTTGCTCCTCGGATTGGTGTATAGATAGCATAAAGACCATTAGTTGCCAAAAATGCCATAACAACTAACATACAAGCAATATTCTTCTTGGCAATTAATTGACTTACAATTGATTCTACTTCACACAACATGCAAAGGCCTGACTTGTTCAAGGATATATCTTACAACATTCCTATACCATGATGAATCAGGTTGGTAATATTAGCCCACAAAGTCCTGAATTCTTTTTGGAATTAGAGAAACACAACCACAGGCAATCTGAGTTATCTTACATTCTTTCGTTGCCAGGGAGGGAAAGAAAGATCCAGAATAAATACTTGCTTTTTCAAGTTAATGTTCAGGCATATGTCTGCCTCCTTGAAATGTTGTCATTACAAATTGGCCGGCAGAGTTTTACCGAATCAATTCACAAGTCAGTTTATTTTGGTTTGTACCAGTTTACAAATTCTTAAATTCATATTTATAAATACCTTAGACAGTTCACGCATCCCTATATATTGGCTGAAAGCACATCATGTGGCCAGTTATTTAAACAAGCGATAAAGGCACAGTCAGTCTTAAACACTTTTGAACCTGGCTATATAGCGGCTGTGCCCGCGCTCTGGTCGGCGTGTATGGAACACGCACATGCACACAGAAACTGCACGCTCCCGAAAGCAAATTGTGCACTGTGACAAATACACAGTCGTGTACGTGCGCGTAGAACACGCTTGCATTATGTGTAACGCACGTGATCGAACAAAAACATATCGACGCACAGCTAGCAGTTATTGTACGAATGCGGTGTTGTCACTGTGGGTGTAGAAAGTGAATGCAAAACATGGCAAAACGACGAGCTAATTTTGGTGAGTTTTACCGCAGCCTTCGGCTTGGGCCACTATCAGTGCCCAGGACCCTATCCGGTTTTAAACGTATGTTTAAAACTGGCCAAACCTACTTTTAATATCCAATTAAGTGTGAAATGCTTAAAGAGTGCGCACCACATTTGGCTACATGATGATTTTGAATGTATATAGTTTTTGAATTGTGAGTTTGAGAAAATTTATTGGCCTTTATTATGTGTAGATAAGCACTTCATATACAAAGGAGGAAAAAGCAGGGTGTGTACGTATGATCTGAAGGCCTAGTTGTCAACATTTTCATAGTTCGAGCTATAGATACTATTTTTCAAGTCCCCTTCCCTCACCCCGAAATAGTACCTGTCACATTTTTCTGTCAGTACATGTACCATGTACTGTTCTAACACAAATGTGCCACATTAGTGCTTTAGAAGACACTTTAACGAGAGTTAAAGGGCCCATGATTTGGGATTTGTATCAATGAAACCTATGCTATGAAACTACTCTCTCAGTTACAGTCATCAAAATCCTATTTGGAGCTTGTTTTGGGGATTAAAACAAAGGTTTTTAGCTTTTATGTTAATATATGAATATGCATATTCATGACCAGGGTTGTGGTGTCACAGGAGGCAAACACTGGGAAATCATATTCAACCATACACAAAAGATTCCACTTTTTTTCTCAAACTTTCTGAAACTTTTGTAATCCATGGCTGTAAGCCATGACAAAACTGGGGGTATACGTACTGCAGCAAATTGCCGCAACTCCAACTTCAAGTCTTATGTTTTTTCTTTACTTTTGCCTTGTGTCTTCCTGAAGTGATGCACTCAGAACAGCGCCCTCTGAACAGCGCCCTCTTTCTGTGATTTACTGCAATATGAAATCTTCAAAGTTGTAAAAGGCTACCTTCTATTAATTTTACATCAAAACGAACAATATTGTAATTTCTTGCTAAATGAGTAATCCATCATATGAAGGAAAGACAAAAAGCATAAAGTAGTTTAACATGCCATGTGGGCCCTTTAAAGCAAAAAAACCTGTTAGGTTAAATGAAGTGTTCCGGTAACATATAAAGTGCCAAGTAAGAAAACTTTAAAGCCCTTGTACTTTATTAATGCACTGTTAAAGCGGAAAGCATGCTTTTGGGATTTTAAATTGAGATTTCCACCGAGCAGTTTAATTTAATGAGTAAAAAAGTAATATTAATGCACATACATGTAATTAGGAGGCGCGGAACCAGATAATGTTTTTATATAGGAGCTTCTTTAGATGGTTATTTTTCCTTAAACCTTGGCCGTTAAAAAAATATCAAAGCATAAATATACATGTCATGCACATAGTGCAAAATCAAGTTCAGTGTGTGTGCAGTAACATTATATGCATTTTCGTACACTTCTGAAACTTTTGTTTTGGACAGTTATTATGCACACACCCGCTCTTGAATCTGATTTGTTTCTGTACAGATTTAATTTACATTTGTATGAAAATAATCGACCATTTCCTGAACCAGCTTGGCCAGCACGTACTTTGAGTCACAAATTAATTAGTCCATGAAAAGCTTCAATGCTCTTTTCTCACTCTTCCAGTTGTTTGTAAGAGGAAGTTGCTTATAAATACCCTCCTGGATACTAATTGATTGGGTGATGACACTCTCTCCCACTCGGGTAGAAAAGATGGAATTTTTGCAGAAAATCTGATAATTTTCACAATACTTATAAAATGATAATTGTATGTTTCATCATATACAATAGTCTAGAATTAGCTAAAGGCTCTCTCAAACATGTAAACATTTCGGGTGAAAGGCAGTTCAAGAGTTGTCATATTTGGGAAACTCTTGATAAATTTAACCCTTGGCATCATACTACGAGCATACGAATTAGTTACAAGTTTATTTATTTTGATGCGAGCCTGGTACGAGTTGTCCCAAGTGTACTAGGCAGGAGTTTCCCAAGTAGGTCACGAGCTTCCCGAGCTTACTGCGAGTAAGTTACGAGTGTGCTACGAGTTAATATCCAACTTCACCATTTGCCGCCAAACCATCTGGAATTTCACCGACTCTTGTAACTCGGGCGTGAACTCTTATAACTCGTAGACCATTTGTACAACTTAATTCAAACTCTACACCAAACCCATGGGAATTATACCAAAGCCATGGGAATTGTCAGGATTTTATTTGGGGGGTGGGGGGGGGGGGGGGGGGGTGTGCAAGGGGGCTGGGCAAATTTGGGAAACTCTAAGTAAATTTAACCCTTGGCATCACAATGTCTACGAGTATACTACAAGTGTACGAGTTAGTTACAAGTTTTTAGATTTTGGTACGAGTCAGTTACAAATTTGATACGAGCCCATGGTACAAGTTTCCCGAGTGTACTATGAGTTTTATGAATTAACTGAATTAATTACTGCGAGTGTAGTTACAAGTGTGCTACAAGTTTGGTACGAGTTAATAGCCAACTTCACCATTTGCCGCCAAACCATCTGGAATTTCACCGACTCTTGTAACTCGGGCGTGAACTTTTATAACTCATAGACCATTTGTACAACTTGATTCAAACTCTATACCAAACCCAGTGATACAGTGCTATACAAGTTTGCTATGAGTTCTATGAGTGGCCTACAAATTATACACGAGTTGCATGAGTTTGCCAAGAGTTGCACGTGTTTGGTACAAGTTGCTCGCGAGTTGGCAACTTCGGCCGAAATTTTAAACACGTTAACATTTTTGCCACGAGTTGCACGCTGCTATGAGTTGGTACGAGTTATCACCTTGTTATAAGCGGGCCTCCCACTGTGTGATTTTTGCCACGAAATACCCATGATTAGGTACGATTTGGTGCGATTGTACCTAATTTGTGGCAAAAATCGCACAGTGGGAGGCCTGCTTTACATGAATTATCGCGAGTTGTCCCACGAGATGTCCCGAGTTTCCGAAATTTGCCAACTCAGTTGAAGCTCATATGCCAACTCATGCCCGTGTGTGAGAGGGCCTTTTGGGGTTGATTATCAAGGGACAATGTGGGAATTATCAGGATTTTTTTTAGCAAGGGGGCCGGGGGGTGGGGGAGGGGGAGGGGAAGGGGAAGGGGAAGGAGGATTTTGGTGACATATGATACTAATGTCAAGAATGGAGATGACGTTTCCTGTTACAGTAAATGTTTCTGTAGAAGTAGTCATGCCCATGAAATCATGCCCATGGCAACATCCTTAATCCAATTTTTAAATCAGTTCCAAAATGTTGTTTTTGTTACAGATTTTCTCTAATAAAAACTACCTGGAAGGAAGTTTAAAGTTTATGTTCAGTGATGAGTGAAAGAAAAGCACTTCAAGACAGGAAAAGGTAAGTGGAATTAATTAGAGAGTATATGGTCATGGCTCGTGGTTCGCAAACTGGGGGAATTCCCTGCTTCCTCTGGGTGAAATGTAACATTTGCAGGAAGGAGGATGAGATGGTCATAGAGTAGACAAAAATGCATGGTTAAGACATGCCAGAATGCACTGCGATAAAATAATCCTTGGTGATATCATTCAAGAGAGCATAACAGATCTTGGAAGCCGGCCAAAAAGTTTGAAAACTAGTGGTTCAGGCTGTGCGTTAATTGTAGGCCAACCGTGGCCGAGTGGTTTGGGTCATTGACTCGCAATCATGGGTGAAAACTTGGGGTTGCGGGTTCAAATCCGGCTGCGGTACCTGTGCCCTTGGGCAAGGCACTCAACTACGCTTGCTCCATCCTTCGGAAGGGATGTAAAGCCGTTGGTCCAGTGTGTTAGGTAATGGTAACGCACTCTAAAGATCCCAGAGCATTCTTTCGTAAAGAGCAAGGGGATATTCCACGGTGTCTCTGGCCATTTCTAATTCCAATTCTTCATGGGTTTCCTCATGCTTGCGAGTGACAGTGCAATGAGCACTATTGAGGAATCCTTGGTATGAATACCAGAAAGAAATAATAATAATAATAATAGTAGTGTAGGATGCAACCAGTCTTATGATAGGTCATCAACAAATAAGACTTTTGGAAAAAGGGTCAAGTTTACTGAGATATTTAAGCTGTATTCAGGGATTACATGCATACAAGGTCCTATCTCTAAAAACGTTTTCCTGTAAAGCCAATCAAAGATTGTATGCACGAATCAGTAACAAATATACTGCACCAATCTTGCTGCAAAATGTTGTATGATATGGGTATTTCCATACAAACAGGACCCAGAGTGACATTTTTAAGCATTTGTAAAAATGGTTTTAGGTTGTCACGATTTTTGAAAGAAAATCCTGTAAAATTTCTAAAAAAAATTATATGCCAATTATTTGAATATTCGATCAAATAAAATGTGTTGCTTGAAGTCATATGCTTCTTCTGTAGACCTTTCCGATTACCATGGAAACCGTCCCTGTGTGTCCGCCATAGCTGGGACGCGGCCAGTGCATGAACTACATGCGTTATGTGATGATGCTCATTGTGTCGTCACTTCGAACAGTTTACACTGAGCCTTTCGCGCGCGCGTAATTGCGACGCACATCGCTTTAATACAAAGCTATATGAAGGGACTTTTGAGTGAAACAATGCACTGAAAATCACTTAATTATGTAAGCACTTTCCGTCCAATATGTCCAAGCCAATTTTGTGGTTTTCGTTGCGTTGTTTCACGCCAAATTCCCTCCACAGAATTAGCTTGGATGGTAAGTGTTTTTAAAATTCAGTAATTTTCAGTGCATCATTTTATTCAAAATTCCATCGCTTTTTCTCAGAGTGGTGCGTGTGGCAATCATGCGCAAAGGAGGCTCAGTGTGAATTTGTGTGTGCGAAAAGCGCGTTGCGCACGCCATGGATGCTCGGTGTTCGATTTAACAACAAAGTAAAACACACAGCTATGCACTGGAAAAAGAGTACCCAGCAATGGTGGACATGTACGGAAAGGCGTCCTGGGAATGGTCTATACTGATGGTAATCATTAAGCCATGTATTTATAAAAGATCCAGAAGTGTAATATTATGTAAGGGGGACCCTGTGTCCTGTTTTCTTGGAATGACCCATAACACAAAGATAGCAGGAGTTGCAGATTCCCTAAAGATTCTTAATCTGTGATTTCCTTTTTTTAAGGCAGCCAATCACTCACCAATTAGAGGCGATCTTGCCGCAAACCTCTGGACAGATTCCATGGGGATTTCATATTCGGACTTGCAGAAGGTCTCCTCAAGACTAGACACATCCGGTAGCACGCAATTGGAGGATTGCGCTGCAGCCTTGGGGGATTTGGCAAAGAACCGTGACTGCATGCGATCAAAGAGAGATTTCTGCACCTCAGACTTGGTGTGGGTGTTGGCGACTTTAGACTGGACTCGCTGAAGGAAAGACACCTGGGGGGAAAGGAAATATGTTGACCTGGTAAAATAAAAACATTTCTTGTGAAAATGCCCTGAAAGTGTCTTGTGAAAGTGTCCCAAAATTGTAATCACCATTTGATTGGAAAAACCTTGTAAAACTCAAATGGAAGGTAGAAGTTGTTCTAACTGTCCTAAGGCCTTTTCACACTTTGAACGTCCGACCCGTGTCGAAATCTACACGGTTCCACCCCGTGTAGACTTTTTAAAATTTCAACACAGTTCCAATCGGCTACGTTTTCGTCCAAACACTACATCGCCCAAACGCTACTTCGCCCAAAAACAACTTCGTGCACAGGCCGTGGTTCAGGACGAAATGGTTAAGGGCGAAGTGGTTTTAGGGCAAAATGACTGCAAACCCTTTTTTGACTGTTTTCTCAAAAGTTAGACGAAGTACGGAGCTGGTTTTTGCTCAGGTTGGTTTTAATCATGCATATCTTCAATCACACAGGGGGATAAAACTGTTTGTAACAGTTTACCAATCATGTATACTATATTTAAATGAGAAAAAGTATTATTTTTTTTCTCGAAACCTATTTCAGAGATCATTTTTGGCTCTTAATAATTTACCTTTCTTGCACTCTTGATCTCCTTCCGTTCTTCACTCTTTCCTCCCTTCTCTGCCTTATCACCTGCCCCGTTCTGCAGTCGGCCCAGCGACCAGTACTTCATGTTGTTGGCTGCGACCCTCTTATTGCCTGCCAGGACTCCGGCGGTGTTCCGACCTCCCCCTGTTGGCTGGCCCGTCTTGTTGGCCATAGTCCCCCGGCTGTACAGGGTACCGTGTTTTGGGACGTATTTGGGAGCAGTTCGAATCCCGGTGGCTGGCACGGGGTACATCAACTCGTCACGGCGGGGAGGGATTTCTGGAGGTTGATTTGCCAAGGATTCGGAGAGGATTCTATTACCCAACATCCTCCTCAGCTGCCAAAATTAAAAGAAATTTTCCCCCACTTTTTAATTGAAATCTAAGAATGTATGTGGACCTTTTCAGCACACTGAAGTTTTATGCAGAAATGCTCAATGAAGCTGTAATGTGAATATTTCAATGTCAACTTAAAGGAGTGTGACCAGATCACTTTTTTTTACCCATAACTCCCCGGGACTTACCTTATGGGTCATGAGATTTTTATATCATAACATCCGTTATATTTTTCTGATTACGAAACTGAAACTCCCGCGCTTCTAGGCCGCATATTTCCGAGGATATCGTCGAAAATCCACCGATTATTTGTAAACTATAAATTTTCCAGTATCAACGTTTATCCGCTGAAAGCATACTCGATAGTTTTGTTCAATTTTTTACTGGAAATTGCGAATGTTTTCGGGTTTTTGGGACATGGGAGGTGTGTATGGGAGTTACTTGATAATATTGGTAAGTTACATCGAAAACTATTTTCCAGAAACTCTGGTCACGCTCCTTTAAGAAGTCAGACCGGCACTTTCTGTTCGTTAAATTTAGGTTTTTTTAATAACTTGTAATATTTTAACTGTGTCCCCGCCTATGCCTACCTCTCGTTCCAAAGCCAGAGCTTTAATCTCGGCCTGATTGGCGTGTTCCTCAGCCAATCGCATTAGTTCTTGATGAACCTTGCTGGACACCATTTCAGCCCTGACATTTACAAAGGAAGATATATTAATCCCTAAATTTTACAAATTGTCATTGATCACGTTCACTCCATTAGGAAGAGTTACTTGTAATTGTTAACCCCTCCCTCATTGCACGCTATCGACCGTTCTCGCCCCGGAGAAAGTATCTCGGCCCAGGGCCAACATTTTCAATCCTGATCCTGAACAGGGTTAAATTTGCCCCGGGGAAAGAGCAATCTCGGGGGTGGCATTGGGTTATGAATTTAAAGTGCGAATCGAGGCTATTTTTACCTCCGCGTCGCTCCGGGGTCAAGTCTTAAGTCTCAAGTCGGTTCCCAAATCAACAAGTTAAGTCCCTTCTACCACGCTGCCTGGCCTGGTCTGGTCTGTAGACTTTTCATTCTGTCAAAAAGTTCGTCAGTTTTATAAAAAAGTATGACGTGTTTGGTTCAAACATTATTTTTGTATTCTTACTTTTCTCTGGTTGCTTGGGCTAAATGAGCCAGGAGTCTATTAACTTCATCCTGAGATGCCAGTAGCTCTGCTTGCACAACTGTAGCAAAATCATTTTGTAATGAGAAGTCATGTCGTTTTTGTCAAGTAGATTAATAGGGTCAGTAATCTACTTGACCAAAAATAGGGTCAAAATGGGCAACATGAAATGTTGTTCAACATCTTGTATTTGTTTTTGGATACTAGTACGGTCCATTACATGTATAATTGAACACTCTTGTAAAAGTTGGAAGGCCACCACCTATTTTGTTGCTCATATAGCTTTGTATATCAGAATCAGTCAAGCAAAATGATAGATAATTTCATTTCTGTGCAGTGATAAGCATGTTCTTTGCACAGCTGTTAAAATATACATTTAAAAGTTTCTTATTTTTGGAGACAAGCAGTACATTACCGGTATACCCAGTGTTGTAGTACTCGAGTCCAGGACTCGGACTCAAGTCCGACTCGAGTCACAATTTTTGTGACTCGGACTCGACTCAAGTCACATTGGAAAATGACTTGGACTCGGACTCGACCATGATGTCTCGGACTCGAACATGGTGACCCGTGACTCATGAGTCACATATTTAAAAAAACAGATAAAAAAGATATATATTTGCTTGCTTAATGCAGGATTCTTGGGGAAAAACAGTCCGATGCTTGAATATGTACACTGCCCCACCAGGTCGGCAAGGAGCGCATGAATAGGTTTCACATATTGTGTGAACGAAATATAGCAGATTCAGTTTCATTAATTTGGCGAACAAGTGACTCGTGACTCGGACTCGAGGAAAGTGACTCGTGACTTGGACTCGGACTCGAGGCTAATGACTCGAGACTCGGACTCGGACTCGAGGCTAATGACTCGAGACTCGGACTCTGTCTCGATATTGGTGACTCGACTACAACACTGACATTACCCCAACAAAGTTTGAACATTTTCTGTTACCATGTTCACCATTTCAATTCAAGCTTAGACATACTTTTGGGGAAAATTACTTTACCTTCAAGACGATTCTTTGCCTCTATGTCCTTTGCCTTAGCAATCCTTTTGTCCAAATCCAGCTCCGTATTCTCTTTTGATCTGAAAGAAGTAACCACAATAAGAAGGAAGAGAAAATATTTATCCATTCCTTTTGATTTTTTTCATCAGTGGGTTAATGAATCCTAAAGACACGCAGAGAGCCCTTAAAACAACTAGCAAAAGTTGGACACGGATTTTGCAAAAACCTCAAATTTTTAAATGAAATTTATACATTTGCAATGACCAGTAGAAAATGCTTATACATGTATCCATCACTTAAACCTTTTTAATTTAGCCAAACTTCAGATGAGAGAAAAATTATGATTTTTCTTTCATCCCAAGTTTGGTCGTTTCATTTCAGTGGTTAATTGCAACCCCCTCAACCCCCTCCAGATCCACCACTGCTTTGAAACCTGGTGAGTATACCACTGTGCCTCATAGCTCAGTTGGTAGAGCATCTGGCAGGTGAGTCAGTGGTCTTGGGTTCGAATCCCGATAAGGCCCATATGATATTTCTCTCATCCCAAGTTTGGTTGTTTTATTTCAGTGAGGATTAGGTACCATACCAAATATTACATTCATTCAATTTGAATTTTAAATGAAAAATATAGCAAGCAAATATAATGTTAATTTTAATACAGTGGGAAGTTCCCCCTAGCCATTTCCCAACCCTACCCCAATTTAAACCCACTCAAGGTTTGACTCACTCAATGTTAGTAGCAGCCTCCTTTGCCGTTGTTTCCTTCAGTTTCAAAAGCTGTCCAAAATAATTTTATAATTTTGTTTATTTTTCAAAAATTATAAACAATTGCAAAAGAAAAAACAAATTCCTCGGGCCGGCACCTAATAAAACAAAAGAAGGTCAAAATAAACAAATGCATTTAACATGTGTTCAGCAAAAGAATTATGACCTAATTGGAAGAATTCATTTTTAGAAACGTAATAAATGTATTACACGAAATTCCAGTGCAAAAAGTGATATGATACTGGAGAAAATATTCTTTTCATCTCAGAACTATTGTTTGCATATTTTTTCTAGGGTTGATTTTTACTCTCTAGTTATAAATACATTGCGATTTCAGGATATTATTTTACTTTCAATCCAAATATTTTTTTAATCTTCATTTTGTTCTTACCTCTTCTTTTTCTTGTGCTAATTTCGTCTTCAGTTCTCCTATTTGTATTGTGTACTGAGCAGCAATCTTTGTTGCTTCTCGTAGCTCACCCTAAATCACAAATGTATACATTTTGCAGTGTAGTTATCAGTTTGATACGAAGGACCATTAGGATCACTGCAAGTGTAATTACGAATTACTAACTCGTAATTACGAATTAAGTAATTAATACGTAATTACAAATAATTGTTTACTTGCATATGGAAGCCCATTTTGGTCATCCATGTTATAAATGCCGTTATGTTTCCCAACGAAATGAATGCCACACCCAAAGGACCTTTTGAAGGTTTTTTTAAAAGGATTTTATAAAAACATGGATGACCAAAATGGGCTTCCTTACATACATATGAAGAATAATTCGTAATTACGAATTATTTAATTCGTAATTACGAATTATTTAATTGACTATTATTTAATTGACTATTCAATCAAATGTGTCTATGTAATTAAACATACGGCATTATGTATGTATTGCACATACATGTCAAGTTGTTTGGGGTGATTAGAAACGGTCTGGGTGATTAGAAACTGTCTAGACCAATGGTGTCAGCCATGGCACCATTGGCTGAATGTTTGGCCTCTTCTTGACCTCGATTGGTTGGTTGGGCTTGGTGTGCTGCATTATTCATAGATCCAGGGCCTCCAAAATGCACACAACCAGCACTGTGCTAACTGCTGGTGCCTGGTGAGTCAACAAGGATCTACCTTGTGTAATTTTGTGCAGGAGTGAAGGCATAGTTTAGTTCAGGCTGTGAATTGTATGACTTTGGTGGTTCTGAAAAGAAAAATATCCTTTTCACATGCAATTTCTTTGCAGAGATAAGAGTCGAGAAATTGATCAGAATTTCTTTTATAAAATGACTCATCAAGCATTGGTAAGTGCAGATTTGATGGGGGAAAAAAACAAATTTAGGAGTGAGAACATTTTAAGATTTGATGGAAAAACCCAAATTTAGGAGTGAGAAAATACTTAATTTTGTTCAGCCTGTCTCATATGTTTTGTACACAAGGTTTGAAGCCATGATCAACAACTAAATTCTTTCCTTTGTGGTGTTTGTTACCATTGCTATCAACACTTAGTCAGATTTTTCTTGTCAACTTGTGAAGTAAAATTTTGGGTAACTCTAAAATGATGTACTATTGTCGTTTTGGTATTTTTTCGTACATTGAACAAAGATTTGAATGAAATTACCTCCTGGAATCAACAGATCATCAAATTCTAAGATATATACTTCCCACTCGCACTTCTGTCGCAAATGGGGTACCGTGGCCGAGTGGTTAGGGCCATTGACTCGCAATCATGGGTGAAAACTTGGGGTTGCGGGTTCGAATCCGGCTGCGGTACCTGTGCCCTTGGGCAAGGCACTCAACCACACTTGCTCCATCCTTCGGAAGGGATGTAAAGCTGTTGGTCCAGTGTGTTAGGTAATGGTAACACACTCTAAAGATCCCAGAGCATTCTTTCGTGAAGAGCAAGGGGATTAATTTCTAATTCAAATTCTTCATGGGTTTCCTCACGCATACGAGTGACAGTGCAATGAGCACTATTGAGGAATCCTTGGTATGAATACCAGAAAGAAATAATAATAATAATAATAGTTGCATTTTTGAGATAAATAAATGATAAAATTACCGCATAAAGTAATGCACAAAATGAAGCGGCGAGCAGTCTGTGTGGTAAGCACGACAACGGAGGGCGCTGTGCGCGCGCGTGAATGGTTATCTTGTGCACTAACTGAAGGCAATTTTTGAAGGAAAAAATGTGATTTTTCTACAGAAAAGCAACATTTGCGACAAAAGTGCAAGTTGGAAGTATATCTTAAAATTACATTATCTGTTGATTCCAGGAGGTAATTTCCTTAAAATCTTTGTTCAATGTATACGATCAAAATACTGTGGTTTTAAGCATATCTACAGATGCATCTTCAGATGTCCTTCGTGACAGTTTCTTGACTGTTACTCAAGTTCCCTACCTGTGTCCCCTTCATCCCCTTTAACCCATGGTTAAACCATCGTGACAAGATCTATCCAGGGGCTCAACTTTAAGCATGTACTAATTACCCAATTTCCTTTGGGTAAATGGAATTCCGAAGCAGGGAA
The DNA here is from genome assembly GCA_037783545.1 of Henricia sp. BOLD:AAB3569. Classification (NCBI taxonomy): domain Eukaryota; kingdom Metazoa; phylum Echinodermata; class Asteroidea; order Spinulosida; family Echinasteridae; genus Henricia; species Henricia sp. BOLD:AAB3569. The sequence continues at coordinate 1,172,195 of JBBELK010000030.1, read as the reverse complement.
CCTACGAGAAAATTTTTAACAGCTGAAAGCACTACATTTATCACGAATACTGAAGACAGATCAGAACTTGGACCAAGTTGCAAGTTTTTTTTTCTTCCAGGAATTGACAGTGTTATGAATTAAATCTGAATTTTCAAATATTCAATTTAGATTTATAATCCGGTTTCACATTTGGAAATGTATATACATGCATCGAAAAATTGATCATTCATTTTTAATATATTGGTAAGTTGACCTCGAGAACGTGCAGCACTCCGGAAGACTCGTCGACTTCCGGAGACCTCAAATAGGATCTACAACAGGTGCGGCGCTCGTTTATTCTTAAAATCTCATTTATGTGCGAAAAGGTAATTGAACAAAAATTTCATAAAATTATAAATCTGACATTTTATTTTCGTCTCCGAGACAAACTGGTAACCCCATAGGCCTACGTAATAGAAAATCCACAGAGCCATGACAGCACGTCACTGGAAGTCCGTAAGTGGCGCGAATATTTTGGCGCAGTGTAGTTGGCGCGAAAATGATCTATGATGGCCATTTTCAAAAGTTCTTGATTCGGCTTCAGACTTTCTTTACCGATTTCCGTCCTGACCATGTATTCTTTATTTGTTTGGGTTTAATTTCGTTAATATTCCTGAGATGCACCAAGTCCTGAGCCTTCCATTCGGAAACAAAAGGTCAAACATTTTTGTTTGTTTGTGACAAACTCGGACAACATCTTCGGCATTTTATAATAATAATAATAATAATAATAATAATAATAATAATAATAATAATAATAATAATAATAATAATAATAATAATAATAATAATAATAATAATAATAATAATAATAATAATAATAATAATAATAATAATAATAATAATAATAATAATAATAATAATAATAATAATAATAATAATAATAATAATAATAATAATAATAATAATAATAATAATAATAATAATAATAATAATAATAATAATAATAATAATAATAATAATAATAATAATAATAATAATAATAATAATAATAATAATAATAATAATAATAATAATAATAATAATAATAATGATTAGATTTGTATAGCGCACATATCCACCCTGCAGGGCGCTCAAGGCGCTGTTACCATTATTACCGCTGCCATCAGGGAATCACCAGAACCATTTCGCTTCAACTAGGTGGCTGCTGGTCAGGCGCTCAACCCTATCAGCAGTTAGATTGTGGCATTCCCCTTAACAGCTTCCCATATATCGCTTGGGTTGACGAGGCAACTGGGATTAAGCGCCTTGCCCAGGGACACAGACACGTTGGTCGAAGTGGGGCTCGAACCCCCAACCTCTGATTGGGAGTCCCGCTTCATACCCAAATCAATAGATTTTAAAGGAGTGTGACCAGATCACTTTTTTTTACCCATAACTCCCCGGGACTTACCTTATGGATCATGAGATTTTTATATCATAACATCCGTTATATTTTTCTGATTACGAAACTGAAACTCCCGCGCTTCTAGGCCGCATATTTCCGAGGATATCGTCGAAAATCCACCGATTATTTGTAAACTAATTTTCCAGTATCAACGTTTATCCGCTGAAAGCATACTCGATAGTTTTGTTCAATTTTTTACTGGAAATTGGTTTTTGGGACATGGGAGGTGTGTATGGGAGTTACTTGATAATATTGGTAAGTTACATCGAAAACTATTTTCCAGAAACTCTGGTCATGCTCCTTTAAGGTGCTATTTCCATTTATTGGTGTTTGAACGCTTACAAACGCGGTACGGTAAAGTGATAATTCAAAGAAGATCACCACGACGTTAAAACCCCATTGCCATTCCCTAACTGGTCTCTGGAAGTGTGACCCGCTGCGAGACTTACAAGGTATATAGGAAACCCCATCTTAAATAGGCGTATGAAGGCAGTTTACAGAAATTAAATCCAAGCTGTGGTAAAGTGCAAGTTACAGCAGTATCTGACAAAAGGTCAAGGTGCCGAACATCTGGCATTTAAGAAAAAGATCAAAGAGACAATGTCCTTTGTAAGTAGACTCATCATGCGTCAGCACATGTCTTTTTGAAATAAGAGGATCAAATAGCTATTTTTTTAAATTCAAATTTTGGAATTATCGGTAAAAAAGCTTTCCTTTGATTTAAAGCCAAAATCAACACCAGCAATGCCTGGTTAGTAAATTAGTCTAGCTTCGATCAAGGGTCCCTTAATTGATCAGATAGGGCCAAAAAAAAAAATAGTTCTGCTTCCGATTACATGGCATTTCAAAATAGGGTAGGTAGGTAGGGAATGTTTTTTTTTTTGCAAATTTTTTGTGTGCACAATCATATTGAGGCATCTGCGTGGGGTTTATTTTTTTTTTTTTTTTTTTTTCTTTCTAAAAATAGGGTCGGTCGGGAAACCGGAAGCAGAACTATTATTTTTTTTGGGCCTAGGTGCCGTCCAAAGTTGTCAACATTTTCACAGTTTTACAGAGCGTAGTCTTTTTTAAGACCACCTCCCTCCCTCCCCCCGAAATACTACTTATCAACAATTTGTTCACTACCATGAAATGTCAACATTTTGCAGTGCATGTCCTTCCCTCCCCTTCCTACGCTTTGTAGAACCGTGAAAATGTTGACAACCTTTAGGCTCATTCTTTGCAAAATATGCAAGACTAATTTACTAACAAGGCATTGCTGGTGTTGATTTTAGCTTTAAATCAAAGGAAAGCTTTTTTACCTTTTAAAACTTTATTTGGCAATAGAGGGTGCTGTTGTATTCCAGTGAAACTTACATTAGGCTGGATCCGAATTAGTGGCTATGGCTATGGCTATGGCTGTTGCTATGCTGTTGCTATGGGCGGACACTGAAAGTCCTTAAAAACGGCAGAGCAACAGCCGCAGCCGCAGCCGCAGCCGCAGCCCCTTATAGGGGCGTTCAAGATGCTTACACCGTGTAACACCAACTTACACGGGAGCGTTCTTTTAGCCATCACGTGATACACGAGTACTGCCCTGTGGCAGCCACCACTTCCCGAGGTCGCGAGCAGGTTTGTGGTGTAAATCTCGGTGTAATGACGTCACCTAGTAACCGTGAGCAGTAAAACATTTGTGTACAGTTTTGAATCGTGACGTGGTACGAAGAAAAACCACAGATTTATGACACAAAATAGGAGGGAATAGGGCTGTAAATACTTAGACAAATTTTATTGCGGTACTTTAGGACAACTATTTTTGTGTGGTGCTGGCTTCATTTTTCATCACGAGTCCGCAGCGATAACAGCATTTATAAAGCCCCGCCCGGCAACAACCTTTGACCTACGTTCCCAGAATTCAAAGTGAAACCCTGTGCTGTTCGTTTGGAACTTCTGGAGGCTTTCCCTGGTGTAAACCCCGTGTTACACGGTGTATGCATCTCGAACGCCCCTATAGTTTAAAGGCAGGGGCTCGTCATCATTGCGTGCGCCAAATTCGTGCCACGAAATAATGCAGCTCCATGTAGCAATGGCACGGAGCTGCGTATTTCCTGGCACGAATTTGCACCATTGGTTGAATGTTTGGCCTCTTGCTGACCTTGATTGGTTGGTTGGGCTTGGTGTGCTGCATTTTCATTATACAGGGCCTCTAAAATGCACACAATCAGCACTGTGCTATTAAGCCAAGCTGAAAACTGCACACTGTAGCCTGGTGTAAAAGTCAACAAGACTCTCCCTTCTATAATTTTGTGCATGAGTGAAAGCATAGTTCAATTAAAGCTGTGAATTTTATGACTTTGGTCATTCTGAAAAGAAGAAAAAAAACTCTTTTCACATGCAATTTATTTGCAGAGGTAAGAGTTGAGAAGTTGATAAAAATTGGTTTTTATTTAAAATGACTAATCAAGCATTGGTAAGTGCAGATTTGATGGAAACACCCAAATTTAGGAGTAAGACAATTTTAAGATTTTGTGAGGAAATGCCCTCAGGACTGTAAAAAAATGGCCACTATAAACAGGTGGCCTCTTTATAGGGATTACTCTTTAAAAGCATTATACATGTCATTTGGGACCAAAGACGGGTGGCCACTATAAGAATTTATCAAGGTGGCTTTAATAGCAGGTTGGACTTTTGAAACCCAGCACTTAAAAAATTAAATATAATATCACCCTCTCCTTTTGTTTGGCCACATTACTTGATGAGGATTAATGCTCTTTGTGGCACAATGAAATATTCCTTACCTGTGCACTTTGTTTTTCTTCCAAAGCTTGGACCAAATCCGATTTCTTCTTGAGGAGATCTTCCTTGAGTTCCTTGACCTCAACCTCAACCATCTTGACAAGTTGGTCTGAGACCATCCGCATGCTTCGTTCTTGCTTCAATTGGGCCACAATGTCTTCCATATCGGCAGGAAGACGCAGAAACTCGCCACACTCACAGGAAACCGTCACTACATCAAGGTGAGTCTGTGTAGCTATAGTTCCTATCTCGAGTGGTTTTTCATACTCATTTAATGTCTCTTTTCCCGCAGAGTTCTCCAATTTGGAGTCATCTGTCTTGCAACTGGGTACGTCCACACATTGATCTTTAGGACTGTCATAGTTATTTATAACAACGTCTTCCATGTAATGGTCTCTTTGCCTTCGTTTGCTTTTTAAAGACGACTGACTTCTGGTAAGGGTTGGCACATTTATGTACACAACCTGTTCCTTAGCTGGGTGGGATTCATTAGAAAACTGCAGTGGTGAGGGATTTCCGACCTGTATGTCCGGAGAACCGTCTTTACTTTGTGTGGGAAGGTATTCTGTTACCTCTGCATAATGTCCCGAAGACTTGTTGGATTTTTTTGCAGGAGCTTGGGAATTGGTATTGGGTTCAGCTTTGGGGTTTTCGTCCAAGCCCCAAGTGTCATACAGGTTTTCTTCTGGAGTGCGGTTCTTGGGTGATCCAATCCGCTTTGGCGTGGACGAGCCAAGGTTAGGAGTGGTAAAAAAGTATTTTGCGATACTCGAATCTGATGATTCGGAGCTGGTATTCGAGGGAGATGATGTGGAGCAAGCAGATGATGCTGAACAGGTTGTTGAACGATGATCAGACGAGAAAGAGTTCCCAGTTTGAGTCTTGGATGTCTCTGCGTCATGCTCTGTGGCTGATGACCCACAACTACCATCATCTTTACATTTGCCTTTTTCTTCAGGAGAATGCCCATTCCGAATCAAGCCATCTTTGTTCTCAGAAGCAGGAGCTTGTTCATCCGTTGATGCCTCTTTTGGATCATTGTTTTCAGTTTTTACATTAGTTGGTCCCTCATCAGAGACGACCTTTTTGTCAACTTGTTCCTCAAGATCGGGACATCCTTGTCTCTTGACCTTGTTTGGGGAAAGCGGAGCCAGACCTTTGTCTTCCACCTTACACAACTGAATTGAACTTGGCTTTTCCCGGAAATTATCAGCGACCTTGTCTCGTAAGTTGGTGTTCAAAAAATTCAAGAGACTCGGTGACAGCTTTCCCGGAGGCGACATTTGCTTTTTGAAATCGATGACGGGAGTGGATTTCTTGAACAAGCCGTCCAGTGGGACACGCTCATAGATGTGCTTGTCCCGGAATCCGGGCTTTCTTTTTGGGAACAGTTTCGGAGGTGATTTGGGTTTCATTTGTATCTCACCTGAAGTCTTGTAGGTCATTTGGGATGATCCCATTGGATTTGGAATGGGGATTGGCATAGTCATGGACATTGTGCAAACTTGAGTTTTGATGTTGGTGCTACTTCAATCTGTGCCGGGAGGAAGTGTGACAAATATTTCAAATGAAAATATAAATGACCGGTACATGTACTGTACTAGACCAATTAATATAAAAACACATGGATGCCAGTGTCACAGTGAACTATTTTTTTCGCACTAGTACAAAATAATTTTGTCGATATATTTACACTATTCACTATTGTTGCACTTCTGCCTTTAAATACTTTGCTACTTGTATGAACTGAATTACATAAATTATTAAGAATTGTGATTGCTTTCCACATTCTGACAGGTCTGATTATTTGTAAATCCAAACTGAGATGAAAATCCATATATTGAAACATTACACTGTTATACTGTAGAGAAAAAATACTTTTCTGTACATTTTTAAGTTCTCTTTGCAAATGAATGCTCTGGAATAGACCTTTGGGCTGCGTTCGGGCGTGCAGTTCTTGCTACTCCGGAGTAATGCGTGCACATTGCACTCGGAACACATTACGCGAACGACAAGTTCACAGTCCGCATGCGCGAATGGCCATCAGTCAAGATGGCCGTCTCTTGCCGTGACTACACAAAAAACGCCGTTTCACTGCTCACAGGAAATTGAAGAAAATACAGACCGTAAGTCGTGAGAACCTTTGATGCCGTCTAAAACAAACCTTAGTGAGTTGTTTCAGTTATTGAGTTGACACGTTGAGCAAATTCACCAAAAATTCCACCCATATTCCACCATCTTCGTACAAATCACATGACACTTGACAGGAGTACGAGCACACTCCTCATTTGTTGGGGAGTGGCGAGAGCGTACTCTCACTGACCCGAGTGTCGTTATTCTTGCCGTTCACGCGCGCAGGAGTATAACTCGTGTTAACACGAGTACACGCCCGAACGCAGCCTTGGGGTTTTTCGCACACAATACATGTCAAAGGTCAGGTGTAGCAATAGATTGGTTCCCGATCCTATCGCTTATTGCAAAACGCCCTCTAGCGAAAGTATCCTATACTTAGGATCGGGAACCAATCTATGGAGTTGGTACACCTGACCTTTGACGTGCATTGTGCGCGGAAACCCTGAAAAGCTCTATCTTTCAAGTACATTACACAACACACTGGATGCAGATCTTCACATCCCATCTGAAGGATGTAGCAATTGGGGTTACGCACCTCACAGAAGGCTACATGTTAAGTACCACTGGTGGTTTCAAACCTACATGTCAACCGTAATGTATTTCCATCTGAAGTTTGCAAGTCATTGACCCATGCCCAAACTGCTCTGCCATGGTACTGTTACATTAAAACAAAGTTTTGGAGCTAAAAATAAAGCCTAACTTCTTACCAAAAGGAAATAATGAGCTCTGCAATTGAGCTAGCTTACCTTACTTGAAGCAACAAGGGCCAGGCAGGTGTCATTACTTCTTTCCTTGTGGACAGATCTTAAAATCTGAACTGCTTAAACCCGGCGTTGGTTGACATGTGATGACAAGCCTTCCTGGTGTCACTGGCTGATCCTGCACGATCCTGCACCCTGCACCCTTGGCCACAGTCAAACAGAAAGGAAACAAGTTTGTAAAAGTGTCTTTTTACCGAACGTAAATTTGTGCACGCAATGACGACTCATTGGAAGCGATGTACTGAACAGCTGTCCTAAACAAAGTGTGAAGTGACTTCCGTTCTTTTAAATTACCATTCTGCATTCGACAGGTGGAAATCACTCTGCTCCACCCTACTAAACAACTGGTTATGTCACGTCTTATCTAAATGTCAAAGCGGTACTTCTACACCCAAAACTGTTTCATGAAAATGTATAGAAAGAACGATGAATGCAAAACAATGAAAACCTGTAATTGGCCTCAATTCTATTTGTGTGGTACATGAAATAAATTTAATAATAATGATGGAAACTGTGTGAGTCAAAAAATCAATATACACTTATAAAATGACTTGTTTTAGTCTACCAATATTTATATAAGATGTTTTGACATGTATTTTGGATACGTTTTCATGTGTCTTTTGGTAGCAGTTTCATTAAATTATGTTTCATGCATGACTGCACACGATGCAAATAAGGGTGTCCGGTGGCACACGACATGCGCCAATTCAGTATGGCTAGGAAAAAGAAAAGGATTTGAACCAATGACTTGGTTGTTGTCAAGAATCAACAGAAAAATCTTGTGGGCTCGTCCTCGGCTCACACCCCAGGAAAGGGCCTACTTGGTAAATTGATTGATATTAGTGAATTCCACCACACACAAAGTGCCACGGCTGTGTTCCAAAGCTTTCAGCAGCAATTTCCTAATGCAAGATGTCCAACTCGAGTCATGCCACCGTTTACTCAAATGTCCGTAAAAACCAAGCCACAGGGACACAGCCACAACCTAAAAGGCAATTTGTGAGGTTTTGTTTTGGTCTCTTTTTTCAATTCTTTTTTAAGTTTCACCTGACACCCTCGTTTATTTGCCTCATGTGCGGTCATGCATAAAACATAATTTAATCAAACTGCTACTAAAAAACACAGGAGAACTTATCCAAACTACATGTCAAAACAACTCATATAAATATAGGTACACTAAAACACAACAGGTAATTTTAAAAGTGTATAGTTTTTTTGACTCGCACTGTGGTATAAACTGAACAAAGAATGTGGATTTACCAAAAATGTTACTTTCCAAGTTGACAAAAAAATCCCCAAATAAAAGTGTTTACAGCAATGGTAACAAACGCCACATGATTTGTATTTCCCGTGTAAAAAAAATGTACTTTTGTGCGAGAAATTGCCAACTACAGACGCTTTAAAAAAAATCATTTGCAACCAATTTCTTTTTTTGTTATCACTAGTCAGTCAACACAAAAACCATGCATAAACTTTTAAGAAACTTTTGAAGTATTATTGCATCTATGTGGCCTAAATTTCTACGAGACAGTTTATCAACACTATTCTTTAGTTAAATGTAATGCTGTTGTATCTGTTTTTAAAAATTCTCCAATCACGTAATCTGCCTTTAATTTTGCTTTTACAAAAAGATAGATACTGGTACATCCATTCCACACGTGCCAAAAACAACTGAATTTAGGCGTTTCTCTGACGTAGCACAAGAACCCTTTATAACTTCTTATCTGCGCCATCTGCTTGTAATGTCAGATTTAACTAAACACTAGTCAACAGCTTCTATGCAGAAGGTTGACTGTGTCCCTGAAGAATATGAATCAGACCAGTTATTTTGATTTCTAACTACCACTGACAGGCCGGAAAAATGTTGACACCAATACTCCGCCCTACAAATCCAGCTATTTCCGTTCTGTTTTTGGTCAGTAAATGTTTTGAGGGCAATGTGTGACTATTGGGAATTAAATAAATATTAGGATGTCCGTTTTTAATCTGCGACAGATGATACACATTTTGAAATTTATTTTAGCCGCAAGTATTAAGTTCAGGCTAACTTTCGAGCCCAGATCTAAACTTATTTGTGGTTACATTTTAAAGTAAAAAATAGTAATATGGTCAAATGTTTAGATTCTTTAACCTGAGAGTTTATCAGGAAGGATACAAAATGGATCACTAAATGAGAAAAGCAAACAATGTTTTTTTTTTTTTAATGGAATTTATTTGCCCTTGCCTACTGAAGCTCAGGTGGGACTTGAACCCCTGACCTGCATACTATAGCTGACATCTTAACCACTGCAGTCAACCACCAATCTGATTGGTGTCACATGTCCAGTTCAGTGCATTACAGCAGGTACACCTGTACATTGTTTGAAGTTTTCTATGTGTTTTAAGCCCATTGATGCTGCATTTATCTGGCAACTTCTAACATTCTAATCATTTAAAACTGTTTATCAAATACTATAATTAGTTTTGAAAACACTTATTTGACACTGTCCATTATATTGATGACCCACTTGTACCATGCTTGTACAAACGAGCAGCAAAACAGGCAATTTTAGGGGAATCAAGTTTTTCAGTCATTGTTGACGTGCCTGAAAAATAAGGTCCTAACAATAACATCTTGAAAGGTGTCCAGACACCAAAAATAGCAACCCCAAAGAAAATATGAACTGTGTTGAACTGGGCTGTGCTTTAACTGCGTAAATACGCTTCAGTGGTTAAACAGATGTGGAGTGGAAATGCGTGCTCACTGCTGGGGTAACTCCACTATAATATTGTTGAATAGATTTTGTTTTGAAAGTAGGATTGCATTTTTCAGTACACATTGTAGGTGCAGAATTAGCTAGAAATATTTTTTTCCAAGTCCTATCTAGATTGCCAACTGGTTTGAATTAGTGTTATGTTCAACGTGTAGCTCTAATCCATTTGTGTATAAAAGTACTTTTGAGATAAGCTGGGTGTGCCGTCACAATGACGAGTCTGTGCGACAGTGTGGTATGGAATGGGTGTGCCGTCACAGTGACGAGTCTGTGTGACATTGTGGTGTAGAATTGGTGTGCCGTCACAGTGACGAGTCAGTGTGTCTCATTCTTGGTACCTTGTGGAGACATGGGTTCTAAAGGGAACAAAAGAATGTAAAGGTCACCACAAGGCAATTCTAAAGGTCTCCACAAGGATGGCACTAAATAGAAATATGGATTTTACTCAAAAAGGAGGGATTTTTAAAATATTCTGGTCGCTACATCTTCTAGTGTTTGAAATTAGGAGAATTTGGTCGAAATTTGAGCCCCAGAAAAAAAATCTGGTTGAAATAGGAGTGCTATGACGAATTTTTAACCAAATTCTAGCCATTGTTCGGAGTTTGTGCACGAGAACAAAGCCATGTCTCCACAGGGATAGGGGCGTGGGAAGGCGGCAATACTGTGGTATGGAATGGGTGTGCCTACACATTGACGAGTCTGTTTGACGGTGTGGTATGGAACGGGTGTGCCGTCACAGTGACGAGTCTGTGCGACAGTGTGGTGTAGAATTGGTGTGCCGTCACAGTGACGAGTCGGTGTGGTATGGAATGGGCGTGCCGTCACGGTGGCGAATCTGTGCAACACTGTGGTATGGAATGGGTGTGCCTACACATTGATGAGTCTGTCCGACAGTGTGGTATGGAATGGGTGTGCTGTCACAGTGACGATTCTGTGCGACAGTGTGTTATGAAATGGGTGTGTTGTCACAGTCACAATGGCGAGTCCATAACCTTAACCCTGAAAATGTCGTCCTTTGTGTGTTGTTGCCAAGGTTACTGAGTCTACACTAAAACCAGTGAACTGATTCCCTGCGCTTTAGCAATGGACATTTCGGATTACCAATGAACGTTTAGACCCAGTTACTATGGCAACTGATATCACACCTTAGAAGTCTGTGCATGCTCCCTTTTAAACTGATAGAACCACAAACATTTTCATCACCCTTGTGCTATAAAATGATATTGTTGAGATGATGTCAGCTACAAAATGTTACCATGGTGTTACCAAGTAAACCCAACAAAGAAAAGTTTGACTGTACTAATACCTGTCAGTTGTGAACAATAAAAATAAAATCGAAAACTAGAAATAATTCTATTGTCAGTTAAATCTGTTTCGTATACAATGTAATCACTTGTTTCCACAGCTACTTAAGCGAAAAGAGAAACAACTTTTGAAGAAAACAATTTCTTTTGCAGAGAGGAACTTCCAGCCCCATATGTCACTGTTAATGCACACGTAAAATGCGTCCTAAGCTGCCCCGCCCATGACGTGGAAATGTCACTTTTCAAGTGGCCAAATCCCCACCCAAGGACGGGGGTTTAATACGGAACAATCTCGGACGAAAAAGATGGTGGCACTCCCACATTTGAGCACTCCCACATTTGAGCACTTCATTGGAACGCATACAGGAGACCAAATTCCCACCATGGGGCTTGAAAAACATGACCACATTCACACACAAAAAAAGACACGGGGTAGTGCTTTTATGACAATGTTTTGAAATAAAAAGGTCTTTTCACCATACAGTGACTCGGCACAAGCTGAACGTTGAAAGCCTCATCTTAAAGGAGCATGACCAGAGTTTCTGGAAAATAGTTTTCGATGTAACTTACCAATATTATCAAGTAACTCCCATACACACCTCCCATGTCCCAAAAACCCGAAAACATTCGCGATTTCCAGTAAAAAAATGAACAAAACTATCGTCGGCCTTCAGTGATAAACGTTGATACTGGAAAATTAGTTTACAAATAATCGGTAGATTTTCGACGATATCCTCGGAAATATGCGGCCTAGAAGTGCGGGAGTTTCAGTTTCGTAATCAGAAAAATATAACGGATGTTATGATATAAAAATCTCATGACCCATAAAAAAAGTGATCTGGTCACACTCCTTTAAATCATATTTAAATTTCGTCTGTTTTTGCAAAGAAGCCAAGTTCTTACCTTTGCTTCAGAGGACTCCCTCCAAGAAATCACAAACTAAGCTCATCTTTGAGATAAGGAGCCCCGTCCCTTTCCATACCCGGATATTCAAGTGAAAGATCTCGCACAGCAATTACAATTAATACTGTCCAACATCGTGATTCCAACCACAGTCTGATAGCTCCATGTTCCAACCAAGCGTGTTTATATCAGCACGCCCGCGAGACCGCGACAAGCTCACGGTCAATGTGAATTACACTCGTAAAGATAACAACACAGGGACTTTCGGAAAGTTGCGAGTGACAAGCAGGAAGCGGCAAATCAGCGCACTGGTGGAAGGAAGCTGTTCAGAAAATGTATTGTACGAGGACGATACTGAATCATCGAGACAGCAGTACGCCTAGCCGTGATCTACCAAAACTCTGCAGTCGCCGGTAGCAATTTAACCCATTGCATACCGCATTGTTTATTGCCACATGTTTATTGTGTACCACACGTATGGGCAAACGTGTGAAAACCTATGAGGTCAGTGGTCGAGTAAACTCGACATTGGTAAGCAAGCATAATGTGTTGTGTGGTCGAGTAAACTTGACATTGGTAAGCAAGCATAATGTGTTGTGTGGTCGAGTAAACTTGACATTGGTAAGCAAAGCCCAGTATCATTTGCAGATGAAACTTTTTACGAATTACAGGAAGAACAGCATGGCAATTTCTGCCACAAAGGTACCATTTTACACGGGGGAAAATTTGTGGTGTTTGTTACCATTGCTATCAGCACTTTTAATGAGATAAGTAGAAGTAATTTTGCCCACTCACGACGAAGTTTTATTGCCAACTCATGAAGTAAACTTTTGCATCACTGCAAATGGTGTATTAAGGTTTTAAGGCGCTGAATTTTGATGTCAATCCACATCTTAATTTTTGACCAAAACATGACTATATTTTGTTGTATACCAACTGAGATTTCTAACCGATTAATCTTTGTCGTCTCGAACGGTAATCTTGTGAGATTAGCAAGAGCTCTAGCACATTTGTGGAGAACATGAAACACTACAAGCAAATACAAATAGCAAAGCGAATTTTTTTAATTTCTTTTAATTTTATATAATATACATTTTAGTTATAAATATGGCAAAATGTCCATGAGGGCGTCTGCACGTTAAGCAGAAGGTCCACGGTTCGAATCTCGTTGGAGCCAAGTTGCCTTTCACTGCATCCAGATTTCCCAAATTGTCCACATTTGTATCGAATTTATTCACCCTGGCAGTCCCTGGGTCATAATCCCTAAAAATATAATCACTTATTCAATATAGGCCTACATTTCAAGCAAATGCTAATCTAGGAAGCTTTTGCTTGCAAGATTAAGCTTTTGCTTTTGGTTAAAAGTAGAAGTTTTTGCTTGTTAGCAGTTTGTCACTTATTTTATGTACAATAAAAAGCCTTTAAAAAGCAATTTTATATTTTCGACCTATTGTCCTCATTTCAAAATGTGGGTACATCTGCTATACGTAGATCTATGAATTGTTTTAGGCTGATTCGCGATTAAACAAATTAACGCCAACATTTTTTCTCTCAAAAAGTTGCAAAGAAGGGTTTCTCAACGTCGTCGCACTACAATCCCGGACTATGACAACGGATGGGCCAGGAGGGGGCAGCCGTTGGAAGAGCAGCCGTTGGAAGTGACTCACCTTTGGTGTGGGAAATATAGATTTATTCGTTTGAGCCCCGGGAATTAGAATAAATCTGCTTTATCCTTGTTACGTAAGAGCAACGGTTCAGTGCTCTAGGGGGTTGATAAATAAGGGTGTTCACGGGTGTTGGGCATTCTCACGTTGCTTGCATACTGCAGCGCACATCGCTACAATTTTGTGTTTTTCGGAATTTTATCAGTTGCATTGCTGGCCTGAAAGCCGTTGGTTTGCATAGGTCAGGCGCACGTTTCCATTTTTCCCAATGGGTTTTTGTGGTTTTTCGTATCTGGCAACCAACACAGCAACTGTTAAAATGTGCACATTTTTAGCAGTCTGATCACACTCGGCGACGATCTTCGGTTTGTTAAGGGGTTTTGCTTAACAGACAAGTTTACTTTGCATCGTAACAATCATCAAGTGTTGTCGTAATTGACGATTGTCGCTTTTAGACAACTTTTCGATCAAAGTGACTGGATTGTATATGATAAGACATGTGAGGTATAGCTGAATAAACCAGGTCACAGCTGCAAGCCGTGATCTTCCCAATAATTCTATTGGTGTGATCGTTGATTGTGTTAAAAGGATAATCACAAGTCTTTGCAGTAGTATAGAGAAACCACCTGAAACAGCGAGACAGGAAATCCCCGCTTCCATGGCGTCTGCCTTTTCCGACAGTTCGTTTCTTTTCTACTGTTCCATTGACTTTTCTACACGCGGTTATAGGCACATCAGTCTTAGTCCATGCGGCATCAGTTTCGAGAGTTGTATCCCCTGTAGCCCGGGGGACCTTGTTAGTGGTGGTGTTCTCGCCTGAAATGCCATGTGGAACTTGAAGAGAGAGCCTTCCCATTTGATACTGTTTGAGAGCCACAGCATAATTTTGTCGGCTTCCATTTGCGCCACCTATTTTCGCCACCCACCTCGTACCTACGTATCTCGACGCTTAGGTGGAAAGCACTTGTATCATGCAACTCGATCGGCCGTCATGCGAACGATTGTCAAATTAGGAGCTGCTCATGCTGACTAAGACCTGGGGCCTATTTTATAAAGCTGTTTAGCAGAAAATGTTGCTTAATCCAAAATTTGTTGGCTTTATAGAAATGGGTTAATAGTTGAAATTGCGTGTCAACTTCACAAGAATATCTGCTATTCTTGCTGAGAACACAAGTTGACTTTATTGTGACTATTAACCATACAGAGCTGCGAGCGTGGTACTCGGACTACCGATACGAAGGGAATCCCCGATGATTTCTCGCATTTGCAACATTTCTGTTTCGGGACATGTTTGATATGTGTCAAAGATAAAGTGGTGGGAGGTTGATTCTTGAACTCTTTTTGGTTTTCGTGAAAATGAGTAAAAAGGTTGCCTAGTTGGTGTCCGCCTCATAGGTTTATGCACATTTGGCCGGGCAATTTTGTCATCCAATCCCATAATGCATTGAGAACGTCGATAAGGTTTAAACGTTAACCCGGAGATTCGTCTCAAGGTCGCCGTTAACCCCGAGATTGGTGGGTTAACCCGAGCAGGGCTAGAAATTACCCGGGTTAAGTGGCATTTTTGGCCAGATAACCCGGGTAATTCGTAACCCCGAGATTTGCCGTGGGAATCGAACCCTTAACCCGGGTAATCTCGGGGTTAAATTTTTCTGTTACCCGGGTTATCTCGGGGTTAAAGTGCCGTGGGAAAAGGCCTTAGTTCCTATGAATAGCAAGTCAAACCACCGCTATCTACTCCACTCCTCAGTCCAAATTTAAAATGGAGGCGTCTGTTTTCGCGACCAAACCCAGAAAATTCAACCGAAGATTCAACCAATGGTCAGGTCTGGTCGTCGGCAACGGAAGTCGTTCATTAGTTGAACCAGTAATTACGTCAAAAACATGTCTCTGCTTATGATCGCGAAAACAGGTTGCGGATTCAGGAGTGATGCACGAATGCGCGACGACCCTCTTCAGATCCTCAAAGTCAAGTTACGAAGGAATGTTGTGTCATTACTTCGAGGCTCAGATTCGGCCAAAACTATGAATACTGGGGCAAGTTCGAGCATGTTCGATTCACTATACCATTAACCATAATTCGACAATTTCCAACCGAAAGCAGTCTAGTCAACAATGGTTATTCGACAGTCGTGTCTGGTCGACATTTGGAACCAGCCCACGGTCGTGCTGATTACTGGTATACCCATCAGGTATTGAGTTGATGCAGCGTTTTGCGCTGAACCAACTGACCAACCAAAGGCGTTCGAACTTGCAAGTTAATCCGCATGTTTGTTGCTATAGAATGACGTTCGAACAGTGATTAACTCTGGTCGTGAATCGAACTTGCTCCTTGTAATGACATTCAGTACGTTGAACCCGGTAAACCTGGACCGGGGCCAACTTATAGAAGGGCTAAGCACGCGAGTTTTCGTTATTCACGCCCAGCAGCAAATCACAGCTGTTTTAAAGGCCCTGTAGATGATCTGTTTTTCAGCGATTCTGCGAATAAAACCATTATAAATCAAAAGAAAGACATCAACAAACTCATCCGAAGAAATTTCAGCTTTGTCAAATGTACCACGTTTAAAAAAAACCATGAAAATCCATATGCGTTTTCCTGGTCTTGGCGGGGTGTTTCAAATATTCGTTCGCAGTTGATCGGGTACTATGTGGCTTGCGTCATGCACTCTGTGGCGCACATCATACTGCGTGTGCGCGCGATCCATAAAAATGCATCGCGTTGGAACACGCACACGCAGTACACAGCGCCTATGCATTTTGAACCGCGTAGATGCGAACCAAAAATAAGTAAATCGTTTGCAAACGATCTAAATAATTTCATCTTTACGGATTATTTTCTGGTAAAATTATATCATTTTGAGCGGAAACCTTTTATTGGGTAGTTGCTATTAATTCAATCTTTACTTTAAGAACTTTTCCCCTGTAAACTCGTCGATTTCTTTTTGGGGTCATTGCAAATGATCCACTGGGCCTTTAATAGGTAAAATTAACGCCTTGATGCCGTGTTAATCTGATAACCAAATTGGTTTTGCATGAGAGATTCTTGAAAGTTCAAGTTCAATAGACCACTAAAGTCCAAGCATTTGCTGGTAATCTGAAATGCTCATTGGTAAAGCATTGAGAAGCAATTCACTGGCTTTAGTTTAGTGCCCCGGTTTAGTGCATGGAGAACCAGTCACCTTGGCAACATACAAAGGGTGGCGTTGTTACTTTTGGTATGTCTGAACGCTTGTTCTCCCAAACAATCGTGGACGTTTTAGGGAGGTCTAACAAAGAGAACAATATCGTCCGCGATTGGCTCCTGTACAAGACCAACGAGAGTAAGGAAAAATATACTACATGTGTATGTCTAAACAAAAGAGGAACAAAGGGACGTCCGCGATTGTATGTGGATTCGCACCTACATGTGTACACGGTATGTGACAATGGGACCCCCAACACCCCTCTTCCCTTTTGTTCACCAACCACCCTGGCCCTAAAACCTGAAAGAACTTTCTTTCATCATTTGCAGTGACCCCAACAAATTTTACGAGTTGACAAGAAAAACCTTACTAAAAGTGTTAATAACAATGGTACCAAGCACTACATGATTTTATTTCAGTCAAAAATGGTATTTTGTGTGAGAAATTAACAACTGAAAGTGGTTTTCTAAAATTGTAAGTCTTTTGCGAATTGCAAAAGACGTTCTTACAATTCAACTCAACACAAAAACCATGCATGGATTTTTTTCAAGTTTTCGGAAGTAGTCCAGTCAATTTACAGGAAAATTGTGCCTAACCTAGAACTATATGCTGCAAGATATGAGACCGGGTGACTCTTCTCCCCCTACCGCCCATAATACTTAAATCGTTCAACAATGGAAGCACAATATGTGCAATCATGCATGTCCTAAAGGAACAAATAAACTGCCCCACGAAATGGCGGCTTTTTGATACGGTCTAGTACACCTCAACACACTCTTCCCTTTTGTTAACGTACGACTCCCCCTAAAACCTGAAAGGAAATTCCTCGGATGTTTTACACACAATAGGGGAAGAATGAGCTGTATTCAGTCCAAATTTAGTTTTACAAGGTAATGGAGAATACTGACGACTCATTGGAAAAGATGTACTGAACAGCTGTCATTAACAAAATGTGTAGTGACTTCCGTTCTTTTAAATCAAATTTCATGCTCCTTCGCTGCGCTCATGATACGCATGAAAAACAGTTTCGTATTATACGCCGACTCAAATAAAAAACACAGAACAATGACGTAAGATTAAATCATTTAACTGGGACAGGATGGGAATATGGGCCTGCATGCACATGAGCTGAATGTTTTCAATCAGGAAAAAACAACGGCCATGCAGGGCCAATCGGGTCACACTTCCGGAGACCAGTTAGGGAATGGCAATGGGTTTTAACGTTGTGGCGATCTTCTTTGAATTATCACTTTACCGTACCGCGTTTGTATAAGCGCCCAAACACCAATAAATGGAAAAGGCACCTTAAAGGCCCATTGTATCAATTTTTTATGAGTTGGCAAGAAATACCTCACTCAAAGTGTTGATAGCAATGGTAACAACGCCACATGAATTTATTTCCGTCCAAAATGGTATTTCATGCTGGAAATTGACAACCGAATAAGGTGGTTACCATTCACAAAACCCATATATAGATTTTCAATGTTTTCTGAAGCATTGATAGCTAAAATCTCTTCAGGCTAGTTTACCAACATTAGATATGTTACACTCTTATTCCACGAATCTGCAAAAAGTTTAATCTTGCAAATGATACATAGGGCCTTTAAAATCTATCGATTCATTAATTGTTCCTTTTTTTTCTCTTAAAAAGGGTTTTTGCGGGTTTTTCGCCCTTCCCGTAATTAGCGTAAAGTTTAGTGTCACGTGCATGTAATAATTACTTGTGATGTTGTTCTTCTGTAACCATTAGTTTTTTGATGTTGTAGGTGTTGTACATGTACATGTATCTTATTCCAGTTTGTTTGTGATTGTGAAGTTGTTCAATTTAAAGGCACAGGCTCGTCGGCAATGCGCGCGCTCCAAATTCGTGCCACGAAATACGCAGCTCCATAACAAAGGCATGGAGCTGCGTTTTGCGTGGAACGAATTTGGCGCGCGTGCATTGCTGATGAGCCTGTGCCTTTAATATATTTGTTTTGTGTGTTTGCAGGGCCCCAATGGAAACCAGTTTCTGTAAACTGTTTGGGCACACCCTGGATAAATAAATGGAATAAATAAATAAATTAAATTAAATAAAATGAAGAAAATGTCACAAACAAATAAAAATGTTTGTCCTTTTGTTTTCGGTTTGCAAGTACATTTACGAATGGCAGGCTCAGGCTTGGTGCATCTCAGAAATGTTAACGTGGCTAAACAAATACCTGGTTTGAACGACAACTTGAAGGGCCCTAAAATTGTGTTTTTATCAATGAAATCTGTGCTATCGAACTAGTCCATTAATTTACAATCATAAAAACCCTACTTGGAAGTTGTTTGGGGTGTTAAAATCAAGGTGTTTTATTTTTATGCTAATGCGAATTTACATATGCATGAGCAAAGTGGTGATGTCACATTAATGTGTTTTCCTAATTAGGAAAACACAGGAAAATCTAATTCAACTGTTTTACATGTTGCCTGTTGCAAACCATGAAAAAACTAAGGCTAGAAACTACAGCATTTTTCCACAATTCCAGTTTGAAGTCTTATGTTTTTTTCTTTGTTTTTCTGCTGTGTGTTTCTAAAGACAGTGACATGCCCCAAACAGCGCCCTCTTTCTGTGAGTTTATGTGAAGAAATTTTCAAAGTTGAAAAATGCCACTTTTTATTCATGGGGCATCAAAATGATCAGTAGTATTGTCTTTCTACACAAGTTATCCTTCATATGCAGCAAAAACTGCATAAAGTTATTGAGCATTTCAGGGCCCTTTAAACGTTCACTTCTGTTGAGAGTAGATAAAACCACCACCAAAAACCCAAACAAATAAAGTACACATGGTCAGGTCGGAAATCGCAAAGACCGTCTGAAGCCGAATCAAGAACTTTAAGATCGTATAGACAAAAACCATAATTTTAGATCAAGCAGACCAGTGGTTTGGAAGATAAAATAGCAATTGTGTGAAAATTGGGTACTCCTGAAATAAACTCCTCAAAAAAAGTTCGGAAAGTCAAGTTTGACTGACGATTTCTCTCTTGTTGCAAAATAATTTTCCTTGAATTTTATATCATTGGAAAGCCCTGTTATTCTTCTTTACGATGATGTGTCATTTGTATGATTAAGCAATTGGGGGATGTGCAGCACAGCTGAATACGGGGGCGGGTGTAAAGTAAAATGTCACAAAATGCATTGCTATTGTCAAAAAGTGCATTGACACATTCCCATCCTCCAAGCAAAAGGGAATGCACTGCATGACGATAGCAGTGAATTTTGTGACATTTCACTTTCCACCAACCCCTGTATTCCGCTATACTGCAAATCCCCCAATTGATTAATCATAACAAATAACACATCACTGTAAAGAGGAATAACGGGGCTTTCCAATGATACCAAATTCAAGGGAAATTATTTAATAACAAGAAAGAAATCGTCAGTCAAACTTGACTTTCCGAACTTGTTTTGAGGAGTTTATATGCTGCAAGATATGATCCTCTCCCCCTGCCCCCGCCCCCTACCGCCCCTATTGTTACTTAAACCGTTCAACAATGTAGGCACAATATGTGCAACCATGCATGTCCTCAAGGAACAAAGAAACTGCCCCATCACAAAATGGCGGCTATTCGATACGGTCTATACCTCAACACACCCTTCTCTTTTGTTAACGTACGACTACCCCTAAAACCTGAAAGGAAATTCCTTGGATGTTTTACGAATGAGCTGTATTCAGTCCAAATTTAGTTTTACAAGGTAATGGAGAATACTGACGACTCATTGGAAAAGATGCACTGAACAGCTGTCATTAACAAAATGTGTAGTGACTTCCGTTCGTTTAAATCAAATTTCATTCTCCTTCGGTGCGCTCATGATACGCATGAAAAACAGTTTCGTATTATACGCCGATTCAAATAAAAAACACAGAACAATAACGTAAGATTAAATCATTTAACTGAGACGGCATGGGATCATTGGCATGCATGCACATGAGCTGAATGTTTTCAATCAGGAAAAACATAAACAACTTAGGAACGGCCAGGGCCAATATAGACCGTCGGGTCACAAGTTCCGGAGACCAGTCGGGGATGGAATGGCAATGGGGTTTTAACGTTGTGACGATAGCTCCGTTTGAATTATCACTTTACCGTACCGCGTTTGAAAGCGCCCAAATACCAACAAATGGAAAAGGCACAGGCAAATTGTATCATTTTGTTTTATGAGTTGGCAAGAAATACCTAAATCCTTACTCAAAGTGTTGATAGCAATGGTAACGAACACCACATGAATTTATTTCCGAAATTGACAACCGAATAAGGTGGTTTTCTAAACCATTCACTTGTACACAAAATCCATATATAGGTTTTCTAAAGCATTGATGCATTTAAGTAGCTTAAACCTGGTTTCCATATAGACGTAACAAACGCAGAGAGTGCCGCAAACAACCAACGCAAACAGTAACGCAGACAGTCGGCAAAGTTGAACCAAGTTCAACCTTGCCGACTGTTTCCGTCAGTGTTTGCGTTGCGGTTGTTTGCGTCTAGTCTGCGTGCGCGCGTTACGATCATATGGAAACCAGGCTTAACATTTTCTTCAGGCTAGTTTATACCAACATTCTTCCTTAGATAAGTTACACTCTTATTTCACGAATCTGCAAAAAGTTTTATCTTGCAAATGAAACATAGGCCTTTAAAATCTGTCGATTCATTGAATAAAATAAAGAAAATGTCACAAACAAATAAAAATGTTTGTCATTTTGTTTTTGGTTTGCAAGTACATTTACGAATGGCAGGCTCAGGCTTGGTGCATCTCAGAAATGTTAACGTGGCTAAACAAATAACTGGTTTGAACGACAACTTAAACGTTCACTTCTGTTGAGAGTAGATAAAACCACCACCAAAAACCCAAACAAATAAAAGTACACATGGTCAGGATGGAAATCGCAAAGACCGTCTGAAGCCGAATCAAGAAAAAATTCGTATAGAGCTTCTGCACCGGCGGCCATGACAGGGGGCAGGTTTTCTTATTTAAATGATGTAACAATAGAACCACAAAGCACCTACTCATGCATGACACATGGTAACAATGTAAGTGCTCTTGGGCCAATATGCAACTGACAAAACACTTGAGTAAATACCAGCCTCGTTGGCTTACTTAGTTTTTTCAATTCAGAAAACCATAATTAACTTCTTTCGCAGTGGTTTGCGCGCCCATCCTCTTGCAACAGTACCCCTTTAAAGCACTCCCTAACTCCTGCGTACAGCTCTGCAGAGTGGAAATTCCCTGAGATCTCAGGATGTTGCGCGCCCGGTTGCGATATTTTTTTTCCGTACCGTTGTTTAGCGAACATTGCTTCTGATTGGTTTAACCCCCATGCATATGTTGAATACTGATGTGTTTCATTGATTAACTACCTCAACATAACCCCACACCACACTCTTTCCTCAATTAATAGTAAAAAAAGTTAATACGACTCTGAGGAGATTCGATCCTGCCATCTCTCGATTGATAGCACTACGTCTTAACCACTTTCTTTCTTATATCCTTTTATTTAATAACTCTTAGAGGCGCTATATAGAAAATATGAATATTCATTTACAATGCACCAATCGATGAAGCCCCATAGCGAATATGTGGTACGGAAAAAAATATCGCCGCCCGGTTTCGTCTGCTCCAACCATAGACTGGTTCCCGTCCACATATTCCACACAGGAGAATATAAGCCCGTCCACATATTCCACACAGGAGAATATAAGGACAGGTAAAGGGCGCTTCATCTTGATCTGTAATTGGTCGTCTTTGCGCGTGCGCATTGTGTTTTGAAGTTTGAAGTCAATCATCAATGTGCAAGTGTCCGAAATAGCGTCTGAAAAAAGTGGAAGAAGTAAAAGAATAAAAAAAAAAATCGTAACGAAAACAAAGGCTGTTCCAACTCGAGTCGGAACAGCCAATAATAATAACCACGTGACGGGCAGAATTCTGCCCGTCATGGCTGCCCTTTACCGATCCCTATATTTTCGCAATAAGCGAAACAATCTATAGGGATCGGGAACCAATCTACTCCAACCACTGCTCAACTTGGCAATAATGCATAGTTCCGACCTGTCAATCAAGCCGAACTCGCGACCAATCACAACAGAGCTAGCAGACGGCGCCCACATAGGTCAAAGTGATGCAATAATCACAAACAATCACGCGATTTTCTGCCCATACAGTTTATATGTTGTATGCGCCAGTGACCGGGTGAATTTTGATTTCAATGTCGGGCGATTCGCTGAATCTGTGCTTTCCATGCCGAGTCCCGTTGCTTTGTACGTAGTCTCGCAATTGTTTTGCGATGGCTTGTGAGCACATAGCAACAATATCTAAGGGGCGGGTTAACTGGGCAATCTCGGAACTATGCATTCCTGCGAAGCGCTGCGCGTACGTATGCGAGACGTCACCCAACATCAAGGCAGGATAACACGAGTAGTATGGTGTGTGGAACGTTGCAATATTCGATAATGCACAAATATATGTGCGATGTTAAATATATATGTGCGATGTTTTTTTATATGTGCGATGTTTTTTTCATATGTGTGCGATGTTTTTTCATATGTATGCGATGTTTGCACTTTAGTTTCTGTCATTTAATCTGCCATGCTGATTTATTTTTGGTACAGGCCTATTGGGGCTGGTTTTCTTTGTATTTGTGCCAAATATCACGCACGCAAAACCACTCCTCATATTCAGTCGTTGTATGTGGAATATGTGGAGCGGGAACCAGTCTACGCACATACATTGAAAGTTCTAGACTGGTTCCCACAGGAGAATAGACTGGTTCCCGTCCACATATTCCACACTTTCGCAATAAGCGAACCAATCTATAGGGATCGGGAACCAATCTATGAAAGATCACGCCCATATATCACGAACACCGCGACCCCATACGATGAAATATCCCACATATATGTCGAAATATCCCACATATATTTTTAACATTGCATATATATGTCAAATTATTGCACATATATTTTTAACATCGCATACATATGAAAAAACATTGCATATATATGTCAAATTATTGCACATATATTTTCATTTCACGCAGCAGTCTATCAATCTTGCAAACTTCGGTTACGGATTTGACCAAGTTGACGTAATTAGTCACACAAATTAATTGCGAAGTTGTATCTAGTGCGCGAATTAAGCCGCCTTCTAGCTTAGAGAAATTTAGTCTTGATGCAAGACCGAGTTCGCGATCCCCACATTGTTAATTTTAGCCGCCAGAGGGCGTACCTACACTTACGCGCCCTC
This sequence comes from Henricia sp. BOLD:AAB3569, assembly GCA_037783545.1. Classification (NCBI taxonomy): domain Eukaryota; kingdom Metazoa; phylum Echinodermata; class Asteroidea; order Spinulosida; family Echinasteridae; genus Henricia; species Henricia sp. BOLD:AAB3569. The sequence continues at coordinate 1,148,048 of JBBELK010000030.1, read as the reverse complement.
TGGCGGCCAATGATGAATAGTCTATGTACATCGTGTATTGCGCGCAAAAAGGCAGTCTTTCCGAAAGACTAAGATAAATTATGAAATAAGAAGGGGTCTTAAAATGCGATTTATTCAGACAAGAAGCACTTTTAATTTAGATTTTTCAACTGAAGCATAAGAACAACTCATATAGAATCACAATCAACCAGCTTTATAGTCAAAGCCATCGATTTAATTAGTCAAACAAATTAATTGCGAAGTTGTATCCAGTGCGCGAAGCCGCCTTAGATATGTTTTGTGCACGCACATGCGTCGCTAGAGGGCGCTCTTTGCACCTCCTTCAAAATGGCCGCGAAAATGTCGAAATGGCCTTACGAGCAAAAACAATGAACAACAAAGACACGTTTTGTGTCAAATTTGGGGATTCCGTGGCCTGCTTTTTGGAACAAGAGATGTTCGCCTGCTCGTCTGTTCACGCCAAACTGAGGGGCGCCGAATGCCTGGATCACGCATGTGGACGCATCGCACATGTTCCCGTTCATTTCCCAACATTTTTTAGGAGAATTTAATGGACAAATGGTACCGAAATTCCGTAGACACACGCAAGGTGAGTGTCTCAAGTAGTATCAGACAGAGTTTGGTGGCGATTGGGCAGCGGATTATTGCACTAGCCGAAAACGTTTCTGTCCGATCTTAAAGTTCAGGCGCCGCCATATTGGAAAAAAACATTACCGGTACCTATGGGGGATACATTATCCCCCATAGTTCTAGGGGTAAACCCAATCCACATACACGCCCAGGATTCGAAACGGGTACGCCAGAGGAAAGGCGAGGAAAGAACCACTACGCCAACCGGACCGCCCTTTAAAGGGCCCCTTATTTAGGATTTTTATCAATGAAATATATGCTTTAAAACCACTTTACCCAGTTAAAATCATTTGGAGCTTGCTTTGGGGGTTAAAACAAAGGTTTTTAGTTTTTATGCTAATGAAAATATGCATATTCACGACCAAGGTCACAATGTCATAAGAGGCAAACCACAGGAAAATCACATCCAACTGTGCACAAAAGATTCCACTTTTTTCTCAATTTTCCTGAAACTTTTGTAATCCATGGCTGTTTGAGTTTGTTTTACATGTTGCCTGCTGTAAGCCATGACAAAACTGGGGGTAGAAACTGCAGCAATTTGCCACAAGTCCAACTTAAAGTCTTATGTTTTTTCTTAACTTTTCCCTTCTGTCTTCCTTATGTGATGCACTCAAAACAGCGCCCTCTGTCTGTGATTTATTGCAATGAAATCTTCAAAGTTGAAAAAGGCCACCTTTTATTGATTTTACATCCAAACGAACAATAGTATGTCTTGCTGAACAAGTAATCCGTCATTATGAAGCAAAGCTTAGGCACAAAGTTGTTTAGCATGTCACAGGCCCTTTAAGCAAATTAAATTTAAAATGATCAACGGGGGTTTTACTGCAGTTTGTTTCTTTCTTATTTGTTTGTTTGAAAGAAGAAATACAAATAAAGCAAACTAACAAAACAGACAAAGTGAGATTTTTATCAATATAAATTTCTTTATATTATTTATAACAATTATAAACAATATAACGGTACAATCTGGACGATTCCAAGATTTTGGGTATCAGGCTATAAATAGTTTCATCAGGGCTTGAAATGAACGACGGCCACGACGGCCAGTGCCGTCGATGCCTTTTTACTGTCCGAGGTGCCCCACGAAAAATCCCCTTCTTCACGGCCAGTTTTGCCTTGCCCTTAATTTACCTTGGCCGTCGTGCCCTTTTTGCAAAACATCCTTAGGCCTATTGAAAAAAATACATTACAACCCTTGATCTCAGCTCAGCTGATTTCGATGTCATGCCAGACAAGGCAGTTGTCTTAAAATCTCGCTGAATCAATCACACGCAGCGAGTTAACCGGTGAACGAAACACACGGCCGGCTTCCACCATTGCGATCAATTCCCCACCACGTGTACAGTATAGTATAGCACGCACGATGTACAGTACATGTACATCACATGCACACTGTACGTGTACTGAATCTAGATACGTACATGTACATATTTCCCGAGTCTGACGCTTACACTCGCTCACAGGCTATAAGTTAATTAGGTGATCGGGCCAACAGCCCGATCACCTATTGCTCTCGTACGATTTCTTTATTTTTAGGTGATCGGAACTCATTCCGATCACCTATTACTATTGTACGATTTCTTTTTTTAGGTGATCGGGCCAACAGCCCGATCACCTATTACTCTCGTACGATTTCTTTTTTTTTTTTTTTTTTTTTCTTTTTCTTTTTCCACTCAAACGTTTCCAGAGCTTTTCTTCAAAGCGGTTCAAGCTATCAACTTGAAACTTTGTAGGAACATCAACCCCAATGTGAAGGTGTGCATACAAGGGTGACGTCATTGTGACGTCATTGGGTATCAAATTACAACCCAAAAATGACTAAAATATGCATGTTTTAAAATGCTTCCGTCTGGAAAACCACGTGACCCATGATTTTCGTATTTAGCAGGCTTATAGATAAGATCATGGCCTACGATTTTCTTCGTGTGGGCATTTTCATCTGACCCTTCCTTCTGGGGTCAATCTGAGGTCAAAGTTCAACGAAAACGAAAATCGCAATTTTTGCACTTATTGAGCAACAATGCCCATCAAACCAAGCTGAATCTTTAAGTAACTAAGTACAGGCATAGGTCCTATGGCAGACTTTCACCAGCGTGTATAATATTATGATGGCATCAAGCGTGACGTCATCGTGACGTCATCAAGTATCAAATTACACCCCCCAAAAAACCAAAATATGCATATTTTAAAATGCTTCCGTCTTGAAAACCACGTGACCCAGGATCTTCGTATTTGGCAGGTTTATAGATGACATTCTGTGCTACAATTTTCTTTGTGTGGGCATTTTCATCTGACCCTTCCTTCTGGGGTCAATTGGAGGTCAAAGTTCAACGAAACTGAGAATCTCAGTTTTTACACTTACCAGCAACAATGCCTATCAAACCAAGCTGAATCGTTAGTAAATTAGATACAGACATAGGCCCTACGGCAGACTTTCACCAGAATGTATAGTATCACGATGGCATCAAGTGTGACGTAATCATGACGTCATCAGGTGTCAAATTACAAAAATTCAAAGGTTATTATTTCCAAAATTCATATCTCAAGAACCGTAATAGATACTTGAACAATTCTTTCACAACATGATAAGTCTAAATGAACTGAACAAATCATACGATGTCATGACCCCTGTGTGACGCCTACTTCCGGTCCAAACCGGAAGTTGTTCGAAAATGTGCATTTTGTAAGCGTTTTGAATGCAAATAGATTCAAAGTGGTAGTGAATTTGACCATATTTCTACGGAACGAAATGTTTCCACACATGTAGACTTTTTGACTATACCATTTGTGACGTCGTCACATGGACAGTGGTTACGTAATGTGGCGTCAAAATACGCTAATTTGGAGCTGAATTGTTTTAAAATGCTGTATCTTGAGAACTACAGCAGATATTTGCATGATTCTTTCGCCACATTTAAGAACTTGATGTTTATCAAATTGTTGAACAATTTGTGCACAACATTGTGACGTCATGATATCGTCACAGGTGTCAAATTACAAAAATTCAAAGGTTATTATTTTCAAAATTCATATCTCAAGAACCGTAATAGATACTTAAACAATTCTTTCACAACATGATAAGTCTAAATGAACTGAACAAATCATACGATGTCATGACCCCTGTGTGACGCCTACTTCCGGTCCAAACCGGAAGTTGTTCGAAAATGTGCAATTTTTTAGCATTTTGAATGCAAATAGATTCAAAGTGGTAGTGAATTTGACCATATTTCTACGGAACGAAATGTTTCCACACATGTGGACCTTTTGACTATACCATTGGTGACGTCATTACATGGACGGTGGTTACGTAATGTGGTGTCAAATCACGCAAATTTGGAGCTGAGATGTTTTAAAATGCTGTATCTTGAGAACTACAGCAGATATTTGCATGATTCTTTCGCCACATTTAAGAACTTGATGTTTATCAAATTGTTGAACAATTTGTGCACAAAATTGTGACGTCATGATGTCGTCACAGGTGTCACATTACAAGATTTCAAAGGTTATTATTTCAACAATTCATATCTCAAAACGGTGCAAGCTATCAACCCCCAGCTATGGCGGATATGCAGGGAGGAGATATTAGTTACCGGATTAGTGTATACAGCAGCCGATTTCACGAAACTTTACGCAATTGCGCAAGTCCACTTACGCCATAAGTTATTGCGCAAGTAATGGCGTAAGTGGACTTGCGCAATTGCGTAAAGTTTCGTGAAATCGGCTGCTGAACTTCCATTTTTGCCATTCCACAGGTGATAACAACGTCTGAAATTCATCACAAAATGTTCATTTAACCCGATCACCTGGCGTTTGTAACAACAAACGTCATACCTCTAGTTTTTTTTTTTTTTTTTTTCTTCTTTTTCCACTCAAACGTTTCCAGAGCTTTTCTTCAAAACGGTTCAAGCTATCAACTTGAAACTTGGTAGGAACATCAATCCCAATGTGAAGGTGTGCACTGAAGTGTGACGTCATTGTGACGTCATCGGGTATCAAATTACAACCCAAATATGACTAAAATATGCATGTTTTAAAATGCTTCCGTCTAGAAAACCACGTGACCCATGATCTTCGTATTTGACAGGCTTATATATCAGATCATGACCTACAATTTTCTTCGTGTGGGCATTTTCATCTGACCCTTCCTTCTGGGGTCAATCTGAGGTCAAAGTTCAACGAAAACGAAAATCTCAATTTTTGCACTTATTGAGCAACAATGCCCATCAAACCAAGCTGAATCTTTAAGTAACTAGGTACAGGCATAGGTCCTATGGCAGACTTTCACCAGCGTGTATAATATTATGATGGCATCAAGCGTGACGTCATCGTGACGTCATCAAGTATCAAATTACACCCCCCAAAAAACCAAAATATGCATATTTTAAAATTCTTCCGTCTTGAAAACCACGTGACCCATGATCTTCGTATTTGGCAGGTTTATAGATGACATTCTGTTCTACAATTTTCTTTGTGTGGGCATTGTCATCTGACCCTTCCTTCTGGGGTCAATTGGAGGTCAAAGTTCAACGAAACTGAGAATCTCAGTTTTTACACTTACCAGCAACAATGCCCATCAAACCAAGCTGAATCGTTAGTAAACTAGAGGTATGACGTTTGTTGTTACAAACGCCAGGTGATCGGGGTAAATGAACATTTTGTGATGAATTTCAGACGTTGTTATCACCTGTGGAAAGGCAAAAATGGAAGTTCAGCAGCCGATTTCACGAAACTTTACTCAATTGCGCAAGTCCACTTACGCCCATACTTGCGCAATAACTTATGGCGTAGGTGGACTTGCGCAATTGCGTAAAGTTTCGTGAAATCGGCTGCTGTATACACTAATCCGGTAACTAATATCTCCTCCCTGCATATCCGCCATAGCTGGGGGGTTGATAGCTTGCACCGTTTTGAGATATGAATTGTTGAAATAATAATCTTTGAAATCTTGTAATGTGACACCTGTGACGACATCATGACGTCACAATTTTGTGCACAAATTGTTGAACAATATGTTGAACATCAAGTTCTTAAATGTGGCGAAGGAATCATACCAATATCTGTTGTAGTTTTCAAGATACAGCATTTTAAAACATCTCAGCTCCAAATTTGCGTAATTTGACACCACATTACGTAACCACCGTCCATGTCATGACGTCACCAATGGTATAGTCAAAAGGTCCACATGTGTGGAAACATTTCGTTCCGTAGAAATATGGTCAAATTCACTACCACTTTGAATCTATTTGCATTAAAAATGCTAAAAATTTGCACATTTTCAAAGAACTTCCGGTTTGGACCGGAAGTAGGCGTCACACAGGGGTCATGACATCGTATGATTTGTTCAGTTCATTTAGACTTATCATGTTGTGAAAGAATTGTTCAAGTATCTATAATTATAATTTAGGCAGTTTCAACCCTTTTATTTTAAAGCCCACATCGATTTAAAATCAGTGTCAATTGAAAGAGTGGTTATTGACTAGAAGAAATCTGTTTATTTTTTTCAAATCGGGTTTTGCATTGCGAAGCTACAGTCGGTTTGGATAATTGAAAACAGGGTAAAAATTCATCGGCAGGTCAAAGGTTATCATATGTTTTTCTTTATTTCTAATTTGGCACCGACAATGGTCACTGTGGCTTATACTTTTGGTTATATATCTTTGCTCAACTCTATCCTGGATGGCCCAAAGTTGGTACAAACAACAGTTATTAATATATGTACAAGGACAGATAATTAATTTATATTTTAAATACCTCATTTGCATAATAAATTAATAATTTATGCAAAAACGGTCAATTTTCAAGGGAAAACTCATTTTTCTCAAATTTATCTTAAGCAGGTTTGATTATTACAATGCATCTTGCATCATTTAATTAAAGTATTTACTTTAATTAAATGATGCAAGACATTGTAATAATCAAACCTGCTTAACTACAGATAATTAGTTTATATTGAAATCCCATAACTTGCATAATTTATGCAAAAATGTTGATTGTTAAGGGAACCTTATTTTTCCCCAATTAATGTTGAAAAATAGATTGATAAGAGATACTGATATAATCAAATCTGTCTATTGTCAAGATTGGGACTTGCATCAATAATTTAATTGACATAATCAATCACTGTATGTGTTAATTACCAAGCCAATACTATTTTGGAGAGGTGTGGATTGAGGGCAGCAAAAAAGAATGACAGGAAGCGCATCCACACACAAACTGTACAACTTTCCAAATTGCTTACAAAGTTACATTAAATACAAAACAGAGAAGAGAATGACGTATTATTCTTCAGAGATAAATAATTTATGTTTTGATCAAAACAAACGGATGTGGAGCCTAGAGGTTATATTTAAATCTTTACAAATAATAGTAATTACAGATGTTACTACGGGCAGGAGGCTCAACTATGGATGACGATTCTGCATCATCAAGGGACTCGTACTACCCTTTTTCATCTTCAGGCTCACTGGTGGTATGTCACAGGACGAGGACCACAGAAAAGCTGCAAAAATAATTGACAAAGAATAATATTACTCAACAAATTATTTGCCTTCATTTGTTAAGTAACAACTAAATATCTTTAATTGGTGTATCTGATATCACGTATTGTCTTTGAATGTTAATAAATTCAATATCAGTTACAAAATTGGCACACAATTTTGCACAGATTGACGTAAAACGCAGGTTTTCTAACGCTGCATCATTGCTTGTTTCACGGGAATTACGAGATCATCGCGTATGCAGTGGGCACACCACCGCCGTACGTCCCGGCCCTACACACGGCGTGGAACTCGGTCGTACGTCGGTGTGGACATTGCACGCGAGCGAAGTCTCGGATTCCTGCTCAACATGCCCTCCTAAAAGTACATTTTTGCGACAAATGGTAGGCCTTACGGACTTTTTGTCAGTATGGTAGGATTGTTTAATGTCTACTTTTGTATACATACCTTGTCGCTTGGTGATTCACGTTGATTATGGATCGCTTTATGGACGAGAAAAAATGTTTTTGATCGCAAAAGTTGCAACCCGCGGTCGATTTTGTACGCGAATGGACCCCAGGCTAGCTGGAAGCATACTCTTTTCCGATGATGACGTTTCTAAGCCAACCGGCCAATCAGAACGCGCAAATCTTTACCCGAAGTGTTCCGATCTTATTTAGCCCGATTCGTTTTAGCGTTGAAGTGTGTACCACTGACACGAACTCGCCGGAAGTTGTGTGTGCCCATAGGAATGTGCAGTAACCACGGGCGCTGTGTGTGGAGTATATGGGGCTCTCTGTTTACGATAACAGAAGTAGTCCGTCTGTGGAACAGTATTACGGTTCTTGAGATATGAATTTTGAAAATAATAACCTTTGAATTTTTGTAATTTGACACCTGATGACGTCATGATACTATACATGCTGGTGAAAGTCTGCCGTAGGGCCTATGTCTGTATCTAATTTACTAACGATTCAGCTTGGTTTGATGGGCATTGTTACTGGTAAGTGTAAAAACTGAGATTTCCGTTTTCGTTGAACTTTGACCTCCAATTGACCCCAGAAGGAAGGGTCAGATGAAAATGCCCACACAAAGAAAGTTGTAGCACAGAATGTCATCTATAAACCTGCCAAATACGAAGATCCTGGGTCACGTGGTTTTCGAGACGGAAGCATTTTAAAATATGCATATTTTGGTTTTTTGGGAGGTGTAATTTGATACTTGATGACGTCACGATGACGTCACGCTTGATGCCATCATAATATTAAACACGCTGGTGAAAGTCTGCTATAGGACCTATGCCTGTACTTAGTTTCTTAAAGATTCAGCTTGGTTTGATGGGCATTGTTGCTCAATAAGTGCAAAAATTGAGATTTTCGTTTTCGTTGAACTTTGACCTCAGATTGACCCCAGAAGGAAGGGTCAGATGAAAATGCCCACACGAAGAAAATTGTAGGCCATGATCTGATATATAAGCCTGTCAAATACGAAGATCATGGGTCACGTGGTTTTCCAGACGGAAGCATTTTAAAACATGCATATTTTGGTCATTTTTGGTTTGTAATTTGATACCTAATGACGTCACAATGACGTCACACTTGTATGCACATCTTCACATTGGGGTTGATGTTCCTACCAAGTTTTAAGTTGATAGCTTGAACCGTTTTGAAGAAAAGCTCTGGAAACGTTTGAGTGGAAAAAGAAGAAAAAAAAAAAAAAAAAAAAAAAAAAACTAGAGGTATGACGTTTGTTGTTACAAACGCCAGGTGATCGGGCTAAATGAACATTTTGTGATGAATTTCAGACGTTGTTATCACCTGTGGAATGGCAAAAATGGAAGTTCAGCAGCCAATTTCACGAAACTTTACGCAATTGCGCAAGTCCACTTACGCCATTACTTGCGCAATAGCTTATGGCGTAAGTGGACTTGCGCAATTGCGTAAAGTTCCGTGAAATCGGCTGCTGTATACACTAATCCGGTAACTAATATCTCCTCCCTGCATATCCGCCATAGCTGGGGGTTGATAGCTTGCACCGTTTTGAGATATGAATTGTTGAAATAATAACCTTTGAAATCTTGTAATGTGACACCTGTGACGACATCATGACGTCACAATTTTGTGCACAAATTGTTGAACAATATGTTGAACATCAAGTTCTTAAATGTGGCGAAGGAATCATACCAATATCTGTTGTAGTTTTCAAGATACAGCATTTTAAAACATCTCAGCTCCAAATTTGCGTAATTTGACACCACATTACGTAACCACCGTCCATGTAATGACGTCACCAATGGTATAGTCAAAAGGTCCACATGTGTGGAAACATTTCGTTCCGTAGAAATATGGTCAAATTCACTACCACTTTGAATCTATTTGCATTCAAAATGCTAAAAAATTGCACATTTTCGAACAACTTCCGGTTTGGACCGGAAGTAGGCGTCACACAGGGGTCATGACATCGTATGATTTGTTCAGTTCATTTAGACTTATCATCAGTGTTGTAGTCGAGGCCGGCCTCGAGGCCGAATTTGCCCGGCCTCGGCCTCGTTTTGGCCTCGAGGCCGCCATACATACAGTGTACAAACTCAAGAAATGAGCCCGGCCTCGGCCTCGGCTTAGCCGGCCTCGACTACATCCCTGCTTATCATGTTGTGAAAGAATTGTTCAAGTATCTATTACGGTTCTTGGGATATGAATTTTGAAAATAATAACCTTTGAATTTTTGTAATTTGACACCTGATGACGTCATGATTACGTCACACTTGATGCCATCATGATACTATACATGCTGGTGAAAGTCTGCCGTAGGGCCTATGTCTGTATCTAATTTACTAACGATTCAGCTTGGTTTGATGGGCATTGTTACTGGTAAGTGTAAAAACTGAGATTTCCGTTTTCGTTGAACTTTGACCTCCAAGTGACCACAGAAGGAAGGGTCAGATGAAAATGCCCACACAAAGAAAGTTGTAGCACAGAATGTCATCTATAAACCTGCCAAATACGAAGATCCTGGGTCACGTGGTTTTCGAGACGGAAGCATTTTAAAATATGCATATTTTGGTTTTTTGGGAGGTGTAATTTGATACTTGATGACGTCACGATGACGTCACGCTTGATGCCATCATAATATTAAACACGCTGGTGAAAGTCTGCTATAGGACCTATGCCTGTACTTAGTTTCTTAAAGATTCAGCTTGGTTTGATGGGCATTGTTGCTCAATAAGTGCAAAAATTGAGATTTTCGTTTTCGTTGAACTTTGACCTCAGATTGACCCCAGAAGGAAGGGTCAGATGAAAATGCCCACACGAAGAAAATTGTAGGCCATGATCTAATATATAAGCCTGTCAAATACGAAGATCATGGGTCACGTGGTTTTCCAGACGGAAGCATTTTAAAACATGCATATTTTGGTCATTTTTGGTTTGTAATTTGATACCTAATGACGTCACAATGACGTCACACTTGTATGCACATCTTCACATTGGGGTTGATGTTCCTACCAAATTTCAAGTTGATAGCTTGAACCGTTTTGAAGAAAAGCTCTGGAAACGTTTGAGTGGAAAAAGAAAAAGAAAAAAAAAAAAAAAAAAAAAGAAATCGTACGAGAGTAATAGGTGATCGGGCTGTTGGCCCGATCACCTAATAAAGAAATCGTACGAGAGTAATAGGTGATCGGGCTGTTGGCCCGATCACCTAATTAGATACAGACATAGGCCCTACGGCAGACTTTCACCAGAATGTATAGTATCATGATGGCATCAAGTGTGACGTAATCATGACGTCATCAGGTGTCAAAATACAAAAATTAAAAGGTTATTATTTCCAAAATTCATATCTCAAGAACCGTATAAGATACTTGAACAATTCTTTCACAACATGATAAGTCTAAATGAACTGAACAAATCATACGATGTCATGACCCCTGTGTGACGCCTACTTCCGGTCCAAACCGGAAGTTGTTCGAAAATGTGCATTTTTTAAGCGTTTTGAATGCAATAGATTCAAAGTGGTAGTGAATTTGACCATATTTCTACGGAACGAAATGTTTCCACACATGTGGACTTCTTGACTATACCATTGGTGACGTCATCACATGGACGGTAGTTACGTAATGTGGTGTCAAAATACGCAAATTTGGAGCTGACTTGTTTAAAAATGCTGTATCTTGAGAACTACAGCAGATATTTGCATGATTCTTTCGCCACATTTAAGAACATGATGTTTATCAAATTGTTGAACAATTTGTACACATTGTGACGTCATGATATCGTCACAGGTGTCAAATTACAAAAATTAAATGGTTATTATTTCAAAAATTCATATCTCAAGAATCGTAATAGATACTTGAACAATTCTTTCATAGCATGATAGGTCGCAATGAACTGAACAAATCATACAATGGCATGACCCCTGTGTGATCCAAACCTCCGGTCCAAACCGGAAGACGTTCAAAAATGTACACTTTTTAGCACTTTGAATGCAAATAGAGCCAAAGTGGTAGGGAATTTGACCATAGTTCTACGGAACGAAATGTTCCCTCACATGTGGACTTTATGACTACATATATACCACTGATGACGTCATCACGTGCACGGTGGTTACGTAATGTGGAGAAATTATTTGTTAGGTCCCTTGATAATTAAGCTAACTCAGTCGTTTGAGGGCGCTATGCCAAGCCTCCACTAATCTGACGATTTGCGCCCATATATAGTGCTCGACTTATAACAATAGAACTTGTATCTAGGCGGCCTGTCTCGGGTCAGAGGTCATAATGTATCTTTTTAAGGAGGATGTACGTGCGCGTGTAGTGAATAAGTCAGACAGACAAGACATAATAAGCAGGGCTTGATTTACAACCGAGAAAATTGGACTTTTGAAGATGTAAAACTGCTAGTTTCCGTGGCATCATCGCCAGGAAAGTTGAATGAACACTTGATAGCACAAGGACATTTCCATTTGGTGACTTAGCTGTTGTATCTTGGGTGTAATTATGTACGGCTCGCCTTACTCGCGGACCAGAGTAAATATGTCTTCTCCCCGAAAACTGTGAATGTGACATGCTGAAAATCGTTGCTGTGTTGGAAATAAATGGACATGGTGGACCGCAACTCAAGTTGACCGGAGCGTCAGTTTAGTCTAGATGCAATTGAACCCCAACTCCCCACACGGCGACAGTAATATGATCTCAAATGACAACATCTTTAGAACTGTAATAGATATTGAAAAGATTATTTCACCACATATACATGTCAAAACTTGTTCTTCAGTAGATACTTGAACAATCTGTGCACACAATAGTAACGTTATGATGAGATTGACAATTATGACGTCATCAGATACACAATTTTAGCGTTGAATAGTCAGAGTCATGTCTTGAGAATTCAAATACTTTTTCAACATCAAACAACTCAAGCTTTCAAACAATCTCAAAACTCTGTCGTCATCATCATTTCAATGTTTATGTCACCCGATCACCTTGCGTTTGTAAAAAACACAAACGCGAAGCTCTAGTTTTTTTTTTTTTTTTTCTTTTTCCACTCAAACGTTTCCAGAGGTTTTCTTCAAAACGGTTCAAGCTATCAACTTAAAACTTGGTAGGAACATCAACCCCAATGTGAAGATGTGCATACAAGTGTGACGTCATTGTGACGTCATTAGGTATCAAATTACAAACCAAAAATGACCAAAATATGCATGTTTTAAAATGCTTCCGTCTGGAAAACCACGTGACCCATGATCTTCGTATTTGACAGGCCTATATATCAGATCATGGCCTACAATTTTGTTCGTGTGGGCATTTTCATTTGACCCTTTCTTCTGGGGTCAATCTGAGGTCAAAGTTCAACGAAAACGAAAATCTCAATTTTTGCACTTATTGAGCAACAATGCCCATCAAACCAAGCTGAATCTTTAAGAAACTAAGTACAGGCATAGGTCCTATAGCAGACTTTCACCAGCGTGTTTAATATTATGATGGCATCAAGCGTGACGTCATCGTGACGTCATTAAGTATCAAATTACACCTCCCAAAAAACCAAAATATGCATATTTTAAAATGCTTCCATCTCGAAAACCACGTGATCCAGGATCTTCGTATTTGGCAGGTTTATAGATGACATTCTGTGCTACAACTTTCTTTGTGTGGGCATTTTCATCTGACCCTTCCTTCTGGGGTCAATTGGATGTCAAAGTTCAACGAAAACGGAAATCTCAGTTTTTACACTTACCAGTAACAATGCCCATCAAACCAAGCTGAATCGTTAGTAAATTAGATACAGACATAGGCCCTACGGCAGACTTTCACCAGAATGTATAGTATCATGATGGCATCAAGTGTGACGTAATCATGACGTCATCAGGTATAAAATTACAAAAATTAAAAGGTTATTATTTCCAAAATTCATATCTCAAGAACGGTAATAGATACTTGAACAATTCTTTCACAACATGATAAGTCTAAATGAACTGAACAAATCATACGATGTCATGACCCCTGTGTGACGCCTACTTCCGGTCCAAACCGGAAGTTGTTTGAAAATGTGCATTTTTTAAAGCGTTTTGAATGCAAATAGATTCAAAGTGGTAGTGAATTTGACCATATTTCTACGGAACGAAATGTTTCCACACATGTGGACTTTTTGACTATACCATTGGTGGCGTCATCACATGGACGGTAGTTACGTAATGTGGTGTCAAAATACGCAAATTTGGAGCTGAATTGTTTAAAAATGCTGTATCTTGAGAACTACAGCAGATATTTGCATGATTATTTCGTCACGTTTAAGAACTTGATGGTTATTAAATTGTTGAACAATTTGTGCACAACATTGTGACGTCATGATATCGTCACAGGTGTCAAATTACAAAAATTAAATGGTTATTATTTCAAAAATTCATATCTCAAGAATCGTAATAGATACTTAAACAATTTTTTCACAGCATGATAGGTCGCAATGAACTGAACAAATCATACAATGGCATGACCCCTGTGTGACCCAAACCTCCGGTCCAAACCGGAAGAGGTTCGAAAATGTACACTTTTTTAGCATTTTGAATGCAAATAGAGCCAAAGTGGTAGGGAATTTGACCATAGTTCTACGGAACGAAATGTTCCCTCACATGTGGACTTTATGACTACATATATACCACTGATGACGTCATCACGTGCACGGTGGTTACGTAATGTGGAGAAATTATTTGTTGAGTCCCTTGATAATTAAGCTAACTCAGTCGTTTGAGGGCGCTATGCCAAGCCTCCACTAATCTGACGATTTGCGCCCATATATAGTGCTCGACTTCTAATAATAGAACTTGTATCTAGGCAGCCTGTCTCGGGTCAGAGGTCATAATGTATCTTTTTAGGGAGGATATCTGGGCCACACGGCCAATGATATAAACGAACGTTCGCGAGTAGTGAATAAGTCAGACAGACGAGAAATAATAAGCAGGGATTGATTTACAACCGAGAAAATTGGACTTTTGAAGATATAAAACTGCTAGTTTCCGTGGCATCATCGCCACGAAAGTTGAATGAACACTTGATAGCACAAGGAAATTTACTTTTGGTGACTTAGCTGTTGTATCTTGGGTGTAATCATGGTATGTACGGCTAGCCTTAGTCGGCGAACCAGAGTAAATATGTCTTCTCCCCGAAAACTGTGAATGTGACATGCTGGAAATCGTTGCTGTGTTGGAAATAAAATGGACATGGTGGACCGCAACTCAAGTTGACTGGAGCGTCAGTTTATTCTAGATGCAATTGAACCCCAACTCACGGCGATATACTACAGTAATATGATCTCAAATGAAAAAAATATTTAGAACTGTAATAGATATTGAAAAGATTCTTTCACCACATATAGGCCTAGACCTACATGTCAAAACTTGTTCTTCAGTAGATACTTGAACAATCTATGCACACAATAGTAACGTTATGATGAGATTGACAATTATGACGTCATCAGATACACAATTTTAGCGTTGAATAGTCAGAGTCATGTCTTGAGAATTCCAATACTTTTTCAACATCAAACAAATCAAGTTTTCAAACAATCTCAAAACTGTGGCGTCATCATCGTTTCAATGTTTGTCACCCGATCACCTTGCGTTTGTAAAAAACACAAACGCGAAGCTCTAGTTCCAAGTTTGAGTCTTGCCCATGGAAATAATTCGAAAAACGAAACACTCAAAATAATTTAGTTTTGAAGAGGAACTATTAACCTTTTTAATCATATAATTTCCCCCGACTTTCATCCCTTTCTGTAAACGATACGGCGCCTTTTCAAATAAGTCCGTCCAGTCATGGTCCAGTTTATTTTACCATGGTGGAGGAAGGAAAGACTTTCCTTCCTCCATGATTTTACGATCGTCAAGCCTGTCGCGAATCGACTGAGAAATCTGCGGAAATGTTGTGGGGTTATGCAGAGTATTATTAATCACGAAGACACAATCAAAACGCTAGTTGATGGAGTAGAGGATATCTATAAAACTGAAAACTTATGATGCGGGAAATGTTCACCGCTGGAGACCGGTCATGCCGATGCAGTGTGTAGTGTGGCGGTTTGGATATTTTTGCGCGGCAAATAATATCATGAATGTTAACAAGTTGTGGTATTTTCTTTCTATTCTTGTCCTCTTTTTTGTTAAGCACTACGTATTTATCAGTATTCCTCAAGTTCTTTTGTCACTTACTTTAGGCGAAATTTTACGTAATATGAGAAAAAGGCACACTATTCAGAACTGGAAAATCCATTCGGAAATGGCTAAATGACTGCCCACGTTCCATTGGCAAATTCACCAAAATTACGAGCGGCTTTTTACAAGAAGGTGGTATGGTATATGCGAACATTGCACTTTAAACGCCGCCTTGAAATGGTGATCACCGACGATGTGAAACCCTGTTTGGAACTGGTCAAATAACTGTACATTCACTTTCTAATAGGAATACGATGGGTCCGTTTTTCATCCATCATGCGTTTTTTAAAATCCGTTTGCGTCTGAATCGGTCTACTAGTAATCCATAGGCTAGACCAATACAGTGCGGACGGCCGGCCGGACGAGCGCAGCGCAATCGCTTCGCACCCAAGACGGCGCCACGTGAAAGTCAACCGACTTTCTCTTTCTCAGAACTTGGCACACGTGTGGTACACAATACACAATGCTGTTCATGTACGAGGCTTACGACGGGCTTGACACGTGCGTGGTCATTCATGTCATTGTTAAAAGTTTTTGATGAATACAATACGTTTTCGGTTCTGAAAGTGAAACGACAACAACAATCGGAAAATCAACAATGCCGCGCAAAGAACGATCAAAGCGGAAGGCCCAAACCGAACTGGAAAGGTTGGCCAGCAAATGCAACAAAATTGATGTCCTTTTCGGGTAAGTATAATCATGTTGACTAGTGTTAGACCCGTGAATAGGGCTTCGGCTTGCCGAAGCCATGTGTTTACGTGTCAAACTGTAGGCCTATAAAATGTGTATAACGTAAATAAATGTCGGCATAGTCGCCAGGTCTGTGACCTCGCCACCCAATTTCTCCATTCAGTAACTAATATGCTATATGTTGACGACAATGAATACGTTTAAAACAGTAATTTAATTGAAATTCCTCTGAACTTTTCGCTTGCATTTTTTTATAGGGTTGACATGGATGAGTCTATAATCATTCGTTTTTTTTTATAGTAGGCCTAGACCTTCCTTTTTTTCCCTTTTTTTTTTTAAAAAGCAGTTTGTTTATGAATAAGGTGAGATCAATATCCTTATTCATGCAAATTCTTTGATTGGGTTTACCACCCGCAGGGAGACCTCTAGTCATTTTTTTTCCTTTTTAAACTAGACAAATTTATCCCGAGGGGTCGGGCAATGGTGTACATAATTTGTTTGCACCTGAAACATTATTTCAATCAAACATACTTTTATTCTCTTTGTAATTTCTAATATAGGAAACGTGCATCACCGAAACCATCATCGGAACCCTTACAGGTTGGGGTGTCACTCCCATCCTCCGTCACTGCTGATAATCAAGTGGAAATTGACCACCCAGGTCCATCTTTGTCGCAGAATGCCACCAGTCAGGAAAGAGTATTACCGGTAGTACTTCGCAAGACAAAGACTGCGACAGTCGATGCCTGGGGATTCGATTGGATCCAGTATAACAGCAGCAATGGATATGTAACAAAACTTTGGTGCACTGTTTGTCGTGAGCATCATTGTGACTCTGCCATACATTCAGGTCAAAAGCAAGTGTGTGACTTAGACGCATACACAACAGGAACAACAAACATCAAGAAAGACACTGCAAAAACACACAGTCTTTCGAGGACCCATATGGCTGCAATAAGAGCTAGGCAGGGTAAGAGAAAAGAAGCATCTGTCCTCCAAAACCTGAATGAAATGACCCTAAAAACAAAGGAGAGAATGTGTCGCCTCTTTGATATCGCCTACACGGTTGCCTACTGTGAGCTACCATTTACTCTCTACCCAACACTTATTGCCATGGAGCAGAAACATGGTGTCCACATGGGAACCACCTACAACAATAACAAAGCATGTAGGTCATTCATTGGCCAGATTGCTGGAGTCATGCATGATGACATGCAGAGTCAGTTCCAGGAGGACAGTTTCTATTGCTCACTACTTTTTGATGGAAGCTCCGACAAGTCACAGTCTGAGAAGGAGGTAGTAAGCATCAAGATAATTGAGGATGGTGTTCCCAAGATAAAGCTGCTTGGGTAAGTTTGTGTGACAATGAGTAGCATGCACCATGCGGTTAGCTGGTGCTACCCTCCTGTTTCTTTTCACATTGAGTCTAATTTATCTGAAATCTTTGATTAAAATCATGAATAGTATTTTTCCTATATATTATAATACATGTAAATTACAGTCGAACACTGATAATACAAGGTCCTTGGGACTTTGTAAATTACCTTGTACGTTGTAACAATAACAGTAATCTTGTATCATAAGTCTTCAAAACAAAGGAAAACAAAGACAAGGGACTTAAAGTTTTGCTTGGTATAATCATTACTTTGTATTAACAGTGCTCTTATTATCAGTGTTTGACTATTTTGTTTCCTCTACTCAGAATTACTGAGCCCAGCAAATGTGATGCAGACGGGGTTTACAAGGCCATCAACCAGAAGTGTGAGGAGTGTCATCTGGACTTGAGCAGTAGTTTGGTCTCTGTAGCAGCAGATGGTGCATCAGTTAACTTTGGCAGGGTGAATGGCATCTTGACAAAATTCCAACACTTCAAAGCTCCATGGATGATTAAGATGCACTGCGTAGCACATCGCTTGGAGCTATCCTTGAAGGATGCATTTAAGGATACATATTTTACTCAGGTTAGCTATGTGATGGAGAAAACACAATAAAATTGTTATTGGCAAGGGAAGAGATAAATACAAATTACCGGTAGCTCACCTGAAACAAGTGTTAATGGTCTGACACATTGGAAGTGATATTTGAATTTGCTTTTTTCTCTTAAATCTCTGTAGATTGATGAGCTCATGATGAGGCTATATTATCTGTACAGGAGATCCCCTAAGAGGTGGCGAGAGCTGAAAGCTGTGGCTAACATGCTTGAGCAGCATGTTGTAAAACCATCGCGGTCACAGGGTACACGATGGATTGACCACCGACGAAAAGCCCTCGCAAGCCTAGCTACTAACTACCAGTGTGTGGCCACACAATTTGAGGAGCAAGCTACTGGCCAGCGTAAAGATATACCTGCTGCTGATGCGGCCAAGATGAAGAGCTACCTCAAGCTTCTCAAATCATGCAAATTCGTACTTCACATGGCCTTATACCAGGATCTAGTAGATGATGTGGCAGAGCTTTCTTTGGAGTTTCAGCGGGATGACATGCCTCTTTCGTCTGTTAGAAGCAGTGTGATGCTTGCTCAGGCATCATTAAGGAGAAAAAAAACAAAAGCAGGACCCCATTTGAGACCCGTTCTAGCTGCAGTGAATGAGGCAATGGCAGTAAGAGTTGATGACGACAGCCGGTCAACCTTCATCTTTAATGGTGTTGAAATTGCAGCCCAGGCCACAGACCCATTCAACAGACAGACAGTGGACATTGTGGACAAAATAATCACATGTATTGGCAACAGGTTTGCTAGCTTCAAAGATGACCCTGTGATCACTGCGACTGAAGTACTTGATCCACAAAATTTCCCATCAGAATCAGATGAACTGATTGATTATGGCTTAGATGAAATCCAACAGATGTGTGACCATTTCAAACCACTGCTCATCAAGAAAGGATGTGACATCACACAGGTCGAAAGGGAGTGGAGTAAGGTGAAACATGACATCACTCGGCATCACAAGAATGATAAGTTCCTCCCACTCTGGAAAAAGATGTTGGTCGAGAAAAGCACCCAATACCGCAACTTGTTACATCTTGTACGCATCATATTGGTACTACCTGTTGCTACATCTCAGGTCGAACGCCAATTCTCATGTATCAAGCGGATCCTGGGAGACTGGCGTCTCAGCCTGAAATCAACCACCATTGAGGATTTGCTTCGAATCTGCAGCCAGGGGCCTGAGCCACAATTCTTTATCCCTGAACCAGCTGTAGCAAGATGGTGGTCAAGTGGGAGAAATTTCAAGCGCCCAAACATCAAGCCATATGGTCCCAGATCTTCTCAAGTGAACAACATTGCTGCGGAACATCTTGACTCCGATGCATCAAGCACTGCCACTTCTGACTCCGACGATGATGACCATCTCATTCCTGATGTGGCATCAGACTCTGACATCATCATGGAGGATGATGCAGAGTATAATTAGTCTGATTGACCCTCGCCCAATGCATTGCAAGCTGAAGTTTACTGCAGGGCATACGATCTTTATTAGTACATGACGTATTTGCATTTAGCCTTCGTGCCCTTTCTGCAGATATTTTTTTGCCTTGGTGCCCTATTTACTGGCCTTGGTGCCCTCTATAATTTTGATTCATTAAAGGCCAAAGTGGCCTTGCCCCAAAAATTATGAAATTCAAGGCCTGGTTTCATTATGTAATAATGTACGACTAACTAATTTTTTGACAAAATTAAAACCTCCCAGATATAGATGTTTAAAAATCTTACACCTCAGGCGACAGACAAAAAAAGGAACATAGTTAGTCACACGAATGTGGTCACGTGACGTCTGACTGTCACGTTCCTACATAATCATGATAACGCCGTATTCCACTCATGCTCGCGGGATAACTAATATTATCTTCAAGCAAAATTGACGCACTAATAACACGCGCACTCTGCAAGTACTACATGTATACCGCGCATATGCGTAGGGACAGTTATCTTGGAATACCATGGTGCATTTACCGGTACGCAGAGTGCAATATGAGAATCTGAAGAGTATTATGAAACATTATCACACTGTTGGTTGCCATGAATCCACCAATCAAAACGACGGATTCAAGTCTGCTTGAAGATATATTAAGTTATCAACATTTGAAGTTATACAGGGTGTATCAGAAAAAGTAGACACTCATAAAATTGTAGATAAAAAGAAAATTGTAGTATTTTTAGAAAATTGGCTCACAATTATTGAAATATCGGTAGACATAGGTTTCGAGTTTTCATTAACGTCATCATGTTGGGAATTTCACACCTGGCTGAACAGGGGCTAGTTTTGTAAACAAAGCTAAAATTAACTTGCGCATAAAAATGGAAGATGCAAAACAGGATCAAGGAGCACGAGAGGTCAATTTGACATGTCCTTTTTTTGCTAGTATCAGCTTATCAGAAAGTATAGCTTTACAGAAAGTGTGTACCTTGAAGGGGCATCAGGGCCAACTCAGCAGGGCATGAGGCCATTGGCCTTGGAGCCTTGGTTAATGTCAAGGCCTGGGATAGGGTATGCTGGCCAAGTTGGCCTCAGAAAGTGTATATCTTGAAGGGGCATCGAGGCCAACTCAGCAGGGCATGAGACCAACTCAGCAGGGCATAAGGCCATTGGCTTTGGTAGCCTTGGTTAATGTCAAAGCCTGGGATTGAACCCTTTCGAACATGTGCGAATATGCCATTTTGGGAGTCAAATAATGCTGAGTCATTGTGGAAGCAATGTGCGTGCGCGTTGTGTGTGTCTCTTGTGGGCGTAACGCGGTTTAGTTCACCAATGGGAGCCTCATCATAGCGCGTTACGCGCGCTATGGACACACACAACGCGCACGCACATTGCTTCCACATTGACGCAGCATTGTTTTACCCCAAAATGACGTCATTGGCACGAGCTCAATAGGGCATGATGGCCAAGTTGGCTTCAGAAAGTGTATCTTGAAGGGGCATCGGGGCCAACTCAGCAGGGCATGAGGCCATTGGCCTTGGTGACTTTGGTTAATGTCAAAGCCTGGATTGGTTGCATTTCTGTCACAGTTGCTAATTTTTGTTCATTATGTATTCACAGATTGGAGATGGAGCCCACAGACTGTGGAGCTTCATATTACACACTACAAAAATGGACGTGTTGCCATGGATACTGAAAACACAGGAGAGGTGAGTTTTTGGCCATCATTCCAATTTTATTACAGTGGAATTTCGCTATAATGAACACCAAAAAGAACATTCAGCTACAGTGAACATCGCTCATGGCTCCCAATCATTTGTTCGCGTCAAACGCCACCAAAACAAACACTTGTATGGTTCAGATACGATGCCCATTTATGGTGACTTTCCACTGTTTTAAAACTTGTCTAGCTTCCGCTTATAGGCATGCATGGGTAGGGCTTCCTCAAAGATGATATAGCAGCAAAAGTGCAAGATAGCCCACCCATGCGAAATCAATTCAATAAAGTGAAGTATGTAAAGGCACCATTTTAGTAATAAGCAAACTAGACGCGCCTTGTGTCTGTTTGACATGCCTCTCGTAGTGTAATCTGTGTCGCGGCGAAGAGTTACAGCGGCATCCACACTTGGGATGAGAGAAAAGTCGTAAGGGCTTTATCGGGATTCCAACCTGACACCTGTGACTCACTGGGCAGAAGCTCTACCATCTGAGCTACCGTACAAGGCACAGTGGTATACTCCCTCAGATTTTCCCCAAGACCTCTGCCACACCAGGCAGATGCTCTACCAGCTGAGCCATAAGGCACAGTGGTATACTCCCTCAGATTTTCCCCAAGACCTCTGACTCACCAGACAGACACTCCACCAGCTGCTGAGCTATAAGGCACAGTAGTATACTCCCTCAGGTTTCCCCCAAGATCTATGACACACCAGGCAGATGCTCTACCAGCTGAGCTATAAGGCACAGTGGTATACTCCGTCAGGTTTTCCCCAAGACCTCTGACACACCAGGCAGATGCTCTACCAGCTGAGCTATAAGGCAAAGTGGTATACTCCCTCAGATTTTCCCCAAGACCTCTAACTCACCAGACAGACGCTCTACCAGCTGAGCTATAAGGCACAGTGGTATACTCCCTCAGGTTTTCCCCAAGACCTCTGACACACCAGGCAGATGCTCCACCAGCTGAGCTATAAGGCACAGTGGTATACTCCCTCAGGTTTTCCCCCAAGACCTCTGACACACCAGGCAGATGCTCCACCAGCTGAGCTATAAGGCACAGTGGTATACTCTGTCAGGTTTTCCCCAAGACCTCTGACACACCGGGCAGACGCCCCACTAGCTGAGCTATAAGGCACAGTAGTATACATGTACACCCTCGGATTTTTCCCAAGACCTATGACACACCATGCAGATGCTCTACCAGCTGAACTATAAGGCAAAGTGGTATACTCCCTCAGGTTTTCTCCAAGACCTCTGACTCACCAGACAGATGAGCTACAGGGCAGATGCTCTACCATCTGAGCTATAAGGCACAGTGGTATACTCCCTCAGGTTTTCCCCAAGAACCCAATTGTTCTCTTATTGTTGCATGGGACCGCAACTGAGCAAAGTAACAAACACAATATTTGGTATGGTACCTAATCACCCTTAAAATGAAACAACCAAACTATGGGATGAGAAACAAATCAGCAACCGCGAGAGTCATGTCAAACGGACATGAGGCGCATCTACCGGTAGTTTGCTTACTAAAATGGCACCTTGAATTTCTACGGAGGTCAGCCCCTGGTAGAGTAGTCTATCTTGCAGCAGGTATTTAACTTTAATAGTTTGTGTAGTATTCAATTGTTCGTATTCAAATTTATGCAAATAAATGCTTAATTTACATATTACTGCACCATTAATTAATACTGACATATTGATGTACTGTTCTTGCCTTAATCAAAATTATGCAAATCTGGCTACTTATTTACATGTCACTGCAGCATGCTAAATTTACTATTTTGCCCTTGCTCATGTATGGTGTTCCCCTGAAGCAGAGTTCCAGTTTTGTTTTTTAGAAGTCACATCATGGCCATGGTTTCATCATGATGTTACCCAGAATGCCCCAATATTTTCTCATGTTTATTCATGCATGGTGTCCCTCTGAAACTGAGTTCCAGTTTTGTTTTTTGGAAGTCACATCATGGCCATGGTTTCATCATGATGTTACCCAGAATGCCCCAATATTTTCTCATGTTTTTTCATGCATGGTGTCCCTCTGAAACTGAGTTCCAGTTTTGTTTTTTGGAAGTCGCATCATGGCCATGGTTTTATCATGATGCTACCCAGAATGCCCCAATATTTTCTCATGTTTATTCATGCATGGTGTATACCCCTGAAACTGAGTTCCAGTTTTATTTTTTAGAAGTCACATAGTGGCCATGGTTTCATGATGCTACCCAGAATGCCCCAATGCATTGAATGAAATGAGTTAATACTGACATCAGGTGTACTATCCTTATCAAAATTTTAATTTTAAAAATTGCTCATTTACATACCATATTTCCCAAATATGTTTGTTTCTACTACGGCATGTTACTCACAGTGGCTCAAGAGTCCAAAAACATTTACTTCCAGCCAAAAAGCTACAAGAGTTGAATACAGCTTTCAAAGATTTTTGCAAACTTTGTTTTGTTGATCATCCATAAAGGAGGGGGGAGGGGGGTTGTTGACATTGCGTACAGGGTGGCAGGGGGGAGGGTCCAAGCCAATGCGTATGTACGCAAACTGAAAATTTGCTTTTACTAAAACGAGAAAGGAATTGGACAAGTTGACAAACATATTAGACAGGCCACACATTTTTGTCACTCATCTCACATTTTTTTCACTCCTCAATTTAGGTTTTTCCCATTAAATCTGCAGTGGAGGCGACATGCGAATCGTTAGTAGTATATAGCACTATACATGTAGTACTGAACCATTTATATGGAATGCGTATGCATACAGGGGTGAAGAGGTTGGAGCCACTGTGTATGCTGTATTTCTAGCATTGTGTGCTATGATATCATTGGAAAGCCTGTTTATTTCAGTTTATAACAGTTTGTCCCGTTCGTTATGAACATAATTTGTGGGATGAGCACCATCAAACAAATTTGTCAGTATGTTTTCCTCATTTCTGTTACTTAGAAAGTTGGTTTTTCTGTTGAACACTGTTAAGCCTAGCGTCCATTGACATTGCAACTCGACCATCAGTTGCTGTCGATTTGTGCAGCAACTGGGAACATCGACACGGCAAATTGGTAAAGCCTACAGTACATTGACCTTTCAACTGGAAGCAACTGTTGCTGTCGATGTGCGCGCACGTATTCAGACACACGCGTGCAACTGACAGCAACTAGTTGCAACTACGTGTGCATGTACATTGACGCAACTGGCCGCAACTGGGTACAACTACAGTTGCCAGAAGGTAGAACATGAGCAACTCGCGGCAACTCCAGTTGCAAGTAGTTGCAAGTACGAATACATCAACCTTTTTGAGCAACTGATCAGTTGCTCCCAGTTGCCGCGAGTTGCTTCCAGTTGCCGGAAACACCAGTTGCCACTACAGTGTAGTTGCTTCCAGTTGCAATGTGGATGTACGCTAGGCTTTAAAGACCCACCCACATTCACAACAGAGTAATTAAGTAAACTTTACATACTCATGCATTTCATTTGATTTCCTTTTAACAGGACCAATTTATGAAGCTCCCTTGTGTTGCTGCCCATGCTTGGCCTCACCTGGACTATTGGACTCCACATACATGTCTCTCTCTTGTTGGAATTCATTTGTCATCATGAGCAGCTTTTAGGTATTGTAATCATCAGCTTGTTACTACTTCTCTACATTAGGAATAGCTTGCTCTTTCCCAATATAATCTTACAGCACTTTTGCTCAGTGCTTTCCCAAGAACTATCATTATGTTAACAATTTGTGCTTGGGTGGGATTCGAATCCACAACCTTCTGCATTCTGAAGCAGTTTCCTTAACTACTCAACCTCTCGGTGTGCTGGTGTCAAAGGGCCTGTTTGATTCTTGCAACATTTAGTATCAAAACTAATCCCTTGCCCTTTTCCGACAATTTATAAGAACAATTAAAAATATCAAAATGTGCTTGGGTGGGACTCGAACCCATATCCTCATTCTCCTACATTCTACTACAACAGTTGACTTGACCACTCGGTGTGCTGGTTCAAATCATGGAGCAGTTGGGACTGGAACCTAGAACAGTTGCCTCACTCATTCGACCACTGAGTGTACTGGTCTCAAAGAGCCAGTTGGTTTCACAACTAATCCCTTGCCCTTTTCTGATGCAATTTATCAGCACTTTATGCTCGGAGCTTTCCCAAGAACTCTGTTAAAACCTGTGCTTGGGTGGACTTGAACCCACAACCTTCTGAATTCTAGAGCAGTTGTTTTTAACCTTTCAACCAATCATTACGCAGGTGTCAAAGGGCCAATTTGAATCATGGAAGTTGGTATCACAACTGCCCTTTCTTGGTCAAATTTATAAGAACTGCTAAAAACATCAAAATGTGGTTGGGTGGGACTTGAACCTAGAGCAGTTGTCTCAAATTATTCAACTACTCAGTGCATTGGTGCAAAAGGGTCTATTTGAATCGTGGAGCAGTTGGCATCACAACTAATCCCTTGCCCCTTTTTGACGATATTTATTTTTGCTATGTGCTCAGCGCTTTCCCAAGAACTATGTTAGAACCTTGTGCTTGGGTGGGACTCGAACCCACAGCCTTCTGCATTGTAGAGCAGTTGTCTTAACCACTCGCCCACTGAGTGAGCTGGTGTCGGACTGTCGGTTTGAATCATTAAAAACCAGTGCTTGGGTGGGACTCGAACCCACAGCCGAGCAGATCTTTTAAGCACTTTTGTAAGGCACATTTTTGTATTTTCTTTTTTAATTACTAAAACATCTTTGAGCAAATTCCGCTCAAACTCCATAACATTTTCGGGCCTGTTGTCTGTTTTGGCACCGATTTGGCACCGTCATATTTCTGCGGTTGTACCAGTGTGGATGAACTAGCTAAAATAAACCATCTTTTGTTTGGATCAATTCTGCTTTCATAAAATGCATTAAGTTCATTCATACCTCCACACATTTTCCACTTTAGTGTTAGATATTTGGTTTGAAGTCTTACATGTAGCTCTGATTTGTAAGTACGGTAACTTAGTTAACTTATATATTTTCTTTCCCTTTTAGTCTGTGGCTACTGTTCATATGCACCACCCATCATGTTGAGATTTGCTGGGAGAAGAAATCTGGCCAGTGTTGACCTACAGTATCAGTAAGTCACAGTCCATTGTTCTGTTCATCTTTACTGCAAATCCATTTTGGGTCAATTGTATGACAATAATTTTTTTTTTAAATCACAAGGGGTTAGTCCAGCAGTTATTAGCACAAATCGGCATAACAAAATATATGACTTTTTAAAAAATGTCTCAGAAATTATCAGGAAAACAATTTTTGCCCGTTTCCAACCTGTTTTGGTATGTTTCAAAGTTAAATTTTGAATCTTTTTTGTCTTTGCTGAAAATCCATACTGATGTACCCCGGTAGGGTCGTCTCTACCATCCCAATCAACTCTGATTGTGAATGTAGCCTGCAGTTTATACAGTGAACACTCATTGGGGAAGATTCCACTACACATTCAAATATTTGCGGAAATGCCTCTCTTCTTGCATTTTAATTGCTCTACACTTCACGTTAATTTCTCCAAAGCAGTGAGGCAATCCATGATTTTAAACAAATCAGATGTGAATCTTTGTAAGCAACCTAACGTGTCTTCATTTTTCCAGCCAAATTGAAAAATTCATCAACTTTAAATTTTCTCTAAACTTGCAGCATTTTATAACGTAGTCGTTATGTTTTCTTAATTTGTGACAGGTGACAAAGACGTGTGTGCCAAGCGATGTCGACCAGGAGCTGAATATTTTCAAGATCTGTTTTGGCAGACCTCACTGCATCGTCTTCAGAGTGGCCAAGATTGACCCACGGTGAGCCCCAATATACTGGCATTTTCCACGGTAAGGGGGGAATTTTGGCAACACATACCATATTTTCCAGAAAATACCTTTGTCTGGTCTCAAAATAAAAGAAATAAGTTTCAGTTGTTCTGAAGAGATAACTTGGGCCCAAAAAGGGTTACAAATAGTGTGACAACATGCCTTTCTAAAAACCCTGTATACCAATTTCCAATATACACTCGTAACTGGGACGGCCTAAAATGTAACACAAGTGTCCGTCCCGGTTACGAGCGTATATTGGAAATTTGATCACAGGGTTTTTAGAAAGGCATGTTGTCACACTATTTGTAACCCTTTTTGGGCCTAAGTTATCTCTTCAGAACAACTGAAACTTATTTCTTTTATTTTGAGACCAGACAAAGGTATTTTCTCGAAAATATGGTCTGTATTGCCAAAATGCCCTCTTTACTGTATAAAGTATCTCCAGTTTTCGAAAAATGACCATTGGGCCTTCAGGAGTTGCAGTTTACAGGCATGCAACTTTTCCTCATCTGCACCATCGGAAATTTAAAAAAACACTGTACAAAGTCGGAGATTTGTTTGCATTTCCTTTGTAACACAGTTGCATGCCTGAGTTTACAGCATAGAAAAACATTATCTGATTCAACAAATATGGAAATGTTGCATTTGTGCCATCTGTAGATTTACTTTACTGTTTAAAAACTTTTTACTTTTCCCCGCAGACACAAGTTGAAGAAATCTGGATGATTGAACCTTCTGCCACAGAGATCCCCAAAAAAACCAAAGCAACAAGAAGCTCTCCTGTCCAAGCCTCTCTCCAAAAACATTTTGTAAACATTGAATGAACTCAACTGAACATCTATCAGTCCCTAAGCACACAACTCTTCAGTGTCTCAAAAAAATGACTAACAGCTTGTAAACAAACAAGCTGTCCTAAATTTGTTCAAGCCTCTCTCCAAAAATTGATTAACAGTTTGTAAACATTGAATCTGCTATCCATCCCTAAGCACACAACTCTTCAGTGTCTCAAAAATGACTATCAGTTTGTAAACAAACCAAAACTTGCTCAAATTATTTTCTCAAAAAATGACTATCAGTTTGTAAACAAACCAAAACTTGCTCATTATTTTCTCAAAAAATGACTATCAGTTTGTAAACAAACCAAAACTTGCTCAAATTATTCTCTCAAAAAATTACTAACAGTTTGTAAACATTGACTTGTACTTAATATTCTTGTCTTCATTTAGCAACAACCAATTGTATTTATTTCTCTTGTAGCATTGTTAAATGTACTTTAACAAATATAGTCATGTTTGTAAACAATCTTATTTAAATAGTGTTATATAGTTAAAGTAACTTCCAAAGTCAAAATAAAAGTCACTGACGACAAAAGTTTCATTTGTAAACAAGTCTCATTTTATTCTGTACTCCAATAAGTAAACCAAGTAATATATTCAAGTAAAATGTTCATTAACTTAATTTATGCAAGGTCCTAATTGCTATTGTCTTTACAGATAGTCCAGGGTTCGGTGGTCCAAATTTATAATTTGAAAATCGAACAGGGGTTACCCCCTGTCCGATTTTCTAATGTATTGAAGTGGAGGTTTCCCTCCTCTACCTGTTAAAGAAAAAATTAATAAAAATGGTGTACAAAGAAATATAATTACAAACAATAACTGCAATTTCAAGAAACAAATCAGTAAAACACAACATTTGTAACTTGGTAAATCACAATTAAGTTACATATTGTCAGTAACAACATGACGATAAACTGAAAATTGACTTTCTCAAGTTTTCTGTCTACATACCCAATTGACTAAAAATACCATCGTCAATTTGTTCCAGATTACGACGTACCACGGCACAAACATCACTTGCGAAAAGATTTAAAAACTATTCCGTCTGGAACCGAGGTTGTAGTCGAGTCCGTCAAATGTCCAGAAGCAAAGGATGAGCATGCACAAACGAATGCCGTTGGAGTTCATTTGAGTAGCCTGTGACTTGAATTAAGACCCAGGGACTTGTGGTGGACTTGACTACAACCCTGCTTGCAGCCTCATGAGCTCCCATTTCTGAAAAAGAAAATTACAAAAATTAATTTCAGTTCAACACAATTTACAATGCATTTCATACCAAAACAAAATGATTTTTGAGTTAAATTTCTCATAACTTATTCCATTTGCCTAAAACAATTTACCAGTCGTACAAAAAGTACCTTTTAGCTGGAAATTATGTGTAGCTTTTTGAACTGTATTATGTTCAATAAATTTCCTGTTGGTGAATACTTTTGCATTAATATAGCATGGAAGTCATCTACAGGGGTCACCTTATATAATAATACAGCATTTGTCTCAAATTTACTTGAAAATTTCTGTTTACAGGGAAAACATTTCTGTGACATTTCTGACGTCACACACGTAACATACATTTTCCCCCTGTAAAAAGGAACTTTCAGATAAATTTGAAACAAATGCTGTACTATTATAATGTGCCCCCTGTAGATGACTACCATGCTAAACTCCTCAAAAAAAGTTTGGAAAGTCAAGTTTGACTGACGATTTTTCTCTTGTTACTAAATCATTTCCCTTGAAATCATTTCCCTTATTCCTCTTTACAGTGATGTGTCATTTGTTATGATTAATCGATTGGGGGATGTGTAGTATAGCGGAATACAGGGGTGGGTGGAAAGTGAAATGTCACAATATTCACTGCTATTGTCGTGCATTTCCCTTTTGCTTTGAGGATGGGAATGTGTCAGTGCACTTTTTGACAATAGCAATGCATTTTGTGACATTACACCCGCCCCGTATTCAGCTGTACTGCACATCCCCAAATTGCTTTATCATAACAAATGACACATCGTAAAGAGGAATGACAGGGCTTTCCAATGATATAAAATTCAAGGAAAATTATTTTGCAACAAGAGAGAAATCGACAGTCAAAGTTGACTTTCCAAAAATGCTTCAAAATGTCACACACATAGGTTTATTTAAACATGTCCAGTTTACGTGATCACTAAATGGGTTGACAGGAAAATTTCCACATGTTTAGTTTTATTAGAATGGAAAAACACAAAATTTACCCGAAAAAATGTGACTTATTCTAAAATGAGTTGGATGTTGCACAGCCCGAGTCAAGTTTTTGCAAGTATAACTGGAAATCAGTGGCGGTTCTAGGCTTATGGACATTTCAAGCACTACCCAGATAGTGCCTGGATTCACTGCCAATTTCTAGTCATGATCACAAAAACTCAGCCCAAGCTGTCAGACACATTTTTCAAAAACAAAATTACATTTTTTGGCCAATCCTCCGGTTTTCTGATGATTGAGTACTGAATTCTTTCCTCATAAAACCAGGTTAATTTAGTTCAACTTTGAAAATGCACACAAACTTGTTTATGGTTTTTCAATGATTATCAATTTATAGCTAAGAATTAAGGGTTTTTTTTTTATAAAAAAAAACAAACTAAATTTAAGAATTTGCTTAGAATTTTGTTTTAGCCATTCTCGTGTTTTGAGCACAAACTGCATGTTACACATTTCATTTTCTACAAAAAAGAAAAGGTCAATTCATGTGGCGTAGATTGCATTTGAGACAATAGAGAGGTTTCGCAAGGTTACGGATAACGGTAACCGTTCACGTTGATGCGCTCACTGAACTGGGTTTCGCACTGTGTGACTACGAGCATACATTCATCTGCTAAATATGCTCTGCGCTTGGCTTTGTTTGCAGCAGATTTTCCTCACTTTCACGTGGGAATGATTCATTAAATTCGATCGGTATTCATGGAAGATACATCACAAAGAAACAAAATGCATAAAACTTAATAATCCATCACGAAAAATCTGCATAACCGGTATCCGTTTTTATGCTACGCGTATGGAGGCCGATAACCGTTGTTCACGCATATGAAAACATGTGTACTATATACGGTTACGCGTCACGAGACGCATAAAGTCATGACGTATCGGTATCCGTGACGGTGCGAAAACCTCCCTAATGATTAGTTCTAAACGTGGGTTCTCTCCACCCAGGAGTAAATGGGTACCTATAACAGTATAAGGACAGTGAATGTTGATATGTTTGCTGGAATACATGTATTATAATGGCAGACAGTTCATGTTGTAACATGCAGTTTGTACTCCAATTTTAAACCACTTCAGCAAGTAAATTCATTCCCTTCGCACATATATGCAATAAGTAAAGTTTGTTTAATCTACATGCCAAACATATTTGATTTTGTGCTGTACATTTACCAGCATGTCTGAATGAAAATTGTGGCCATGCACAACATGGTACCTTCCGACTTTTGACACAGATGAGTAGGTGAAGTCTGTACGATGTATGTATTCATGTAGCCTTTTCGCAAATTCAACTTGATGTGCACAGGTTTCAGGATGATATACGGATACAAATACATTGCTATATTTTCTTCTTTAATAGCATAGTGCAGGTAATTTGCAGAATGAGTTATAAGTATCGTGGCAGTTTGGGTCATTAACTTACAAACTTCAGGTGGAAACACCCGAAGGTTGTGGTTTTCAGACTACTTGAGGTACTTGTGCCCTTGAGCAAGGCGCTTTACCCCAATTGCTTCATCCTGTGGATGGGATGTAAAGCCCTAGGTCCAGTATTGTGTAATGCATCTTAAAGATCCTAGAACATTCTTTCGGGAGAGAAGGGGAATTTTCCCAATGTCTCTGGCTTAGCCGCCACTTGCCGATCTATTTATCAATATTGAGGTGGTTCGCATTGAGATGTCAAGAGACATGAAATGCGCTATTAAAGGACACCAGAAATTTATCAGTAAATTTATTTGTGTACACTGATTTTGCCACTGATTTCTCAATTTTGCCAATAATTTAGTTATTTTCCTAACTTAATTAGTTTTAAAATTATCAAAAACTAATGGTTTCCGGAAAATGCAGACCTGTATTGATTTTCATCATCTCTCAAGCCAAGTTTCTTTCATGTCACTGCAGGGCCACATATTTAAATTTTGTTTTAGTTTTACTTTTTGCCACAAGATTTAAATTTGGAGGTTAGTTCTTTCCTTCAAAATATACGTGGGGTTCATTACCATGCACGGACACCCAGGATTTGCCTTTTTATGATCAATAAACCAAGTAAAAACACAAAAAAATGTCTGGGCCAATTTTAATATGAAATTTAGATATCCAAACGGTCAAGTGTCATGTACTCAATACCTTGGTTAATTCAAAAGGTTGTAGATGTGCCTTTGGGCAAGACATTTTACCATAAATTGCCTCTCCACACAGAACAATATAGGTACCTACTTTGGTGGTGAATGTATAAAACTCCAGTACTATTTATATCATTAACATCAACCTAAGAATTGCATGCCCAGATATTCATGGTAAAATTGGCTCCAAGCTCAAACAATACATCTTTAAAGTTACAATAGAGGCTATATGATACTTACATTTAAACTGGACCCTTGGCTGGTGATCAAAAACCTGAGGAGAAAAGACAAAGTATTGCTGTTAATTAAATAAATAAAAGGTTCCCAAAACCCTAACCATGATCATTCAAAATGGCCTCATTTTGTTAAATTTATTGTTTTGTGGTAATTTTAATTGTTCATATGTGGATTAAATAAGAGAATTCTAGTTAAGAGTTGAGAAGTTAATCAGAATTGTTTTCCTTTAAAATAACTTATGTCGCGCTTACGCAATGTATTTTCAATGTATAAGGGAAAAAATACCGGGAATTATTCCCAGTTGTCCGATGGGTTTAGTGTAGCCCCGCGAGCAGTGCTTCGGGTGGGAAAACCCTCAGCCCTGTCGTCTAATATACCCAAAATCTGTGGCAAACTCACGCAAATGAAATTTGTCCCATGGCTCTGATATTTGCTCAATAGGTGCACTCACCCCAGTTTATAAATATTCCGAAGAGTACGCATCGATCCGATGTCTAGTTTCGGTGAAATCGTGGGGAAAGTTTGAGACCTTTCGTGTGATGAAATACCTTCTCTTTGACCAAAAATCAAATATGCGCATGCGCGAGAGCGGAGAGGTCAACACTAGACTGGTTCCACATCCTCAATTTACTTCCCTTCGTCGTAAGATATGAAGGGGAAGTAAATATGAGGACAGTCTAGATTGTGTTGACCTCTCCGCTCTCGCGCATGCGGATATTTGATTTTTGGTCAAAGAGAAGGTATTTCATCGCACGAAAGGTCTCAAACTTTCCCGACGATTTTACCGAAACTAGACATCGGATCGATGCGTACTCTTCGGAATATTTATAAACTGGGGTGAGTGCACCTATTGAGCAAATATCAGAGCCATGGGACAAATTTCATTTGAGTGAGTTTGCCACAGATTTTGGGTATATTAGACGACAGGGCTGAGGGTTTTCCCACCCGAAGCACTGCTCGCGGGGCTAGGTTTAGTGCAGGAAGGCTTATGTGATGTCCGACTTGTAAATTCTTTCCAAAATTACACTATCCACTATAAATAAAATTCATGTTTCGGTAAAAGTTGAGAAGATGATCAGAATTTGTTTTGGTATGAATTCCGTTCACTGGTTGCCACTGAGACGCCGTGTGTTAAATCTATGGAACAGTATTTTCAAGAAAATTTTTGAATGTTTGTTACTGCACAATTCACTTCCCTTTCAAATATTTTGATGGTTATTAAGTCATAAGGAGAATAAGTGGCAGCCAGTAAACAGAATTCTTTCCTATTTTACTTAAATACCTGCATTATTTCATTCATACAGCCTATCTTCTGCTAAAAAAGTGAAATTTTGTTGTGAAAATATTATTTTAGCCTGAATAAAAAAAAGTTATTTTTTTCGTTTAGGTTGAACAAAGATTTTAAGGAAATTACCTCTTGGAATCAACAGATAATCCAATTCTAAGATATACTTTCCAGTTTACACATGCAATTTTGTCGCAAATGTTGCTTTTCTAAAGAAAAATGACATTTTCTTCTTCAAAAATTGCATTTAGTTGGTGCACAAGATGAACCATGTACGCTTGCATGCAGCGGCCTCTATTGTCGCGCTTACTCGCTGTGATTTTGTCTTACTCTCTGCAGGGTAGTCCTCTGCAGTACCGGTAGTTTTATTATTTATTTATCTCAGAAATGCAACATTTCCGACAAAAGTGCAAGTGGGAAGTATATCTTAAAATTGGATTATCTATTGATTCCAGGAGGTAATTTCCTTAACATCTTAATTGTTCAACCTAAACGAATAAAATAACAAAAAACCTTAATTTTGTTAATGAAGTCCATAAGAGTTGAAAGTGCAGGTATTAAAGTAAAATCTTTCAGGAATTTCTTCCAATTAAGAGTTTTAACAGATCCGCAATTTACCTTTTCCAAGAAGCCGCCGTCATACGGTAGTACACGACTCCATCCTGAAAGCGAAAACAACAATCAGATTAGAAGAATGGTTACTTGATTTAATAAGCCCCATTTAATATAAGCAAAGAATCATAACAAGTTCATTTCACTCAACCCTAGACAAGGTTACCTCGGCTCGAAATTTTTCATGTGGTAATCTTTTATACAAGGTTACCTCGGCTCGAAATTGTTCATGTGGTAGCCTAATCTTTTAGAGATTACCACATGAAAAAATTCGAGTTCCTTGCTCTATGGTTAGACAAGCTTAGGTTACTAAGCTTGTCTAACCATAGAGCAAGGAACTGTTCCTTGCTGACTATGGTCTAACTCAACCCACGTATTTTAAATCCCGAACCCCACATAACTACTTTTCCCTTCTTCAAGCATGTCGAGTAGGTAAAACTAAAAGACCCAAAAAAACTTTAATCTTTACCATTCTCACATAGCATGAAAACATAGGAATAGGATAACCGTTACAATCGTAGTTTACGTACCTAAAAATCCCACTAGCGTAGATTGTCGAGGACGTCCCGTATCATCACCACCAGCTTGACCGGCCGTCGGCAGTTCGTCTGTTGCAAAATTTACCTGCTGCTTCCACGGTTCATTGCGTCCGGAATGCGGTGAATGGTTACGTAACCGAATAATGGAAACGCGGGCTTGGGCGACTCTGGACAGCATTTTTGGAATCGATTCCGATTCCAATCGATCGCAATTCTAGCTACCCGGAATCGATTCCATAAGTGGCACTGAGCGGTACTGAACGTTTATGATATGATATCAGAACCAAGCCGAGTACTCTTGCAAAACCCCATCTTCCTTTCGCAAGAGTCTTTGCTGCACACCGGAAACTCGGTAACTCGGTGTGCAGCGTGCAGCAAAGACCCTTGCGAAAGGAAGACGGCAAAACCCGTGTATTTTGGTTCCGGAATTTCTAAGAATCGGCATTCGGCAACCTATCACTGGGGATCGAATCTAGATAAAAGGAATCGATTCCTGAAAATTTGGAATAGTGACTCAGATTCTTAAAATGGAATCGATTCTACTCGACTCCAGCGTGGAATCGATTCTACTCGACTCCAGCGTGGAATCGCCCAAGCAGACGCCCACATAGCATCTGAGAGTACACCTGTTCCTATCGTTATTTAAACATTATTTAGGAATGTATATGCAGCACGATGTGGCAGAGGGTATGCCCCTCCCCCTACCATTGTTCCCCCATTGTGTCTCAAACATCCAAGGAATTCCTTTGTTTTTAGGGGAGTGTGTGTGTTAAAGGAGTGTGACCAGATCACTTTTTTTTACCCATAACTCCCCGGGACTTTATGGGTCATGAGATTTTTATATCATTAAGCCCGCCGCACACCTTTGCGATTTACCGGATAATCGGATCATCGGACCACTTACCGGAAAGGTGTGCGCTGAAACAATTCGGGCCGGTCTGACCGCACGCTATAGACCGGAGCAAATCAAACTTGTTTAATTTTTCCGGATCCGATGGTCCGGTGTCCGATAGGCCGGTAAATCGCAAAGGTGTGCGGCGGGCTTGACATCCGTTATATTTTTCTGATTACGAAACTGAAACTCCCGCGCTTCTAGGCCGCATATTTCCGAGGATATCGTCGAAAATCTACCGATTATTTGTAAACTAATTTTCCAGTATCAACGTTTATCCGCTGAAAGCATACTCGATGGTTTTGTTCAATTGTTTACTGTTTTCGGGTTTTTGGGACATGGGAGATGTGTATGGGAGTTACTTGATAATATTGGTAAGTTACATCGAAAACTATTTTCCAGAAACTCTGGTCACGCTCCTTTAACAGAAGGGAAGGGAGTGTTAATATAAGGGGAGCTCGGAGAGGGGTTTGGGGTGGGGGAAGGGGGTGGGGGAAGGGAATTTTTTTAAAGGCAATCCCCAGTTTGGATGTGGAAGCAAAAAGGTGAATTACGTTTGGAACCAGATAAATTATTTTGCAAAACATCGGTCGATCTATTTCCGGCGATATCCTTAAAATATATACAGATATTTGAGAACGTGAAATTTCTTAAGTTATGGTAACGAGAAAAATTTGACAGACAATAAAATATCAAAATCTCAATTTACATGGGAAAAATGGGTCGCCCCCCCCCCCCCCCCCCCCCCCCATCCCAATAGGGGTTGAAATGTTGATACCATATAATTTTTCATATTTTTCTCATGACCATTCTGAAATTTCGCGTTCTCAATCCGTATATATTGCCGGAAAAAGACCGATGTTTTGCACAATAATATATCTGGTTCTTTAGAAAAGTGCAGTAATTAACCTTTTTGCTTCCACATCCACAAAGGTCTGTGGCTACCATGAGCAATTTTATAAAGCTTCCACATCCAAACTGGGGATTGTATTGAATTTTTTCCTCGTCGATATTATTTTCGGGAGCTATTTTCATTGCTAAGTTAAAACAGACAAACAGAACCCACTTTTTACTGAACACGCTCCTTTAACTGCGAGTCACCCTTGCAGGCCGCATAACCTTTATTTCTGACCTTCATTCGTCGCGTAGCCTATGGTGTGGTACGGTTTATTCAGTGACGTAGGATAAGTGTATTTCTCTTTACGTCTCTGAATAAACAAAGGAGAAACGGTTATCATCGCGCACGTGTCTCTCATCACGTGATACACATCACGTGATTAATAGCTGGGTGCTACCTAACTACAGTCTGGTACCCGGACCACAAAGTTTTGACTAGACTGAATTATTCAGTCGTTGTATGTGGAATATGCGGAGCGGGAACCAGTCTAGGTGCTACCCACAATTCCGTTTACGCACATACATTGAAAGATCTAGACTGGTTCCCGTCCACATATTGCACACTTTCGCAATAACCGAACCAATCTATATAGGGATTGGGAACCAATCTATGAAAGATCGTGCCCACATATCACGAACACCGCGACCCCACACATTGAAATATCCCACATTTATGTCGAAATATCGCACATATATTTTTAACATTGCATATATGTCAAATTATTGCACATATATTTTTAACATCGCATACATATGACAAAACATTGCATATATATGTCAAATTATTGCATATATATTTCAACATCGCATACATATGAAAAAACATCGCACATATTTAACATCGCACATATATGTTTAACATCGCACATATATTTGTGCATTATCGAATATTGCAACGTATCACACGCCATACTATGGGGGCGTGTTTGTTTCATACGGATCCAGATTCAGATCTGCGCAGATCCAATCACGTGACTTTAGCCTTTTTCCAAATCTCGGCTTCGTCTCCGGCTCCGTCTCCATTCCGCCATCTTGAAGCCGCATACCAAACTTCGGCTCGGCTTCAGGCTTCATTTTGAGGCTTCGTTTTGGCCCAAATGAGGCTCCAAAACGAAGTCAACTAAAGAGGTGACTTCGGCCGGCTTCGTGACGTCATGAACTGGAAAATCACGTGACAGCAACAAAAACCTTTGTGAACTTTTGCAGGTTTGCTAAACTTTGCCGCCGACAAAACTCGTCTGCTAGCGCTTTTAAAAAGCCGGTGAAAAAGAGTGGTAGGCCTAGTAGGCCCGACTAGTGTTCCAAACGGTTTTTGGTTTGGCTTTGCTGAAGCCCGCTGCACACGTACCTTTGCGATTTACCGGCACACCGGACCATCGGATCCGGAAAAATCAAACAAGTTTGATTTGCTCCGGTCTATGGTGTGCGGTCAAACCGGCCCGATTAAACCATCTACTCACACGCTTTTGAACAAGGAAAGATGCAATTTTTGACAAATATAAATTTTATCTTAATTCAGCTTAGATGAAATAAACCGAGAAAACTCGACTTTTTGAACGGCGCCAGTTTGTTTTTGTACCATTATAGAAGGGCTGTCACGATTGGTTGAGCCAGGGTTGAGCTACCACTTTAGAGCCAATCAGGTGCGTTCTTTTGTAAAGTACAAACTGGTGCTGTGCATTTTTTTAAATGTTCTCATTTGATTTCATTTTACCACAGTTAGAATAAAAATGATATTTGTCAAAAATTGCATTTTTCCTTGGTGAAGAACGTGTGGGAAGATCACATGTCAATCGCTTCACAGAAACGAGAATAAAATCGATGAACATTGTCATGTTCCCAGAGCCCCATAGGTTTGTGTGAAAATAGACTGGTTCCCGTCCACATATTCCACACAGGAGAATTTCGCAATAAGCGAACCAATCTATAGGGATCGGGAACCAATCTAGTGTGAAAATTGCCAGCTTCAATCATAGAGTTGTATAAGCCGTAAGAACTCTATGGCTTCAATAGACCGTATTCCTGAACGCGTGAGGGCGCTCGAACAAGGTGATTTGGGGGAAAATGTCCATTACATAGACGACTGTAGAAAAGTGGGGGTACGTGCATACGTACGTGGGGAAATGTCGCGTACGCGGAGCGCGCAGACCTGTGTCGCGCGCACAGATTTCCATTCAAAATAAACGTTTAGAAGGCGTGTGCGCGTAGCGCGTTTTGTGTTCGAACATAACGCACGATGGGCGCGGACCAGGCGCGGACCACTTGACAGCGCCCTCCACGTTCAGGAATACGGCCTATTGTCATCTAGACTGGTTCCCGCTCCACATATTACAACGACTTAAATTCAGTCTAGTCAAAGAATTTTTGGTCCGGGTACCAGACTAATTGTCATCCGGTTTATAAGCCAGTTCGGAGTCTCGACTGCGCATGCGTCTCCCGACTTTGGTTTGAGATAAACAAAGCGGTAGGCATTGTGTTTATCTCAAATGACCTGTGTTTATCTCAAATGACCTTGACACAATCCCATAGACGTTCATTGCGCGCGCGAGATTCCGAACTGGCTTATTGTTTCAGCGCACACCTTTCCGGTAAGTGATCCGATTTTCCGGTAAATCGCAAAGGTGAGCGGCGGGCTTGAAGTGAAGCCGGAGGCGGTTGGAGCCGGAGCCGCATGAAGCCGGAGCCTGGAGCCTGAAGACGGAGTCGAGATTTGGAAAAGGGCTCCACCACTGTTCGATTCTACTATAGTTCGACTGTAATCCCTCGAACGACGAGTAATTTCCGTTGTTCGATGGACTTTTCTCGAACTATAGTCGTGAATGCAGACAAAATGGGGAACAATGGAAGAGTCTCTCGAACGACGCGTGAATTTCGTTGTTCGAGAGACTCTTGTCATGTGGCCAACAGAGGGCGGGCTTTCGAATGACCATAAAGAAGCAGACGACAACACCTTGCAGACGATCTTCGACACGAAAATCTACCGTGCACGTGGCCATATAGCACTCCACTACTGTCATGCGTGACTGACTGACTGCAGTGCGTGCAGCGACGAGAGGCCCTGAAAATGAAATGTCTTTTCCTACATTCATGCTGTAACGAGATTCGGAAAACTACCGTAGCTTATGCTAGGACCTAATCCTTATTAAGTGGTGTTTTCAACTGTAAGTAGAATGACATTTATTTGACTTTTATTATATGATTAGGCACCTCGTTTTGTAAAATATTTTACACTTGCTAAGACTAGAGGTGGTTAAACCGACGACTGTTTTTCTAGGAAATTGGGGAGAAAAATTCAAAAGTTGATTTTTTAGTTACAACTACTTCGCTAGCTACAGACAAATTTCAACAGATTTCAGAAATATTTTGGATACAAAAATTTAGCAAGCAGTTGCCACGTTATACTTGTTAAAGGAGCGTGACCAGATCACATTTTTGAACCTCAAAATTTTTCCATGGGTGTTCAGATTTTGATAGGCCAATAATATCGTGTGTCATATTTTTGGCTTTTTTACTAGGACGAAAAAGCCTTCGTTTTCATTTTGATTTTTTTCCTCCCCGTTTATTTCTTCTTCTGATTTTTTTTCCCATAGACACATCGTATGGGCGTTGTCTGCATTTTTTCAGGTTGTTCCCAAACTTTGATCTTAACCAAACTTGGTCACATCAAAGAATGACGTCATCATGTGTCAAATTACAAGCACTTGAAATTTAATGGTTTCAATTTTCAAAAATTCATAAGAAATCAACCCTTTGACCTACGATCGGATCTTGATTCCTTCGCCAAACACGATCACTGACAAAGGAATCACTAACGACAGAATTTAACAAACATCTTACTGCGCCCTATCAAAAATCGACATAAAATACACTCTCCCATCAGCTCTATCAAAATAATTTGAATTGCATAATGTTCAGATATGTTATCATGCGTAACATCACGAACGGTAAGAATCCATTGTGAATCTGACCAGTAGGGCCTATAAGTGTACCCAGTGTGTGCGTGGTGATGACGTCAGGGATTTGCAAGTCCCTAGTTTTGTAGTAAAGTCACTTTTGTGGGAACAGCCAGTACTGTTCTTCATTCCTTTTAATAATAAGTTAGATTCTTTTGGACGATAATTAACTCTTCCACTATGGTATGCCGCTCACAGCGGCTTGAGAAATGTCCACTTTCGGCCAGCGGCTCGCCTGTACACAAACGGTGGGGAGTTGGTAAAAGCCGGACACTCCAGATCCTTCCATATCTTTTTAAAAAATTGATATTTAACGAACAGAAAGTACCTAGTTTGACTTCTAATTACGCTTACATACCTTTTACCACCATGTATTGCACAAATTTGTAATCGTACACCACATCGACTTTCCATAAAGTGAAATATCGAAGAGATAGGCGTAGGAAGTGCAGGACACTAAGAAAAAAGAAATTGGTTTTTTTCCACGCCGGATCTTTAAAAATAAATGGCGGTAAAAGGTATGTTAGCGTATTAAAGGAGTGTGACCAGATCACCTTTTTTTACCCATAACTCCCCGGGACTTACCTTATGGGTCATGAGATTTTTATATCATAACATCCGTTATATTTTTCTGATTACGAAACTGAAACTCCTGCGCTTCTAGGCCGCATATTTCCGAGGATATCGTCGAAAATCCACCGATTATTTGTAAACTAATTTTCCAGTATCAACGTTTTACGCTGAAAGCCGACTCGATAGTTTTGTTCAATTTTTTACTGGAAATTGCGAATGTTTTCGGGTTTTGGGGATGGGAGGTGTGTATGGGAGTTACTTGATAATATTGGTAAGTTACATCGAAAACTATTTTCCAGAAACTCTGGTCACGCTCCTTTAAGAAGTCAGACCGGCACTTTCTGTTCGTTAAATAGCCATTTTTGAAAAAGATCCGGAAGATCTGGAAGGATCTGGAAGGATCCGGAGGGTCCGTTTTTCACCCACACCCCAAACGGTGGCCTTCAATTAATTATTTCACAGATACTAGACCTTGAACAAATTCCGTAATGAAAAAAAATTCAGTTTTTGTTACTTGAGAAGTTGAGAAAGAATTGAGTAGTTGATCATGGCTTCAGACCTTGTGTACAAAACATAATATGAGACGGGCTGAAAAAAGTATTTCCTCACAATTTTTTTCTTCTTCTCACTCCTAAATTTGGCTATTTCCATCAAATCTGCACTTAACGATGCTCGATAAGTCATTTTAAAGAAAAACGTCTGATCAACTCCTAACTCTCACCGCTACTTTTTTTTATCAGCTAAATATTCTGCTTCGCCATTACATGTAACTCACTTGAATTTTGTTGTTTTTCTTGATAAAAACACACTTACTCATTGACCAATTAGAGGCATCAGGATATTAATCTGAAACTTTTTTTCAGGCAATCAAGAATGACGTTTCTCGCCATACTGATTATACAATGTGATATTGAATTTGTTGAAGATTTACTAATTGTTGCTTTACCCAACAATTTTGCTCAAATCATCAAATCCCTGCCCTCATTTTGCCTCTTTTTCCAGACTTGGCCAGTCAGGGTTGTAACGAGTCTCCCTCTGCTCGAATCCCAAGTCAAGTCAAGTCATTTGACACCAATGCCAAGTCGGGTCAAGTAAAATAGTCACGACAGTAAATTTGTTAAAGC
Organism: Henricia sp. BOLD:AAB3569; assembly: GCA_037783545.1. NCBI lineage: Eukaryota > Metazoa > Echinodermata > Asteroidea > Spinulosida > Echinasteridae > Henricia > Henricia sp. BOLD:AAB3569. The sequence continues at coordinate 1,105,305 of JBBELK010000030.1, read as the reverse complement.
TAATTTCAAAATGAGTCTAAACGCTGAAACTTGCAATTGTGTACTAAGGGGTATTATTTTTGTTCTGGCCAATGCTCCATGTGTAAACGAAGCTTAGTCTTCAGTTTCTGTAGTGCTGAAATACAATTCGGTCCTGCTTGAGTCCCAAGTCAAGTCAGTGTAAATAGGGACTCGAGTGCCAATTCTCGAGTCCGAGTCTTTACAACACTACACTGAGAACTGGTCAAATGGGTTTCGGGAGTTTGTCCAAAAGTGTCATCTAGTCACCGAGTCAGGTTGTAAGTTGTCTCCCTTTGCTTCAGTCCCAAGTTAAGTCGAGTCAAATTAAGTGCCTTCGAGTCACAAGTCAAGTCAAACTGCCTTTGAGTCACAAGTCAAGTCAAACTGCCTTTGAGTCACAAGTCAAGTCAAACTGCCTTCGAGTCACAAGTCAAGTCAAACTGCCTTCGAGTCACAAGTCAAGTCAAACTGCCTTTGAGTCACAAGTCAAGTCAAGTCAGTGAAAATTGGGACTCGAGTCGTTTCAAGTCCCGAGTCTCATCTGAGTATTTACTGCACATGAAATTCCTTCCAGCTGGTTACCTTTCAGTCATTACACAAGAGACCCAGTTTCAAACAATTGGACAAAAAAGGCCTTTTAACACTACAACCTCTCAACCCAGGTTGAACTCGACCCGGGGCGAATTCCGAGACCGCCCCGGGTTGAAATGCCAATTTTCAACCCCGCATTCAACCCTGAATCGTTTCACACTTGTTTCGGCCAAACCGGGTTTATCTTGCCCCGGGGCGAGTTCAACCCTGATATTGAACGGGAGGATTCACACTTGTGCAACGCCAACCTGGGGCGAGTGATATAATCGAGCGTTGCTCGCATGCGCAAGTGCTGTCCCACCCCCTGCCGGAAATAGTTCAAATTTTCGGAATTCATCATAGCTTTTCTGCCCCGTTTTTCATTTTTGCTGCTTGTGCCATTTTTTTTTACTACAGAAAAGTGCAAAAGTGAATGACGGACGATGTAAATATACTCTCAAAACAGAAGCTCTGATTTTCACACATACATCATGCATGTTCATGTTTACGCCGCCGCTACCCAGGGAGTCGTTATAAAACGTGCACTTAAACACATTTATTCAGCTGGTAGTATTCATGCAAATTATTTTAAAAACGGTAAAATTTGCGCGTTTTGACATGACATTGGTAGCTCACAAGCGGCAAGAATCTCAACCCGGGGTGAACTCAACCCTGCTCGTTTCACACCACTGTTTTCAACCCGGGGCTAGCGTTTCAACCCGGGGCAAAAAATTTCAACCCTGGTCTCGAGCAGGGTTGAGTTCAACCCGGGTTGAAACCAATCTCGGGGTTTACGCGGGGTTAACATTTCTCAAGTGTGAAACGTCGCTTTTTTAAAACCCCGCACCAACCCTAAAGTGTCATATGTTGTCTACAGTTATTTTCCTCTACAGCACTTCTCTGTTGCACTGTAATTCAAAGTTCACTGTAATTCAGTTTGAAGGATCATCTACTGTACATGAAGATATAAAAGCAGGGTTTCCAACAAGAGAATGTTTGTTGATAGTACCAATGCAAGATGTGTTGACAACACAACAAATTTATTAACTGCTGAAAGCTCTATATGCTTCTCTGTTCCCACCATAGCCTAAATGTTCTCCAACAAGTTTATCCTGAGGAAATTTTAACACCCCGTCCCCACCCCCCTTTGTCAAGTAATTCTGGCATGAGTCCAATGAACTGTGTGTACTGGGACTCAGTGCACAAGTTAGAAAAATAGTTTGTCCAAGAAAAAACAAAGCTGTTTTTGGTTTTACCCGCTTCAATCTAGAAAAGAATGCAAAATGTATATATATTTGTTCATTGAAAAAATTAATAAAATTAACAATTTGTCTATTGAATGGAATTGCCATTTTGTGATATTTAATTTCATCACAAGGACTCTTCCAGCATTTCATCTAGGGACCCGTCCACCTGTCTTTCTGACGGGCAATATGTGTAATTTTAGACAGGCACTTTGCGAAATGGACAATAAAACAGGTACAATTTGGTCAAACATGGTCAAATGGACATTAAAAACAACAGGTGGATTTTTAGTTTAAATTGTACGCATACTTGAGTGACTAAACTGCATTTTTGTTGAGAATAAAAAACACAAAAGTCGCGAAGCTTGTACATGTTGTATGCACACATTACATGTACGTACATTTTACCAACATCTCCACTGGACTGTAGTGCTGTTATCCTGTCATCGTGATCGCGTGCGTCGTTGCAAGTCAACTCGACCGTCGTACTAACCCAATCATGTACCAACTCTACAGGACGGGAGCTTTTTAACTGAACCAAAGTAGGACGGGCAGTTTTGTTAATCCTAGATGAAACGCTGGACTCTGCAACATTTTGAATTTTAGACACAGGAAAAATGGTGCTTCAAGTCAATTAGCAAGTGTATGAATGGCATTTGCCTCTGTTTCGTTTTAGTTCCTATTCTGCATCAGGGCAATTCCAACTACATGAGCACAGAAAATTCAAACATGAAATATCAATCAAATTTGTATATATGTTGCAGACTTTGTATATATCCAAGTATACATCTTCCCGAGGCGGCCAGATGTTGAAGACGGCTTTGAACCCCGCAGGGCCATTTATGGCCCCCTCACAGTCATCAACCATGACCCAAATGATGTTAAATTTAGGGACCTTGGGGAATCAGACAATCAGACACATTACGAAAGTTTGAGAAAGTTGCTCCATTAAACAAAGGGTATATGTTCAGACTCAGCGGAGGTTTGCTGGAGCTAAAGTGAGTTAGTCCAAAATGCCCTCCCGCTCAAACGGTGATGATAACTCTGGAGCTACAGTTAGCTCCAGAGCTAAAATGTGGTCAAATTTGATAGCATATTGGCCAGATGCCACAGAGCGAGGTCAGTTGCGTTCAGTCAGTAAATATTGGTGGAGCTAAAGGCATGTTCCCATTGGACTTTCTTTTCCGCTGCCTCGCGGAAAGTTACCGCGACCTTCGGTAACATTCCTCCGTGTAATATTCCCATGCGTTCCCATTTGCAATTGTTTTTAATGCCCATGCGGAAAGCTACCGCGACCTTGCAGTAAACTTTTGTCGTGCAGGCCCATAGTTTACTGCAGGGTCGTGTTCATTTTACAGGGCGAAACTGTTCCCATTGGACTTTTCGAGGGCCCTGTAAAACTCCCGCGGCTGAGCGGAAAGTTTCCGCAGCCTCTCTCACCCTGTAAGTTTTACATCGTGGTCGCGGTAGCTTTACAGGGACGCTAATTCTCCGTGCGTCCCCATTAGACTAAATTTTGTTACTCTCCCACACAACCACGGGAGTTTTACCAAAATTAGTCCAATGGGAACACCACTTAAAGGGCCCCTTATTTAGGATTTTTACCAATGAAATCTATGCTTTAAAACCACTTTACTCAGTTAAAGTCATAAACATCCTATTTGGAGCTTGCTTTGGGGGTTAAAACAAAGGTTTTTAGTTTTTATGCTAATGCGAATATGCATATTCATGACCAAGGTCGCGACGTCACAAGAGGCAAACACAGCAAAATCACATTGAACTGTGCACAAAAGATTCCACTTTTTTCTTAATTTTCCTGAAACTTTTGTAATCCATGGCTGTTTGAGTTTGTTTTACATGTTGCCTGCTGTAAGCCATGACAAAACTGGGGGTAGAAACTGCAGCAATTTGCCACAAGTCCAACTTGAAGTCTTATGTTTTTTCTTAACTTTTCCCTTCTGTCTTCCTTATGTGATGCACTAAAAACAGCGCCCTCTGTCTGTGATTTATTGCAATGAAATCTTCAAAGTTGAAAAATGCCACCTTTTATTGATTTTACATCCAAACGAACAATAGTATGTCTTGCAGAACAAGTAATCCGTCATTATGAAGCAAAGCTTAGGCATAAAGTTGTTTAGGACGTCACAGGCCCTTTAAGTCATAAAATAAACCCGCTGTGCTGAAAGTGGGGCTAGCCCCACAAATTTGTGGGGCTACATTTGGGGAGGGCAAGTTTTCTTTGGTCATCATTTTATATTGTGTAAGTTAGGCTTAAATCTGTGAACATTTCTGATTTTCAAGATACCAATCATAGAATTGAAGTTAGGTAAAAAAAAAAAAGAAAAAAAAAAGCCATGTTAATTTTTTCGTAATGTTAGTAACGCTAAAAAATGCTAGTCTGCTCGTATAACGAGTATAGTGTTTTCACTGATGCTCTCACTGATGGCAGGGGGTCACCTCAATGTAGAAATGAGAAAGTTCTATCCATTCACAAAAATATAAAACAACTTTATGTTGTAGCTAAATGGAGTATTCAAATGTAATTTATTTATTTATTTCCTCAAAACCTCCAAAAATGGAGAAGATAAAAAGATAAAAGTACATCAAATTTACAGTAAAAGGGACATAAACACGTAATTAAAGAAACAGGATAATGTGAGTAACGCTGGAATTGCGCCTCACAACTTCAGTAATCAGAAACTACACTGCAAACTTCGTTTAGTTGACATTATTCAGTATTGAAAACACGTACTGATATTAGTTCCTCATAGTATTGCCTATCAGTCTGGTAATTTCCCAGGGCTCATGGATGAAAATTGAAAAGCTAATAGGCCGTGGGCCGATGACCTGTATCTTGTTCGAATGCTCCTGCCTAAAGGTGAATACATTTTAAAACCATAATATGAAAGATTCACAGTTAAAAAGAATAAATCATCAATGTTCATGTGAAAGTACTGGTTCATTTTGTAAAAATCAGTAATTTTAAAATCATCATTTTTGGAGCTTTAACCTCGATCACTATTCTGAGTATGTTCTTACCCTGGGAATAGTCACCGTGCAGTTTCAACCTTGTTCTCATGAACAATTATACAGTGTGCACTGACCCTAAGGAATGATCACTTGAACGATTATAAACAGCAGAAATATAGAAAATATGTAACAATTGTTCAAACGGTATAATGAGTCGCACAATTTCAGCATCGCGTTAATCGTTGATAGAAGACTGTCATTACACTCGTTTGATTGCACAGTTGCTTTACAATATAACCTAACCCTGTTGTTTTCATGGAATTTTACCAAAAAGTACTTCATAAAAATGCGGAAATTCCAATTTAAAAAACGGAATCTAGCATACAATAAAAATGGAAAATTTAGGAGTCTGATGGGATGATATAGCCAAGTGACTGACACGGAGAAAAGAGTAGAAGCTCTTTTGATCATTTTATGCAAACATTGTCAAATTTTATTGTTTATTTTTAATGCAGTGAAAATTTTCAATCACCCATGACATGCACCATTTCAAACCGTGCACAGGCTTATTTTCACACAAAAAGGCCCTTAAATACCACATTTTTGAATTTTTATGGAACGGCTGTTTAGACTTTATAGCTTCTACAACATCAATTGAATAACATATTAAAACCAAAGTCAAGACTCTAGAAGTATAGTTTGTGCCTTTTTTAAATGCAACACTTTTTTTGCATTGTAAAAGTGTACCCGTGATTGCATCCTCTTGCAACAGTGCCCCTTTAACGCACTCCCTAACTCCTGCGTACAGTGGCCCTGTTGAAAAAGGCCCCATTTGGCGGTGGGACTAGCGACAGAAATCTTGTTGCCTCTGCTGGACCAATCAGGACGCTTGCAGTGCATTGTGCAGCACGATTGCAGGCATTCAAATGTAACGCGCGCAGATTGTAAACACCGTGCATGCATGTGATACATGTACTCGGTAATGCTGGCTGTTGTCCGCGTCGGCGATTGGCTGCTATTTAAAGCATATTGGGGAATCCCTTCCATTACATTCGTCAGCATGCATCCCTGTTATTAATTTGAAAAACTGCGGAGTAAATAAGGTTCGTCGTTTGAAAGTTTGGTAGGAATGGGACAGTCATCAGGAACGGAACCCAATACAATTTCTGGAAAGTATAGAAATTGTTTCTTTTCAGGATAACATGACCGAATTGATTAAATTACATCAAAATGACTCGGGCGTGAGTTGGCTCAAGACAACAGCCGGCTCACTCCACAGATTTGTGTGTATTTCCTCAGGGTATTGTCACATCGCTTTGCAGAGTAGAAATTCCCTGAGATCTCAGGATGCCGTGATTGTGGCCATGTTACGGAACCATATTTAAGATATCACATTTTGAACATTTTAAGAACAATGACAAGGTACCATTATGTACTCGGGCCATTACGGTTCATTTACTTCAAAATGACAGTTTTTCCCATAACATTAATAATAATTTATTTATTTTTATTTACTATAGTGTGAGGTACATTACATGTATGTCCATTTTGGAATATTAATGGCGACCGTCTTGATTTGGGATCTTCTGCATTGGATTTCAGCTACATGAACCAGTATTTTCACATGAACATTAATTTTTCTGAATAAGGGCATCAAACGCTACATTTTGGTGTACAGTTCACGCCTTTGACAGGAGCATTCTCCCATTTCTAGAGCACTTTATCACCTTCGGCCCACGGCCTATAAGCCATGATCAAATGCAGATATAAAGTAACACAACACATCGTGTACAGAAAGAACAAGGCTATGATTTACCCCGGTAGGCTCGCTCGTGTAAGTCTGGATTTCAGACCAAGATATTCAGGTAACCAGCCTAGTCGCTGGCTACATTTTATCGCGAGAGGTCGCTAATGATGCCACAGCTCATAGACTTGGACAAGGCTATCCGTCCGTTTGCATAAGATGGAAGCCCTTTGAAGATCAACAATTGTCCTTAATTTTCAACAGGGGTGGAATTCGAAATTTGTCTCTCTAGTAACCTTTTTATTCTCGTGAAAAGCAGAGAAATAAATTCTGATTCCCCCTTTTTAAAGGGTGAACCCTCATGCATCATATCAGGGCCAGTTTCATGACATTGTTTCATGACAGGTGGCCTCTTTATAGAGATTACTAAATACAAATGGCATTTGGGATCAAAGATTGGTGGCCACTATAAACAGGTGGCATGTTTATCAAGGAGGCCCATAGCAGGTTTCACTGTATGACCGTTTTTAACTTTCTAACTTTAAAATGTTAAAATTAACAATAAAAAAATTCTAATTTATTTAGATTAAAACTTTACATTTTAAAATTTTGATCTTCTTGAACTTTATCTATTAAACATCCATTCCTCAACCATATACCTCACATGTACATGTACAATAGATGTTAAATATGCATGGCAGGCCTATACATTTAAACTAGATTTATAAATAAGACAAATAAATGTGTAATTAAGGTTAGGATTAGAAGTAAAATATCGTACAATTTTTTGCCTTTAAATTTTCCCCTTTTGGGGAACAAAACAAAATGTATTGTCCGAGCTGTACAAGTTTATAAAGTACAAACAAGTGAACGGCAAAATGTTATGCCCCTTACACAAAATATGAGAAAATAAACTAAAACTTCTGTCCAAAAGGCACTACCTTCACCTATGGGTTAGTTCAAACATGCTCCAACTAACCCCCTCATTTTGTTCCAACTAAACCCACTGGCCTGTTTGACATTTGCAAGCTTACTACGAAAAACAAGGACTACAATTTGTACATTTTGTTAACCTCATTTTGTAGCTTTGTTGCTATATCTTAAAATACTCAAAAGCTAGTCGAGTGAATCTATGAACATCATTATCATAGAATGCAACATTTCTGAATAGTGAAAAAATTACTCGGAAGGTCAAAAAACAAACATTCCTTTCTCATTTTGGGTTGTTGCACATGTGCTGTGGAAAATATGGTGGTTAGCTGTTGCTAATAGCAACATATGAATGACAGGATTTCATAATACATACGTACAGCTGTGGAAGAAAATATCAATGTTTCAACATACCCACTGTTCCAACTAACCCCACTCTCCCCTACTTGATCACAAGTTGCAAGGTAAAAAGGTCCGTCTTTCTCCCAAAGAACCCTTCTGCCCGAGAAGCCCCCATGACCCAAATGTTCTCTCTACATCCCCTTATGCCAGAAGGTCTGCACACTTCTGCATCCCAAGTAAACTAGACAATTATAGCTGTTGTCCCTACATGTACAAGTGGTCCCCTAAAATCCTCAAAGAATTTCCTAGTCCTGTGACATATAACATTGCAACACCCACATCTATCATCAGTGCTTATTGGTTGGCAGACTGCAGGCAAGATACTGCTGTTGTGTATTACATGCCCAGTCTATTGCCAGACCTCGCTCTACACTCAGTGTTGTGAGGAGTGGGGATTGTGCGTGGCATTGTCCAGTCAAGCAGTTGGTCTGAGCGGGGGAACTTGTTCTCAGCGTTGGATTTTTTTCTTGTGATTGGACACTTGCATTGAATTTTCACCGTTTTCTTGGTAAGTGTTGATTTAATGCAAAGTAAATGCACTAATTTATATTTTGCACATGTGTATAGTATCTCGTGTTATATGTTAAAAGCCCATAGTATCATTTGCAATGACCCAAAATTTTACTAAATTAGTTCACAAGAAAAGACTCAATTATTGATAGCAATGGTACCAAACACATTTCTGTTCAAGATGGTGTTTTCTGCAACAAATTAACAACTGAAGGTGTGCATGCTTCCCCCCTTTTTTTACCATTCACTTTTGACCATCATGCATGGATTTTGAGTTTTCTAAGGCACTGATGCATCTGTGAGGCTGAAATTTCTGCGAGGCTGAAATTTCCGCTATGTTGAGCCCTTATTCCAGAAATCCGTAAAAATGTTATCATGCAAATGATGTATTAGCCTTTAATGATAATGTAACATTCTTGAATTATGCAACCGTGTTTATATACCAAAAGAAAAAGGCTGATATGGATTATTAGCATTTTTAGATATAATTCAGCATTTTTATTGCGAATATGAACACTTGCCTGCCTTCAAGTTCAACTCGGTGAACTCACCTTTTTGGAAATGAGTGGTTACATTCATCAAAGCTTGTTCAAGTGCATAATGTAACTTGGTTTAAATCCACCAAGGGGCTTTGAGTGGTCAAATCATTACCCCTGGTCACTGGGCTCATTTATGTCAACTCGCTTGGGAGTGCATAGGTGCTCTGACTAGACTGTGTGTGTTTAATAGGCACTGGGGTTTTATGCATTCAGCTTTTGATTGAAAAACCGGTGTTAATTAGGCCTAGAATATTTCGTTTGTACAATGTGAAGATTTTCCCAGTGACATCCCATTTTTATGGCATGATCATGACTCTGGACATAACAATAATTATAAGTAATAATGGTGGACTCTTGTATAGAGCACATGTCTACCCTGCAGGGTACTCCTGGCACTGTTGCCATTATTATCACTGCCATCAGGACATCACCAGAACCATTTCGGTTCAACTAGGTGGCTACCTGTCCAAGACGCACGACCGTATCAGCAGTTAAATTGTGGCATTCCCCCTAACAGCTCCACAAATATCGCTTTGGTTGACGAGGCAATTGAGATTAAGTGTCTTGCCCACAGACACATACACGTTGGCACAAGTGGGGCTCGAACTCAAAACTCCTCCATCACGAGCACGGCTGTGTACCCACTAGCTGAGTTGAGATGCAAATGTAAGGCCTCTAATGGGTTTAACAGATTAGAGTACAGTGCACCAGATTTTAGCCACATATTACTGTAAGACAATGTCTAAATTATTACATTTTTTTTGTGTCTTCAAAATACATATGATTCCATGAAAAGTCAATTTATAAGACATAGCCAAGATGTACCCAAGACTTGTAATTCAGACCAAACCTGAATCTTCCCACATTTCTCTATGAGAGATACTTTTGAAGTCAGATTTGTTTATTAGTGCTGCCAATTAAACCCAGATAGGCTTTCAACCTTTCCTTCTTAATCCATCATCACTTAAGGCCAAGGAGGGAAAATTCTGTCACTGGGTCAGGTTTATGTACCTTTCTGGGGTGAACTGGGTCAATAAACCTTCATGGGCATTTTTCTCAGGTCAGCCTACATTTCACATATTTCCTTTGACACCATTTTTATGCTGGAGAGATCCAGCACTGGTCAAATGCACTATAATGACTCTTTGACCACTTAAGAAGTTGAGAAGAAATCATATAGACCGTGTTTACACTGGTTCTGAGCTCGGGATCAAGACTGATTTTTTGATAAGAATGCCTCAGTGTTAACCGCAATGATCCTGAGTGCCGTGTTTACATTCTGTAGTTTATTTCGAGCGCGGTGCCAGAAGTTTCAGTCAAAGGTCATTCGGTATGTGTGTACATGGGTTGTGCATGTACAGTGACAAGGCCACTTGAATTTTGCGGGCTTTTCCCCCGCTACGGCTGTGGAGCAGATGCGGCAGGATGCGGTAAACTGATCCCAAGCTCGGGATCGAACCCTCCACCAACGCGAGACAAAAATCTCGGGGTCTGATCCGGGGGCGTTTACACTCAGTTTGTGATCAGGGGCTGATCCAAAGCTCGGTGTTCGATCCCGAGCTCGGGATCAAGTGTAAACAGGGTGAAAGTCCACTCGGGATTTGAACCTGAGAACTCTGGCATGTCAGGCAGTTGGTCTAACTGAGCTATGAGGCATGTGGTAATGCAATGTACATTGTTAATCCCTCAGGTTTTTCTAAAAGCCCAGGCAATAATTTTGACAAGAATTTTTGCATATCAGTAATTAGCCTTTTGCGTGTTACACATGAATGGCATCTGGGGACAATTTCATAAAGCTGTTTAGCAGAAATTGTTGCTTAATCAAAAATTTGTTTGCTTTATAAAAATGGGTCAATAGTCAAAATTGCATGTCAATTTGTGTTTTTCACAAGAATATCTGCTATTCTTGCTAAGAACACAAGTTGACATAAAATTTTGACAATTAACCCATTTTTATAAAGCAAACAAATTTTTTATTAAGCAAATTGTTTTGCTAAACAGCTTTATGAAATTGGCCCCAGGTGTACTGAGGTAATTTTACATGTACACTTAAGTTGGTATCCACTTGACCAGACTAAATTTTTGTTGCTATGTGGTGCACACAGAAGAGGTGAAGTACATAGAATCAATACTGTAGAAGAAAATGGTATGTAAAGTAATCAGACTGTTGGCTGCTTTAGGCAATGGCATGCACCACAACAGCGTAGTATGTGACTTTCTAAACTGCACCTTGATTTGAAAGTAAAGAATTCAGGGTGCCAGGCATAGTGCAAAAGTTACATGCAATGGAGTGCCGAAGTGTGACATGGGTTGCCATGGTAATTGGTTCCAAACATCATGGCTGCCAGATAAAACACCATTGCAAAAGCACAGGGAAGCGGTTTAGTGATTTTTAGTGTAGAACCATTGCCTTGGCAACTAACAATAGGGTGACGTACATGTATGTATTCACTTTGGTAGTCTATTAATTAAGGCTAATTGCATTTGCACTATCCATTGAGAAAAAGCATTACAAAGAGTGCATTAATGTCTACCGATACATATAGCAAACTGCTATTATATGCCCTAGAAACCTATTTCTGGTGTTGCATAGATGCGCAATTGGACACAAAAATTGAATAGGCCTACAATATTTGGTATGGTGCCCCATGTCCATGGACAGGAAATGTGTTGACAGCAGCTATGAAATTGGCCCTGCCTTGTGTCCAATTTCAAGAATGACATTGTTTAGACGAAAATGTTCCTTAGCACAGCAGAATTGTTTTTAACAGAAAACAGGTTACCATCTAAAATCTCTTGCTGTCTATCATACGTTTGATTGGTACTCTGGTGTTTTTAGCTAATTTATGCAAACAAATTGCACAGCGCCATGAAATTGGACGTATGTCTCAACTGTAACATTTGTATTAAATGTGAATGGCAGTTTCCCTCATTTTGTCATCCATGAAGGAGTTTTCCTCAGTCAAACTCAAAGCACGTATTCGGTTTTAGTAATTAAACTGGCAATATTCAGCAATTAACTTTTTATGAGGCTTTTCCTCCCCTCGCCAACGAGAAATGATAGGCCACTTTACGGCCTTGACGGACTGTGCCATTAGCTCAGCTCTTTTATAAATGTACCTGCCCTATTCTCAAGGGTATTATTAGTGAAAGTTCATCGACTTGAAATCCCTTTCTGCAATTTCTGAGCGAGAAATGCATTGTACAAGCCTCTTTCTGCGCTCATAAAGGATTTCAAAGCGGCGACGTAAATTGCAAGACTTCTAACGTAATTGGGATTGTGAATATAGAGAAAACTGACTCAGTTGTGAATCTATGTGTCATTTTAATTCCTGCCAGTGATATGTTCTCTGAACAAATTGGCAATTGGCTTAAAAGCACCTGGGCATTGTACTGGAACATTACGGCTGTAATAAATTACTTAATTGCATGACTGCTGGTGAAGGTTTCGAACTAGCCGTTTGAAGCTGGCAGGCTTTCACCCTGTTTACACTGGTCCCGAGCTCGGGATCAAGATTGACCCCCTGATAAGAATGTGTTGAGGTTAACCGCAATGGCCTCGAGTGCCGCGTTTATATCTGTTGTTGATCCCGAGCGCGGAGCCAGAAGTTGCAGTCAAAGGTCAAGCTAATGCAGCAGAATTCCGAGATGTTCCGTCCAGTTTAGCCATTATTTCTGCGCTGGCCAAAATGTCCAAAAACTTCGCCAGTTCGTCGTTGCTCCACGAGCGCCCGCGAACTTCGTTTGCCATCTTTTCACACGAAGACAACTCGACTCGGCTACTTCGTCTTCGTCAACTTCTCTTCACGACGAAATAATGTCAACTTATAATGCTATGTCGGAAATCGTTGAATGACACTCCGAAATCCTTGATATAACAACTAAAAACTAAGCTGTATGATAATAACAAAGTGTCGCTAGATAGTTGCAGAAAGTAGAGAAGTTGCAGAAAATAGAGGGAACACAGAAACACTTTTTCTCAACGTGTGAAGTTTGTATCGGACACGCAAAAGAGATTGCTGAATGCAGGATACCAATTACGTTTGTAGTACGTTGTGTTTTCGTAACGGACACCAGCGAGATTCTCAGCGTTGCATCACATGAGTCGCGTCGGGGTATCCTGCACACAATGCATGGAACCAGCGGTACCTGTGTGCGTGTATACTGTACACGTGTACATAATACGAGCGCGGGCTCCCCTGGAATTTTCGTGCGCTTTAGCCCGCAACAGGATGTGGGGAAGATTTATTGCCCAGCTAACCGCAAACTGATCCCGAGCTCGGGATCGAACCCTCCGCCATTGCGAGACCTGATCGCGGGGTCTGATCCGGGGCCAGTTTGGTTCCGAGAGCGTTTACACCTATTTGTGATCCGGGGCTGATCCCGAGCTCGGTGTTCGATCCCGAGCTCGGGATCAAGTGTAAACAGGGTGTTGGTAGTCAAATGGTTGGAACATCTTCTCTAGAATGCAGGAGGTCGACATTTTGAGTCCCACCCAAGCATTGATTATTTAAAAGTGTATCTCTGGGAAATGCACCTAAAGGCATTATACATGATTGGTATCTCGAAAATCAGAAATATTCACAGATTTACGCCTAACTTACACAATATAAACATGATGACCGTAGAAAACCTTCCCTGAAATGTTTTTGTCTGAAGTGCTATAGTCTTTGAGAAATGAGTAAAACAATTAGTTTTCGTCTCATGAGACGAAAATTCAATTCACCCTAAAACCATTTCGCCCAAGTGCCATTTCGCCCCCAAACCACTTCACCCGAGTGCCATTTCACCCCAAATCACTTTGCCCAAACACAACATTGTCCAAACACTACATCGCCCAAATGCCATTTCGCCCCCAAACCACTTCGCCCGAGTACCATTTCGACCCAAATTACTTCGTCCAAACACTACATTGCCCAAATGCTACATTGTACTTCGCCCAAAAACCATTTCGTGCACAGGCCGTGGTTCAGGGCGAAATGGTTCAGAGCAAAGTGGTTTTGGGGCGAAATGACTGCAAATCCTTTTTTGACTGTTTTGTCAAAAGTAAGACAAAGTACGTAGCTGGTTTTTGCTCAGGTTGGTTTTAATCATGCATATCTTCAATCAACAAATATACCAAATAATGGTGAGGTATCGGTCGCACACTGTTAGGCAAAACGACGACTTTTAGTGAAATTTGCGTCATCGGTATGTGCCTACTTGTGGCATTTACACAAATATCCTAAGTGTAATTTTGTTAACACTGATAGCAACACTATACACCTTTGTTGAAAACGGGCAGCAAAAGTAACGATTTTAGGGTTTAGCTACCAGTAAACGTAGTCGTGAATCGTGATCACTAACCGTGCAGATAATAAGTTGCTCATTGTAGAATATATTACTACACACCTGCAACAAATACATGTAGGCCAACAGTATGTGTTTGTGCATTTGTACAAGATGACCAATACATGATGCCTTCAATGTTTGAATTCCTTTTGCCTAAATGTCAGAGAGCCCCACATTGTACAGCAGTACAATCTTTAACAAGAGGGTGTAATTCTTTTGTTCAATGAATAACTTAGCAAATTGCACCCCGTTTCTGAAGTCATTTTGTTTGCTCTGTAAGTGGTGTAAAACTAAAAGCAGCGCATGGTTGATCCATGTTGAAACTGTCCACTGGTAATTTTCCCATGTGTGTAGATTTCAGCTTGTGTTGAATAACAAAAGTGTGAAATTAAGGCATTTGCACATGACAAGTGTGTTTCAGTGAAAAAGGCTAGTCTTTCCCTGCTTGACTTTAGTAGCCCTAACCTCAAGTGAACTCTGGGCCCTTTCCTGAACAAATATTTTAATGGGCAAAAAATATAAATGAAAGAAAAACCTAAACAATTTTTGAATCAGCAACTTCTTATGCATAAAAGCCTGAGGGAAGCTTAGATTCTTTCTCCATGCGTTACTTGTACCCAAAGATAACATTAACTGAAGAGGCATCAAATTCTTCAAGGACACAGCGATGTTATCACAGGCAAAGATGAAGTACATGCAGGTATGATACAAAGGGAAAATGTCCGGGAGCAATAACAAGAGGTGCACCAAAAGAAACGGCAAGTTTTATGTGAAGGTTATCTGCCATTTGAAGTATTCTCCACAGTGACTAATGGATGAGACTTACACCGTGTTTACACTCGAACCGGCATAGGTGGATGCAGACCCAGCATTTTTATTGCGACCACAAAACTGACCATTTGCCGCGTTTACACTACGACTCGAATCGGCTTCAACTCGCCCCGTCAGAAGTCACCAATAATTGTAACTGCAGCGCATGTATGAGCTGTTAGGTGTTGTGGCACTAGTGCCAGATTGGTCAATTTAATCTACTACATGGTCAGCACTGCCCCAAGGACACTCAAATTGCCGGGTAGCATTTATACTACGAGCGACCTTGACAATTGTGGAATTGCGGGGTTGAACCCTACCCCAAAGGCGAATCAGACTCGGGTCTGATCCGCCTTTTTCAATTCACCTTTTGCGTTTACACTTAGCACCTACCCGGCTTCAACTCCCCTTTTTGGAAATTGCGGAGTTCGATTCGGCAAAGGCGAACTGCTGCCCAGGAAAATTGACCAGGTAACTTTTCCCGAGACACGAGTCGGTAAAAGCGCTCTGGAAGCTTACATCCGGGCTGTAAAGGTCATACTGCAAAGGGACAATGCGCATGCTCTCCCACGGTCTTGGATAAAATTTCCAGTGTCGAAAAGTCCGAATGCGGACAGCAGTAAAATTTAGCCATTTTTCATTTTACCATCATCTCGGTAAAACCTTCCGAAAAAAAGTCCAAATCGGACACGGCTAGAAGATGTCATGACAAGAAGCTGGTAGGATTATCACAAACAAATTGGGCCTACATGTATGTCATGAAGCACACACAATAACAATGATGAGCAGACACCAGGCTCTTGAACATGATTATTACCCAATGGCATTACAGATAAGCCTTCAATTTCAATACATGGAATGTTCTAGATTTGTTAAAGTACATGTAGGTCGTACACGTAATGTTGCATGCATTAAGGACATTTCCAATCAAAATGAATCGTTTGCAGTTCCACAGCATGGTCAAGGTTAATGATACAATTTCAATCAATGTATTATTTTATCTCTTTTTATAAGTACTGATGCCTTCATCAACAAGGGCCAGAATAATTACTTTTTTTTATCTACTGTTTGCATATTGGGATATTGATGCTAGAATGACGGGTATTTATTGCATGATTAAAATTTATGCTAAAATGAACACTGTTGCGTAGGTGGACTGTCTACATGTACAGTTTGCACGTACACGTAGCAGTCTTCCTAAATTAATTATCTTTAAATAATTCATTTTTTATAAATTTATGCTTCGGTCACATATCCACCGATTCAGGATAAGGCTCCCATATTGGTCAAAATTTCGCTGGAATGACAAGTGTTTATTGCATGATTAAAATTTATGCGAAAATGAACACTGTTGCGTAGGTGGACTGTGTACATGTACAGTTTACATGTAGCAGTCATCCTAAATTAATTATGTTTAAATAATGCATTTTTTAAATTTATGGTTACGTCACATATCCACCGATTTGGGGTAAGGCGCCTGTACAGGCCCAAATTTCGGGGAAAATTGCAAAATCACATGACGGCCGCAAGGGTACCGTGGCTATCCTGCGGGCGCCTTGGCAATTCTTTCCTCGCCGTAGGGTGAATCGGGAGCCTTTAGCGCGGAGTTAAAAGTTCTCAATGTGTCGTAGAAATTTTTGCTGGTCGTATAAGCCCATAGACAAGTCGTAGACAGCATCGTGCAGGCCCAGTACGGCCCCCGCAGCATTCGACAGATGCCATATGATTTTAGGCCAGAATTTCCGGCACCTCAAATCGTACGGCACCCAGCGCGAATGCCGCAGTGCGATTGATCTTTAATCGTACGGCAACACAGGGGTGCAGCAGGGACCAGACAATTGATAGCTGCATTACAAGTACAATGTATATGAGATATTTAAGTTTTACTGTTTAAAAAAAAGGTGTGAATAAGTGATGATATTTTTAGGGATTATAACCCCCAAGAAAAGATATTTTACAAATGAAGTACATTTATTGTTGGTTTCAAGATATATGTACAGTGTGTAGATTCAATGGCTTTTGAGATTTGACACAGAGGGTCTTACTTTTTTGACAATTCAATAAGAATCAGTTTAATCTTGTGCCACAAGTCAAGAAATAATAATACAATGAGTTTCTCTATGGGGCAGATTTGGACATTAGGAACTGAACTTCAGAAAAGAACTCCGCGTAAACTGTGTGAAAGAGTGAATTCACAATTTTTAAAACTCTGCAAGGCATGTTGAATTGGACCAAATCAGGTGAAAAAACTCTGTGTAGGAGTAGATAAAAGTGGCAATCTGTCTGAAGTGCTTTTGTTGTGTGGTTATTTAGTTTGACCTAAGGCAATGAATTAACAAGGTTTTTTAAAGAAACAGGCAGACTATATACTGTATATTGAATAAAGTTGTACTTTAAACCACATAATGACCCTGTCCTGCCTTTAGCAAGAGATTAAAGCACAAGTTACATTTAAATTTTATAAAACTTCCATTATTTGGAGATTCGATCAGTTGAGTGATGTAAATGACATTTTAACAATATACTGTATATACAATGTAGATAATATTATTCCAAACTTGGCATTGCGTCTATCTTTACACTAATATAATTACCTTACAATGTTTCAGACCAATGACTGGCCTGCAATATCTCACACAAGAAGTGTTCTATGCAGTGGGGAGCCTATTTTGCACAGTTTTAACATGCACAAGTTTTCTTGGCCGTAACAAGTCTGAACCGATTAATCTAAGTGATACAGTTGAAACTGCAGTTGCAGAAGTCCTCGGGGGAAAAACCCGGAAGGTGCAGGGATTAGAAACAGATTTTTACAATTCTGTGCCAAAAAACTTGCAACACAAAGGGGGCGACAAGGGTGAGGAGGAAAGATGTAGCTTACCTAGAGTAGTTTACTGGCTCTGTTATGGATGCACATATGAAAGCATGCTGTACACATAATATAGCGTGTTTCTATTGAAGATCTGAAATTTTACCGGTAAACCAATTTACCGGTAAATAGCGGGTAACACGAAGTTTCTACTGAGCCACTCTATCTGTAAAATAGCGGAGCTTGTTGGCCTTCGTCAAGCTATGTGAGTTTGTCAGATAAAGGTCACATGCTGGGGTCAAAGATGTGCATTGGATCAGTCATTGTTTACGTTTTCTCCCCTGTATGCGCACTCAGGCCAAAAGGTGCATGTTTCTATTGGCGAATTACCGGGTAAATTCCCCAGCATTTTTTTTCTTCGAGAAGGAAAATTGCCGGGAAAAATTCTCCCCGTCATTTACTGGAAAAAAAGCAGATAACACCCTTTTCCACTGAGCACATTTTCCATCTTTTCCGGCTTTATCCGGTAAATGTCTCAATAGAAACACGCCTACATTCTAGAAGCAATACATTTCAACTTAACCTTCACCAAACACCACCTAAAGTGCAACAGAAAAAAAAGTGATTTTTTATTTTAAAAAAATAAATACCGAGCTATTTTCTATCTTTCTATAAATGCATTAATCTCTCATTTGAATTGATAGTGTACAGGTTCTGTAAGTATAGGGAGTCGTACGTAAGAAGAAGTATAGGTAAAACCAGCAGATACCTTTTCAAAAAGAGACTTCAAAATGTAATCGTAAGAGTTGAAAAATGTCTTGGTGTCCCTACTTATGTTGTTAAACAAATGTCTTGAATATTACCAAGACGATATGATACCAAGAGATTACAGAAGCTACACAGAAATTTCTCTTAAAAAGTCTTGCCTCGTTTGGAAAAAAAGCCATTTCTACAAAAATGCTTTAAAATGTCACATTTTGTGTTGACCCCAATTTTTATGTAAATGTCCATATCCAGCTGTTTTATGGTGATAATAAAAAACTGGGGCTTTTATCTTGAAGTAATAATTTTTTTGACAAAATTTGTTGGGTGAAAAAGGTTTGGCGAGACTTTTCTGAGATCTTTGTATTTGTTTTTATTTTTTCAAACAAAGAAAATATACAACACTTCATAATTTTGGACTCCATTTTCAGACTGCAGGCTTCATATTCACAGCACTGGGATAGAGGGCAAATATTAGTCTTGACTTGGGAAGAATCCATATCAGGTAGACGCCAGGAATCTCAGCTAGCAAGCACATTAGCCTCCAGGCATACACTCAATTAATGTGTAACAGCTTGTCGATCGATACAAAAACCGTGGCCCCATTTCTACCCTCTTGGGCTGACTCTGCGTAATCGCACCCAATCGATCAATAAAATACGCTGCACAGCGAGTTCACACGGTTTTCCCGAACAGCCCCAAAAATCACTAGTCTCGCCACCCTGTCATTAACTTGAACACGGTGTTCTCTGCAGAGGCTCCCCTCAAGCAAAAACAATTATTCCAGAATTATGACTGTGACATGGCCTAGGAATTAATCCATATTGCCTTGGTATGCAAAAATCCTAGGTGTGTGTGTTAGATTAACTTGATATTTCATAATAACCAGGACTTGCAAGGTACAAAAAATAATTCTTCAAAAAGAGATTATCCAGAATTATAGGGCAGAACATAAAAGAAACATGAAATAAAAACTTATCTGCAATCTAAAGCCCTCCGCACACCTTTGCGATTTACCGGATAATCGGATCATCGGACCACATACCGGAAAGGTGTGCGCTGAAACAATTCGGGCCGGTCTGACCGTACGCTATAGACCGGAGCAAATTAAACTTGTTTGAATTTTCCGGATCCGATGGGCCGGTAAAAAAGGTGTGCGGCGGGTTGAAAGTCAACCAAAAGTTAAAAAGGGAAAGGAGAAAAACTTAAATATTATAATACTCCACCTCACTTCATCTCACTGTGGCAAAATTACATATCTCATTTAAAGCGGTGTTAAATGAGCAAAGCGTATAAACTTAACAAACAAGCAAACATGGGATCTTTTCTCTCATCCTGTGTTTGCTTGTTTAATTTCAATGGTGATTAGGTACCATACTAAATATTATACAGTTAATAAACGAGAAAAACCAAGGGACAGAAAAATGAAAACGAATATGGCAAACTTTTAAACTTTAAATTTAAGGAAAAAATGTCACGAAGAGAATTTACCTAATAAAAGTCCTGAACTGTGAACTCCTGGGTAAATTAACGATCCTACGACAGTTTTTCATAAAGTACAAAGGCCCATGTGCAGACAAAGACTAACAAGAACTCTGACCATCAAGGGGCGCTAAAAATGTCTGACTTCGAGAACCACAGAACAGGCATCTCGAGAGCTAAAATCACTACGTGAGGGTACCTAATGCATTTGTGGTTACATTTCCCTTAAAGAGGAAGAGAGAGCATCTTGCCGGTCTGTCCGTCACAAAATAAAGAGCATATCCTCTGGTTTTATTGATTGACTGGGCCCTTTTTTGGGCAGTTCCGGTTTGCATTTCAGGAAGGGGTGGGGAAAAAAACGAATAAAGCATGCATGGGAGTAAAAGCCACGGGTAAATGGCAAGACTGGAATAATTGACCTAGCATTCTCTCTAGCAGAAACCCAAGGGACAGTTAAATCATAATGAATCTTTGGAAATTTACATGTGAAGAAACAAAGACGAAAAAGAATATAAAAGCCATTCTCGAAACGTTTGTGCCTGTACCAAATAAATGCTGATCAAGTACGTAAAAAGCCTCTTCTTTGTCAGCAAACAAATTTCAGATTAAATGATAAAGGTGTTTATGGTGCCATTATTTTTGGCTAAAAATGCTTAGCCATTCTTCTAAGATATGTGTAAGCATCCAGGTTAAAATATGATAAACATCTACCCCCGGTATAGCCACAAAAGAAACGCAAACATTTTCCCCACTTTTTGATTGAAAAAAAAAAAAACCAGTCGATCTGAGAGTGAATTTTCAGCTCACAGAAGCTTTATGCAGTCATGCATAATGAAGCTGTTATGTGAATAAATTTTTCAAATTTTGATTAAACTGAAATTTGCATTTCTAAATTTCTTTTTAAAAAAAAGACCTTCATCACAAAGTCCACATTCTACTGACAGTAACAGTCTTGTCTGTAATACCTCTATATGTAAAGACCCTCTCAAACGTTTTGGGCAGGAGCTTCTAGAGTTGGCGAATTTGATACAAGCCTGTTACGAGTTGTTCCGAGTGTTTTACGAGTTAACTAAGAGTTTCACGATGTTATTGCGAATTACGCATGAGTTTCTCAAGTTGGTCACGAGATTACAACAAGGTTACTTACTGCGAGTCAGTTACGAGGTGGTACGAGTTTGTTATGAGCTACCAGGCTTTAGCATTTTGCTTGGGATTTGGCGCAAAACCATCTGGATTTCCACTAACTCTTACAACTCGTGCATGAACTCTTATAACTTTTAGACACCTTGTACAACTCGTATCAAACTCTGTACCAAACTTGTGTGAAACAGTGCTATACGAGTTCGCTACGAGTGGCGTACGAGTTATACGAGTTGCACAAGTTTGGTACAAGTTGCCCGCAAGTTGGCAACTCGTGGCTGAAATTTTAAACATGTATGTTTACAATTTTCGCTAGGAGCTGCCCCAGAGTTACACAAACCATCCCGAGTTGTCCCACAAATCATCCCAAGTTTAGCAGCTTTGCATGTGTAAGAGGGCATCAAGTGCCATGGTTCGGAAATGACTCTGTGCTTCCTTTGTGAGTCCCAGACACTGTCTGTAGTGCCGCACGTAAAGTTGTTAGCTGTAGGTCGAACCGTCCTACCATTGAATGTACATGTAGGCCTACAAACGTGCACTATGGAAATTTGTCATTTGAGCACACCTTTCCAAGCCCTGTCATTTCTTGAAGGTCTGCTCGGTATTGGGCAATTTTGGGAGAAAAAGGCAGTTCCATCCCCCCCCCCCCCCCCCCCCCCCCCCCCAACAAAAACTGACTGGCCCCCGTGCGACTGGCCGCTTGTGCAAAGGTATATTTCATTTCCATAGTGAGTATATGTGACCCGCTCTGAAAAAGGGTAGAATAAGTCGAGCAGGCGTACGAATAAATCTGCAGCAGATCCATGCTCATTAAAAGACAATGAAAATTCCTGGCTGCCTTAGGCACTTATTGGCTATAAATCAAATACATGAACTTTCGCTACCTTCTCAGATACCCTGTTTGCTCCTGAGTGGAAAGAAGCAATTCATGGCAAAGTACCTTGCTCAAGGGTACACGTACGCACCATGGATGGGCCGGTCTCACTACCCTTGGAACTAACCCAGGTTTTAAATATGATCCACTAGACCGCTCAGCCACAGCACTCAAGTACTTGTGAGCATGTTTCAAAAATCGGAGTGCTTAAAAGGGTCACAGGCACTACAAGGAATTATAGTATCGCTTAAAACAATTCCTGCTTTTAAATCTAAACTGTGATTATTCAAAACGGGAAATTATTTCCCGTTTCCGGAAATCCCGAGGTACCGTGGCACTTGAGAGAATGCATCACAATTTATGTTCAAAGAGAGCCCCTTGATGATCAATTATTAATGCAATGTCGGGATATAGTTTCCTTGTAGATTTGTCATTCTTGTGAAATCCGTCATTTGTGAAGGATTTGCTGAAGTGCCTTTGTGGAGCTCTTGTACTTCAACCCTCGAGTATGTGCAGTCTCCTAAACCTTGCACGCCAACATGGGTCCATGTACAGAGTATGATTGTTTAAAAATTTTGGTAAATTAAAGTGGTGTTCCCATTGGACTATTTTTGGTTAAACTCCCGTGGTTGTGCGGGAGAGTAACAAAATTTAGTCCAATGGGGACGCACGGAGAATTAGCGTCCCTGTAAAGTTACCGCGACCACGATGTAAAACGTACAGGGCGAGAGAGGCCGCGGAAACTTTCCGCTCAACCGCGGGAGTTTTACAGGGCCCTTGAAAAGTCCAATGGGAACAGTGCCGCCCTGTAGAACTACCGCTGCCACTGTGTAAAATGCCAAATGGATGACGTCACTTCCTGCATCGTGCAATCCCACCACACATTGCGCGAAAAAAATCTGGTTATTATGTACGGGCCCTGTATGTACGTACGCACATGTTTTTTAATGCTCTTTTCTTCGCAAATATAATGGCAAGTTTAATAGAAGTTAAACTTGCCAATCGAAGTTGTTCGAAATTTGATTGGGTTTCGTGCAGCATGCACACAATTAATAATTTCGCGCCAATATGTGTATCGCATTGCATGTCAAACATCCTGTTAGGTCAAAGGTTATGTAAACCACGCCCTCAATTGACCACATATGGCCAGCCGAGTAGCTAAATTTTCCGCTCGCGTCGTGTAAAATATATGGTAAGTGGGAACGCACGGGAGATTTACAGGAAGGAATGTTTACAGGGAGTCGCGGAAAGTTCCCGCGAGGGCGCGGAAAAAGAAGTCCAATGGGAACATGCCTAAAGTGTCTTTTATTACTGGAGGTTTTTAAATTGCATTTGATTCCGCAGGTTGTGAGGTCAGTAACAGTATCATAGGGATTTTCAGTGGAGAAAAGCTTAAAAGGAGCAAGTCCAGATCACATTTTTGAGCACCACATTTTTCCCATGGGTGTTGAGATTTTGATACCATATCATGTCACATTTTTCTCATTACCATTCTGAAATTAGGATTCTCAACCAGTATATTTTCAAGGATATTGTCAAAAAACCACAGATGTTTTGTAAACTAGTTTATTCAGTTAAAGCAGTGCATTAATTACACCAGCCTTTTTGCTTCCACATCCAAATTGGAGATTGCAAATTTTCCTGTTTTCTTCTCAAGGATAGTGGGGAGGTACTTCATGTGATTCTTAGGTTAAAACGAAGTGTATTTTCTGAAAAAATCTGAACATATTTTTACTGTCATTTTTTTCCTTAAAAACCATTGAACTTTATATTTCAGGCACACCTGTTTGGGCTTATTACAGAAATTTGTTCTACAAGGTAGTGGCATTGGATGACATGGGTGCAAATCACGCTGCCCCAAGGGGAAAGTACATGTAGGTTTCAGGGCAAGCCCTTCACCCACATACTGAAAATTTGTTATCTGCTTCAAAATGAGAGTAGCTTATGCACCTGTGCAATTGTGGGGTGTTATGGCCGAGCAGTCTAGTGTGTCGAACTCAAGTTCCTGTGCCAGTACTAGAATGTGGGTTCGATTCCAGGCCGTGACAGGTTGTGGCACTTGTGCTTTTGAGCAAGGCACTTAATCACACTTGTTCTGTCCTTCGGAAGGGATGTAAAGCCGTTGGTCCAGTGTGTTAGGTTTCGGTAACGCACTTTAAAGATCCCAGAGCATTCTTTCGTGAAGAGCAAGGGGTAGGATTCCCTGGTGTCTCTGGCCGTTTCTAATTTAACTTAGAAGTTAATAGTTATTCGAATATCTATGTTAATTGATCCCATTCCTGTAATTGGCGGTCCTTCCGCTGTTGGATGTGGTGAATAAATAAATAAATAAATTGTTCCCCCCACCCCCTATTTGTCAATCCCCACCCCTGGGGCAACATTTAGTTGACAAAACATGCACGTCTTGTATACAAATGCACAGAAAATTGTATTTCAAAGGGTCAAATTCCCCACCCTGGGGCATGAAAAACGTAACCAAACACCCACCTAGGGGGTGGGGCAGCGTGGGGGTTGGGGTGGGGTGAACAATTGATAGGTGCATTACTAGTTATATATCGTAACTTGTGGTTGTGATTATCAATTTTGTTCTCAAAGTTGCAATACTTTTGTTTGCTTTGACCATCATCAAATCGAAGTCTTTGGCAAGTTTATCCATATTGGTTGATACTTCTTACGAACAAGTGTTTCCCCCAGAAAACTGTTAAAGCGTAGTGGTAAAATATGAATTATTAACCAATTCTATGGTAGCTTTTGGTGAACGAGTTGAGATGGCATACATGGATGAGCAAGTTCGGGTGCTGACCATTAGTCAATTTGCGGTTTGTTTTTCACCTGAACGCATCGTCAGGCAAATCTAGTCAAACATGTCCAAAATCGTCTGCACTGGCCGCTGTCAACGGTTTACAAAAAATACAAGCAATTGTTATTGGCATACTTTTTCACCATGTTTGCCCTCATATGTTCTACTAAAGACATTTCAACTCGTTCACCAAAAGCTACCATAGAATTGGTTAATAATTCTGATATAAATTAACACTTTTTTAGCGAAAGTGTTTTTTTCCTTTCCGCCATCAACTGACTAGAGATAAACCTACATGTACCCCCGGGGCTTGGTTCCTCTAGTCAGACTAGCTAGTCAAACCATGCAGCGTTTGGGTGACATCTAGATCGACTATAGTCTAGTTAACTATAGTCACCTGCCCGAACTTGCTCGATGTTGTCTGTTCACTTTCACCATCTAATACTGTGATAATTATGATACAACACTGTGATTTGCTATGATACAAATACATGTAGTGGATTTCTGGAGAGTTTTCACTTGTAAATTTATCAGTTTCATTGTCTTTTTGTATCGACGTAATGTCTCTAAGAATATTGTTGAAGCTGTGAATGTGAAAGGGTTGTGTCGCACCACTACTCTATAATGCTTTAGGGGAAACCCTGAGTGCGCAACACTTTTGAAGCTGTTACTAGTACATGTACCGTATTTCTTAAACTACAATGTGCACAGTAGGCTTTACTTTTAGGACAACTAATTTTGCAAGTCAAAATGATGTAGAGTGTTTATAAAAGCCCTGCCTGGCAACAACCTTTGACCTGTACGTGTTCTCAGTATTCAAAGCTAAACTCCATGGCATTCGTTTTGCATCTTCTGGAGTGGAGCCTTCCCCTTGTGTAAACCCTGTGTAATTCGGTGTAAGTTATTTGAACGCCTCTATTTGCGAAGCATATGTGCGTCATGCACAGTATGTGGACAGGATCTAAAGTTGTGATGATTTAAGTCAGAATGTGACCAGATCAAATCATAACACTGAATGTGACGATGGACCAGCAACTCTCATCCCATGATATGGGATGTGGGGCTGTCATCTGAAGCTTCCAGCAGGTGCATCTAAATGCAGACGTCCAGTGACAACCAATAGATGCTTGCTGAACAGCTGAAGATGCTGGCTCTGTATGTGAGTGTGTAAACATCTCCCGTCTGTGGTTGTATTAAAGGACGAATTGGTGTTTATTGCTCATTTTTTTGTATTCATAACCCACGCGAATTAAAATTACATTAGCACCTTTGGTTGTTCACTTAGCTTCTAGTGCATGCATTGTTGGTCTTTCTTCACGGCACGTACATGTATTATTCACAACTGTACAGTAATGCATTCACAGAATGCGGATCAACCAGTTACATGTAGTTTTCACACTTCCATTTTCAACCTGCATTTAATAGAATTGTCAAACAGATTGAGAGAGCTCTCAACTTACGCGCCCCCAGCAGGATTGAGTTTCAACCTGTGTTGAGCGCTCAACACAGATAGAAATATTGAAGTCTGATCAGGTTGGTGAACTCTAGTGTCAAAACTGTTGCATGAAAAGGCCTTAATTTCGGAAAATTAGGCCTTGTTAAAGCCCCATTACATCATTTGCAGTGACCCAATATTTTACTTCCTGAGTTGACAAGAAAAACCTGACTAAAAACGATCATGGCTGTGGAATCACCACAGTGACCACACATTCAAGAATTTGAAACCAACTGTCTGCATTGGACTTTTTGGCTTAGCAAAATTTACCTGCACAACAAATGCTGGTAAAAGTAACCACAGGACTCTGTAAAAGTCTTTTGGGAGTAATTTCGATTCATGATTATAGTTATACAGTGAAACCTGCTATTAAGGCCACCTTGATAAACAGGCCACCTGTATATAGTGGCCACTCGCCTTTGGTCCCAAATGCCATGTGTATAAAGCTTGAGAAACCTCTATAAAGAGGCCACCTCTTTATAGTGGCAAGTATTAGTCAACAATGGTACGTTAGTTGTGTCTGGTCATGCATTTGGAACCAGCCCACAGGGTACGGTCATGCTGGTCACTGGTACCTATCAGGTATTGAGTTGGTGCAGCGTTTTGCGCGGAACCATGCAGTTGACTAACTAAAAGAGTTCGCACTTAATGAGTGTTAGTGCGCATGTGTTTTGCCAGGATGACGTTTGATCAGTTGTTGACTGTAGTCACGAATCGAAGTTGCTCTGGGATGTCCGCATTACAGGGTTGTAGTTAAGATCATCACAAGTCTATCACAAGCCTTCACAAGTCCACCACAAGTCCCTAGGTCTTAATTCAAGCCACAAGCTATTCTAGATTCTAACAAAGGCATTGTTTTAATTGTGCGTGTTCATCCTTTGCTTCTTGTTACTGGACTTGTGACGGACTTGTGATTTTATCAGCTCTTGACTTGTGATAGACTTGTGGTGGACTCAACTACAACCCTGTCACATTAGACCTGATATGGTTAAAGTCTACCCATCTGCTCACTGAGTTTGTTAAAAACGCTTTTAGCTATCGAACACCATACGGTAGTTAAGCCAATGATAATGAGACGGCTATGTGGCGTCATATTCTGACGTCATCTTTTAAGCACACATCCTTTACAAAGTATGCAATTTGCGAATCAGTACATCTATAATGCAAGCAGATATGCTGCGTATGACGTTGGAGGCAATATGATGCATACACAATGTTGTATCCCTGCTGTGCAGTAACACCCTTCGATAATGGCACTGTTTTCATAGCCACATCCTATCTTAATTGTATCAGAGTTGATAACGTTGAGATTGATGGACATTGCCAAATGGTGTGGCCAAGTAAAGGAAAAAACTGACGTACGACGTCAGTTTTTTCATCTGAGCCCTTTTTGAATCTGAGCCCTTTCCAACAGTCAAAATTAGTATGTATTTGACTCTCTGGCAATGCTTCTGCATCTTTTAGTTTTTGAAATGTTTGTACCAGAACAACATTAACTATCTGAAGAAGAACGTTGGTAAATGTACCTGCGGAAATTTCACTGAAAGCCCATTTACACTCGATTCGCCTTTGCCAAATCGGACTCCGCAATTTCCAAAAAGGTGAGTTGAAGCTGGATATGCGCCAAGTGTAAATGCAACAGGTGAATTGAAAAAGGCGAATCAGGTGACTGCATTGTGTACTCGGACAGGACACTTTACTCCATATAGTATGGACAAAGTAATGGCGGATATGATAGTTGTTGACGTCACGCATATGGCACGCCAAAGCGGAAATAATTCAACACTGATAGTTCTATTATTAATCCTAAAAAACAAGTCTCAACATTTTTAAAAACTTGCCAACAAAAGCACGGTATGCCGGTTTCAAACACTCTATCAACATTTAAAAGTCATGCCAACCTATTTTGGTTGGCATGTTTTTCAGGGTTGCTGGAGTAAACTTGCTATGGACCAGCAATGCTCCTAGCAACTCCATGTCATGGAAACTACTAACAAACTGTTTGGGGAAACCCAACTAGGCCCAAGTGCTGGGGCGAACCTGTGATGCACTTGCCTCCCATCCAAGGGGAATAGCAGTTGTTCCCAGTTACCCCATGTCATGCCATGAAAACCGGGGATGAGTACTGGCCGTTTGAGCCAGAAGGCTCGTGTAACAACTTCAAATTCTCTGAAACTGAGAAAAAAACATTGTAAACTTACTAAGCCAACATTACGTCCCAATTTCTGTCTAATGAACTTTTTAAAAATTTGTTAAGGATGTTCAGTCCGAAGAATTTAAGGGGAAAAAATCAGCATATTTGTCTTTTGTTGTTGATGCTCAACCATAAAGGCAAATGTAATAATGTAATGGTGGACACTTGTATAGCGCACATGTCTACCCTAGGGTACTCCTAATGCTGTTATCATTAGCATCATCGCTACCATCATGAAATCACCAGAACCATTTTGCTTCAACTAGGTGGCTACCTTGCCAAGGCGCACAACCCTATCAGAATTTAGAATGTGGCATTCCCCCTAACAGCTTCCCAAATATCGCTTGGGTTGACGAGGCAATTGAGATTAAGTGTCTTGCCCACAGACACAAACACGTTGGCACAATATATGCCATACATATTACGTTTCATAATATGGAAAGAAATAAAGAATTGATTGCCAAAGATAAATTTGGTATGGGCCCTAAGACCCCGTATGATGTCATGTGGACAGCCTGCAAACGGGCCTTAATGAGTTAATTATAGACAGGATTGCGATGTCTTAAGATAAATCCCAGGAGACCTCGTCTCTTGGAAAGATCAAGGTTGACGCACTGGCCAAGTCCGAGGTGTTTGGTACCACCGCATCAACGGTCACTGCGTGCGTAAAAGACATTCTGCATTAAAAGCCATTAAAAGTTATGCAAATTACTCTGACATGCTTGAGTACAGTTTGTGGAAGGGATGATGTGAAATATGCGATAAGACTCTGTGGGAAATGACTAGGATGCAGTGTAAATAACGTGACGATGGTACCTCCTACCTGCAGATAAAACACGACGTCACGCAACATTATTACGTCACACAACTGCCACTGTTACGCTTGCAAAGGAAAACATTTCAGTCTACATTTAGCGAAATTAATACTTTTAAGCAACCAGTTTTCTATTTGATGTTAAATGTAGTATACTTGTTTAGTAAACTGTTAAAAAAACGGCATGATTTCCAATGGTAATTGAAAGCATAGGTCGAGAAAACTACCTTTTCAGCCACATAGATGCAGTAATACTTCAGAAAACATGAAAAATCCAAGTACGGTTTTTGTGCATGAATGAATGGCTCCAAAGATCGCCTGTAGGTGATCTTTGGAGATTCAAATAATTTTAATTTTTCTCATGAATGGGGGCAATTCAGACGAAATAATTTCAGAGGATGATTACTACCATTACCATCTTTATGACATGAAAAGCTTAAAGATAATAATTTAGAAATTTCTTTGGAGGGTACCAAACAAGTAGACTACCTTTAAGGGGCCATCCAAAGTTGAAATTTGTATGGTTCTACAAAGCGTAGGAAGGGGGGTGGGGGTGGGGGTGGAGGGCAACAAATGACTTTACATGCACTGTAAAATGTTGACATTTCTAGTAGTGACAACAAATATTGATAATTAAGTAGTATTTCGGGGGAGGGAGGGCATCTTGAAAACTACTACGCTCCGTAGAATCGTGAAAATTAACAACTTTGGACGGACCCTAGGGTCTGTGGCATCAATATTTAAAAAAAAAATTGTTATGGTAAGTGTAAATTTGACCTTATCTTCTGTTCGTAAATGCTAAAGTTAGCAAATGCTAAATAATAAAACTGAAAATTCCATTATTGGACTAGACATTAGTTTTCTGCAGCAGACCAAATTTAATATACCAGTACTTTTCATTTTCAATTTCAATACCCATTTTCAATTTTAATACCCAATTAATACCTTTTTTCTCTGTTACACATATCCTAACTTCATGTACATGATACAGTAACGGTTTTTACACAGCCAGCTTAGAACGTAATTCACAAACAACGGTGTTCCACTACCTTTTGTACACATCCTAGAAAATCAAAAAGAATGCAACTATATAATCCGTCTGTATACGGAATTATCTTCGGACAAAAAAGTCCAGGGAAAACCGAGTCAAGTCGTACATTGTGGGATAAACTGAAAGATGCTTGTGATACTGATATGGAATATAGACACTGCCCTGAATAATCTCCTTATTTAAAACTCCCCTAAGATTGGTTTTAATACTTCACTGACGTCAACATGCTCCTCACACTGACTATGAAGTGACTTGCTAAATAAAGAATTACTTTACCCACGTTTGAGAAATTGGTCTGCATAGATGCTTCACACACTGTTTTCATTTTGGTGAAAGCCCGCTGGGGAAAACGTCAACTGTGCGTTGCTCTCCGGCTATTTTTGAAGTGATGCATTGTTTTCTCTCTTCTTGAAAGTCTCCTTTGTTATCTCTCTTCTTGAAAGTCTCCTTTGTTTGCAAAAGGAAGCTTTTTTTTTCCTGATCATTGATCAAGATGTTGGCATGTTCGGTTGTCCTGCTACAAAGCACACAGTGGAGCAGTTTGATTTAAAGGTATGGTACATTGCAAAACACTAATGTGTAGCTGAGAAATGGCCATCATTTTACATGTACCAACCATAATGCGAGAAAAGGTAGTAGGTATTTAACCAGTGAAGGCAAAGGTACCTTTTGGCTGGGCTCTTTCATCAGTTGGTGAGTATTGGTGACAACGCAATTATGATGGGCAATTCTTAAAATGTACTACATGTACGTGTCAAAAAAGTCCTACTTTTGATTAATCGGCCAAACAAAATAAATGGTGTGTTTACGGTAACCCGACCTACCTGGAATTTTTGAGGCCAAATTGCCGACCTCAAACTTTCTATTGCCAATTTTCAAGTTGATAATTTTAAATGAGCACTATTTGCAATAATTTCCGATGAACATAACATTTTCTACACTTGTACATGAACATGTTTAATCGTGTTAATAGTGAGTTTCAAATATTGCAAAACAACACGCAAATGCATGAACTGAAATGTAAAAAAAAAATGACAAAATTAAAAAAATTTCCTACCTACCCACCTGGATTTTTTATTTTTTTTGGCCTTTAATAGGGATGGGACTTTACGGTTAATTCAGAAAACGGCTTGCAATTCTTTGTGTCAGTTAACCGGTTAACCGTTTGGCTGACACTAAAGGTTGCTGCTGGTGTTTATAGATGCATGTGCAATGTACACAATACCACAAGACCCCAAAATAAAAATTGAATCTTTATCTGGTCAAAATTTTACTACGATCCCATATAAATTTATTTTAGTTTCAAGTCATTAAAAATAACCCTCTGAAAACTATTGTAAATTCTTTAAGATTGCGTTTCGTTCCGCAAGACCGGTTTTTAATTTTTGTTTACCCATCCCTACTTTTAATCCTAAATAACTTTGTCAATTTCACACCTGCTGCGTGCACCACATAGCAACAAAAATTTAGTGCAGTTAAAGTGGAAACTAAGTGTACATGTGAAAGTACGTCAGCACACCCTCGACGCTATTCATGCGAAACAAGCAAAAGGCTAATTGCATTGATAAAATTGCTGTGGATTACATACATATACGTATGTTTGTATGCATGAATGCTTCATCTGTGAAAATACAGGAAAGTCTTCAGAAATATGTTAGGTTGCCATCTGGTGTCTAGTTTCTACATATCATATTTAATAATAATAATGAAAATTTATAATGTGGTGGTATCCATCAAAAAAGATGCTCATTTAGGTTTAATACAGACGCTAAATACACTTTAATGAAGGTGAGATGAATGCAAGACATTACAAAATTTTGCAGTTCGAAATATTTTGTGATACATGTAAATTGAAAGATTGTGAATACAAAATTGTTTAGCAAAAGTCACAAATGTTAATCCTGACTTTTGGTTTGCTTTTCCCACTTTGCAGTATTTCTGGTGAAGCTGACTTCTTCCGGTGTGGTCAGTTTTTCTTGTGTTCTACCAATAAAATCCTGTGTCACAGGTAAGTTTGATAATTTAATTGTACAAATATTCAAATTTATGTTTTTTTTGCAAATTTCTGAAACGGCATTATATGAAGAAAAATGTTTGAAAACAATTTTTGCATCCTGTAGAGATTTCAGCTACTTAGATGCAACAATGCTGCACAGAGAATATTTAAATGCGCTATAAAAATTTGCGTAAATTGACCTGTGTGCATGCGCATATAATGTGCAAGCAATGCTCGTAATGCATGCAATCTATATTGACGGCATCCAGTTTTTACAGTTTAAGACTGACCCACACCATTATTTCTATTAGTGAAGTTTTGACTGTGGAAAGAAATTTCCACCAACAAGATGCTTTATAGACCGTATCGAATACATGTAACTGCTATCTTGAAGGACAACTTTTGCTAGATTTAAAAGAAGAGACAACACTTGCAAAGGGTTGCCTAACTCTGTACGCTTCATGTAAGTCGCTGTCTTTTGCAGTTTGGCGCTCGGATTTGAGAGGGCGTTAGTCGGGACACAACAAATTTTTACATACAATTTTGACGTCATCCATACAATCATTGCATCATCCATGCAATCATTGCATGGTTGACATCATTATCACTTTCAAAATTTCAAATATGGTGCAGCACATGGTTGCATTAGTTGCAGAGTTAATCATCAAAAGTAAATGGGTTGCCGACGTTGATTCTCATGAAGGTTTATGCACCGGACAATGCATCAGTAATATTTTTGATTAAATTCGCCGATAACTTCAAACAAGTGTTGTCCCATCCTTTAAATTGGTCAACAATGTAAGCACAAAATGTGCAACCATGCATGTCCTCAAGAAACAAAGAAACTGCCCTACAAGATGGCAGCTATTCGATATGGTCTATAAATTGCTCCTTTTTACTTCATAACTTCAAATTTGTGCATTTTGGAAAAATTTCTCATAACATGTGCCTTTACTAAGAAAATTATCAATCTTGTATTCAAATCTACTTCTCAAGGTGAAATTTGCTCCCGGCTCTGACAATACTTATTTGCAAATGACATGGTTAAAATAGTTTGAAGAAGTAGCATACATGTACATCCATACCCCTCTGGCTTCCAACATGCGAGTTCGGTATCTTACTGTAATCAGTCGGTCTGTTACAACCCTCGGCAATATTTTGTTCTCGGAGTGACATACACCAGATAATACCCAGTCATTTTCTGCTGCTGATGATTGTCTCGAGCTAGCATCAGTGAAGATCGCTCTATTTCCCCAGGGCTGTACTAGGTGTATCAACTACAGTTTCTGAGCAGTCCGTCTCTTTGCACATCACTGTGAATTATAATTATTTACGGTCTGTTAATAATTGAGTTGTTGGCCATTATTTTCAGATTTTGTGTAAATGCAGACCCCACTTTAGTGTATCCCCATCCTGGAATCTTGGAATTCATTCTGTGTATCGTGGAAATCATTCTGTGCTCACAAAACAAAACAAAAAATGTTTAGGCCAAACAAAATAAATGGTGTGTTTACGGTAACCCAACCTACCTGGAATTTGAGGCCAAATTACCGACCTCAAACCTTTTGTTGCCAATTTTCAAGTTGATAATTTTAAATGAGCACTATTTGCAATAATTTCCAACGAACATAACATGTTCTGCACTTGTACATGAACATGGTTAATAGTGTTAATAGTGAGTTTCAAACATCGCAAAACAACACGCAAATGCATGGACTGAAATGTAAAAAAAATTACAAACTAAAATTATTTTCCTACCTACATGTACCTACCTGTTTTTTTTTAGGCCGTTACCGTAAACGCACCATTTATTTTGTTTTGCCTATGTTTACCACACATGTTATTTTAAAGGAAATATTTCACAAAATTATATCCTCTAGCGTGTTTCACATGAATAGCGTCGGATGTACCGACATGCTTCCTCTCACATGCACGCTTAGTATCCAGATTACTGGACTAAATTTTTGTTGCTATGCAATGCACGCGGCAGGCGTGAAGTACACAATCGGTACCAGATTCACTGTAAGAAAGAATGGCATAGAGCAACAGACTAGGCATTGGTGTGCACCACATAGCAACAATGATATATAAAATCCATAGACTTTCTAAATTACATGTACACGTCCATTTGAAAGTGAAGAATTTCAAGCTCCAGCAATAGTGCACAGGTTAAACACAGAAGGTTATTTTTTAATATTGGCAGATACTGTGTTAAATATTGTCCTCACTTTTTATTCACCACAATTTATTTTTCACAAACGATTGTGCGGCATATGCGGCATCATCTGTGGCTCATTCCCCTCCCCTTTCCCTTTCCCCTCCAGTTCAAATATCATGCAGCAGGCAACTGTAAATTATATATGAAATAAGATTTTTATTGAAATTGGTGAAGATTTTTCATGAACAAATATTCATTGTAAAAACCAAACTTGGGATGAGAAAAAAAATCGTAAGGGCCTTATCGGGATTCAAACCCGAGACCTCTGACTCGCCAGGCAGATGCTCTATCAGCTGAGCTATAAGGCACAATTGATATACTCCCCTTATAAGTTATAGCCAAGCTAGTAGATCATCTGCATGGTGAGTCAGAGGTCCCGGGTTGGAATCCCGATAAGACCCTTACAATTTTTCTCTCATCCCAAGTTTGGTTGTTTAATTTCAATGGTGATAAGGCCATACCAGATGTTGCGTTCATTAAATATTCATTGTGTGTAAGTGGTTTTAACACTGTAATTTTCTTATTCCTAACTCGACCAACTCTCCTCCCCAAATCAAGTCATGGATTTATGAATTTTTGTCTTATAAAAGACAAAAATGCAACCAAAACACTGAAATTTAACTTTGGGTAATTTAATTACTCCATGTCCCATTTTAACTCAATTCATTCCATAACTTATTGGCTTACACATTTTCTCTGTCATGGCTGAATTATTGATATCGTTCAGTGCATTACCCAGCTGTAATTACTATCTGATATTTTCTTTCCCTGGGGTGGCATTCTCTATATTTAATGACTTCCCCATTGGGGCAATACATTTATGAGGGATTGCTTGTTTCTATGGCGATATGAATTAATGATGTAATCTGGGGGATGTTGGCATTAAAGAAAAATTATCTTGATGTTTTGTTCATATAGGAATACAGGGGTGAGTGTTTGTGTATTAGGGATTTCTAGTCACGAAGTGTACATACTGCACACTGTTACATGTATGTAGCAATGTCTTCAAATAAATTAAATGTTTGCAAATAATGTTTCTAGTAATTTATAATACATGGCCTTTTTTTTTCAGTGGTCTTTCCATAAAAATATGTTTTTTATGCATTTGTAGAAAAGTGGCTTTTCCAATTAAGTTACATGTACACAATTATTTTTAAAGACGATCCCAAAAACAAACAGTTAGGCATGTTCTGGTATAGTAGGTTTGATAATTCTTAAACTGTGTAAGGAGGCACCAAGGCATTTTCCAATCCTCATATTTCAAGTCTTTTTGACCAGATACTTTCTGGAAAAGGTAGTTTTGTAAACCCTATAGAACCTGTAGGCTACTTTAATCCATTCAAATTACATTGTCAGCCAAATTTCAATAAATTTCAAATAAATAAGTTTGATTGAGTCGTTTTTGTCATGTTAGTGGGGTGCCGTGGCCAAGTGGTTTAGGTCATTGGGCCGAATTCATAAAAACTAGCAATTGCTTTTTGTAGGCTTTTGCTTACATCTTCATACATAAAAATAAGCAGTTGCTAGCAAGCAAAAGTGTCTAGTTTTAAGCAAAAGCAAAAGCTTGTTTCTTGCAAGCAAATGCCACCTTGATTAGCAATTGCCTAAATACGTATACATAACAACAACCTTTTGCTTGTGTTATTCAGCAATTGCTTGCAGTGTTACAAGATCCTTACATGGTAGCTTGACCTCTTACTTGTTCGTGATTTTACAAACAACCAGAGAAGATTTCATCATGTTTATGCCTATTAAAGATGACCGGGCTCGGCCTAAGGTGTACAAACCAAGGATTAATCGAGAAGAAATCTCCAATCCAACTTATCGTAAATTGTTTTGTTTCAACAAACAAC
The DNA here is from genome assembly GCA_037783545.1 of Henricia sp. BOLD:AAB3569. Lineage (NCBI taxonomy): Eukaryota > Metazoa > Echinodermata > Asteroidea > Spinulosida > Echinasteridae > Henricia > Henricia sp. BOLD:AAB3569. Next base: position 1,068,770 of record JBBELK010000030.1, on the reverse strand, counting down.
ATGCATGTTGAACGGCTACATGGCGCAAAAATTATGCCTGAGAATGGTAGGATACCCCGGATGAGGATTAAAAGCAAACCCGTCCGTCTATACAAAGCCGTTACATAACATGCGTGCCTCTTGATGAATAGTGCTATTGTTCAGATCCCCCAAGCAATTGCTGAGGAAGCCTAAGAAAAAGCTCTCAGCCAAAGCAAAGGGTTAAGAATATGTTTTCAAGCAATTGCTTTTGCGTTTGCTTCTGCTTGATGAGCTTATGCTTTTGCTCGATACTTCTTCTTATAAGCAGTTGCTAGTTTTTATGAATTCGGCCCAATGACTCGCAATACTCTGGTGAAAACTTGGGGTTGCGGGTTCGATACCCGGCTGGGGTACCTGTTCCCTTGAGCAAGGCACTTAAATGGCCCTGAAATGCTCAATAACTTTATGCACAGTTTTTGCAACATTGAAAATTTCTTCACATAAACTCACAGAAAGAGGGCGCTGTTTGGGGCATGTCACTTTAGAAACACTCGGCAGAAAAGCAAAGAAAAAACATAAGACTTCAAACTTGAATTGTGGAAAAATGCTGCAGTTTCCAGCTTTAGTTTTTTCATGGTTTGCAACAGGCAACATGTAAAACAAACCTAAACCGTCATGGTTTACAAAAGTTTCAGCAAGTTGGAGAAAATTGTGGAAACTTTTGTGCACAGTTGAATGATATTTTCCTGTGTTTTCCTAAAGTGACATCACCACTTTGCTCATGCATATATATAAATTTGCATTAGCATAAAAATCAAAAATCTTGATTTTAATCCCCCAAACAACTTCCAAGTAGGGTTTTTATGATTGTAAATTAATGGACAAGTTCCATAGCACAGATTTCATTGATAAAAACACCATTTCAGGGCCCTTTAAACTGCACGTTTGGGGCTGATAATGGCCCAAGTTGCAAGGCGAGGGCCATTATCAGCTTCCAGGTCCCCAGATGGTCTTAAATGTACTATTAGACCTGCAAAACAAACTTTTATTCCTATTCATAATTATACCTTTTTTGTGTGAACCAGTAAAACTCCCCGAAATTCTTCAACAGTATACTTAGCCGCTTCGCCATTGTGCAGTGTACTACATATTATGAGTCATGTCTGTTCAAAGTGCCGTGTGTCATTTTTGTTTGATCACACGTGTTGTTAGTGGGTGAGAGCACATCACATGGGCGGTCTTGAATGGACGATAAAGGTCCCAGTTTGGCCCACAAAAAACGCACGTACCCGAAAGCAAAATTTAATGTAGTGTGACAAAACGTTAGTAAGTTTACCCGGCCATGTGTGTGCACGTATAAACTGTCTATTTATGAACAATGTATAATGGCTATACGAAGACGTTCAACTGGCCATTTGCATACGTTACTAAACAGCGCTTGCGTGCATTTAGCGTGCAGTAATGCGAAAACTAGCGCGCAGTGAAACAAAATACATTTTGAATGCCATGTGACCCACAATTCTCCAATCAAATAATTATATAATACCCAAATAATAATCCCTTCTGAAGGATGGAGCAGTTGTGATTAAGTGCCTTGCTCAAGGGCACAGGCCTCACGACCAGGTATCGAACCCGGTACGCCAAATTTTTACCCACATGTTACATGTCAACAGCCTAAGCCACTCGGCCACAGGCATTCTATTACTAGAATAAATCTAAACTTTTTGTGTCACTATGATGTGCGAACATACATGTATCTTTATATGTATCTTTACAACCTGAGAACCAATTTATGTCTCGTGGAACACTGGTAACTAATAGCCTGATGAGCATAACCACCTCGGGGGAATAACAAGTAAAATTGTCAAGTCTGTCATATCAGGTTGATGAGATGAGATATTCTGAGATGAAATTGTAGTCTGGTCATTGCTTATTTTGTTTGCATTGCTCCTCATCAAAATGTCTTCCTTGACAACGGTTTGTAGTGCTCAGTAAGCTGTGTGATGTCGTTTTTGTAAACGAGTCTTCATAGTCGATGTAATAGTGTCAAAAGTATTTTGTGAGAACAGTTGTCCTAAACATGCAAACAAATTATCTTTTGATAAAAAATATACCCTAATCCTGCATTCTAATGAACTTGTAGGCCTATAAAATTTTTACGTGGAAATTAGGCCAAATCAGCCAAATTTCTTTGCCCGATTTAAGACGAATGAGACCTCACATTATACTAAGGATGAGAATTTACGGTTAATTCAGAAACCGATTTGCAATTCTTTCAAGTATCGGTTAACCGTTCGGCCGACACTAAAGAGTGCTGCTGGTGTTTATAGTACAAACTAAGATGCATGTGCAATGTACACAATACTCTTTAGTGGTGTTCCCATTGGACTTTTTGGGGTAAATCTCCCGTGGTTGTGCGGGAGAGTAACAAAATTAAGTCCAATGGGGACGCACGGAGAATTAGCGTCCCTGTAAAGTTACCGCGACCACGATGTCAAACTTACAGGGCAAAAGAGGCCGCAGAAACTTTCCGCTCAGCCGCGGGAGTTTTACAGGGCCCTCGAAAAGTCCAATGGGAACAGTTTTGCCATGTAAAATGAACACGACCCTGCAATAATCTATGGGCCTGCACTGCAAAAGTTTACTGCACGCGTGGGCACTGAAACCAATTGTAAATGGGAACGCATAGGAAGATTACACGAGGGAATGTTACCGAAGGTCAAGGCAACTTTTCGCGAGGCAGCTAAAAAGAAAGTCCAATAGGAACATGCCTCTAGGCCCCCAAAATAATCGTTGAACCTTTTTCTGGTCAAAAATGTACTACGACCTCATATAAATTTATTTCATGAAGTTATTACAAATAACCATCTGAAAACTATTGTTACTTCTTTAAAATTGGGTTTCGTTTAAACATTCGGCAAAACCGTTTTTTGTTGTTGTTAAATGGTTAAACGTCCCATCCTTACATTATACAGAGAAAAGTACATTAATCTTCCGAATGCAGTGATTACATCATTAATTAGCCTATTTATTGTGCCACATTTTGCTCATTTTTCCCATTTGAAAGCCTCACAAAAATGGGTTAAAAACGTCACTCACGAAAGTTCAGAGGGCTGAAATTGTGCTTCTTCACACGAGAGATTGCATGTTTCTATCTCAACATAAAATGCAATGCTGTTGATATTTAATCGATATGCACAGTTTGATATTGTGCAGCATGATGAGCACTAGAGGTATCATAGCTGATTGTAGAGAGGGGGTAATGGGAATAGAGGAAACGCCACAGGATTGCAACCAGAATTGGTGCCACGTTCATTGAGCCGGTACTCGTCGCCGTATAAATTACATCCGTGGGTACACTACATTAATGTCCTATCAAATCAAAGCGGTGTAGCAGGGCGTAAAAGGTGAATTAATTAAATGAAATATATACGAAGTATCAAGGATGTGTATAGATACGCAGTTGGAGCAGGGATGATTAGTTTTATATGTTGAATAGACTTTAAATGTGTATACACGCAGTTGAAGCGGGGATGATGAGTTTAAACGGTGAATGGACTTTAAATGTGTTTTAAATCCTTTGACCAAATAGATTGACGTAAATAAATCAAAATATTTAAGTGATTATAACGAAATTAAGATTTGTAAATTAAGTGTTTGAATCCTAGCTCTATCGAGGCTTGGAATATACATGGTGGTTTAAAAAAAAGTTAACCCAAATTAGAAGTGATTTTTCACTCACTTCATGTAATTTCAGAGAATTTGTTTTTTACCCAGTTTTGATGAGTAGGTTGTTTAGCACTATTCCTGAAAAAATTTATTGATTTAGCTTAAGTGGATTTCAAGATATGGCTCATTATACATGACATGTACAAAACTGGCTTGTCCATGGGAGCCTCATTTCTCATAAGCATGATTGAACACAATGAAAACCTCCAAAGTGGTAAGAAGCTCCTGTGGACAAGCCAGTTTTGTACATGTCATGTATAATGAGCCATATCTTGAAATCAATATTTTTTCAGGAATAGTGCTAAACAACCTACTCATCAAAACTGGGTAAAAGTGGGTGAAAATCACTTTTATTTAGGGTTAACTTTTTTTTAACCACCCTGATATGCACAATCATTTAAACTAGTATAATGTAGACTGGTTCCCGATCCCTATAGATTGGTTCGCTTATTGCGAAAATATAGGGATCGGTAAAGGGCAGCCATGACGGGCAGAATTCTGCCCGTCACGTGGTTATTATTATTTTATTTATATATATTTTATTTATAGTGCGCAGATTTTGCATTGACATTTGTAACTTGGCCGTGCGTGCCGAACATATCCAATTATGTAAATAAAGTACATTGCCTAAAGCAAAGGGCTTGGCCAATTTTTAAATATAAAAAACACAATGCGCACGCGCAAAGACGACCAATTACAGATCAAGATGAAGCGCACTTTACCTGTCCTTATATTCTCCTGTGTGGAATATGTGGACGGGAACCAGTCTAAGTATAATGTTGTTTCAACCAACTTGTATGACCAATTTTCCTGAGGAAAATCTCTAATGGACTTTGCAGGGCCTTTCTCGGATCTTTTCATCAAGACCTTTGACAGGAAATTGCTTTTGGGGTCGTCCACAATTGTCAACGTTTTAAGGTTCTACAAAGAGTAGGAAGGGAGGGAGGGAGTCGAGGGCCATGTAGGACTTTACATGCACTGTAAAATGTTGACATTTCATGTTACTCACAGAAAAATGTTGATAAGTAGTATTTTGGGGAAGGGACGGGATCTTAAAAAATACTACTCTCTGTAGAACTGTGAAAATGTAAACAATTTTGGATGGTCGCTTAGTTTAAAATGCCTGAATGTGAAAGTGTTTAGTGTGTAAATATGGGTGTATAATAATTGTAGAAATTGAACAATTTTTTTTAGTGTCATATGAATTTTAAAAAGATATTGGTCAGGAGCATTATTTTATTGAGCACAATTACCGTTTCGGAAATGTTCCGGTTTCATTGTCCATCCAGCAGAAACAGACTTAAGGCCTGTCCGCATTGGACTTTTTTGGGGAAAACTTACCGGAGACGATGGGTACTTTTCCCATTTTAAGTCCAATATGGACAGCTTAGGATATTTTCCTCTCAGTAACTTTTCCTGAGTCCAGCGGTTACTTTTCCTGGCCAACTTTTGCCCAGGAAAATTGCCCAGGAAACTTTTCCCGAAATGAAAAGTCCAATGTGGACACAGCGAGTCGGTAAATATGCTCTGGAAGCGTACATCCGGGTCGTGAAGGTCAAACTGCGAAGGGACACTGCGCATGCTCTCCCACGGTCTCGGTAAAATTTTACTGTGTCAAAAAGTCCAAGTGCGTACAGCAGTAAAATGTAGCCATTTTTCATTTTACCATCGTCTCAGTAAAACCTCCCAAAAAACAAGTCCAATGCGGACACGGCTTTAAAAGCTTTTTTAGCCGATACACGCAACAACAAATTAAAGCCTGCACGGAGATTTTTTTGCCAATGCACGCAACCGTATTTTGGCAGTACAAACAGCTGATAAAGCTATCAGTGCATCAGTTTATTTTTACTGCCATGCATAACCTACTAAATAGCAGTATTTTGTCTGTAATAGACACACTCAAGATAGCATTTAAAGGTGTTCCAATGCAGTGGTGGATCCATGCTCACTAAATATACCAGATGTTGCGTTCACTAAAATACAAGCATACAATGGAAAAACCTGCTGCAACTCGGTGTATTTCTCTGTATTTCTGTATTTTAATGAGCCTGGATCTGTCACTGCAATGTATCGCCAAAAAAGCGTCAATGCTGATGCTTGCAGTAGGTACATGCTAAAGGTCTTAAAATGGAATTGTTTTATTGCGACCTGGGTCTGATTCACCCTTTTCAATCCACCTTTTGTGTTCACATTTAATGCGAAAGCGACTGCGAACGCGAATCTGACGTAAATCTGACGTCAAACATTTCGCGGCAAACATTCGCGCAAGTTGAAACTAGTTCAACTTTCTGCGAATTCGCTGCGGGAAAATTTCGCTATGACGTAAAATTCGCGTTCACGTTCGCTTTTGCGTAAAGTATGAACCGGGCTTTAGGCTTCAACCATGGAGCTTTTTATAGCTCCATGCTTCAACTCATCTTTTTGGAAAGTGCAGGGGTTTGATTCGGCAAATGGGCCTATGCAATATGCACCAGCTGCAGTCATCCATGTCTCATCTCCCAGTTGTCTACTTTCTTAACTCTCCAATTTATCCAAACTGCAGATTAGGGCAATAAGCATGCAATTTTCACTGCCTAAAGTTCCTTGACTCATATAGAGCATGTCCCCCAGAGGGTTTCTGCCATTCATCACACTAAGAGCATTGGGCAAGATGATTACTCCATTAGTGAATGGAACCAAAAATATCCAGGATTATCTAGCAAAAGTATGTAAACACACTTATGTATAAAGATAAAATGGGAGATTATCACAGGAAATTGCACATTCATAAGGATGGCGAGCATTGTTGCAAGCATTTTCCTTTCATGGTCTGGTTGATGCGAGCTGGAAAATGAATGATGTTTCGCACTAAAAAAATTTGTAAGAGTTTATTGTGCAAAAATAGATAAAAGCCATTCAAGATATTTCTGCTGTTTCTTTCAGAAAATATGCAGCAAATTAAAATGTAGCACTGAGGGATTCAATTAGTAAAAGAAACTTGATTTTACCAACTTAATGTCTTTCTTTACTAAGTTTACATTTTGCTGGATATTTTTGTGTCAATTTGTGTCATGTTTAATAAATGACACAAATGACGAATATGCGGCTTTAAAGCCGCTGCACATTCGTCACTTTGTCAGCTATGCGACGAAATTCGTGGGAGTTTCAGCCGTCTGGGTACAGAAGCGTGCAAACGTTTGTTTTGCTGATTGGATGAAGTGGATTAATGGCTCATTAAATCACCCTGAAATAGCCAAGTTTTTAAAGCTCTTTCACACTTGGCGAGTTGTATGTTTGTGTGACGTTATTGCATTGGTTAGAAACTCACATGTGTTGTAATAATAATAATAACAAACATTTATACTGCGCGGTATCCGTCATAAATGACGCTCATGGCGCATAACAATGAAACAGAATACTTAGACTAACAAAAGAAGGTTAAACATGTGTGTTTTGAGTGCACTCTTAAAATCAGAGAGATTTGTGAGTGAACGGATGGTCTGAGGAAGTTTGTTCCACAGGAATGGACCAGCATGTAAAAATGATCTATCTCCCCATGTGTTGGTGGTACGTGGAATTGTCAGCTGGCAAGCACTGGAAGAGCGGAGGTAACGAGTTGTGAGAACTCTTTGTCCTAAAATTACAATTGTGAATGTTCTACATGTATTTTCTTTGAGTGCAAGCAAATATACATGTAGGCTATGCCAATATCCAAAAATTAGCTTGTGGTCGTTAATCCAAAAGATTTAGTACATTGTAGGCTACAGGCCTTATTCAGGTGGTGGTGTTAAATTAGCTCATGAGTGAATTTTACATGTAGAATTATGAAAAATAAGTTCAGCTGGCACATGTAGCTTGCACCATGGCTCAGATTTAGAAATCATCATTCAGGCAAATTGCCAGAAGAAATTTAAGCCTAAAGGGGCGTTCACACTATCGCGGAAAAATCACACTTTCGCGCTGCGCTCACCGCATTGCATGAGCTCCCAATCGCCGATTATTCCAAAATAGAAAATTCCACTCTGGTAACTTGGGGCTTCACTGATACCTCATTGGCTGCGCGTTGGAAAGGTCAAAGTTCAACAAATTTGAACTTTGACCCAGCTCAAAACGTTTTGCGCGTCGCGATAGGCCGCGCACAAGCGGCAAACCAGTTTGTGTGAAAACCAATTGTCTGGTAGATTTACAATGTACCAAGCTGCTGTACTTATTCAGGCTATACCAGCCTGGATCTCTGCCCTGACATGATCCCAAACACCACCTGTTAGTTTTTGCCAATAGTATGAGTGTGTGATGTAGCCCTCCCTTGTTTTCCCAGGTGCTTTCTCAACCCCACTTTAGGCTTCCACTGCCTCACAGAAAGTTTACTGCAGGGTCATGTTCATTTTACAAGGCGAAACCGTTCCCATTGGACTTTTCGAGGGCCGGGCCTGTAAAACTCATGTGGCCGCTGAGTGGGAAGTTTCCGCGGCCTGTCTCGCCCTGTAAGTTTTACATCGTGGTCACGGTAACTTCACAGGGACGCTAATTCTCCGTGCGTCCCCATTGGACTTAAAGGGCCCCTTATTTATGATTTTTATCAATGAAATCTATGCTTTAAAACCACTCTACTCAGTTAAAGTCATAAAAATCCTATTTGGAGCTTGCTTTGGGGGTTAAAACAAAGGTTTTTAGTTTTTATGCTAATGTACATATGCATATTCATGACCAAGGTCATGATGTCACAAGAGGCAAACACAGGAAAATCACATTCAACTGTGCACAAAAGATTCCATTTTTTTCTCAATTTTTCTGAAACTTTTGTAATCCATGGCTGTTTGAGTTTGTTTTACATGTTGCCTGCTGTAAGCCATGACAAAACTGGGGGTAGAAACTGCAGCAATTTGCCACAAGTCCAACTTGAAGTCTTATGTTTTTTCTTAACTTTTCCCTTCTGTCTTCCTAAATGTGATGCACTCAAAACAGCGCCCTCTGTCTGTGATTTATTGCAATGAAATCTTCAAAGTTGAAAAAGGCCACCTTTTATTGATTTTACATCCAAACGAACAATAGTACGTCTTGCTGAACAAGTAATCCGTCATTATGAAGCAAAGCTTAGGCACAAAGTTGTTTAGCATGTCACAGGCCCTTTAACTTATTTACTCAACCGCACAACCACGGGAGATTTACCCAAAAAAGTCTAATGGGAACACCACTTTTGGATCAAGGTTTGCACATGACTTGCACAAAGTTTTGGATTGGTGTACATGTATTTGAGACTCACGAACCATGATGTCTGAAGATTTAAGAAACGTATTTAATAGTACAGTATAATAAGCATGTGTCTCCTAAGCACGATAACCATTTCTAAAATACTTTGGAAATAGCGTGCAATGGAAATTAAAACCTGCTCTGAGGTTTTTGCTGGTGCGAGCAATGGTATTTTGCAAGTAGAAACAACCGATAACGCTTTTTAATGGGCACGTCATTCCAACTGCTGTGCTTGCGTGTCAAATAATTGGTATTTTGTTTGCAGTTAAAGGCAATGTGCACCGCATCAGCAAATACTGTTTAATGCCAGTGCTCCCGATACAATGGTACAGTAAACATTGCCGTCACTAATTAGGATCTTGATTAAGTCAGAGAAAAAAAGTTCTGGGATTGGTGCATAAACAAACAGGTGCTTGTAATGTCAAATGCAGATCTCTCATTGGGTATGTTCAGACGGAGGGCTAAATTTTTAGCCCCAATCCAATTAGCGGACTCGGCGGGGGTTCGCTGGAGCTAAATTTAAGTGAGTTAGTCCAAAATGCCCTCCCGGTCACACGGTGGTAATAACTCCGGAGCCAGAGTTAGCTCCAGAGCTAAAACGGTGGCCAAATGGATGACGTCATTATCTTTCAAGGGAAAAGGTGAAACAACTTCCACCCTGCAACTTCATACTCGTGCATGTACACGTACACACGTGCGTTGTACAAGTTAACTTAAACATGGCGCTTGGAGGCAGTTTCTCGTTCATGTCTTTGTCTCTACTCCAAATACTTTCGATATTTTTTCGGCGCAACGACAAGGAGGATGAATTGGATTTGATCAATCGTAGGATCCAGGTGTTGCGACGTCGATGCCTCACCGAATCAGCTGCCCGCCGACGTTTTTGGAGATACGTAATCAGACGTCGAAAGTACGCGGCGTGTTTTATTCATGCCGGCCTCACCGTTATCGCCAAGGGATCGAGAATCAATCAAAAAGCAGAGATTGGTGGGAAAATGTCGTTCTGGAAAGTTGGACAAACACGAACAAGATAGGAGGAACAGACAGAAACGTGGTTGAAAAGAATTTCGCGCGTGAACATGTGAATAATGTGGCTGCACAAGCAAGGTCACACAATAAACAAAATACCGGATATGTCATCGCGGGGCTAGGTCAGTTGCGTTCAGTCAGTAAATAACAGTGGAGCTAAGTCATAAAAGGAAACCCCGCTGAGCTGTAAGCAGGGCTGGCCCCACAAATTTTCGGGGCTAAATCTGGGGAGTTAGCTCCGGAGCTAGCTCCGGAGCTAGCTCCAGAGGTGGAGCTAAGTAGTGTTCAGACGACGGGAGCTAGGGGTGGAGCTAGCAAGCTCCCGAGCTAGCTCCAGAGATAGCCTCTCGTCTGAACGACCCCTATGGTAAATTTACAAAATCCCCAAAGGTCTTTCTGGAATTTTGAAGCCAATGTCTATTTTTTTTTCAGGTCATGTCCCTTGTGGCTATTGACCTCCAAAAGTGACTCGGCCAACTGACCATTTGGTGCATTGGTTGCCAAGCACTACCGTAGGCTCGTCACTTCCACTCAGGAAAATAATTCGATAAATATTTTGATAAAATTTTTGTTAACCATTGTTGCAGTATTCTCATCAAATAGGCATCCCTCAGGCACTCTCTGTGAGGAAAAGGACCTGTGTGTCACACTGACGGTCTATTCACATGAAATGAACTGTGATCATCACAGGAAATAAAACAAGAGCTTGTAAGTTGTATGAGACAGCATCCTGAGATCTCAGGGAATTTCCACTCTGCTAAGCGACGTTACAATCCCCTTTGGAGTAAGCCGGCTGTTGTGTTGAGCCAACACATGCCCGAGTAATTTTGATGTAATTTAATCAATTCGGTCATGTTATGCCGAAAAGAAACGATTTCTATACTTGCCAGAAATTGTATTGGGTTATGTTGACGAATGCTGACGAATGTAATGGAACGGATTCCCCAGTATGCTTTAAATAGCAGCCAATCGCCGACGCGGACAACGGCCAGCATCACCAAGTATCACATGCATGCACGGTGTTTACAATCTGCGCGCGTTACATTTGAATGTCTGCAATGCACTGCCAAGTGTCCTGATAGGTCCAGCAGAGGCGACAAGATTTCTGTCGCTTGTTCCCCAGTGAAATGGTGCCGGTTTCAACAGGGCCTCGGTACGCACGATCCGAAAGTGCGTTAAAGGAGGCCAATAAAAGTTATTAGCAACTTTAAGTTGACATGTTTATGTGAGCCCCAACTTCAAAAGTACAATAGGGTAGCGTTTACACTACAAGCGACCTTGACGATTGCAGGGTTCAACCCCGCAATTGCGGGGTTCAACCCTACCCCAAAGGTGACTTGAAAAAGGCGAATCAGACCCGGGTCTGATCCGCCTTTTTCAATTCACCTTTTGCGTTTACACTTAGTGCCTACGGCTTCAACTCCCCTTTTTGGAAATTGCGGAGTTCGATTCGGCAAAGGCGAATCGAGTGTACCGGTAAACAGGGTGTTCATCTTTTTCCACTGGAACTACCATCTCCAGGGTAAACTTGCCCCAGAGCCGTGCCCAAGTGATTCACCCCGGAGTTCAACCCCATGTCGGTTTACACTTGTTGTTCTGAAACTTGTCTGGCGGTGAACTCACCCCGGAGATTGGAACCTCGTTCCTCACTTTAACAAAGTCCGAGGACTCCCCTTGCCCCCTTTCACACTACCGTTCCCGCCCCAAGGAACGTTTCTAGCAAAAATATTCGGCCCTGGTCCCAACCAGGGTTGAACTCGCCCCGGGGAAAGAGCATTTTTGGGTGTGGCGGGGGAAACAAATTCAAGTTGAAATCTGGGCTTATTTTCACCCCTGCATCGCCCTGGGGCCACTCCAAGATTTGTTCTAGTGGGAAAAAGCCTCGTAAGAATTTATCCAACTACCAATGGCATGAGGCTTCAAGAACCATGTGCAAGCAGTTAAATCTATGCACTCTCTGCAGGATATGTTGGAAAATATCCGGAAACTTCAGTGTCTCAAATGGGTACATGTAGTGCACAATTTCCTCGTGTTTTCAAGCTTAGAAAATGTTGAAAAAAACAGAGGAGTGGGCCCATTGTATCATTTGCAACTGCCCAAAATTAATACTGAACAAGAAGGTAGTTCTGTAAACTTTAAGACAAAAATAAATAATAATGATGATTTAGAAATGAAATTGGTGATTAGTTCACTTTGGGACAGGATTAGTTCAATTCGGTTCCAAGCCCAGGGCCCAATTTCATAGAGCTGCTTAAGCATAAAAAATTGCTTTAGCATGAAAAACTTTGCTTGATTAAATTAGGTTACCAGCAAAAATTTCATGAGATTGTCATGGTAATGAAACAGTCCTCTAACACTGGTCATACAATACTTCTATCACATGAGGATTTCACTGGTAACGTGCCCTACTAAGCAAGAGCTTTTTGTGCTTAAACACCTCTATGAAATTGGCCCCTGGTTGGTGTTTGCCAAACCGTGATGGTCCAAAAGGTACATGTAGCTAATTATCACAAGCAGCTCGATCAGTTGAACATTTCAAATGTGCGTTATATTTATCGTTTGCTAAAACCACCTTTAAACTGACTTTCAAGTGATTTGCATTTCTTGTTTGTAGTAGTAGATAAAGTTTAACAAAACAATTCAATGTGAACAACACTCAAAACTGGGGTGCGTTCAATAGCGCAATACAATGTACATATGCCGGTATTGACCATACCAGCATACCGAAAACGTTGATTGCAACTGAACTTACGGTATTCCAAATACGTATTGCATTCCAATTTAAATGCGGTATGCTTTCCATACCAAGATGGCAGACAGATAAATTGTGGCTACAACCTCGAGATTTCAAGTCAATATTTTGCTTAAACATTCGGCGTGTGGAGAAGAATTCCAAAGTGTTTATTCTTTGACCGTGGAAGACCACTGCCAGCTGAGTTAGCAGTTTTGCGTTAAGTGTGCAGCCGTAGTGCTTTGCAAACCGCATTGTCTAGAGAAGCCATGTTTGATCATATGTTTTGGGATGTGGTCGTTCAATAAGCCGTTTCGGCTATGTAGCATACCAACACCACCATGTATTTCGGTATTGTGCTGTTGAACACGCCACTGGTCACATCTTATCAGCTGCAAAATGTCCTCCTGACTGGATACCCTATTTGTGTGTCATCCAGCTCATTATTGGCTGGATGCATGGCTGAGTAAACCAACCTTTAACTTGTTACCATGCCCCACCTTGCCTCCTGGCATTTCCCCCAAGGAAACAGCTGAAGTAACACTGACTTGTTAGCAATGAAAGCCAACACTGATTGGGACTGGGTTGATGTAGGTACAAACCGGAAAACTCCTTTAAGGTTGTGAGGACCAACTCAAGGATTTTGTAGCTGATTTGTAAAGTGGTGTTCCCATTGGACTATTTTTTGTAAAACTCAAGTGGTTGTGCGGGAGAGTAACAAAATTTAGTCCAATGCGGACGCATGGAGAATTAGCGTCCCTGTAAAGTTACCGCGACCACGTTGTTAAACTTACAGGGCGAGAGAGGACGTGGAAACTTTCCGCTCAGCCGCGGGAGTTTTACAGGGCCCTCGAAAAGTCCAATGGGAACAGTTTCGCCCTGTAAAATGAACACGACCTTGCAGTAAACTATGGGCCTGCATGGGAAAAGTTTACTGCAAGGTCGCGGTAGCTTTCCGCATGGGCACTGAAATCAATTGCAAATGGGAGCGCATGGGAAGATTACATGAAGGAATGTTACTGAAGGTCGCAGTAACTTTCCGCTATATAGGCAGCTCCAACATGGGCAGAGATCAAGTCTTTCAACATCTTGAAAGGATACCTTAGATCGTTACATTAAGAATCGGGGGGGGCTGGGGGGGGGGGGGGGGGGTGCATCACAAACTTGCTTTATTCAAATCTTTGGCTTTTGCAATATATGTAGGTGATTTCTGTTTCAGATTTATGAGCACTAAAGAATTGGTACTTAAAGTATTTTCTCTAAAAGCATTTAAAGTGGCCCCAGCAGGAGGTTGTCTGGGACGTGTGGAAATTCCTGTAAATCAATATATTATGTGTATAAAAGCCAATGGATGAAAGATGTTGCTGGACTGACAGAGAACTGTGATTCATATCATATCAAGGGGCCGATTTCACAAAACTCCTTATCTTAGGATCGATCCTACATGGAGTATTGACCTTTATCACGGTGCGTCCATCTTTGTCTTGTTCCCCATAGCACCTGTCGGTACGATCAGTGCATCTTCGCATCCGCGCGATAGCGCATGTAATCTACCGTTGAGACGCTGCATGCTATCCTGATCGCGCAGCGCCTGTGCCATTGTGATGCACACAACAATTTCAAAACAGGACCAAACTATTTTTTTCTGCAAACCTCGCTTTGGTTACGTTCACTTAAATAGGAGAAAAGGGAAGATGGCTGCACCGTGATAAAGGTCTATTGGTATGAAGATACATGTACGACGAGTAACCCTTCCCAAGACAAATCTTAGTGTTTGGTGAAATCTTCTAGCAGATGAATGATGTTGCTGAACTAATACAGAATTGTGATTCAGATCCAGGTCTACATTCCTGTTCACACTGGACTTCTTAAAAGATAGATTAGAGGTTTTGAGATTATCTCCATGTGTGATTACGGATGTGCATGATAAAAACCAACATGTGAATAAGTCGGCTCAGTACCTCATCTGTGTTGTGAAAAAAAACCAATGAAAAAGTGTGTCCATGCTTTTAAAATTTGTGCGAAGTCACTGTCCAATTTAGGCTGGTTCTTTGATGTACTGCACAGCCATACTACCAGGGTAGTCGGGGTTGTAAAAATAATGTGTGCACATACGCATTTATATAAATTCATCTCTAATTAGCATTCTCATATTCATCTCGGGTGGAATCATTGCATTGGACGGTTCTTTGTGTAACAACAACATACAAGTTGCATTTGTTTGGCACAACGTTTTTTTTTAAATGTTTATTTTTTTTTTTTTTTGGTTCGTTTCTTGGGTAATAGCCTACTTCTTCTTTTAACTGATTAACACAATATCTGGTATGGTGCCTAATCACCATTGAAATGAAACAAGCAAACTTGGGATGATAGAACAAATCGTAAAGGCATTATCGGGATTCGAACCCGAGACCTCTGACTTCCCGGGCAGATGCTGTACCAGCTGAGCTATAAGGCACAGTGGTATACACCAATCCCGTAACTAAGGTCTCCTTCCCTGTACATCCGCCATAGCTGGGGGGCTTCCACTGAATGAACTGTATGTTTTTGCTGTTGTTTTTGCTGCATTTGTTTACTTCGAACAAGTTGCGCGTCTTTGTACTAGGGTTGTGCACGCGAAGGCAGGCGCGTCGCGTGCACGCGAAGGCAGGCGCGTCGCGTGCACGCGAAGGCAGGCGCGTCGCGTGCACGCGAAGGCAGGCGCGTCGCGTGCACGCGAAGGCAGGCGCGTCGCGTGCACGCGAAGGCAGGCGCGTCGCGTGCACGCGAAGGCAGGCGCGTCGCGTGCACGCGAAGGCAGGCGCGTCGCGTGCACGCGAAGGCAGGCGCGTCGCGTGCACGCGAAGGCAGGCGCGTCGCGTGCACGCGAAGGCAGGCGCGTCGCGTGCACGCGAAGGCAGGCGCGTCGCGTGCACGCGAAGGCAGGCGCGTCGCGTGCACGCGAAGGCAGGCGCGTCGCGTGCACGCGAAGGCAGGCGCGTCGCGTGCACGCGAAGGCAGGCGCGTCGCGTGCACGCGAAGGCAGGCGCGTCGCGTGCACGCGAAGGCAGGCGCGTCGCGTGCACGCGAAGGCAGGCGCGTCGCGTGCACGCGAAGGCAGGCGCGTCGCGTGCAGGCGAAGGCAGGCGCGTCGCGTGCAGGCGAAGGCAGGCGCGTCGCGTGCAGGCGAAGGCAGGCGCGTCGCGTGCAGGCGAAGGCAGGCGCGTCGCGTGCAGGCGAAGGCAGGCGCGTCGCGTGCATGTAATGGATGAGCGCTTTTCATTCTAACAGCAACACAAAACGCACAGCTCATGCCCTGGAAGCCCCCCAGCTATGGCGGATATACCGGGAAGGAGACCTTAGTTACTGGATTGGTCTATAGGGAAATCCTGAGAGAGTATGCCACTGTGCATTATGGCTCAGCTGGCAGAGCATCTGCCTGGTGATGAGTCGGAGGTCCCGGGTTTGAATCCTGATAATAGGCCCTAATGATTCTTCTCTCATCTCAAGTTTGGTTTAACTGATTAAGAAAGTGCACATTTTCTCAGTGTGCAGTGCTCAAATCTACATCAGGAAAATACAATTTTTCTCTCATCTCAAATTTAGCATTATTTTTGACAAGTTACAAACTTTCAAAGCTTCCTGGAGGATGCCATTGCCCTTCAAAGGGTCCATGCTTGAACTAGCTCAGTGGAAATCTAGTGAATGAAAATAAACATGGGAGATAAACAACAGGTGTGAATATACTGGTTCTGATGTCTCCCCAAGTTGACTGGTGTGATGAATGTTGGTTGGACCAGAGACTGGTGACAGATTCAAGTGGGTAGACCTGATGGCCGTGCATACCTTACCTCCCATGATCAAACTACATTGCATCAACAACTTGCTTGGCATCCAAACTTTGTCTAATAATTTATACTGCAGTTAAGAATTGAGCTCCAATTAGCCTTTTGCACGTTTCACGGGAATGGTGTCTAGTGTACTGACATACTTCCTTTGACATGCACACTTAGTATCTAATTGACCAGACTAATTTTTTGTTGCTATGTGGTGCACACGGCAGGTGTGAAGTACAGAATCAATACCATGTTCACCGTAGAATAGAATGGCATATTGCTAGGCAATGATGTGTGCCACAATTGGATGCCATCTGTGACCAGAAATCCAATTAAAAAGGGTCTTTACGAATGGGCACTGTACTTATGTATCGTGATTATGGTATCAAAAACTCAGACAAACTGAAAAAGGGTACTTAAAAAAAAAAATCTTAACCCAGATATACGTAATTAGGGTCCTTGAGAGGACTTGGGATGATAAAATGTTTCATTTAGGCTGAATTAGTTTCGCCTGCATGGCTTCAAAATGGGCAGAAAATACAATCAATGTGCAGACATAGGTCTGCATTACAGTGTTCAAATGTGTGGAATACACCAGTGCATTTTGTGGAACGTCTTTGTGCATTTTTGGACTTTAGAAATGACGTGTTTAGGGTAGTTTTTGAAAACCTCTGGTCATGCATGGCATTCACTTGTCAATGTGCAGTGGCAACCCTGGGGTACCTCCATCTGAAAGTGAAGAATTCAAGGCACCAGCCATTATGCAAAATTGCAAATGTTACATGAGTTTTTCCACAGTAAAGGGGGCATTTTGGCAACACAGACCATATTTTCCAGAAAATACATTTGTCTGGTCTCAAAATAGAAGAAATAATTTTCAGTTGTTCTGAAGAGATAACTTCAGCCCCAAAAGGGTTACAAATAGTGTGACAGACAACATGCCTTTCTAAAAACCCTGTGTACAAATTTCCAATGTACACTCGTAACCGGGACAGCCTAAAATGTAACACAAGTGTATCCAGCTTTCTTCTTCAGAAACACTAGTAGAATAGTAGAAAAGGTATCGCTTTCATAAGTATTGCTACCTACATATGTTCTCCAAATTAATCCCTTTGATGCTTGTACATGTACATTTTTTTTCTTCCGTTTGCCAGTTAGAATAGCTGTAAACCAAGGTTATTTTCCTGTTACTGTATGTCCTATACTATTTATCACTTCTGTCACAAAAAGGCTAAACCCCCCCTTCCCCCCACATCCTCCCCCCCCCCCCCCCACCCCTCCCCCCCCCCCCCACCCCTTCCCTAGTAACACTAGTAGAATAGTAGAAAAGGTATCGCTTTCATAAGTATTGCTACCTCCATATGTTCTCTAAATTAATCCCTTTGATGCTTGTACATGTACATTTTTTTTCTTCCGTTTGCCAGTTAGAATAGCTGTAAACCAAGGTTCTTTTCCTGTTACTGTATGTCCTATACTATTTATCACTTGTCACAAAAAGGCTACAGTTGAGAAGAGGTTTAAGCTGTCCGTGCCCTTTTAAAATAACCCCCCTCCCCCACTCCCCCTCCTCCCCCACCCCCCCCCCCCCCCTCCCCCTCCCCCCTCCCCTCCTCCCCCTCCCCCCTCCCCCCAAAGGACTCCAACCCCGAGAACTGCACTCTGTAATACTGCCTGTTGTAATACTTTACTATATTATTGTACGTGCAGACTAGACGTCCCTGGTTGGCTAAACTGACCAATAGGAAAGCCAAGGTTATTCACACACTGTTCTGAGTGGCTTATAATGTTGTCGTGGTTGAACAGATCCCGTGAATAGAACCTCTGTGCAGTGTCTGTGATATTGTATGTATACATGTGAAGTACATGTATATAGACCTTGTAATATTTTGCTGTACATGCTGCTAACAACAGAGCACATAATCGTAGTTTGTACTGGCATTACCAATTGGTTCTATACTGCTACCTTCGGTCTTTTGCTACTCTACAGTGTACCTCCATGGTCGTACTGAACATTCAACTTGCACAGTGGTCACAAACTTATTAGTCGTGCAAGAATTGAAATATCCACTTAAATTTCTCCAACCAGGAAAGAACTTGGATACAGCACATCATCCTGGGATAAGCAGAACAACTCTGTGAGAAAGAGATCTTCCAAAAGGACATTATTACAAGTGTTTGTTTGTAAGGTAAGTCGATAGTTTGCTCGATAATTTTGGCTTGTATTGGTTGACTCATTTACCTGTTGTAAAAATGATGTTTATCTGCAGTGAAATTTATTGTAAAGCAGGGGTGAAAAATTAACTTGAATTTCATGCTATCAGCACTAGTACGACCAGTAGTTTGAAGAACTCCACTTTAGTATTGGTACACTACAGTACTGGTCCTGCTAAAACTCTGTTGGTTCCCCAGTGTTTTTCCAGACACACTCATTTAGAGGGTTAATGTGTGCAATAGACAGCTTTCCAAAATTATTGTGACATATTGAGCATTTCGTCATTTTGTGTGTCATTTGACAATCATGACTTGCGTGGCTAGAGTGCTACATGCATGGCTCCATGCTACATGTAACTAACAGAATGAGTAAGAAAAGCATTCTGTTTGCAATTACCTCTATTGATTTACCTTGCTTTTGTCTGTTGCGCTGTGGTCTGATGAACATGATAAAATATCTCTTTAATAAACAAATTAGTTCATGCTAAATATTTGAACATATTTGCGCGTGTCGCCTTTTCGATTGAAAACACACGAACAGGTGTTTTTAAATATGTCCATGTGCGTCAATTGGCACGCTTGTGTGCATATATGATTTTTGACACAATGGGTTTTTTAAATGTCGTATGTCACGGAAAGTGCGCAGTTTATGGGTGAAGGCGGAATGATGTCAGCCGATCAAAAGGTCCATTGTTGTTCACCGCGCGTGCATAGCAACCGATGAATAATCACCGGCGTGCAATGTCTAGATGCACTGGGCTTGTGACCCGTTCACTTTTAAGTGAATGAAGCTTGGAACGAGAGAGTTCCTTGATGTCCTCGCCTGTCCGTATTGATAGGATTGTTTTCTGATCCCAAATTGTTTCATTTTATTACTTTGGCTTGTTGTGCAATGTCTTATTAGTGTAATAATCTTACATATATTTCAATGAATGAGCCCAAAACATGTGAACATTTGAGGGACGCTTTAACAAATTTTTCTCATACTATAAGTGCAGCCAATGGGAACTTTGACGAATTGACGAATCCAAGTAGAAAAATACACAACATTTCCATTTAAATGCTATTTAAAGTAATACTTTGTATTATAACGATGGTAGTGTAACAGGCGGAACTAGCGTTTGTTACAGTACCATCTGTTCCCACTCAACTGTTAAGTTGCAAATAAAGTGACATGTTTGTCTTAAGAACCAAACCTATTCGGCCCTGACATGTCTGGGGCCAATTTCATAGAGGTGTTTAAGCACAAATATTTGATTAAGTACAAATAAACTCTTGCTTTAATAGTAGGGAATGTTACCAGTGAAATCCTCATGTGATAGAAGTAGTGTATGACCAGTGTTATAGAGGACTGTTTCATACGATGACAATCTCATGAAATGTTTGCTGGTAACCTAATTTTATCAAGTATTTCATGCTTAAATGGCCCCTGAAATGCTCAATAACTTTATGCACAGTTTTTGCTGCATATGAAGGATTACTTGTCTAGAAAGACAATACTACTGTTAACTTTGATGCCCCATGAATTTTACATCTACAATGTACATGTAGGTGCCCAAACTGTCACGACACATCAAAATGGGGTACCCAGGATGCTAATTTGATGTCCAGTGAGTTAGCAGGGTTGTGATGACTCGGACTCGGGACTCAAGTTGACTCGAGTCCCAAATTTCACTGACTTGACTTGAGACTCAAACTTCAAATGACTTGACTTGACCTGAGACTCGAGCCTCAAATGACTTGACTTGACCTGAGACTCGAGCCTCAAATGACTGGACTTGACCTGAGACTCGAGCCTCAAATGACTTGACTTGACCTGAGACTCGAGCCTCAAATGACTTGACTTGACCTGAGACTCGAGCCTCAAATGACTTGACTTGACCTGAGACTCGAGCCTCAAATGACTTGACTTGACCTGAGACTCGAACCTCACATGACTTGACTTGACTCGGACTTAAACATTTTTTCTTGACTTGAGTCTGCCAAAAATGAAATTGAACTTTTATGCAATTTTCAGATACACATAGCATTTTTGGGCAGAACCACAAAAATAGTTTCAGCGTTTAGACACATTTTGAAATTAGCTTGAACAAATTTACTGTCGTCACTACTTGACTTGAACCGACTTGACCAACATGCCTGACTTGACATGACTTGACATGGGACTCAAGGCAGTTTGACTTGAATTGACTTGGGACTCGAGCAGAGGGAGACTCGTTACAACCCTGCCAGTTATATTCTGTTTCTAAAAGTGTCTTTATGAACGAGGGGTAAAAACCATAAAAATCAGTCTAAATAAAACAAGTTTTTAAGAACTTGTGATGAATGACAACCTTTGGTTATTTTTACGTAGACATATAAAAAGGAAAAACTTTGGCATTCCTTCAAGCAAAATTTATAACTCAAATGTACTTCGTAGCCACATCAATCCTAATTGATGGGCATCATAATGTAAACCCTGCATTTGGAAGAGAATGTTGGGGGTGGGACTTGTCAGTTTTTTTTCACTAAGTAGTTCAACCAATCCCGACCTTATAGTCTTCATGTGGAGTGAATGCCCTGCATTTTGTTTACAATATTCAGACACTATTTCTTAAAGTGTTGAAAGACAACAATGCTTATAAGGGGAGGATTGCAAAATATTGCAAATTTGGGTGTATTCACACTTAAGTGGTGTTCCCATTGGACTATTTTTGGTTAAACTCCCGTGGTTGTGCGGGAGAGTAACAAAATTTAGTCTAATGGGGACGCACGGAGAATTAGCGTCCCTGTAAAGATACCGCGATCACGATGTGAAACGTACAGGGCGAGAGAGGCCGCGGAAACTTTCTGCTCAACCGCGGGAGTTTTACAGGGCCCTCGAAAAGTCCAATGGGAACAGCGCCGCCCTGTAGAACTACCAAATAAATGCCAAATAGATCACGTCTTCCTGCATCGTGCAATTTTTATTTATATTAAATACATTGTGCGAAAAAATTCTGGTTATTATGTACGGGCCCTGTATGTACATGTGTTTTTTCATGCTCTTTTCTTCGCAAATACAATAGCAAGTTTAATCGAAGTTGTACGAAATTTGATTGGGTTTCGTGCAGCATGCACACAATTAATAATTTCGCGCCAATATGTGTATAGCATGGCATGTCAAACATCCTGTTATGTCAAAGGTTATGTAAACCACGCCCTCAATTGACCACATTTGGCCAGCCGATCAGCTAAATTTTCCGCTCGCGTCGTGTAAAATATATGGTAAGTGGGAACGCACGGGAGATTTACAGGAAGAAATGTTTACAGGGAGTCGCGGAAAGTTCCTGTGAGGGCGCGGAAAAAGAAGTCCAATGGGAACACGCCTTTAGCCTTTTCACTAAGGATTGGAATTTACGGTTAATTCAGAAACCGGTTTGCAATTCTTTCAGGTGTTGGTTAACCAGTTAACTGACACTGAAGATTGTTGCTGGTGTTTATGCATATGTGCAATGTACACAATATCCCAAGGCCCCCAAATAAGCGTTGAACCTTTATCTGGTCAAATTTTACAATGACCCCATATAAATTTATTTCAATTTCATGAAGTCATTACAAATAACCCTCTGAAAAGTATTGTAAATTCTTTAAAATTGGGTTTCGTTTAAATGTTTTTTTGTTTTTTTGTTAAAGGTCCAATCCTTACTTTTCACACGTAAATTTGACATATGTCACTATGGGAAAAAGCAGTGTAGATGGAATTTGGAGTAAAACGACATACTAAAAATCACAGAATAACAAAAAGATTTTCTGCCGAAGATGATTCCGTACTTTTTAGTGCATCGTTTTATTACAAATTTCCTCCACAGCGCTTATTCTCAAAGCGACGTGCATCAAGTTTATGCGCAAAAATGCTCAGTGTGAATCCCCCTTTACAAGGGTGAGACCCGAATCTGATCTTCACTTCTGTAAAAAAAAAAAGGCTTGTGACTATATTTAGACTAGGCTTGTGACTATATTTAGCAGAAGGTAAATTAATAGTGGTATTACTTTGTCATGATTTTAAGTAAATATATCCAACCCATTTCCAACTGATTTGTAATTACTACAGCTGCAGACACATTCTGACATCCATTGCATACATAATATATTCCATCCAACAAAAATTAGGGCCAATGTGTTGTGGTTTTAAAAAAAGCTGAGGACAGCAAATACTCCAGCTAAACCATGTGCACTTGTGCATAGGTCGTATTATGAGAGTTTCATATTTCAAAATGGTTTAACAGGGCTCTCTTGAGAATGCATGTAGCTCATGACCAAGACATGGACCAGTTTTGCAAGGCCATGGATTTCTTAGGGGTATGTTCAGACGGAGGGCTACTTTTTTTAGCCCCAATCCAATTAACAGACTCAGCGGGGGTTCGCTGGAGCTAAAGTGAGTTAATCCAAAATGCCCTCCCGTTCAAACGGTGATGATAACTCCGGAGCTACAGTTAGCTCCGGAGCTTAAATGTGGTCAAATTTGATAGCATATTAACATTGGCCAGATGCCACAGAGCGAGGTCAGTTGCGTTCAGTCAGTAAATAATGGTGGAGCTAAGTCATAAAAGAAACCCCGCTGGGCTGAAAGTGGGGCTAGCCCCACAAATTTGTGGGGCTAAGTTTGGGGAGGGCTAGCCCCGGAGCTAGCCCCAGAGGTGGAGCTAATTGCATTCTAACGACAGGAGTTTGAGGTGGAGCTAGCTAGCTCCGGAGCTAGCTCCTGAGATAGCCCCTCGTCTGTTGCTTATAAAGGCCAAATTGCAAGTGAATGACACCCTGTTTACACTTGATCCCGAGCTCGGGGTCGAACACCGAGCTCGGGGTCAGCCCCGCATCACAAACTAAGTGTAAACGCTCTCAGGACCAAATTGGACCCGGATCAGACCAAGAGATTTTGGTTGCGTTGGCGGAGGGTTTGATCCCGAGCTCGGGATCGGTTTGCAGTTAGATAAGCAATTAATCTTTACCGTATTCTGCCGCATCCGCTCCACATCCATAGCGGGGGGAAAAGCCCGCCTTGTAGTACACTGTACATGCACAACCCATGCACACATTGATCAGTACATGTACACACATACTGAATGACCTTTGACTGCAACTTCTGGCACCGCGCTCGAGATCAACTACAGAATGTAAACGCAGCACTCGGGATCATTGCGGTTAACACTGACGCATTCTTATCAGGGGATCAATCTTGATCCCGAGCTTGGGACCAGTGTAAACACGGTGCAAGTGAACTGTTTGGCCGAATAGGATTTGTTATAACTCGGCATACATGTACTTGGCATACATGTACCTCGGATACATGTACCTCGGATACATGTACTTGAAAAGTCCCCTTCCGTTTCTTACACCGCGTTTACACTCGAACGGGCGAAGGTGGATACAGATTCGGCATTTTTATTGCAACCGCAGAGCAAACCGCAAACTCGGCAATTTGCCGTGTTTAGACTACAGCTCAACCCACCTTTTGTGCCGGAAATACCGATGCGCGTGACCCCGGGGTGTGAAAGGTCAAAATGAGAGGTCATGAAAGCGCGCGCCCGATGTTGTTGTGTAATGATCGTGTGCATGCAAGGGCTGCATGCACGTCACACGTGGTGGGTGTCGTGAAAATCGACGCGTTATTACTGCGCTGCTGCATGCAAAACTGTTCCTGTTGACGAAAATTCTGGAGTGAATTTCAACAGTTCAATATCGTGGAGAATTCCTTTGTTTTTGTAGCCATGATGTTGCCACTTTTGGCTATTTTACGGTGTAGATTTATGCAGAGAAGAAGTGCTTGTCAGTAGGACGAATTTCCAGTAGGACTAGGGTAGTTTTTGCCCAACAAAACGTGCCGTGAGCGATGTACTAGCAGTAGCACACCAGCACAGTAAGTGGCGTACATTCTATCACGCACGCCCACAAAATAAACCGCGTCAAACGATGGCCTCCCGAATGTCGCCAAAGGAAATTGCCGAATCTGTATTCGGGTAGCGTTTACACTACAAGCGACCTTGACGATTGCGGGGTTGACCCCAAAGGTGACTTGAAAAAGGCGAATCAGACCCGGGTCTGATCCGCCTTTTTCAATTCGCCTTTTGCGTTTACACTTAGTGCCTACCCGGCTTCAACTCCCCTTTTTGGAAATTGCGGAGTTCGATTCGCCTTTGCCGAATCGAGTGTAAACGGGGTACTATTCGGTTGCTAAATAATACCAAGTAGTACCTTGGCCTTGGCTGTAGTCTCAATCCACACTTATTTTTAGTTTTAGTTTTAGTTTTTGTCGGAATCTACGTGTTTTTTTATAATGTATACAGTACCTGTTTTGTAATTATCTCTGTAATTCAGCCTTTGGCTGCTATTGAGATTTTAATAATAAACCAACCATGAATGAATGACTTGTACTTTGTAGATGGAGTCACATTTGCATCACAATTCTTATTGGATTAAAAGGTTTTAATAGGATTTTTTGAAGAGAAAATTCAATTATTTTTTTTCCAGATATACATGTAGGTCTACGTATCTCTCTTTTCGGTGGCATATATTGAAATTAAAAAGCACCTTGTAAAGTAATTTGATTTCTGTGCAACGTTTTGGCTAACACAGTGAATGAATTATTTCAAAAATGGTGCACTACCAGTCCAGTTGATTTTATAGAAAGTATTTAAACTATATCTTGCTAAAAAGGAAATTTAGCAAATTTTATTATGATGCATGAACAAATTTTGGCTAAAGCCAGAAGCAGTTGACATTTATAGCCCTCATCATTATCTTAAAATTACTCTTTCGGTTACAAATGTACAAGAAAAACATCTACAACATCTACATGTAGGCCTACACTTTAATCCTACCCTAAACTATTCACAATGGTATCCAGCACAATGTAGCGACGGGTCTCTCTACTACCAGTTTTGCCCCTATTGTCATGAACAGTTTCCAAATGCCACATATCGTGCACCAAATGGGACTAACACCATGTCAGACGTTTTGCTTTATATTTGCCCCACACATTTCTTCAGCTCAATTAATTCATATTAGAAAATAACTAAACATTATTAAACCACCCTTATAGCCATTGGGCATATACCCCTACAGTGTCATATACATGCACTTCAGGAGCAACAGACCCAGCAGTTTCACAATATAAACGCAGGAACCACAGATCTATTTAGAAGTGCCATTGAGAGGTTTTATTTGACAAGAGGGGGTGTTAAAATAAACATCAAAGCTACAATGGTGGTAGTATACAATAGAACTTGTGGCCAAGCATGTTTTGACACCATTCAAAGGGCTGGACAAACACTGATTTGACAGTATTGGTGCCACTGTGGGCTAGTAGCCACCTAATCTGGCCTCCAGGCTTGACAAGGGTCAAGTACCTTCAAGCATGATATTGCTGAAATTTTTCCCTGAAAAATAAAATGTAGGCCCATTCGATAGAAATATGGACAAACGTCCACGGGTTTGGGAAATTTGGATACAGTGAAAAATAACTTGGCTTCACCGGTATTCAAACTACTGGCCATCTGCTTAATGTGCAGATGGCCTACCAATTGAGCTATGAAGCCAACTGGGGCCAATTTCATAGAGCTGCTTAAGCATGAAAAATTGCTTAAGCATGAAAAACCTTACTTGATAAAATGAGGTTACCAGCAAAAATTTCATGTGATTGTCATGGTAATGAAACAGTCCTCTAAAACTGGTCATATAATATTTCTATCACATGAGGATTTCACTGGTAACATACTCTACTGAGCAAGAGTTTTTTGTGCTTCAGCAATTTTTTTTCCTTTATAAACACCTCTATGAAATTGGCCCCTGGTGGTGTCGAAACGTGGTATTGCAGTTGTTCGTCACTGGTTGGGATTGGCTAACCAGTGTGTTAAGTTTCGGTAACGCACTCTAAAGATCCCAGAGCATTCTTTCGTGAAGAGCAAGGGGAGGGATTCCCGGGTGTCTCTGGCAGTTTCTAATTCAACTTAAAAGTTGATAGTTTTTCGAATATCTATGTTAATTGAACCCATTCCTGTAATTGGCGGTTCGTCTGCTGTTGGATGTGGTTAATAAATAAAAAATAAATAACAAGCCCTGCAGAGGGATAAACCCTTCCCAGAGATAATTTAAGATACGACCCAAACCCCTGCCCGGCTTGCCCGATTTAAAAAAAATGTATAACAGTATAAGATTTTCTGGACAACTTCACAAGTTTTCCAGAAAACATTACTCAAAACATTGGTGCCAATATAGTGACCAACACTGCATGAATTTGTTCTGTCCAGGATAGTTGGATAACTGGGATAGATTGGACAGGCTACATGGGACATTGCTTTAGGTACAGTTGTAGTCAGAAGTTTACATACAACTGTGTTAAAATTGGTGTCCTAATAAACTTGCATTGTCACCATTTTTGTAACAGTCGTGATTTTGTGGAATTCCTCACATGCTTGCAGTACTTAAAACATAGCTTGCACACCTTGCAATGGTTCGGGTAGTCATGTTTACCGTTTTGGGTGATGATGGTAGTGGTGTACATGTATGTAAACTTCTGACTTCAACTGTAGATAATGTGGGGAAATGGTGGGGGCAATGTGCCCATCGGCAAGGTACTTTGCCATAAATTTAGCATTAAGGAATGATATTGTAGGGGTTTCAGACTATGCTGTTACCCGTGTTATCCCGGGGAAACCTTTAAACAAAAATTAATCCCAAGATTACCTGGGTAATTTAAGCGTTTACACTACACTTCTCGAGGTTAAAAATTATTCGGGTTAACTGCCTCAAAACCCTGTGTAACCTGTGTAATTTTTTAACCCTGCTTGCGAGGTGGGTTAACCCACCAATCACAAATTACCCGGGTATGCACTAAAGCGGGTAAGCTGATTTGCGGGGTTAATTTTGGAGTGTGAAACCGATTCTCCGGGTTAGTTTCTACCCGGGTATGGACTGCTACCCAGGTATGGACTGCTACCCGGGTAATTAATTACCTGGGTAAGTCAAGAAGTAGTGTGAAACCTATTCGATTGAGCCCAATGACCAGGGGTAATGGTGCGACATGTGTGCGATATAAATGTCTCTATTATTATTATTATTATTATCCAGTTCTAATGGAAACACTTTCTGTATCCAAATCATACCTTTTAATTGTAACAATTAATATGTTAAAATATAAACCTATCATTTGGATGAAAAGTATTCAAACATTGTTATGCTTGTGATAGCCTGGTCCTGTGTTTTAAAAATACTGCACATGATTTGAAATTCTTGATCGTCAGTTTGTCTGTTGGATACACAAAAAGTCGGTCAATCGTCTGTTTAGTGCAGGCACAACATGTATGTTGAGTATGCATGCTCCCATCAACTTTGCACTGATTAGTTGCCAGAAGCTTGTCTTGGCATGGTTTCAAACCGCGCCGTAATGATGCGTGTCGTTATCTCTTACTGCATCACTTTCTTCCCAGTAGATCGGCAGCTTCAATTTACTTGATCCCTCAGGGGGAGTTTTGGTACGCGCGGCTAGTCACACTCGGTCATGTGTGTTCCACATAAAAGCCTACTTGGATCAATCACAACATTCGGCCAGCAAATGAGATACTTAGAGTTTTATGATTAAGCTACTATTTTCGCTGTAATATAAAATAATCCTTTAAAAGGGTGTAATTAGTTCATACTACATGTACATGTAATTGATGAATTTGATAATAACATGAGGCAGTCTGTTTGATGCTTTCTTTTTACAACGTTCAGTAAGAACTAATATGGGACGAGACAAAAGTCGGTCCTCGTCGTGATTCGAACCCAAGACCTCTGACACACCAACCAGATGCAGGTGAGCTTTAAAGGGCCCCTGAAATGCTCAATAACTTTATGCACAGTTTTTGCTGCATATGAAGGATTACTTGTGTAGAAAGACAATTTACTACTGTTCATTTTGATGCCACATGAATAAAAAGTGGCATTTTTCAACTTTGAAAATTTCTTCACATAAACTCGCAGAAAGAGGGCGCTGTTTGGGGCATGTCACTTTAGGAACACACAGCAGAAAAGCAAAAAAAAAACATAGAACTCAGTCAAACTGGAATTGTGGAAAAATGCTGCAGTTTCCAGCCTTAGTTTTTTCATGGTTTGCAACAGGCAACATGTAAAACAAACCTAAACCGTCATGGGTTACAAAAGTTTCAGCAAGTTGGAGAAAATTGTGGAAACATTTGTGCACAGTTGAATGAGATTTTCCTGTGTTTTCCTAATGTGACGTCACCACTTTGCTCATGCATATGTAAATTTTCATCAGCATAAAAATCAAAAACCTTGATTTTAACCCCCCAAACAACTTTCAAGTAGGGTTTTTATGATTGTAACTTAATGGACTAGTTCCATAGCACAGATTTCATTGATAAAAACACCATTTCAGGGCCCTTTAAGGTGCAGTGGTCTATCCTCAGATTTCCCCCCAAGAACCCAACTTTTCTCTTGGTGAAGTGCAAGGTTAAAAACTCAGCCCTGCTTGGGAGGTGGGTTGAGATCAACTCCACCTGTGTTGAAAACAGTATTGCGAAAACTCTAACCTTAATCCTTGTTAAATGAATGTGTGCCATAAACAAACACACTTCGAGCAAGTCAAAAATAAAATATGTCAGATACTGTATTAAATACAGTGTGAAAGGAGCACATGTTTAACCCAGGTTATAAACTAAAAACTGTTCACATGGAAATTTTTCTGTCACAAGTAAATTTCAGCACATGTTGAAATGACAAAGTTAAAAACCTGGAAATACAAATGATTAGGCCTACTTTAATACATACTTCCTACATAGACATTGATTCTCCTTCAATGATTGGTTTAAAAGTAAATGTCGATCACATGACATGGATTAGTTCAACCTTTTCCCAAGGAGAAAAATCATAGTATTATTGGACCTTTACGTCATACATTGTAGGTTAAAGTACAGTACATTTCTATGTACTTTTCACCAGCATACAAAATTTGTGCACATGTGCCTTTCTTGTCGAAACCCAATTCTGATCAACCAGTGGGAAAAAAGTTGATGTATGAGGCACATAAACAAATATTGACTGGTTTTTATTCTGGTGATGGTGCAAGCTGCTGTTACTTGGTGGTCTTTTTCAGGTAAAGACGATGGGAAAAATGACAAATTGCTAAATTTTACTGCTGTCTAAATTTGAACTTTTTTGACGCTGGAAAACGTTACTGAGACCGTGGGAGAGGTTGCACAGTGTCCCTTCGCAGTATGACCTTCACGGCCCGGATTTACGCTTCCAGAGCACTTTTACCGACTCGATGTGTCAATTTTCCTGGGCACTAGTTGGCCAGGAAAAGTAACCCCTGGACTCGGGGTGAAAAGTTACTGAGAGGAAATCTTCCTAAGCTGTCCGCATTGGAATAAAAACGGGAAAAGTACCTACATGTACATGTATCGTCTTCGTAAGTTTTTCCACCTCAGGACAATAGTTTGCATAACCCCTATGACTAGTCAATATTTTGTATACTATACTGCGGAAGCAAATTTATTCTAAATGTGAAAATATTTGACCTGTTTGGCCCTCTGACAGGCGCGGATCCAGAGGGGCGTTTTGGGGGTCAAAACTCCCCCCTGCTCGGACTCAACATTAATGCATTTTTGTGTGTCCGGCTGTCCGCAATAAGCCGATATGACCATGGAGGAAGGAAAGACAGGAGTTAGAACGGTCCCTCCACTATCAGATAATCCGATTACAGCCAATTATCACCTCTGGCTGGACTGCAGAAAACCATGCGGCCGCGCTGCTGCCCATCGATTTTACGACCCGGATTACAGCCCTTTGTTGCCGATCAGTGTTACCGCATGACTGTGCATACTGGAGTAATGAAACGTTCGTGCGTGATAGTTGGGCCATAACGAACGAACAAACGATTTCTTCTTTCGCATGCGCAGTCCAACTATGTGCAATGTGTGCCTGCAACATATACAGCACGAGAATCGCGACAAAATTCCCGATCGATTGATATAAAACTTCGCTAAACTTCTGAAATATTTCACCAAAAATCGTCCAACCTAAGTGTGGATTACTCTGAAAGGTTGGGGAAAATATGATATCATATTTTTGTATTTTGGGGGCTGTTCCGGGCTGTTCCGAGTGTTAAAAAATGAGGGGTTTATGTGACGGGTATTCTTCTTTCGATTCGTGCGTGGCATTTCATGGAGCAATTGAGAGCAGCAGAGAAAAGGGATGTTTTCTCCGCGTGCGTGATTGCGATTTTTTACTTCCGGGTTGTGTCTCGACAACAAAAGTACAATGTGGTGGATCGTTTTTCCTGGCATTTTATGCAGTTTTACAATCAATGTTGTAAATTATTTTTACTTTTTCATTTTTTGGAAAGAATTGAGTACATTGCCTTGTGTACAAAACACACTGAGACTGGCCGAAGTGTTTTTTTTTTAAGAGAGCCTCAATTTTTTTTCCTCTCTTTTTCTCAACCAGGATCGACTCGCCGGAACAGTACTTCACTGAGCAAAATAAAAAATGATGACGTCCCTCAACATTGTATCTGGTCAAGTGAAGGCAAAAAAGGGGCAACACACAAGTCGACCTACCCATGGATGGCTCCATGTATTTATTGAAGTACTCCTTGGGAGTGAAAACGATGAAGAGCAAGAAATCGGAGTATATTGGAGTTGAAATTTTACTTGTGAACTGTTTCCGGGTCTGTCTTTATTAGCACAATGGAAGTTATAACTTATTAGGCCTATCGTGTCTGTGGTTTGCATTTTGTAATGAAGTTGGGACATTTTGTAAATTTTAAATTGTCATTATAAAGCAATTATAAAATATTACATAATGTACTGTATAACAAAAGGAACATGTTTAAGTTTAGGAAATTTCATTTGATCACTTGCAAAAAATTTGTTTACATTGTATTTAAATTTTGGATCGAAATCCATATCTGACCAATGGTTTATCTTTATTGGTTTATCTTATGACCTGTAAAATTGATGAAAATATTAGGATTTTAATATTAAAAAAGGCGACTTTTTCTAAATCCTTAACGGGAAGAAAAAAAGTGCTAACAAATTTTATTGCCGGTATTTGGGAATTTTCTACAATTACAGGCTAAACTATACATCAGCATGCATGCTAGATAAGATAGCAAACTAAAAAAAACCTTTGACATTAAACAAAATATAAATCAAGGTGTTTTTCTCAACAAAAACGCCACAGTCTGTGTTGATTTATACACTAAAAACCCTAGAAATTGGCGTTATTTTCTTGTATATATCTGCAGCAGAAACCCTTGAAAACAGCAGCTCTAAAAACAATCACCTTTGCAGGGCCGTATTTCGTATTAAAGTCGGATAAAGTTCGTCGAAACTTTGCCCGATCGTCGATTGAAATCTTCTGCTTGCCGTATCCGACATTTCAGCCAATTTGAGCATGGTACTGTGAGAAAAAACTGGTTCGAACCAGATCGCTCCGATCGAGAGATGCGTTACCCCGCATGCGCAGCCATGCCAGGCTTGATCGGTGACGTCATAAGCTTGTTATAGGAGTTGGAGCTCGGACCGGGAGGTGCGAATTTTGCGGTTTTGCTCTGCTGGTTTTATGAGCGCGGTAACACACATGGAATGTTTGATCTGTGCCTCGTTCTAACTCCTGTCTTTCCTTCCTCCATGATATGACTAGCTACCCTCCCTCCAAATTGGAACCAAAATTGTATTTCTTTTTTTGGGGGGAGGGGGGAGGGCGGGGGTAGAAGGCACTCAAAAAGCCCCTCCCCCTCCCCTCCGCTGAGCGACTTCACCGGCACTCCCACCGGAAAAACCCCTCCCTGGTAAAAATCCTGGATCCGCCCCTGATTGACCTCTATATAATTAGGAGATTAGTGTAAGTGGGTTACCATCTTCACCAACAGTATAATTGGTATTCAAGATCTGTTTCTACACAAGGTCAGCTCTTTGAAATTCACATGCTTCATGGGCCTTGACCATTGCTTCTAATTCTTCTTTCATCCCATCTAAAATTTCACACAGATCATGACCTCTGTTGTCCATGGTCATGGCCTTTGTAATCTACATGTAGTTCTTACAGTCAATGTACATACATATGTAGAAACTCATGAGGCTTAAGTGGTGTTCCCATTGGACTATTTTTGGTTAAACTCCCTTGGTTGTGCGGGAGAGTAATAAAAATTAGTCCAAGTCGCACGGAGAATTAGCGTCCCTGTAAAATTACCGCGACCACGATGTAAAACGTACAGGGCGAGAGAGGCCGCGGAAACTTTCCGCTCAACCGCAGGAGTTTTACAGGGCCCTCGAAAAGTTCAATGGGAACAGCGCCGCCCTGTAGAACTACCGCTGCCGCTGTGTAAAATGCCAAATGGATGACGTCACTTCCTGTATTGTACAATTCCACCACACAATGCGCGAAAAAAATCTGGTTATAATATACGGGCCCTGTATGTACGTACGCACGTGTTTTAATTTTTCATGCTCTTTTTTTCGCAAATATAATGGCAAGTTTAATCAAAGTTGTTCGAAATTTGATTGGGTTTCGTGCAGCATGCACACAATTAATAATTTCGCGCCAATATGTGTATCGCATGGCATGTCAAACATCCTGTTAGGTCAAAGGTTATGTAAACCACGCCCTCAATTGACCACATATGGCCAGCCGAGTAGTAAATTTTCCGCTTTCGTCGTGTAAAAGATATGGTAAGTGGGAACGCACAGGAGATTTACAGGAAGGAATGTTTACAGGGAGTCGCGGAAAGTTCCCGCGAGGGCGCGGAAAAAGAAGTCCAATGGGAACACGCCTATAGACTATTTGTCATTTGTTAGGGTAACTGGTTCCAAACATTAGCTGGTAATCTGAAATATCCATTGCTAAAGTGCAGGGAAACAGTTCAATGGTTTTAATTCAAGCCCAGTAAACTTGGTAATGCACAAAGGGTGGCGTTTTCACTTAGTATTAAAAATCAGAAATGTTTACTGATTTACACAACTCACACAATATAAACATGATGACCGTAGAAAACTTCCCCTGCTATACTATAGCTTCATTTTATATAATATTATCTTTAAGCAAACTTGAATCCGTGGTTCTGATTGGTGGATCTATGGCAACAACAGTGTGATAATATTTCATAAGGGCTTTTCCAAATCTCGGCTTCGTCTCCGTCTCTGGCTCCATGTGGTTTACATGGAGCCTGAGCCTGAGCCCAAGTCGAGATTTGGAAAAAGGCCTACATACTCTTCCGATTCTCATATATTGCACTCTGCGTAAAACACACCATGGTATTCCAAGATAACTGCGTCCCTACGCTGCAGAGCTGTACAGCCAATTCTAACGTGACTCGTGTGCGTCTGTTGCGGCTTGTTATGCGCGTGATTCTGTGCGCGGAGTGGTACTTTGATCTCGCGCATAGTACGCGCATTATTAGTGCATCAAGTGGAATACGGCATAATGTAGTGTGTCTTCGTCCCATATTCCACTCGGTCTTCGGCCTCGTGGGATATGGTACGCAGACGCACTACATTATGCCGTATTCCACTCACGCTCGTGGGATAACTAATAATAGTATATCTTGCACATTCAGTTATATACATGTAATCTAGTATTTCCGGGATTATGTTTTTGCTCTGTGAAAAAAGAACCGCTATAAAAATATTGTGCATTGAATTTAAAAGCTATTTTTGTGCAGGTCACTAATGCAAACATACTAAACATGTAAGGGTCATTACACACATACATTTACAGCATGTATGTTTCCCACCATAACACCTTAAATTAAAATAACAAATGCTGCCTGCTGAATATTTGTGATGCTAGAGACTCAAGTATTAAAAGGCAAACTAACTAACTGCATAATGAAATTTGATGCAAAGGCGTGGCCAGCATTGCTATTCTGTACACGGACTTGCCTAGCAAGACAAGAACGTGACTAACGTAATTTCCGGCCGCTTTTTTTATAGTCCCGGCCAAAAGAAATAAAAATTGCATGCTGTAACTTTCAATTAGGCTTAAGCTCCTTTCTCGTGATCATGGGTGATGCATCCGAGACTTATTCATATGGGAAATAGAGTTAAGGACTGCGCTGCTGTGGGTGTGACAGTGCAACGAGGTGTGATGCTTAATACTTGCGCGGCATTTTTATGAGGATATGATTATTGCTTGATTGAGACTGTATAATTAATGCACCATCACCACTCAAGTGTGCTCCTTGATCTGTTGTTTTTGATGCCTTGTTTTGTTTGGAGCTCAGCCAGGAAGGGTGATGACAATACTTCTGGGGTGATGCGTCAAAAGCTGTTTACTTGAAGAAAGTGACTTGTTTCGTTCAAGATCTTGGCAACTTCTTGTAAAGGAAACAATTTCAGACAGCCCAGGAAACACCTGTGTATTTTCCTTGAGTCAAGGTGCAGTATTCAATTCAAGACTAAGATTAAAGGAGTCTGTCTAGATTTTTCCAGAAAATGAATTTCATTCTAACCAAACAATCATAAACACCTCCCCAAAATACTATCCATGGGAAGAAAATGGGGAAATTTGGAT
Source organism: Henricia sp. BOLD:AAB3569 (assembly GCA_037783545.1). NCBI lineage: Eukaryota > Metazoa > Echinodermata > Asteroidea > Spinulosida > Echinasteridae > Henricia > Henricia sp. BOLD:AAB3569. The sequence continues at coordinate 1,033,532 of JBBELK010000030.1, read as the reverse complement.
GTGGAAGCAAAAAGATGCACTGCCATGAAGAACCGGATGAATTGGTTTCCAAAACTTCAGTGATTTTTTTTTTCTTTTTCGATATACTTGAAAATATACGGATTGAGAATGCGAACTTTCAGAATGGTTATGAGAAAAATACGTCAGATGAAATGGTATCAAAATCTTAAAGGAGTGTGACCAGATCACTTTTTTTTACCCATAACTCCCCGGGACTTACCTTATGGGTCATGAGATTTTTATATCATAACATCCGTTATATTTTTCTGATTACGAAACTGAAACTCCCGCGCTTCTAGGCCGCACATTTCCGAGGATATCGTCGAAAATCCACCGATTATTTGTAAACTAATTTTCCAGTATCAACGTTTATCCGCTGAAAGCATACTCGATAGTTTTGTTCAATTTTTTACTGGAAATTGCGAATGTTTTCGGGTTTTTGGGACATGGGAGGTGTGTATGGGAGTTACTTGATAATATTGGTAAGTTACATCGAAAACTATTTTCCAGAAACTCTGGTCACGCTCCTTTAACACCCATGGGAAAAATTGGGGCGTCAAAAATGTGGTCCGGACATTCTTCTTTAACTGCAAGTTTGACAAATTATGAATTAGGCAGGATGTGTGTATGGGTTTACGGTAGCACCATGTGAATCTCATTTGTATATGTGTGGTTCTGAAAAGAACCGGTGAGTGTGAACTCAACGTGTCGAACAGCGTGCTCTGTTCGTCTTTAGGAGTAATGGAAATAATTAGGCAGGAGTTTAGCAAGTACATGTACGTGTACATGTAGGTCATGAGTTTACTACGAGCTTTCCGAGCTTACTGTGAGTCAGTTAAGAGTGTGGTACGAGTTTCCCAACTCGTTTGGTACGAGTTTCCCAACTTCGGCATTTTGCGTGGGATTTGGCGCCAAACCATCTGGAATTTCACTGAATCTTGCAACTCGTGTGTGAACTCTTAATAACTCGTAGACCAGTCTTACAACTCATATCAAAGTCTATACCTAACTCGTGTGATACAGTGATATACGAGTTTTATGAGTGGCCTACAAGTTACATATATGGCATTCTATAAATTTGGGGTCCAATTTTTCTGTCCCCTGTTACGTCTGACATCTTGTAAAATGGTGTAGTTTGTAAATGCAGGACATATTCTTTAAATGCCTTCTATTTCAAGGAGTGATTACATAAAGTACAATTCATAAAAATATGTTTTAAAGGCATTTTTAATAATACTTGTATGGCAAATGGCAATATGTCAGGTGTAACAGGGACAGGAAAGGGTCACACGTTGGACCCCAAATTTATAGAATGACCCATATACGAGTTGCATGAGTTTGGTACGAGTTGCTCACAAATTTTAAACATGTTTCAAATTTTAAACATGTTTCAAATTTTCACCACGAGTTGCGCGCTGCTGCCAGTTGCTACAAGTTGTCCCCGAATTTACACGAATCATCCCGAGTTGTCCCACGAGTTGTCTTGAGTTTCCCGAATTCGCCAACTCTTGAAGCTTGTGCCAACCCTGCTAATTAGTGCTGCTACATGTATAGGGCCATTCTTTTTCTTTTTTTTTCTTTTTTAAGTTGGCCCAGGTTTACATGCACTATGCATTGGTTTTTTCCTGATCATTTAATAACTTTGTCAGAAGATAAACCAAGCCACAGCTATCTGAGACTTTGATAAACTACACATATGGTAGGCCTTATGTTATGCATAATTAAATAACAATGCCGTACACGCATAATGCATACACTTGATTGCATTTGCTGTTAAATATTTGGCCTTTAGTTTTGTCTGCAAGATTGATTGATCTGTAAAAGTCACTGATGCATATTGTTATGAGACTGCTACAGTACAGTAATTTAATTTCATGGTTTCCTAATTGTGCATTTGAAATTGTTATGCTATTTGCAGTTCAAATGATGTTTTAGTGTTGGGACCGTGTAAACGTTGGTTTTTTATTTGCTTTGCTTCAACCTTGTTTCGATACCATACCTCGGATCGTGTGAGCAAACCGCCGAACATAGGGACGAGGTTGGGTGTTACAGTAAAAGAGCAAGTTCGATTCATGACTGTAATGAACTATAGTTCGATAATTTTCAACTATTTTGAATGGTCCCTTACCATGTTTAGAGTAGTGATATGTCACATATTAAGAGATTATTACCGGTAATTAGAAATTGCCAAATTATCCTGCAATTGAATATTCATGGTGTGCAATAATTTTATACTAAGAATGATTGTGCATCCGAATGACAAACGGGACATCTTTCTCCTGGGACAGTCTATGAAAGCAGCCTTAAGCTAGGATAAGGATACCTTTTAGCGGATAGTGGAAGGATTATAGTCCTTGAATCAAAGAATGGAAAGTCAAGTGAGCAAGAAGGCAGAGGGGGGGGGGACGGGGGGGGGGGGGGGTAGTCGAAGGGGAAAAATCTCCACTCACGGTACACTGAGAGCAGCAAAGGACGTTAAGAGCCGAGCAACGGACAGGGCATGGGAAATTGATTTCTGTCGCAGTGCCAGCGTTAATGGGAGTATAATTCAGTGTAATCGCGGCAACGTTTACTCATTCAATATCCCTCATTGGGTTGCATTATAGCAGCCCTGAAGTTCCCCCAGGGGGCAAGAGAATGCTTGGCAAAGAGCGTATCGCCGTGGAATATTCGCAGGGGAGCGAGGTTTCTATTTCAAGAAGTATCGATGTCTGCGTCGCTTTTTTACCGCTGTTCAATAGTGGAACGAAAAGATTAATCTGCTGAGTGATATTTTACAATGTTGATTGAGTGGCTCCCGCAAAAAGCATAAAATTTCCAATAGAAGGCGGAAATATGGAGATGAATGGACATGCATTATGATTGAATATTTTATGAATTTCTGTTGGTGTTGAAGGTGTAAGATTTTGCTGTACAGGAGCTTTGCATTTTCCTTATTAAAAGGAGTGTCCAGATCACATTTTGACCCCACCCCCCCCCCTCCCCCCCAATAAGTCACCTGCTAATTTGGAAGGTGCCAGACTATTTACACATTGCAAACTGTAGGCTGTGTCCAATTTTATGGCTTGAAATTACAAGTTAAAGATGTATTGTACGTGCGTTTTGGCTGTGGCACCTCGGAAAATATATTTTTTGTTTTTGAATCAATATTTTTTTTAAAACATAAAAGTTAGTCGCTTTCAAATAAAAAATAAAAAAATCCAAACGTTTAGTTATCAAACAGCAGTGAAACCTGCTATTTAAGGCCACCTTGATAAACAGGCCATCTGCATATAGTGGCCACTCACCTTTGGTCCCAAATGCCATGTGTATAATGCTTAAGAAACCTCGAGAGGCCACCTCTTTATAGTGGCCAGTTTTTTTACGGTCCCGAGGTTGGCCATTATAGACAAGTTTCACTGAATTACTGTCAGTATTTTAAATTCTTGGCAGGCCTGCCAATAATTCAACTCACGGCAAGGTGCAAAAACGGCCGGATAAAAACAGCATTTTTCAAAGAGTTGTCAAAGTATGTTTTTTCATTAAAATAAGGTAAATGCTTACAAAATTCGGGAAAAAAAAAAAAAAAATCGAATTTGTTGAGAACCATGCACAGACAATATAACTTTAAAGTTAGATGCTAGGTACATGTAGAGGGATTGATCATCAAAAATACTGTAATTTCAAAACACAGCCAATAAATACAGATGGGTCATTCTATAAATTTGGGGTCCAACGTGTGACATTTTTCTGTCCCCGTTACACCTGACATACTGCTATTTGCCATACAAGTATCATTAAAAATGCCTTCAAACCATATTTTTATGAATTGTATTTTATGTAATCACTCTTTGAAATAGAAGGCATTTAAAGAATATGTCCTAAATTTACAAAATACAACATTTTACAAGATGTCAGATGTAACGGGGACAGAAAAAGTGGACCCCAAATTTATAGAATGACCCAGATGTATGCCCTAACCTTGGGAAGGAGGCTTGCAACTTACATGACTTATACCCCTTTCCCACTACAAAATCTTGGGGTTAACTCGGGGGTAATGGCAATCCTTAACCACGAGATACCCTGGGACAGCGCAAGCGTTCCTACTACTTTTTTTCCACCCCGGGTTAAGACAAGAAACTTGGCCGTTACCCCGGGGTTTATTAATCCTGCCAACGACCAGGGTTAAGGATGACAATCTCGGGGTTAACGGCCAAACCCCGGGGTTAACATTGTAGTAGAAACCAAGTAGGGTTACAGGCAATTTCGGGGTTAGTGCGCTGCACTGGCACACATCATATACATACGTACATGCCTTCTCAAGCACCGTATATCTCAATTCATAACAAAAAGAAGAGGACAAAGGTGTGGAAAGAAGAAGAAATATCTAGACCTGGTCAATATCCAGACCTGGTCAAGTTCAGTAACAACTCAATGGGACTACTCGAAAATCGAAATAAGATGTTTGCAGAGTTCTGTTCCCCCAGTACCTGTATACAGATATGCCCATGTTTAGTGGGAAACCGCACTGCGCTAACCCGGGTCAAGCTCGCCCCAGGTTTTGCAAAACTCCTGGTTAACGAAACAAATGGGAACATAAGAAAAGCTAGAAATCTACAGGTTAAGCAGTTTGTAGTGGGAAAATAGTATTATGTAATCTGGTCCTTTCCAATCAGCCATGTACATTTTATACAACTGATTCAGGGGACATGGTTGCAAATTCCTCAATGTGTGAACGAGGTTAATTTTTAACAATCGGATAGCTGATGGTGATAACAATTTTGGGTTTTTAGTTTAAGAGCAAATTCGTCATTCATAAATTGATTTCCTGAAAAGTGTTGACAACTTCGCCCCTCAATAGAATACACACAAGCAAACAAATAGGCAAAGGACAAAACTGGGTCATAACACACGATGCTTTGATAAATTGTGCAATTGTCGGTTTAAATTCAAAAGGAACCCTTGAAATTTGCTACACTTACAAGTTTTTGAATAGGTTGTTTTGACACCAAATTGTTAAGCGGCAACTATTAATCGTGCATTTGTACCCACAGTGCCCCTAATTTTTTTGGCGACCCCTTGATCCTTCCTCTTGACAAAAGCGTCACCTTTCTGAGCGCGCTCCTGTCCAAACAGTTGCTTGTTCTGGTAACCTACTTTTCTTAAATTGCCCTGCCAGGGTTTCTTTCCGGTTTCAAAGAAAGGAATGATGCAAAATGGGTTTACAAATGTGTTAACATTTCATTTGTCATTTTCTGCTTTATAAAATATGACGTGACTTTGTCTAAGCAAAGTGTGATCAACTTCTGTCTTTCTCATGTTTAGAGTTCCAATTGGCGATCAAGACAATATTTTACTCAAATGCTTTTATCTTCTCTCAGTTCTGTAAAGGAGAACTATACCCAAGAAACAATCGTACACTTTTTTTATACTGAAAATCGGACACCAATTTCACCTTTCCGTGTATTGCTATTGATTGCTTTCCGGTGACGTAACACCTTACATCCACCATTTTGGTTTTCATTTTTCATGACGCTCGTGGATCAAGTTATTACCAACCAAAAAGCAGGAAAAGTGCATTGGTTTGCACTTGCCTCTGTTACTTAACCTTGCTTTATGTTGTTGCGTCATGGCTGTTAAAGATAAAAATAAAAATGTCTTTCTTCAGGCTAAAAATCTTGTTTTTACAAGCTGAGTGCATGCTCAATCAATTGAACGTATCGCAGCGCGCGTGTGCGGCATCTTCGAATAAAAGTATGCTGGTGAGTATTTTTTACGCGTGTTCATGTGCATCTATTTGCGCACGCATGTACGTGCGTACGCGCGTGACCGTTGACCACCAAACATTCCCGGATGTTTTACGTTACGGAAAGCAATCAATAGGAGTACACGAAGGAGTTGTCCGCAAAAACATCATTCTTTGCATAGTTTCTGGACAAAATGGCAGCATCCATATTACACGGCGTGCTACAATTTTTTTTAAATCGGATTTTCAGCAGGTCAGATTCCTAATGTGTATAAAAATGTACAAGTTACAGTTGTTTGCACAATGTCTTTTGTTTCTTGTTGTAAGAATATGTCTTGATCTCCATAGAAGGGTAACGGATATGACAATATACCTTTTTAAAACCTCTCTGTGCAAATTTCCCCTTGTAACAGACCTGGGATAGACAAGTTTCACACAAGTGTCTGTCCTTGAAAGTTATTCAGGGTTGACAAAAAGTCCAAAGGAGTGACCATTTTGAGGCAAACTCGTTGCTCCTGCTGCTACATCCAGCACAGAGCAGCTTGTCACCGTGTTATTTTTGTAATTCCAGACACGACACGAATAACTTACCGCAACAGCGCCAATTATCAGAAAACTGTTAACTTGCACGGTATGTTGCTAGCACCTACATCTAATGCCTCGCTCAGCACAAAATGTTAAGTCAACAATGAGAAAAATATCCTGGCTCCGTGATTTTAACCTTTGACAAATTTGACCAATGAAAACACGGCTACTGGCTTTATCGTTGGTGTTATTGTTGTGCACATAATGTATGTATCAAGTAGTGTATACTTGCACAGATGCACAGAAGCTTCAATTTTTTAAAAATGTTTTCCTAGAAAAACGATTTTGCAGCAAATTATACAGGGCATGGTAATAATAGACTACTCTGAAAGCAGACAATCTGGAGTCGAAGTGTATCTTGGCGGGTACAATTTTTTTTTTGTATTTGTTGGTTTGACTTTTGATGGAACAGGCTGAATTTGATGTACATTTGTATCACCACTCGGGTAAACGTACACCTAACACAAATTTTCTTACACAAAACCATTTTTTTCGGAAACAGAGCTTTGTTATGCTCAGACTTGCAAGAATTCACAAGTTACGCCTAGAGACAGTTGATAGCTTTACGCATCAAAAGGCTATTTCCCACTATTTGTTCTGGGGACACCCGGGGGATGCCTAGGGACTGCCCGGGGGCCACCCTGGGGTAAAACGCAATATCTAACCCTCGATTTCAGTCCAATGTCGATTCACACTTGTTCTCAAACTCGCCCGGGAGATTGGCACCTTGTCTCTCACTTAAACAAATGAGAAATCACCCCTGCCTCATTCCATACTACTGTTCATCACCCCTCAAAAAAGTGTCTTGCCTCGCAGCAAAATTTTAAATCCTGGTCCCAAGCAAGGTTGAACTCACCCTTGGAAAGGAGCAATCTCGGGTGTGACTCGAGGGTAGTGGGGTTGACAATTTCAAGTGGGAATTGTGGATTACTCTGGGAAGAAGCGTAACTTTTGTGAAATTGTCGCAAGATTGTTGGCCAAAGGACGATAAATAAATTGTTGCACAAGCGAACTTACATCATTGCAAAAGGTTTTCGTGAAATCGGCCGCTGGGGTTATAAATATATCATTCCTGGGAGAAAACAATAAATTGAGCGACAACTTCCGACTTGCGTGGGTTTACACATGTTGCCTGCCCATGTTATTCACATACACAGGCATGTGCGTGACCAAAAAATCACCACCATGGGAATTGAAACATGGGCCAGCGGCAGTGGGAACTAGGGTTGGAGGAAACAATCCATGTTCTTGCAGTTGTGCATGGATTTCTGTGGAAATGCAATTTGGCAGGCAAGCTGGTACCTGGGAGGGTCGTAATGGCCCAGACAGACCCCCATTGAGTCTGTGGGTATTGAGTGGCTTCTTGGTGTCAAGGTATATTTGTCATATTAGGAGGAACCTTTCTTTAGCTAGTAGCATAGTGGTTTTGGAATGTAATAATTTTTGATGGATGTTTTTCTGCTTTTAAATGACCTTGATAGAAAATAGTAAATATGGAATTGGAGAGCTCATAAAACAATGTCTGAAACATGATGCAATTTTGCTTTATTTGTTGCAGATGTAAATCTTTTTCTCATTAAAAATTTTACTGTTTGTCATTGCGCGGAACTCTGACTTTTAACTGAAACAAAATCATGGGATCATGGGTGTCAAATGTAGGAAATACGAAATAATTGAAAAACTTGACAGAGTTTGTGAAAGTAACCACTGTACTCAATGGAAAAGTAGGCCTACATGTATCTGCAGTGTTGTAGAACTCGAGTCCAGGACTCGGACTCGAGTCACAATTTTCGTGACTCCGACTCGAGTCACATTGGAAAATGGCTCGAACTCGGACATGATGACTCGTGACTTACGAATCACATATTTCCCCCCCAAAAAAGAAGATATATATTCGCGCACTTAATGCAGGAATCTTGGGTAAAAAAACAGTACTCGAGACTCGGACTCGATATTGGTGACTTGACTACAACACTGCCTATCTGACAGGAAAGCTTCTACTGGGCTTTCTGCATTGGACTTTTAATAACCGAACGCGGTACCAGAAGTTGCATTCAGAGATCATGTGTGCGTGTACTGATCAATGTGTGCATGGGTTGTACATGTACAGTGTACAAGGCCACTTGAATTTCGCGGGCTTTTCCCCTGCTACGGTTGTGGAGTTGATGCAACAGGATGCGGTAAAGATTAATTGCTTATTTAACCGCAAACTGATCCCGAGCTCGGGATCGAACACTCTACCAATGCGAGACCAAAATCTCGGGGTCTGATCCGGGGCCAATGTGGTCCTGAGTACGTTTACACTCAGTTTGTGATCCGGGGCTTATCCCAAGCTCGGTGTTTGACCCCGAGCTCGGGATCAAGTGTAAACACTACAGGGTGTTTGAGGTTGTCTTTCAATGTGTACTTGACCGATGTTTTTTTCCTTTCTCCGTGGTATTACTTACTGTGAGAGGTTGAACCGTTTCCTGAATTTGTTGTCTTAAATTTCCTGTATTTCTCTCTAACTTTTAGACTGCAGTGGGCTGCTTGCCAAGTGAAGTGCAGTGTGTAATCTATGTCAGTGACCTTTGTATTCATGTACTTTGCTGTAAAGCCCAGTTCAAAATGAACCCAGAACATAACACTTTAACAGTCTCCAGGCTCTTAATCTTGCCCTCAAGTCACAAATACCTAAGGAGCATTTGCTGTTTTATTTTCCTTTCTTTGAGATTGAGAGAATTTCCATAGAGTTTGCGTTAATTTGGTTTTGTGTATAGGCCCAAAGTTACTAAACAAATCTATATGTTAATTTGCTATTTTCTTGCTGGTTTAAAGGCACAGGCTCGTCAGCAATGCGCGAGTGCCAAATTCGTGCCACAAAATACGCAGCTCTATGCCTTTGCTATGGAGCTGAGTATTTCGTGGCACTAATTTGGCGCGCGCGCATTGCTGACGAGCCTGTGCCTTTTAAACAAAGGTTGCGATTTGATAAGTTGACAATTTTTACCAACTACATGTCACTATTTGTACGGAGGAAAAAAAAACACATGCTATTTGCAACATTTTGTATCACGAAATGTCAGATGTTAAACTGTTTAAATGCTAGCTTTAAAGCATGCACAACACGGTAATGGCTTTTGCCATATAAATATTGAAACATACTGCTTTGTGCATTCATGAACATACACACAACATAGACCTATAGTAAATATAGTATGTCAATTGCTTTTCCCCACGCTATTTGCCTTAATGGGGTTGTTGCAGACTGCTAAATGAGTTATAAATGGCCAGTTACTGGTAAGCAAACAGTTTTGCATGTCTTTTGTGGCTGGTGATGGAGGTGTATTTGTTTTTCTCATGGGATCTCTTGGTAATGTCAGCTATAAGAATTTAAACCCTTTCACAGTTATTGATGCTTTGCTTGCTTGTTCAGTGGAATATATTTGTGTGGTTTTTAGCCGAGGTCACTGTGCATTTTTTACGATCCGTGCCCGCACACAGCAATGCGTGTACGTACTGCCCCGTGAACAAGATGGCGTCGATAACCGTGAAAGTGTTTATTGTATAAAGCCCTATGCGTATCGGATATTTTTTGGGGGAAAACTTACCGAGACGATGGGTACTTTTTTCCATTTTAAGTCCAATGCGGTTAGCCTAGGACATTTTCCTCTCAGTAACCTTTCCTGAGTCCAGCGGATATACTTATCCTGGCTAATTGCTGCCCAGGAAAACTAACCAGGTAACTTTTCCCGACATGATATAAGTCCAATGCGGACACAATCGAGTCGGTTAAAGCACTCTGTAAGTGTATGTCTGGGCCGTGAAGGTCGTACTGCGAAGGGACACTGCGCATGCTCTCCCACTGTCTCGGTAAAATGTTCCTGTGTCGAAAAAGTCCAAATGCGGACAGCAGTAAAATTTAGCAATTTTAATTTTACCAAGACAACAAGTCCAATGCAGACACTGCTTAAGTAGGCCAATGCGCATGTAGCTATTGCAGTGTCTTTTTAACCGGCATGCATAGCTTTTATATTATTAAATATGTTTTGGAATGGTGCCCACAATCACCAAAACCAATTGAAGAATACGAGATGGAGAGAAATTGGGTTTGTTGGGAAAACATGAGGGATTATACACTTTACTCCTGATCTCAACTGGAAGAGCACCTGCCCGGAAAGTCGGAGGTCCCAGGTTCAAATCTGCTGAGGACCATTTTATTTTTGTCCAAGTATCCCATATTTGGGTGTTTCGTTTCAATGGTGATTGGGCACTGTACCAAATATTGCATTTGTAAAAACTTCACAACAAGATGTTTCTAAGATTGACCGAAAATGACCTTGTACTTTAATATGCTTGAATCTGGAAGTTTTTAAACCATTTAAAGTATGCATGACTTCTTCAAGAATGGTGTGGGTATTTGACGGTCAAGGAACATTAATGATTTTCTGCAAATTACTCTGTGGGTTGTTAAACATATGCAGCTTGTAAAACTCAGGAAATTAGTGAAGCATGCATCAATCTAATGACCAGGGCCCAATTTCATAGAGCTGTTTAACAGCCCATTTTCCGTTAACCGAGCATCAGGCTATTTCATAGACATCGTTAAAGGCAAGCAACTGAAAACCTGCCTTAACAGCAGAACCAAATTTTGCTTAAGATAGTGATGCAACAATGGCGGTTTCCAAGCGCGCGCAGCATGCTTAAGCACGCCGCGGCCGTGAAATAGCGGTAACGTTAGCACAACTTTTCTGCTACAGTAAGCACACGTTTTCAGCTAGCGCTAAAGCAGCTCTATGAAATTGGGCCCAGTTTTCTAGAATAGTCCTTATAATAAGCTGTTGGGAGGTTGAAGTGCTGCATGTACATTGACCAAGGCTAATTTCGTCCATGTATATATGCTGTCTTGTCAGTTTAAGTGGAACTTTGTAGGAATGTGAGATAAGCATGTGTGCTTACGTCAGCATACAGTGATAATAAGTCACGAGCAAAGAGACCTAAAAGATGTGCAACTCTTAAGACTGACAGTTCTTAATGGAGATTCTTTTCTGAACTGAACTGGGTGTGAGTGGGGTATTTTATTTGGTAATCCTATGCACTTGGCTTTTTGTGTAGAAAATACATTATTTAATCCAAGCTTCTCAAAGTCTAGTCTGTTAAGTAAGACTGGCAGTTAGGAAATGGCATTTGAAGGACAAAATCACACTTCACTTTGACTTGTGTATGTCACAGGTAAGAAAATTTCCTTCACTTGTTTGAAAGTCCATTAACACCCCGTTTACACTCGATTCGGCAAAGGCGAATCGAACTCCGCAATTTCCAAAAAGGGGAGTTGAAGCCGGGTAGGCACTAAGTGTAAACGCAAAAGGCGAATTGAAAAAGGCGGATCAGACCTGGGTCTGATTCGCTTTTTTCAAGTCACCTTTTGGGTAGAGTTGGACCCCGCAATCGTCAAGGTCGCTTGTAGTGTAAATGCTACCCGAATACAGATTCGGCAATTTCCTTTGGCGACATCCAGGAGGCCATCGTTTGGCGCGCTTTATTTTGTGCACGTGCGTGATGGAATGTACGCCACTTACTGTGCTGGTGTGCTACTGCTAGTACATCGCTCACGGCACGTTTTGTTGGGCAAAAACTACCCTAGTCCTACTGGAAATTCGTCCTACTGACAAGCACTTCTTCTCTGCATAAATCTACGCCGTAAAATAGCTAAAAGTGGCAACATCATGGCTACAAAAACAAAGGAATTCTCCATGATATTCACTACAGAATTTTCGTCAACAGGAACAGTTTTGCATGCAGCAGCGCAGTAATAACGCGTCGATTTTCACGACACCCACCACGTGTGACGTGCATGCAGCGCTTGCATGCACACGATCATTACACAACAACATCGGGCGTGCGCTTTCATGACCTCTCATTTTGACCTTTCACACCCCGGGGTCACACGCGTCGGTATTTCTGGCACAAAAGGTGGGTTGAGCTGTAGTCTAAACACGGCAAATTGCAGAGTTTGCAGTTTGCTCTGCGGTTGCAATAAAAATGCCGAATCTGTATCCACCTTCGCCTGTTCGAGTGTAAACGCGGTGTAAGATCACCCAGTTGAACATTTTCTTCCTTGAAGCAAGCTGGGTTTAGCAAAACCTACATTGTGTTAAATGCAAAATACACAGGAGAAACATTAAAGTAAACTTGAACACTTTAATGTAACAAGTATAGCGCTAGGCAAGGACCCTATGCAATCAGTTGTATTTTGCTCACCTAACTATACAGTTTGTATCTTTTTATTGAGTTTTGGTAAAAAGTTTTTGAAACCGAACTATCCCAAGTGAATTCTATCGCGCAACATGCTACATTACTACAAACCATTCCATTCTGTGGGCCGAAAATAAATCCACATGCGGACGCATGGAAGAATAATTACCATGATGGACTCGCGGAAACGTTTTACAAAAATTAGTCCAATGCAGACACGGCTTATGATGCCTGGTGATCTGGTGGTGTGCCAGATTCCTAATGTTTTTGTTATAATAGTCTAACATTGTGCCAATTTTGTTGTACATGAAGGTCTACTGGTTATTATTGTTGATAATAACCAGTAGAAGGACAACTGATAGGCCTACGCAGGTTATATCTGACTAATATCTTGGTTCCAAGCCAGCAAGATATCAGTTTTGATCTCAACCAAACTCAATGGTTGAAGGACAACCAATATTATGAAAGGATTGGTTGATTTCTTGGTTGTGCACTCAACCAACCTGGGGCCAATTTCATAAAGCTGTGTAGCAAAAAAAATTGCTTAATCCAAAATTTGTTTACTTTATAAAAATGGGTTAATCGTCAAAATTGTATGTCAACTTATGTTTTAAGCAAGAATAACAGAACACCAGTCAATTGTAAGGTAAATTACATAAGATTTTGCTGAAAACCCATTTTTATGAAGCAAACAAATTTTGGATTAAGCAAATTTTTTTGCTAAACAGCTTTATGATATGGCCCCAGATTGTTCGAAGAACAGCCAGTGAATTGGGTACATGTACATCTTAACTAACTGGATTGGCTAAAAACAACCAATATGAGGTCAACCAATTAGAAATTGTTGCTCTTTCAACCAATCTTTGTTTACAGTGCAACCATAAAATGCCAGTTTACACTCGATTCGAACCCTCAGTTTTCCAAAAAGGCGAATTGTGCTAAATATAAACCAACCCACAATTGTTAAGGTAGCTTGTAGTGTAAATGCTACCCGAATTACAGATTCAGCAATTTAAGTGTCCTTGGGGCAGAGGGTGTGCAGTGTGCACTGCGTGATGGCCAGTTCCGCAACACCAAACAGCCCACACATGTGCTGTACATGTATGCATGAATTTTGTGGTTGCAAAGGCAGATTGAAACCAAATTGGGATTAGGTGTAAACATAGCAAACTTTCAGTTTTTCTTTTTCAGAGTTGGTCTTTTAACTTGGGGTCAAGTAAGTTTTTGGTTTTTGACCTGTGACTTGACTCTGGAGAAAATGATGTGTGACTGAACTTGGGAAATCAGATTGATTTACGACTTGAAATAAAAACTAGTCATCAAGTCCCCAGCCCCACAGACATACATGTATACTGTATAACCAAAACTGCAAGTGCATGCAGTCTCCCGTTCCAGGGGAATAAATTGGAAAGTGCTTAGACGTCACCAGAATGGTGATGGAGTTATTTTGGGGGTGTGTCTTGCAATACCTGGTACACACTGAAGAAGAAACCAATAATACATGGTTTTGCATTAGAAAAGGTGTGCTTAATTGCGAAAGTGGAAATGAATTTGTAAAATAGATGTTGTATTTCATGGACCATATGTACGGTTTCAGTTCTTCAACAGTAATTAATGCCAGCACATATTCATTCAGAATTGCATGAATAGCAACGTATCGGGTAAGTACTTGTGTTGAACATTGCGTACGAATGTTTGCTATGCACACATACATATACTAGTGCAATCTGTTGCCTTTAATATTGGATATTTGAAACTTGTAACTGGATATTGTACTGAAGGTCTACTCAAGTTGATTTGATTGTTGTTAGCCGGCCTTGCATATGCCGTTTATTGAACTGTTTGAATGGCTCTCAATTTAGCCTATAGGAAGCGCGAGTGTATTGCCGGCCGTGTCAAAACCTTGGGGCAATATTGTACATTTGCAGTCAAGCCAATAAAATCAGACAGGAGAACAATGTCCCAGAGAACTGGAAATGTTTCATTTTCTATGTAAATAAAGCTCACTTTACAGCGTGATAAAATAAATATCCTAGGATACATGTAGAGTAAAGGTAATATGATAAAACATGAGGGAGGATGCGAGTAGCAATGGTTACGGGGCACGTCACAAATTGGGGGAAAGTTGGAAAGTTGGATAGTTGGATAGTGATAAAACTACCCAAGTTCCTTCACATTCCCTCATCAGTTGCGGTACCCAAATGATGCAAACCGGCTACTCGACACTGGACAGCCCCGTGGTTGAGTGGTTAAGATGTCTGCCTAGTATGCAGGAGGTCGTGCGTTTGAGTCCCACCCGAGCATGCTTATGAAGTTTTTCTCATAATGCGTGTATCTATTAAAGATCCGGGATTTTAACGGTAAACTCATTTACTGGTAAATAGCGGGTAACAGGAAGTTTCTACTGAGCTGCTCTATTCGGAAAACAGTGGAGCTTGATGGCCTTCGCCACACGCACGTGAGTTTGCCGGATAAAGGTCACATGTAGGGGTCATGCACAGGCATTGGATCAGTCGTGTGTTTACATTTTCTTCCCCGTATGCGCACTCGGGCAGAACGGTGCGTGTTTATATTTGCGCTTACCGGAAAAATTCCCCGGCATTTTCCTTCCTCAAGAAGGAAAATTGCCGGGGAAAATTGTCCCCCGCTATTTACCAGAAAATGCATAGTTCCGACCTGTCAATCAAGCCGAACCCGTCGACCAATCACAACAGAGCTAGCAGCAAGCGCAAGCAGTAACAGCAAACTTACTGTAGCAGTCGAGTTAAGCGCTATTTCATGGTCGCGGCGAGGTTTAAAAGCATGCACGCACTTGGAAACGGCCATTGTTGCGTCACTATCTTAAGCAAAGTTTAGCCAAGCAGTTTAGGCACGTTTTCAGTTGCTTACTGTTAACAATGCCTATGAAATAGCAGCTGTTATACAGCGCTATGAAATTGGGTTATTTCGGGGTAAAAGGATTTATAGTATACCTGGGTAATTTGGACTGTTCACACTACATCCCATGGATTGTAGGAGGGCAGAGGTCAAGTGATGCAGATTATCTGGCTATAGTGTAAAAGCATTATAAAGCCGATCACAAATTACCCAAGGGTGGGGAGGGAATTAAAGTGGGCAAGCTGAATTGCAGTGTTAATGTTGAAGTGTGAAACCAATTCTCTTGGTAGTTTCAATGGTTTGAATACAGCTTATATATAGCTTGCTTGCTATTACGGAAATCCTACCACAAAAACAAACAATATATTCCACTTTCGTATCATAAATCAATCTATGAATATCTATAGGCTATTGTCAAGCAGTATCTATGTATATTGTATCATAATCATGTTATATTGCAAAATTTAGCAGAGAGGACAATTAGCAACTGAGTGTAATGAACGCTAGCAAATTTATATGTTGCACATACCGTACGGGCATAATGCTTGTATTTTTCCATTACACTCAAATGTGTTAAGGACTCAAGATTGAAATCTTTTTGTTCACACTGAATGACATTTCTGTGTTTGTTTCAAATTGAATAAATGTTTGCAATTGGCAGTATGTTTGTATTGCAAATAGTTCCCCATCTGTCAATTTGTGTGCTGATTCATGTGGTTTGAATGGACTTTGGAATGTTATTGCTTTATGTGTCTACAAATACATACATGAGCAATTCCATGATCAGGGGGACATTTCCACAAAATTTGCAATTATATATTATTAGTTATCCCACGAGCGCGAGTGGAATACGGCATTATGTAGTGCGTCTGCATCCCATATCCCACGAGGCCGAAACGAATTTATCTTCAAGCAAACTAGACGCACTAATAACGCGCGCAGTCTGCGCGAGATTAAAGTACGACTCCGTGCATATGCGTAGGGACGCAGTTATCTTGGAATACCATGGCGCATTACGCAGAGTGCAATATGAGAATCGAAAGAGTATTATGAAACATTATCACACTGTTGGTTTCCATGGATCCACCAATCAAAACCACGGATTTAAGTTTGCTTGAGGATAATTGTGTATAAACCAACTTTAAATGATAGCATATTTTGTTGAACTGTTGTGAAAAATGCACTACAAATTTATTTTTGTGTGGAAAATGTCATAAGTTTGGTACGTGTACATGTAGGCATGAGACAGCTGTAACATAAGTAACTGTAACGTTACTAACCATGATTTTTCAATAAGCCTACTTCTTGAAATTGGTGAGAGAAGGTGTGACTTGGCATTTATAAAGACACACGCCAGTAAACAAGCAATGAAAGAAATATAATGGTTTGTTTCAGTTAATTGTCTTGTTTGAAGAAACATTGTTTTAAGACATGCATTTTGTCCATGTCCTTTTTTTATAACGTTACTAACCGGGATTAAAATCGTTATTACAATTCACAAAATAAGGCTAAATAATTTTAGTTATTACTGTCCAGTAGATATTGTGAGATGCATTGATGGTAACACAATGGAGAACTGACAGGCTTGCGTGTTGATATAACAGAGGATTGAACTCCAGTAAATTGCTAATATGTACCATGGAATTGCCCACATGTACACCACTACCATCATCACCCAAAATGGTAAACAGGACTACCCGAACCATTGCAAGGTGTACAAGCTATGTTTTAAGCACGTGAGGAATTCCACAAAATCACGACTTTAGTGGAGACTGTTACAAAAATGGTGACAACGCAAGTTTAAGCACACCAGTTTTAACACAGTTGTATGTAAACTTCTGACTACAACTGTACATGTTGTCCTTGTGGTAGAGTGTTCTTTCTTTGTAGTATTTGAAACATTTCTATAGAAACAATACCATGTCACATGTTCTCACTTAAAAGCCATAGTTCAAGAATTCTCAAAATAACTGCATTAAAGAATAGCCTGCAGAACTTTCAACTACTACAGCAATATTTCACACAAATATTTGAAAGGGGAAAATAATGTCAACATTGCATGGATGACGTCCGGATTACGATGACTATCATGACTGGATGACGATCACGACTGCAACATGCCGTGAAGTATGAAAATTGTGCTGTGACCTGACTCACACCCTCTCGAGTCCGAGTGCAAAACTGCCAAACATGGTGACTTATACATAAAGCGTATTTAGACGCAAATGAAAAGTAATTTTGCAAGTGGTCAGATGGGATATTGTTTGAAAAGTCAACTGTCATTTGCTACCTTTATAAAAAAATAAATGTGGCATGTGGACGGTTTTCTGGAGAATAAAGCAACCTTCTGCAAATTGTGTTTTCTCTTCCTTTAAAGGCCTATTGTATCATTTGCAATGACCCAATTTTGTTTTTCATGAGTTGAAAACCTTACTCAAAGTGTTGATGGCAATATGGTAACAAACACCACATGAATTTATTTCCGTCCAAAATGGTATTTCGTGTTGGAAATTAACAACCGAAGGTGGTTTTCTAAAAAAGTTTTTACCATTCACTTGTACACGTAATCCATATAGATATTCAAGGTTTTCTGAAGCATTGATGCATCTATGTAGCTACAAATTCTTCAGGCTAGTTTACCATCATTCTTTTTAAGATAAGTTACACTCTTATTCCACAAAATCTGTGAAATCTTGCAATTGATGCATAGAGCCTTAACCCTTAACCCTTGGTCCTATAGAAAATCGTGTATAGCCACTAGGCGATTTGTGCAGTACCAGACAGATACAGATACAAATTGGAGGATTTGGTACCGTTAGGGTTAATGAATTTAAATTTGTAACACTGGCTACCCTACTACAAAAAGTGAGGTAAAACATAGGACAAAAGAGGGCGCACTTCCAATTTCTGTGTAAGAGACACTGGGCGAATGCACATACATGTCTGATTGTTGTATTTAATGTGTCTGTGAATTTTTATAGTATACCAAACATTTTTTGTGGGCCCTTTCTTGTTTGTTAAAATGATGTGTAACATGTTTTTTTTTTATTTAGGCCAATGAAATTAGATTACTAGTTTCTCGTCAGCGCCCGCATGTGATTTTGACCCCGCACCAAAAATTATGCCAAAATGTCATTATTTTGCAAAAAAAGGGGAAAAATCAGATGCAAACTACTTTCCATTTGAGTTGTGCAGTGGCGATCTGTGTTTTGCAGCTCTTGTGTTTATATTCAAATATTATTATATTGCTCTTTCATAACCAGACATCTCCTTTGTAATTTCCCATGATTTTGTCATCTCAACTTGTTCCTTCAAACACAAGCTACCCGGTTTAACTCAATGGAATTGATACTGGCACCAAACCATTTCTGGGCGAGTTTAGAGCCTTAATAATCAGTTTCTAAATGGCAGTTCGTGTATGTGTAAAGGTTGTATTTTTCCTTGATTAAATAATGAATAATGAAAAAAATCCCTCACCAAAATTTGATAAATGGTTGACGAGAAACTAGTAATCTAATTTCATTGGCCGTATCTAGTTATTTCTATAAGTGATGGCCATGCAACAAATTTTATGAAATTAAATCTGAGTCACAAATTTTATGCAATTTTTACAATTAATCGATGTATTACAAGTAGAGAACTAAAGCTGGTACACACTGAATGGGGAAAACAGAAAAATAATAGTAGAGAGGTTTTGCAAGGTGACGAATACGGTTACGATTACGGATATAATAACGGTAACCGTTTATGTCGATGCGCACACTGAACGGGGTTTCGCACTGTGCATGTGAATGTACATGTACATATCTGCAAAATCTGCTCTGCCCTTGGCTTTGATTTTAACAGATTTTTCTCGCTTTCACGTGGGCATCACACATTTAATTTGATCTACATTCACGGATTATACATCAAAAAGAAAAAAAATGCATACAACTTAATAATCCATCACGGATAAAGCGAAAAATCTGCATAACCGGTATCTGTTTTTAGGATACGCCTATGAAGGCCGATAGCCGTAGTCAACGTGTATGAAAACATGTGTACTTCGGTTACGCGTCACAGGAAGCGCATAAAGTCATGACGTATCCGTATCCGTATCGGTATTCGTGACGGTGTGAAACCTCTCTATTGTGTTAATCAAGAAAACAGTCAATGGAGCAAATAATTGAACTGTTTATTGCAAGAAATCAACCATTAAATCATTTTGTAAACATCTGATAAGGGCGATGCATCAATCATAGCCTATCCCATTGAATACAAATGAATTGCATTGTGGCTATAACCACTGGACCATTTTACTATTGTATGCCATCCGAGTACAATGCTATCTGCCATTGACGTTGGCTAAACTGATAATATGAACTTGAACTTTTCGTGAGAGTAGCAGATAATAATGATAAATTGATGTAATTTCCTACAAACGTGATAAAAGTTAAAGATAGTATACATGATTGGTAAACTCTTACAAATAGTTTTATCCCTGTGTATGGTTGAAGATATGCATGATTAAAACCAACCTGAGCAAAAACCAGCTCCGTACTTCGTACTTTTGAGAAAAAAGTCAAAAAAGGGTTTGCAGTCATTTCGCCCTAAACCACGGCCTGTGCACGAAGTGGTTTTGGGCGATGTAGTGTTTGGACGAAGTGATTTGGGGCGAAATGGCACTTGGGCGAAGTGGTTTGGGGGCGAAATGGTTTTGGGGCGAATTTAATTTTCGTCTCATGAGACGAAAAATAATTGTTTTACTAATTTCTCAAAAATTATAGCACTTAAAATCATTTCAGGGGAAGTTTTCTACGGTCATCATGTTTTTATTGTGTAAGTTAGGCATAAATCTGTGAACTTTTCGGATTTTCGAGATACCAATCATGTATACTGCCTTTAAACTGGACATTTTATTTATATGTGCCTGTAAAATAGTTTGTGCGTATTTAGTGTGGTGCCTAAAAACCACATGAATTAAATAATAAGATAAGGGATTGGAAAGAAATTGTAAGGTCCTCATCAAGATTTGAACCCGTGACCTCTGACACACAAGGCAGATGCTCTACCAGCTGAGATATGAGCACAGTGGTATACTCCTTCAGGTTTTCCTGAGAAAACAATTTTTCTCTATTGCGCAACTGAGCAAAATAAGGTCAAAACAAATAATTTAAAAAGATTATATGGACAGAATTATTTGTGTGTTCACTAATTAGGCAATACCTTCCTTGGGCATTTCAAGTCAAAGCCTAACTAAGTAAGATTGTTAGGTCTGGGCCTCCAAAATATTTCAAGGATTGAGAAAATTTAACCAGGAATCCTTGTCACTCTCAAGCATTGGTTTCCTTTCACACGATGGCACTTTTGTAAGATTTTCTCAAGCATGAGAAAATATCTCAAACGGAACCTGCGAGTTTTTTGGGCCTTTTGTAAAAAGGGCTATGATCTGTTTTTCAGCAATTCTGGGAACAAAACCATTATAAATCAAAAGGATATCAAAAAACACATCTGATGATATTTCAACTCCATCAAATGTACCACGTTTTCCAAAAACATGAAAAATCCATGTATGTTTTGCCGCTCTTGATGAGGAGTTTCAAAATGACTTATTCTAAATTCGTCTCTTTGTTTCAGTTGGTCGCGTACGTATCTGTTGCTCGCTTCATACTGGTTGTGTGCGCGACTGGTCCAGTGCACATGCACAGCCTAATTAACTGCCTATACGGAAAGTGTGCAAAGCTTAATCGTGCAGCCTGTACACAGCGCCCATTTGGGACCACCCAGATGCGAACCAACTAAGTAAATCATTTGCAAACGATCTAAATAATTTCATCTTCATAGATTGTTTTCTGATAAAATTATATAATCTCGGGCAGAAACATTTTATTGGATAGTTGCTACCAGTTCAGTCTTTACTTTGAGGAAGGTTTTCCTAGTCAACTCGTTCATTAACTTTTTGGGTCATTGCAAATGATACAGTGGGCCTAACACTTGAGCATTGAGTATTCATGGTGAGAACTTGCCATGAAACAAGAAGCTTGCAAGCAACCCAAGATACTTCCAAGCAGTATTTCCCTGAAAGAGATATCCTATTTGAAATGTGCCGAAGCAGGAAGTGATTAAAATTAGCTGAGAACAAATATCATGTTTTGTATCCTTTTCATAGTTACTGGTTTCACTCGAACTGTCATTTTCAGGACAATGACCCCAGACCAGTTACAAAATTGAATGGAAGAAGCTTCTGCCATGCAAATACTTAGGGCGTGTTTGTTTCGGCGAATCCAGAGCCAGATCTGTGCAGATCTGAGGTGAACTCGTTCACTTCGCACATATCCTGATCAAGATCTGTGGTCTTTGGAATCCTTCTCGCTAGATCCAAAACGGCGGCGTGAACGTTTGGAAGATTTTTGCAAGTGAAGTTGAATTTTTTTTTTATATGGCTTTTAAGTATCACCCTCTCAATTTGTCGGACCTTGTTTACATTATCAAAAAAGTTGGTTTAAATCCATTGGCAAATGAAAAAGTTATTTAGGATCGAAAGTATGACCATTTTTTGACACGTATTACTAATTTTGTTGAAAAATCCATATAGTTCACGCATTCAGCATTCAAAAACAGATTAACATTTTAAGACGCCCTGTACAGGCAGCAATGTCACAGAAAACCTGTATAATCCATGCATGTTTTTTTGTGTGTTAAGTGAATGCCAAAAATAGCATATATAAACTGGGCTCAAAAAGAAACGTATAATTTTTCACATGGTCATATCTTAAAATCCTGTCCATCAAAATGAACCAAAAGGACACACCGGATTACTTCAATACTCTACTCTAAACACATTTCAGTAACCAAGCAGTTGCCCAACTGACAGAACTGACAGAACTAAAAAATGCACTGGCATGGAACCGCTTGATGTATCACATGTCACAGCCCAATAATTTCATTCAGAGATTAATGTTCAAAGCTGTTCAAGAATCAAAGCACACAATGGTGAAGGCCAGATTCGAACTCGGCACCTGTGTGATGGGTGCTCTTGTTCCCCGGATGGACAGGATTTTAAGATATGACCATGTAAAAAATTATAAGTTTCTTTCTGAGCCCAGTTTATATAACCCATTTTTAAAAACTTAAAGTGTTTGTTACAATTGAAATCAACACTTTAAGGAAAGTTTTCTTGTCAACTCGCGAAGTAAAATTTTGGGTCATTGCAAATGATACAGCGGGCCTTGAACTAAATATGGAGGAAGTAATAGCAATTTGGGCCCATAGTACATTGATCCAATAATTTGGTAACTTTGGCATTATCACCAGGATAAGTGGAATATACAGTGTGGAAAGTTGCCATGTGGCTGCTTTTCAAGTATTTTTTTCAACTGTGTTTATGGCACATCATTTAATACAAGTTACAACTAACTTTTAAAGAGTTGTGTAAGTTGAGCTAGGGCATTATAATGGTTATTGCAGACTTCTTGCAGTATGTTTTCCGGACGAGAATCATATCGGATCATTAATATAATTAAATTAAAATATTCAACATGTCAGAAGCATATGATACTTATTTTGTCCTTGGACGAAGTGCAAGAGGACAGGAAGAAATTCTGGGTTTTAAAGGTGGGAGGAAAACCCAACTGAGGAAAACCAACGGAATCGAGCATGGACTGAGAACCCAATCCACATACTGACTCGGACGGGAGTCGAACCAGGGACACAGAGGTGGAAGGCGAGAAAAGAACTGCTACGCCAACCTGATTTCCCGAGAACAATGTTGCATCAGATCTAGTGAACTCAAGTTAGATCTGATCCCGTTCGTCATCCTATAGAAGTGGGTAATAATGCCCTAGTTGGCTGTGGAGAGGATTCCGCTTTCAGCTAGGTTTAGAGCTATTGAGGCCACCCAATGTTAAGACTTGTTTCTTGGGTGTCAAACGAGGAACACAATTTTGACCTGCATACAGTAAGTGGGTCAAAATCTGTATGGATAGGAGGAACTATATGTTGAATGATATGCTTAGCTTCCCGGTTGATCGATTTTAATTAGAGAAGTTGTCTGTGTCATTTTTCACCCATTTAAATAATTGGTGCTTTCAGTTCATGTAGAAGCGTTACATTATGTGAGTTTGTTTCTTGTGGCAATATGTACTAGGCCTACATGTACTGCCATTTTGTTTTGTTACTGTTATTACTGTTGGTGCTGGTGCACTTAAAGGGCCTGTGACATGCTAAACAACTTTGTGCCTAAGCTTTGCTTCATAATGACGGATTACTTGTTCAGCAAGACATACTATTGTTCGTTTGGATGTAAAATCAATAAAAGGTGGCATTTTTCAACTTTGAAGATTTCACTGCATTAAATCACAGACAGAGGGCGCTGTTTTGAGTGCATCACATAAGGAAGACAGAAGGGAAAAGTTAAGAAAAAAACATAAGACTTCAAGTTGGACTTGTGGCAAATTGCTGCAGTTTCTACCCCCAGTTTTGTCATGGCTTACAGCAGGCAACATGTAAAACAAACTCAAACAGCCATGGATTACAAAAGTTTCAGGAAAATTGAGAAAAAGGTGGAATCTTTTGTGCACAGTGTAATGTGAGTTTCCTGTGTTTGCCTCTTGTGACATAGTGACCTTGGTCATGAATATGCATATTTTCATTAGCATAAAAACTAAAAACCTTTGTTTTAACCCCCAAAGCAAGCTCCAAATAGGATTGTTATGACTTTAACTGAGTAGAGTGGTTTTAAAGCATAGATTTCATTGATAAAAATCCTAAATAAGGGGCCCTTTAAATCGATAAAATTTTGATGTTGTGCAGCGACCTCAGATGGACCAATTTTAGTCTATAGTGGTGTTCCCATTGGACTATTTTTGGTAAAACTCCTGTGGTTGTGCGGGGGAGTAACAAAATTTAGTTCAATGGGGACGCACGGAGAATTAGCGTCCCTGTAAAGTTACCGCGACCACGATGTAAAACTTACTGGGCAAGAGAGGCCGTGGAAACTTTCCGCTCAGCCGCGGGAGTTTTACAGAGCCCTTGAAAAGTCCAATGGGAACAGTTTCACCCTGTAAAATTAACATGACTCTGCAATAAACTATGGGCCTGAACGGCAAAGGTTTACTGTAAGGTCGTGGTAGCTTTCCGCATAGGCACTGAAAACAATTGCAAATGGGAACGCATGGGAAGATTACACGAAGGAATGTTAACGAAGGTTGCGGTAACTTTCCACGAGGCAGCGGAAAAGAAAGTCAAATGGAAACAGGCCTTTAGAATCTGAATCTCCCCACTCCAACCATTTGGTGTCAAAAACCTTTGAGGAGAATTGTGCACAGAAGCAGCCGAACTTGTCCTATGTCATTACCGTTTTTGGTATGTTATCCACACACCTTGGATTTTTAGGGTTGTAACATTTATGACCTGTAAGTTGCGTTGTACTCTGTGGAATTCGGAAGAAGCCAGGTGCATATGACTGTTTATTTGTATGCGCTGGGAGGGGTGTGCAAAAGCTAGGGTACATGAAATGTTGCAGAGAAAACCTTCTGTAGGTGCTTGTACATGTATGTTCCATTGAAGTCACCGAAGTTTTTTGGGGAGTGTGGGGTGGGGAGCGCAGGGGGCACTTAAAGGAGTGTGTCCAGGTCACATTTTTTGACTGCCCCATCCACAATATTTTTTTGGATGAAGGACGTTTACTCCAAACTGCTGCCAAATTGAACGGAATATTTAGTTGGATCCGGTTTGACTGTGTCAGGTTTGTCAAATTCTTACGGCTTAATTACAGTATGTTTATTCTGGATCCTGATCTCGTGATCAGCTCTGGGAAAACAAACCGAGTGTAAATTAAGGCTCACGGGACCAAACTTGGCCCCAGATCAGGTCCTGATAATTGATCCCCAATAAGGGAGGATCAAACTTCAAGTTTGGGACCAGTTTGTGGTAAAATAAGTAATTAATCCTGATACATAACTGTAGCAAGAAAGTGATATTCCAGAAGTTGCTGCTTGTGTTCATGTACACATTATTATTGTGTGTTAGTTTGTTCTAGGTCATTGACACAAAGTGCTAGCTAACTAGCACCACCCAAAACACATATCAGTTGAATAGAACTTAAGCTCCACCTCCAGAGATAACTCTGGAGCAAGCGGCTCCGCAATTCTAGCTCAACTTCTGGCACGGCGGGATTTCCTCTTATGTCACAAAGTTGCAGCAACTATATAAATGCAGCCAATTTGCATTCAAGTTGCAGATTGAACATAACTAACCTGACTTCACAATGAATGTGGGGGATGACTGAGACACACACATGCAGTATTGCATCAGTTGACGAAACTGAAAACAGTGTGGTTTTTATAGCGGTATAGATCAATGAGGGTTTTGTTTAAGTAATTGCCACATGTACTGATCTCTGTACTACAATGTACATTGCATCTTGTGGGGAATGCACCAGTGAACTATAGGGCTTGGGAATTGACGTCACGATGCCATTATTACGCAAACAAACACCTGGTCAAACAAACAACTGATGCGTGTCCTGCACGCGTGAGAACAAAACAAGCTGAACGTACATTGCGCACATTACTGCCACATAACGTGGCGGAAACCACTGCATTGTGACGTTGCTTGACATCACATTCCCAAGCCCTATAGGCTGAAAGCATGATCCACCATTCAACATTAAAAGATAATTTGTAATCCGTGAGCTCCTCTGTGACTCAAGCTCCAAAGTTATCACCATACAAATGGAAGAACATTTTGGACAATAACACAAGCTCCAGCGGACTCCACCGAGTTAAAAATTGGATTGGGCTAACTAATAAGTAGCCCTCCGTATGTGCCTGTACCTTGTCTATTTGCTTGTTTTTGTCTCAAAAGGAGGCAGCCCTTTAAGATAAATGTGGATATTAATCAGTTTATATTTTCCTGTCCATTTCAGGTAGCACCGTTGCCAGGCAGTTTCACTCAATCGTCAGTTCATAACCACCAGGGTGGACAAGCAGTTGCAGCGTAAAGATCGCGAAGTTCTATCATTTTGCAGAACTTTCCCAGACCAAAACTCCCACACACACACTTAAACAGAATGGAGGTTGAGTCGGGTCGCGATGAGTACACACTGCAGCCCTATGAAAACAGACGATTTAGCAGGGTCCGGTCATGGGTGCGCAGTAATCTCCTGTTGTTATTCACCCTCGTTGCGGTCATCTCTGGCACTGTTCTGGGGCTCGTACTGCGGATGGCCAAACCCTCGGAAGACGCTATTTTGCTCATCGGATTTCCTGGGGACATCTTGATGAGACTGCTTAAGATGTTGATCCTGCCACTTATAGTTGGGAGTCTCATCACAGGTAAGAGCGTTTTGGGCGCTAAATCAGTCGCTTCTCGCACAGCCTCGACTGAGTTTTACGACCATATCTAAGAGTCAACGGCGGCTCATTAAAATACGAAAATACAATAAAAATTCCGTGCGTTTTTAACATTCAGGAAGCTAGCTCTCTTTCATATTTTTTATTTAAAATAAGTAAGATGTGAAATCCCAAGTGAACAACTCTCGAACAGCCAAACTATGTTTGGTTTGATGCGGTTCGGTTCGGAAATGCCAAGTTCGGTAAAATCTCGTTCAGTTCGTCCGTTTGGTTACAACATTACCAAAAATGGTACCAATCTTGATATTAAACCCTCTTTGTGTATCTGTCTTGTAGGACTGACTGGCCTAGACACAAGGGAAAGTGGTAAGCTGGGTCTGCGTGCACTGATCTACTACTCAGCTACAACATGCATTGCAGTTATCATTGGTATCATTCTGGTCTTGAGTATACATCCTGGTAGAGTGGACACTAAGGATCACCTTGGGGAAGGAAATGCCAAGCCAGAGATAACCACAATGGATGCCATTTTAGACCTACTTAGGTAAGCCTCAAAAGCCTGATTGTAGCAATTTAACATTTTACTTCGTGAGTTGACAAGAAAAATCTGACTAATAGTGCTGATAGCAATGGTAACAAACACAATTTTTTCCCCAAGTAAAATGGTTCCTTTGTGTGAGAAATTTCCAACTGAAGGTGCTTTTTTATTTTTGTAATTGTTTGCAGACAATTTTATACTATTTATTCAACACAAAAACCATGCATGGAGGTTTTTTTTTGATTTTCTGCATTACTGCATCTGGAATTTGTGGCTGAAATTTCTACAAGGCAATTTATCAACATTATTTTTTAGTTTTGTAATACTGTTAAAATATTGTAATTCCTGTTTTAAAAAGTTTTCCAATCATGTAATCTGTCTTTAAGTTCTCTGTACACACACGAAAAAAGTTCCGTTGTTTTCTGTTTATTATGCGGGGCACTCGCTTTTGGGCCCCGCATTGTTACAGTTTTGAACGTGGTAAAACTGGTGTGTTTTTATCATGCGTGGTTCTTATTTTCACAGTTTGGGGTGCCGGAAGCCCGCGGTACGTTTTTGTCCGTGATTATCCCTCGTAAATCCCTACACATGACCACAGCATTCCTTGATATACCAAGGTTGCATTTTCGTAACATATCCATAGCCTACCCATCACTTTCCATTGTTAAATGGGACCCATTTCTGACCATGAGTAATGCCGGATAGGTAAAGCCTTTCATCTTTTTCCAAGATGTGTGCCGAGCTGAACAAGCAGGTACTGATTTATGGTCATTCATTACGATCATTCGTTACAGTCATGTGTAGTGTACATCGACCTTGCAACTGGAAGCAACTGGAAGCAACTGGTAGTAACTGATGTTTTCTGGCAACTGGAAGCAACTCACGGCAACTGGTATACTATAGCAACTGAATCAGTTGCTTAAAAAGGTTGATGTACGCGCACTTGCAACTACTGCCGCGAGTTGCTCACGTTCTACTTTCTGGCAACTAGTTGTATCCAGTTGCGGTCAGTTTCTTCGATGTATGTGTACTTGCAACCAGTTGCTGCCAGTTACACGAGTGAATCTGATCACGTGGGTGTACATCGACAGCAACTAGAAGCAAGAGTTGCTTCCAGTTGCAAGGTCAATGTACTCCAGCTTTACCGAGTTGCCGTGTCGATGTGCGCGCTCTGGAAATGTAGACCTGGTTGGATGCTCCTGGTTGCTGCTAGTTCCGCAACTGATCAGTTGCTGTTGATGTGCGCGCTATGCCCACATCAACGGCAATTGATCAGTTGAGTTGCTTCCAGTTGGAAGGTTGATGTATGCTAGGCTTTAGGTTATGCAGTAGAATGCGAGTACACTATCAGTCAATTTCGACATTATCATGTTATGACCGATAATGTAACAAATGTTTTGAGAATTTCTTTTTTCTTGCTCTTTCAGAAACATGATGCCTGTGAACCTGGTGCAAGCTTGCTTTGAACAAGTCAGTGAATACCTTTTACTACTCTGTAGAATAGAATAGGAATGGGCAGAACTTTGACCCACTATTTTTTATACGCCATTGAAATTATCAAATTTTTAAAACCCTTACTCGTAGGGAACTTCATTTCAAATCTTGCATAATTCATTTTTTTTTTTCACTGATTATACTTGCAGTGTCAAGATCTTTGGGATCTAATGCATGTAGCAACAATTAGGATCTGAGTTGTTCCCCCATTAAACTGCATCTTTTTAATATGACACAAATCAAATGTAGATGGCCAATGAAGGTGTGATTTTCTAGCATAGGGCATGCCATATTTCTACCAAAAAAAAGAAGACAATAACAGTACTTGCCACAAAGAGCGATGAATTTAGCATATAACTCTGTAATGAGATTGTGCACTGGAGAGAGCTACAATCCTGGACAAAATAGCTTGGGACACCCCGGCTAAGCCCGTGCAACCCCCGCGCAATGTTTGGTCGCTTGGGTGCGTGCCACCGAAATCTGCACCAGTCGGCGTCAACATTGAACAGGGGAACGGGGGGTACCCACTTTAAGTGTCCCAACTATTTTGTGCAGGATTGTCTGAGTTTTTGCAGCGAATATCTGAGTCTCATTTTTTGACGTATTGGTTTTTCTGTGCAAGTTTAAGTAAACCCAACGGGGAGACGAGCTCTAGCTCTATGTTAATTACAACTTAACAAATTGTTTTATCTTGAATTAGTACAGCTATGAGACAGGAAAAGCTATGTACCTCTTTGTTTTGGGACCATACAAGCACTAAATTATTCTTTATTCTGGGCGTTTTTCCCCTCCTCGGGACACGCTACCTGCTGAAATTCCACGCGCACTGCACAAGCATAACAGAGCTCTCATGCCAGTGTACTTGTACATCTGACCGATGCAATAGCACAAATCAATGCCAATTGATGAGGGCGCCCTTACACGGAAAAAAAAAGAAAAGGGAGTAAAGAGTGGGAGGGGCAAAAAATACCACGTGCAAGGGGCCACGTTGCACAACATGCTTTTTTACTGCTTCCAATTCCCTTAGAGACGTTAAGAAGTATCACAACTTGAAAAAAAGAATCTGACGCAATCCATAGTACATGGCAATTGCTCGAGGGCCGTTTGTCACGCTTTGGTAGGAAATCTATTTTGAAATTGATGTGTTCTCAAATGATTCACCCTTGCAACAATAAAAGGACCAGTTACTTAGTAGCTGTTATTGTTTGTGTGGTGAATCGTTTGAGAATTGAACTGAATACAATCCCAGATTGAGCAGGTGTCAGAAATGGCCGAGTGGATAAACTATTGTGCGACTAGCAGTGAAGGTGAGGGTTCGAGTCCCACCAATGACAGATTTTTTTTTTCCTAACGAACCGTGGCGACTTTGAAGTTTAAAATGTGCATCATATCCAATTATTTGAAGTTTGGTTTAAAGAAGCCGAAAAGTCCAGATTTTTAACAATTCCGAAAGGTATTTTTTTTCTTCCCATTTTCAGACAATCCTGGACAAAATAGCTTGGGACACCCCGGCTAAACCCGTGCAACCGCCGCACCCCCGCGCAATGTTGGGTCGCTGTGGTGTGCGCCACCGAAATCTGCACCAGTCGGCATCAACATTGAACGGGGGAGCGGGGGTACACACTTCAAGTGTCCAAACTATTTTGTCCAAGATTGTAGATGCAGTCAAGAATATAGTTATATACATGTACATGTGCAATAAAAAATCCATTATGTTGACAGCACTGAATGGTACTACTGTTTATTTAAGAAGCAAGTTCAGAAATATAATGCCAAATCATTCTTGCAACATTTTGCAGGCAACAACGTATTACGCAGATGAAGAACAGTTCGGGAGAGTTCCAGTCAATGTGACGGTATGGATTAACAACACCTACAATGAAACAGATGACATATGGGCCACCGTGAGCCCAGTCAACTTCACTGACGACCAAGTGGCTTTTGTGAAGACGGAAATTGAGACCATTAGCTTGGGCATGAAAAAAGTGCGCAAAATAGGCTACAAGGCTGGCATGAATGTGCTAGGTAAAGATTTTCTTCAGTAAAAAATAAAAATTATATGTAAAATGAAGCTTTAGCAGACACCGTATGTTTCTGATACTGTGCGGCACAAAGCCCCAATCTGACGTGCGTCCATGCTGGGCGCACCAAAGCACACGCGTACGTGAGCGTCATGCATTGAGTGAATGCATCGTGTGTGTGTGTGTGCAACGTGTGCGTGTGTGTGCAACGTGTGCGTGAGTACAGTATCACAAAATACTGTACAACAGTAAAAAAAGTGCATGCAGTTGTAAACATTACAAATGAATTGATGTTTTCAACACCAAACAGATAAAAGTCTTTCGGAAATCTTACAAAACAAAGAAGGTATAAGCTTCATTTTATATAACAACAATAATATTGGATGTCATTTTGGGTGATATGAGAATATACTGCACTCGTCATGAAAATACCGAACTCGCCTTGGCTCGGTTGGTATTTTCATGACTCGTGCGGTATCTTCTCATATCACCCTCAAAGCCATCCAATATTATATAATTATTCTCTAGTAGAGGTACATTATGTTAATAAGCCTGTGTAACATTTACACAATGGCTGGTGCACTTGATCCTTAACAGTTAACATTCAAATGTTTAGAAAGTCACATACTAAGCTGTTGTTGCTATGCGGTGCATGTCATGGCCTACAAACCAGCTGTCTGGTTGCCTTGTGCCATTCTCTTCTGTGGTGAACACAGTATTAATTCTGTACTTTACACTTGCGGTGTGCACCACATAGCAACAAAAATTTAGTAACTGACGGTTTCCATGAGGTAGCATGCGTCAAATTACGTGAACATGTGATTTGTCATTGGCTAGTTTTATTCTTTGCCGCACAGAGCAATGTTTTTGTCCCTGCACTACACAAATTACATGCAACTTGTTGAGGCTTATTTCTTGAATTCATCATCTTTTTGCATCCAGGTATCATCACATTCTGCATTGCGTTTGGCCTGTTGCTGAGTCGAATGGGGGAGAAGGCACGCGTCATGATTCAGTTCTTTGACATTCTGGCTGAGTTGTCCATGCAGCTGGTTAACCTCATTATGTGGTGAGTTAAACAAAAAAATACTGCACGGTGGAAATCTAAGGCCCGCTTCAAACGTCGCGCTGATTTTTTAAATTCGACACGGCACAAGCACGACGTTTAAAGCCATTTGGCTCGGCAAAATGAATTCGGCACGGCTTAAAAATTTAGCTCGACAGGGTCTGCCGTGCTAACTCAATTTAGTGCGACACAAGCAAGGCTTGGCTTTAAACGTCGTGCTTCTGCCGTGTCGAATTTAAATCCAGTTCGAAGTTGGTCCGCAATTTTGTTCACAACTAGGAATGCGCATGCTCGCAGCACGTATGTGAGTAAAGAAATAACCAACAAACAAGTGCATCAAAATAATAAAATGGCAAAGTACAATGGACAGAATGGAAAACACACGTGCACAACGTCCATGACATGCACAATACTCATCCGCCATGTTGGATGTATTTAAGCTCGACTGGGAGTTTGCAATTATGTTCGACGTTTGAACGAACTTACAAAAATGGTGCGGTGACAAATTTAAGAATATCGTCACAGCATTTCCATCCCCACAGTGGTGCCTGAAAGTCTAATTCAAAATTTACACAATCTATAACTCTTTATTAACAACAGAAAATATGAGAGGCTCTATTATGGAAGCGTGTATTCTTTGCAGGCCCGCAAAAGTCCCGCTTTTGAAGGCAAAAAAAAAAACACCTCTCCTTCAAAATTTGGAACACACATGGGTTCATACCGGCGTACTGGTAATTCTAGCAAATCATATGGATTTGAAGGCATATTTTGGCATTTTGTAGCAAGTCATAATACTTAAAATATGGCTAGGATTTGCACATGCATCTAAAACCGGTTAACCGGTTAACTGACACTTACAGTACCGGCCAAAAGTTTGAGTACACCTGTTGAAAACTATGTTTAGTAACATTTTACAGCATTTTATGCCCAGTACAAAAAACACAGTATGCAACCAATATATTCAATCATGTCATAGAAATGTCCTTGAAACTTCAGAAATGTCTCTTTATCTTTCATTCCTCAAAATAGCCACCTCTGTGTTCATATAAAAAAAGTAGCCTCTGAAGGTCACACAAGTTTTAAGAAGTATACAATGAATACAATATTGTATTATGTAACAGATTATGTGTAATAAGTTCTTTTGCATGTGTTCTGACTGTTCTCTGATTTTTTTAGGTCCCTGGATACCAGAGCGTGTCCAAAATCACTTTGTACTAGCTGAATGCACAGTATTGGCACCAGTCAGTTCTTGACCACTATCAGATAGCTATCTAGTCTATATTTGCCTTTCCTGCATACACAACTGTTGTAAAATGGCAAAAGGACCCCAGTTGAGTAAAGAAAAGGGCAAGATGTGATTACTCTACGAAATGAGGGTCAACCTTACAGACTATACATAGTTTTCAACAAGTGTACTCAAACTTTTTAAGAGAATTGCAAACTGGTTACTGAATTAAAGGAGCTTGTTCAGATTTATCCATAAAATAGATTTCCTTCAAAAAACTATCCATGGGAAGAAAACAGGAAATTTGCAATCTCCAATTTGGATGTGGAAGCAAAAAGGTTGGTGTAATCACTGCACTGCTTTTATGGAACAGATCAATTCGTTTACAAAACGTTGGTGGTGTTTTGACGGATGTCTTGAAAATGTATAGATTGAGAGTGCATAATTTCAGAATAATAAGAAAAATATGACAATATGGTATTTAAATTTCATGGAAACAATTGGGGGCTCAAAAATGTGATCTGGACACGCTTCTTTAAATGTAAATTCCAAACCCCAATATTCGCTCATTCCCAGCGCGCCTTACAGGGCTAATGTGCCTGCACAGACGCAAAGGTCACATATGCAGCCCCGCGGAGCATTGTGGGTTGCTTGCTGCCAGACGAATGATTAATAAATAGTATGTTAACGCTTATCCATTGCAAAAATTACCTTGTCTGCTGGAAAATTGTATTTACGTCTGTTTACAAGAAAAAGATGTGACCTCGTGGTCACGTGTTGTATAATATTTTGGCCAATGGGGGTGCCAACAAATTAGCCTGTCCCAGCGCCCTGTAAGGCACGCTGGGAATGAGCGAAAACCCCAATAATGCTACCTTTGTTTTTTTTTGTATTCTGTTTTGTTTCCAGGTATTCCCCAATCGGCATCATGAGCTTAATCTGTGCCAAAATCGTTGCCATGCTGGAACCGGAGGTCATCTTTGTGCAGCTGGGCATGTACATGGTGACTGTCATTCTGGGCCTAACCATCCACCTGGGGTGTCTAATGGGCATCTACTTCGCTATAGTCCGCCAGAATCCGTTTGTCTTCTTCAAGGGAATGCTGCAGGCCTGGCTCATGGCAATTGCCACCTCATCCAGGTGAGACAACATCCGCTTAGCACCAGGGTTATAGTCGAGTCTATCACAAGCCTTCACAAGTCCACCACAAGTCCCTGGGTCTTAATTCAAGTCACAAGCTATTCAAATGAACTCCAACAAAGGCTTTCTTTTGTGCATGTTCATCCTTTGCTTCTTGTTACCGGACTTGTCACTTACTTGTGCGGAACTTGTCACGTACTTGTAATAGACTCGACTACAATCCTGACCCCAATTTTGACCCCATCCCTAACCGTCTGAACCTCATGCGTTACAACACCCTCCCCCTCTCTTATTTCCTCACCCCTCCCTTCACGTGTCTTTCCTTCCTCAACTCAACCGGGGCATTCGAGCATACAGTTCTCGTTACTCCGGAGTTATACGTGCGCACTGCACTCGGGTCAAGATGGCTGTCTCTTGCCACGACTGCACAAAAAACGCTGTTTCACTGCTCACAACAAACTGAAGAAAATACAGATTGTAAGTCGTAAGAACCTTTGTGGTCGTTTAGAACAAACCGTAGTGCAGTTGTTTCAGTTATCCAGTTGACACATAGAGCAAATTCATCAAAAATTCCACCCATATTCCGCCATCTTCGTACAAATCACATGACACTCGTCAGGAGTAAGATCACACTCCCCATTTGTAGAAGAGTAGCAAGAGCATACTCTCACTGATCGAGTGTTGTTATTCTTGCCGTTTGCGTGTGCAGGAGTATACTTGTGTTAACATGTAGCCAACGTGTTTCCCCACCCAATCGTCCATCAAAATCTGTTTGTCTACTAAAGCTACAGTCACACTAATGATGAGACTGGTTGGCGACTACCGACAACCAAAAAAAAGCTGCGACAACTGCTGGCGACCAAAATTATTTCAGGGCTTGAAATTCGTCACTGAAAGGGCACTGCTATTTATGTTTTTGTAGTCTTTTGGAGTTTAAAAAGGGCACTTCCATTGGAAAATGAAAAAGTGTATGGGAGGATTGCAAAAGGGCACCAAGGCCACGAGCAGGGGCAACAGAGGCAATAGCCTCCGTGGTCTCCTTTAATTTCAAGCCCTGAAAATTCCAAAATTATCAAGAAATTATAGTTGGCAATCGGTCGTATGAAACTTGTCCAATTGCTAAAGACAGGTGGGCTACAGGTTGGCGACTGATTAGCGACTGGTCAGCGATAATCAACAATTGGTTGGTACGACGCTTGACAACCTTTTAAAGACTACTAACAATCTCCTGCCCAGGGGTGGAAGTATTGACGTGCAGACGGCTTTACGATCATTGGACGAAATATTGCCGACTGCTGCATACACGTATTTATACTGGGGATCACGTGATCTGCGACTGATCCGTGACAGGTTGTAACCTGTAAACGATCGACGATTGGTCTGCGATCAGTCACTTATTTCTCATTAATTGATTAGCGATCAGTTGGTGAATGTTGCCTACCAAAAACTGCACCGATTGCCAGCAACCACTGACGACCGCACACAACCGTGTTTTTCCCCCCTTATCAGTGATCTCCACTGGTCCAAATTTTGTCCGGGCGCGCGCGCTGATGTCGCTCAGCGGGGGGGGGGGGGGGGGGGGGGGGGAACGACGACGGCAGCACTACAACACGTACTTACCCAAACGCACGAACGCACCCGGCCGGTCGTACGTCGCGACACATAAATCTGCTCTGCGCTTGGCTCTGTTTTCACCAGATTTTCCTCGCTCATTAAATTTGATCTGTATTCATGAAATATACATAAAAAAGGAACATTATTAATCCATCACAGATAAAGCGAAAAATCTCCATAACTGGTATCCGTTTTTATGCTACGCGTATGGATGCCAATAACCCTTGTCAACGCTTATGAAAACATGTGTACTACGGTTACGCGTCACGAGGAGCGCATAAAGTCATGACGTATCGGTATCGATATCGATATCCATGACGGTGCGAAACCTCTCTAATTATTTTACTACACTTACACATTTGACATGCGATCGTGCACTGGTATACAGCAAAAATAACAACAGACATGTGATAATGAACGGGAATCTCATTATGAATATGTATGAGGTATGGTATTACTTTTATATTCTTCACTCCACAGTGCTGCCACGCTTCCCATTACCTTCCGTTGTTTGGAGGAGAACAACAAGATCGACCGTCGAGTCACGCGATTTGTCGTACCAATTGGTGCTACAGTCAACATGGATGGGACAGCGTTGTACGAAGGCGTGGCTGTTATCTTCATTGCTCAGATGAATGATATTCCACTAACGCTTGGTCAGGTTATCACCATCAGGTAAATCTTCAAAATAAAAATGAACATATTACTGAATACCGCGGTATTTTCATCATGGTAAACAGAGATAATAATAATAATGGTGGATTCTTTTATTGCGCACATGTCCACCCTGCGGGGTGCTCCTGGCGCTGTTACCAATATTACCGCTGCCATCAGGGAATCACCAGAACCATTTCGCTTCAACTAGGTGGCTGCTGGCCAGGCGCTCAACCCTATCAGCAGTTAGATTGTGGCATTCCCCTTAACAGCTTCCTAAATATCGCTTGGGTTGACGAGGCAACTGGGATTAAGTGCCTTGCCCAGGGACACAAGTGCGTTGGTCATAGTGGGGCTAGAACCCACAACCTCTGATTGGGAGTCCCGCTTCATACCCACTAGACCACAGCACAAGCTTAACAGTTACAATAAAACACCCGAATAAATTCCTGTCATCTGATTGGTGTGTCGTCGGTCACGTGTCATATAATTATTCGGTAAAACCCATGGTGTGGGCTTCATGCACTGACATTCGTACTGTTGGTTAGCCCCCTGAACTACATGTTACGCACAAAAATAGGCACAGCTGTACTGATTTTCAATTCAATTCAATTCAATTCAATTCAATAACATTTATTTCCATCATAATGGAGGCACATTCCTTAAAGCCGAAGCTTGTGACGGGAGTGCCATACAACACTGTATACATAAACACTATATAAACAACAACAAATTATAGATCATGCGGTTTCACTATTCCATGTAGGTCCTACAATTCTATAAAATTACTTTACAGTTGGCTTTCTATGAGGAGCATTTTCAGTTTATATTTGAACGTGTTTATTGAACGACAGCTACTTAAACGGGTCGGGAGGCTGTTCCAATGTTTTGGCCATGTAAAGGAAACCGTATGTTGAAATATTGTTGTTCTAGAGAATGGTATATGGACCTTTGAGGAGGATCGTGTGTTATAACTATGAATTGACCTATTAGTACAGAAAAGATTTTGCAGTACTGATGGCAGTTGATTATTAAAAAAAATTCTCAAGAGTAAGGAAGTTCAATTTCTGGAACAAGGGGGCGGTGTGTTCTCTGTAAGGCACCTTACTTATTATTCTTACAGCCTTCTTTTGTAGTTTGACCAGCCCCGCTAATCTGGATTTATAAGTATTAGCCCAAACAACATTACAATATGAGAAATATGGTAAAACTAGTGAACAATATAATGTACGTAATACACTAGGAGGCAAAGTGTGTTTAAGTCTACTTATAATGCCAATATTTTTAGATATTTTGCTTTCTATTGCCTTTATGTGAAACTGCCAGGACAGATGTTCGTCAATGTCAATACCAAGAAATTTTGTGTGTGAAACTTTCTGAATAGGTTGGTTGTTGATTTGAATTTGGCAATTACTGGGTCGTAACGAGCTTCGTTTATGGTCAAAAACAATACACTTACTTTTGCTTTGGTTAATAGAGAGTCGATTGGCTTGAAACCAAATCAAAACATTGCCCAGCTCTTTGTTAACTACGTGTATAATGTCATTAAGACTCTTGTTATTATTACAATAAAAAATGTTGGTGTCATCTGCAAACAAGATAAACGATAAAACAGATGATGAGTTACATATATCGTTAATATAAAGAGAAAATAATAAGGGTCCAAGGAGAGACCCTTGAGGAACTCCACATGTAATGTCATTTATACTCGAGTTACTGGAATTAAACTTTGTGTATTGTTTTCTATCTTGGAGGTAACTACAAAACCATTCCAGTACATTTCCCCTAATTCCATAATGACATAATTTATCAAGCAAAATTTTGTGATTGATCGTATCAAAAGCCTTAGATAGGTCCAAAAAAATACCAACAGAAATAGCCTTGTCTTCAAATCCCTTAGTAATTGTAGAAACCATGTCGATTACGGCCATGTCAGTGGAATGATTACTTCTAAAACCATATTGACCATCATATAAAATATTAAATTTACTAAGAAAGGAAGTGGTTCTTGTATACACCAATCTCTCAAGTATTTTTGAAAAACACGATAGTACAGATATTGGTCTATAATTACTTAATTCACTCTGATCACCGGCTTTGAAAATAGGGGTTACCCTCGCAATCTTTAGCTTGTCAGGAAAAATACCTTTAGAGAGTGATAAATTAAAAACATGGCATAATGGTCTACTGATATAAGCAATGACGGACTTTAAGACATCTGGGCTTACGTTGTCATATCCTGCACTTTTACCGTTCTTAAAGGTGTTATGCCGTGGAGAGAGGAATTATAATTATTTTTGCATGTTTCTATTCTTTGATATATTAATTATCGATTTCTTATCTCGTTTTACATTTTATATTAATAAAAAAGGTGAAAATTTAGGCTTAATTCCAACCCATGATTTTCCTCTTTTCTGGAAACTGTCGAAATCCCGGCCCTGCAGGCAGCAAACAGATTTGGCCAAATTCGTGATGTCATTTTACGGAGACGTTTTTAGCCAAGAAAGGCTCGCGCACGCTATCACTCCGCGCCAATACAATAGTCTGGTGTCGCACACATTGTGTAAGAAGAAACCTGTGTTTGGTCTTGATCCCACCGCTATGGTCGGTATGCTCGCCCGCGTGCGTGATCAAGTGCTTTGTGAAGTACACGCCGAACGAACGGCCCGCCAGCCGGTATGGTTTCAGCGAGTGCGCGCTGAACATTCTCGTAAACTTGTTACATTGCATTATTGACACAGTCACATCACAAAGCGCCCCCAAAACACTGCTGGATAAATGTTCTAGTGTTGGGATTAAATTTAACATACACAAGTATCAAATGAAGAGGAAAGAACAGGTCTAAGTTTTTCCATCAAACGGATATTTTAGGGTTTGGTTTTCGTCTCAACAAGGTACGTTCATGGTAAGTTTTACGATGAATATAAATTCCACATTTACATGGTCTAAAAATTTAGGCAATCGGCTCAAACAAACATGGTACATTTACCATGAAAACCTCCAAGGACAAAATAATTATTGACGAAAAAGGGTTGAGAAAAAGTTGAGAAAGAAAGAGAAAGCCGAGGCAGTACCGTTCCAGTTTCCTGTTGTCTACTTCGGTCGTCGATTCGAACACCGGACTCGCGTTGTTCTCGGATTTCTTCCTTGGTTAACATGGTTAATTCTGGCTCAAACTGATACGGTTCAACCGTAGGAAATTCACTGGATGATTCTTCATCGCTGTCGTCATGAAATGAATGCGATGAGCAAAAAAAAACATCGCTATCTCCATCGGAAAAAACGTCAACACTGGAGTCAATTGTCAACATGTTGTTCCAAAACGCCACGTTGTGGAATAACAAGAAACAGCCGTCGGCCGGACGCGTCCGTAAAATGACGTCACGATTCCGTTGATTTTCCAATGTCAAACTTTTAGGCCCGATGGCTGTTGTTCAGATTTTGCTTCGAGTTTGGGCTGAAAAGTGGGCTAAAAACTGCTATTGTAAACAAACATTCGCACAGTCAAATTTTTTTCTGAACAGTTTTCCTGGCATAATTAGATGTATTTAATGGTTTAATGTGTAATTTTGGTAAATTCCTCTCTCCACGGCATAACATCTTTAAATGAATTAGCAATGTCAAACATTTCTTTTTCATCAGCAGGGTAAAAATACATTGAACTGGCATAGTACTGATGCATGGTTGTCTGCTGTAGAGTATCCTCTTAAACTACACGTTCAGTATACAGTTGAATTCAGAAGTATAAATACAACTGTGTTAAAACTGGTGTGCTGACACCATTTTTGTAACAGTCTTTACTAAATTCTTGATTTTGTGGAATTCCTCACGTGCATGCAGTACTTAAAACATAGCTTGTACACCTTGCAATGGTTCGGGTAGTCCTGCCATTTTGGGTGATGATGGTAGTGGTGTACATGTATTTATACTTCTGACTTTAACTGTATGTATATTAAATGACAACATTGATAACATTTGATGCAGTTTGACAGCCACACTGGCCAGCATCGGTGCAGCAAGTATTCCCAGTGCAGGTGTAGTAACAATGCTCCTGGTGCTGACTGCTGCAGGTCTGCCAACTGAAGATGTCAGCATTATCCTCTTAGTTGATTGGTTCTTGTAAGTATTTCTCTTTCTTCCTCCCTCTCCCCTCAGCCTCTCCCCTTAGCCTCTCCCCTTAGCTCATCCCCACAAAAAATAACAACAATGAAATACATTTATACTTTGTTACAATTTTTATGAACTGCATTAACAATGCAATACTGCAATTCCAGATGTATGGTGATTTTAATAATCCAATAGCACTCACAGGTAAGCTTGTGCCGATAAACGATAATTATATAATATTGGATGGCTTTGAGGGTGATATGAGAATATACCGCACGAGTCATGAAAATACCGAACGAGCCGAAGGCGAGTTCGGTATTTTCATGACGAGTGCGGTATATTCTCATATCACCCGATATAAAATGAAGCTGACACACTTGTAACATTTTTCAGAGAGTATAATTTAAAATTCGAAATTGTTGAAAGTTCCACAAGCAACAGTAAACATTTCACCCCGGCACATATGGAAACTGTTTTCAAATACTTTCGTAATCCCACGTAAAACTTACGGAGAATCGCATTCAGTTCAATTTTGCTTTTTGCTTTTTGCTTAAGTCTTCAAAGTCCTCTGACAATTCCTTTTCCCTCAAGTACAGCTTCAAAATGTTCACTGCTTTCGTGGTGCTTCTTCGTGTCGCTCCGCTTTCTCTATTTTGGAGGATGTCATCGTATTCATCGTCTTCTATCGTAGCAAATCTGGGCAGTGGCGTCGCCATTTTTTTTTCATTTCGCGAGCTCGGTTGGTTGTGCAGTATCGATACTGTTGTACAGTATTTTTTGTTACTGTACAGTGTGTGACATTTTCCACCAACAGAGGGCGTTATAAACCATACTGTCAGTGCCGTTTTAGTGTGCTTTGTGCGTAA
Source organism: Henricia sp. BOLD:AAB3569 (assembly GCA_037783545.1). Lineage (NCBI taxonomy): Eukaryota > Metazoa > Echinodermata > Asteroidea > Spinulosida > Echinasteridae > Henricia > Henricia sp. BOLD:AAB3569. The sequence goes on along the minus strand of JBBELK010000030.1, from coordinate 992,053 downwards.
GTTTGCATCTATTTACCCCGTAATTTTCCTCAAAAATCAAAACCCTGCCCACTTTCCACAAAATTAAGCTTGCTAATATCAAGAATGGTTGAACAAAATTTTATTTGGTAAACAAAATTACAGCTTCATTTTATATAATAATATCGAATACCGCGATATTTTTCAGGCGATATATCGCGGTGATAAATTTCAATACCGACACAAGTTTACTCACAGGTAACAAGTGTTGCTTGCCTTGAGTCCAGGGGCCGGTATTCACAAAACTCAACCGAAGCGGGTACTTAAATTTGTCTTAAATCTAAGCACCTCTATAAGATAATAAGTGGACCACTCAATTTTGTCTACTTAACCAATTAGCGCATGGTCAACACTGTCAAGTCACAATGTCTTTGCTATCAAAGCAGCGCAGACTACGCGTGGACGTTTCAAAAACACACGCGCACATTACGCGCATATCCTGTTTGCATATGCGTGCACGTATATCAGATGTACATACACTAAATTGTGCTATGCGGATCGCAATGATCAGTGACGATCAAATTGACGGAAACACGCTGTTGTAAAAACACTGCAATGGCAGCCGAGTGGCCGGGCGAGTGGCTCACCGTTAAATCAATTTAAGACAGGTCAGACCACACTTAAACTTAAGTTCCCAAATTAAGCGGGGCACTAAATAGAAACGCATTGTGAATAGTACCTAACTTTTAGAATTTAAGTGGGGCACTTGAATTTTCTAACTTAAGTCGGATTCGACCATGAAGACTCGGACTTGAAGATGGTTACTTGTGACTTACAAGTCTCTTGTTTCAATACAAAAAAAAAGATGAATGCAGGATTCTTTGGGAAAACACGGCACGATGCATGATTTTGTTCACTGCTCCACCAGGCTGGTGTGGAGCGCACAAGCTCGTCATCGGTAGTTTACATAATATTTTGCATGCACTAATCCTTGTAGCCGGAGTTGAAGTCTGAAGTGTGGGCGTCTCTTAAACACACATTGTCACATCGTGGTTCTAGCCTCTTTCTGACACATTTATAAGCAGCCTGAGAACAATGGAAGAGGTTTAACCCTCTGTTATGTATTGTGCTGCATATGAACTTAAGTCTTTTGGGCTCTTGCACGTAAAGTAAATAAATTTTAAAACTTTGTATTCAAAGTATTCAACCAAAGCACACACAAAAACCGTTCACTAAAAATATGTATAGCCATAGTTTCGGGTGTGCAAAAGAATTATGACATTACCACGAATGTTTTCCTATCAGGGACCGCCTGCGTACATCAATCAACGTCCTGGGCGATTCGTACGGTGCCGGCATCGTTTACCACCTCTCCAAGAGCGAACTGGAAGCGCAAGACGAACACTCGGCCGCTCGGGATGCCTTCTCTGAAGCCAATCACCACGGCAACAAGCTGGATGCTTCCAATCGCAACTCGCTGGAGGTGGTCGATCGTGAACACAAAAAAATGGACGGGGATACGGCGAGGGAGACCAACTTTTGAGCTGCCGGAATAGCAGGTTTTTGTTTTTAATGTCCCCACCTTCCTTCCTTTATTACTTTTTTAAAATGTTAGGCTTTTGTGGTTGGGGCTTTTACAGTGCTGGTGATGGTAAACTCTCGTACACAAATCTAGGTAAAGCGGCGTTCACACTATCGTTGGAAATGACTTTGCGCGTGTATGCCATTGGTTTCTACAGCAGCTGATTTTCTGCTTGTGCGCGGCACGCAAAACATTTTGAGCTGGGTCAATGTTCAACAAATTTAAACTTTGACCTCGGTGCGCTTATTTTTCCAACGCGCAGCCAAAGATATCAAAGAAGATCTGATTCACCAGAGTGGAATTGTCTATTTTGGTAAGATAGGCGATTGGGAGCGTCAAATTTACACCCCAAAAAGGCTGTGTGAATTTACCCTTAAGGCACAAGTCATTGTAGTATCTTGTGGCTTGAAGCTTGTACGCAGAATTTGGGAACCTTTTTTCCCCCCCTTAAAACAACATTAAATGCCAATCCTGTATCCTCTCTTAAATTAAGACCCACAAAGTTTGCGAACCATGTAACTGCCTTGACTGTAACACATTATTTGCCAAGAAATGCACATTGCACGGTGTCATATGTTTTACGGAAAAAAATCAGATGCCGTCAAGTTCAGTTCTACCGATTATCGGCCACAAGTAGACTTTGGTATGCACTTTTTTAACAGGTTTTCTGCTGAAGTGAACACAGAACTTCATTATTCCAATATTTTGTGGTGGTGTTTCCGTGGCCCTCTGGTAGCTAATATACTCTGCAAAAACAGAAACTGGGCACGCTAAAAATTGCTGTATTTTTGTAACAAGGAGGGCACATGTTTTCCACATAATGCAGGGTGTACGTTCACTTCACTAAAGGGGTACGACAGGTTGTTACGTAATGGAAATCATTGCAGTTTTGATTTAGTTCACATGCTGTACCAGCAGTCTCACCAGATCTCAATCCAGTTGAGCATGTCTGGGATGACATGCAGCGCCGATTGCATAATCTTCCTCAGCAACCAAAAAGAAGAGGCAGAGACCTCATCCGAGTGTGGAATGACATCCCGCAAGACTTCCATGCGCATGTCATTGCTTCAATGAGACGAAGATGCACAGCAGTCATTGATGCATGAGGTGGACACACCCGATACTGATTTATTGCGACTTCGATATAGGCAAGTTTGTTCTCAGAACATTGTGAAGACTTTTTAAACATTTTAGTTTTGGTTTATCATTTGATTGGTGCTTTGGAGTTCCGATAAAAGTTTATTTCCGTGTCTTTGGCAGAAAAAAAAATACAGCAATTTATTAGTGTGCACAGTCAAAACATTGTTCAGCAGTCACTGTTTCTGATGTAGTTGCATTCTGGTCAACTCGTGTTGAGCGGAACCATTTTAAAATTACCACTGTGATACCTCCATTACATAAATAAATAACATGTAGGTACAGAGCATGAGGGCGGCGAAAATCATTGGCAAGTTTTAAAAATCATTGAGAAGTTCTTAATGACATGACTACACGTACTACATAAACTAACTTTTATGTTTAATAAGGCAGCTTGAACAGTATTTAGTAGGCTTTGGGATTGCAACATTTTAAGAATCAATTTTAATGCCACAATATAATCGTAATTCCACTCGGATTCGATTCCATTTCTTCCTAACAAAAGTTAACATTAAAATACTCTCACTAATCCCTGCAATTTTTTCGCCGCGTAATTGTCAACCCCCTCAAGAAAACAGGGTGTGCTTGTATGCTGTAGTTTTAACTGTTTTTGTATTCAGATACTTTTGTCAATTTTATAAGAAAAAGATAATAATAAAATGTTTGTGGAACAGTTTTAGACATAGAATTAACTAATTCAGGCGACAAGTTTTCTAAACCCTTAAGAGTGGAAGTTTTCAAGCTGTGGCTAATTCAGTATTACACTCGCTAGCCACTTCACGTTTTGAGCAATATCGCATTTGGTATGAAATTTCAAGGGATGTTTCCATAAAGCGGTCCGTTTTGGAATCAGGGGTGGAATGCAATATAACCGTCTTAAAGGCACAGGCTCGTTAGCAATGCGCGCACCAAATTCGTGCCACGAAATACGCAGCTCCATATCAAAAGCATGGAGCTACGTATTTCATGGCACGAATTGCTGACGAGCCTCTGCCTTTAAGTCCGAGACACATCATATGTCCTAACTGAATTTATGACATCTTAGCTACGACACATTGAAAAATGTCTTGCAATATCCAAAAGTTAGGACGTCTTAGCTAAGACATAAATGTTTACTGTTGTGAACGGCATTTCAATCGCAATCGGTGTGTTTGCATACCGTAGCGCACAAGCATTACATTATTTGCCGGTCGTTCCTGCCGGCCGTACGCGTGGTTGTAGTAGTTGCGTGAAAAACTTTGATAAAACGTTCACCATTAACATATATTAACTGATAACTGATTTTAAGAAAGACAAACTATCACAAAATAAACTTCCGATCCTAGTCACAAGGCTTATTTTTTTTAATTGAGCAGGAAATTTCAAACAATTTTCTGAAGACATTAAACTTTAGGACACATGTATATTATGTGTCCTAAATTTTATGTGTCCTAGGACACAAGTTAGGACACATACATTTTTATTGCAAGGCAAAATAATCTATGTCTCAGTGATGTCAGAGTTAGGAAGGAAGTCCTAATTTTCTTTATTGCATCCACCCCAGGGCAGCCCAGGGCCATGTTTTTGCTCAAAGGTCCATATTTCAAAATACAAGAAATAAGAATTGTTTTCTTCAAAATACAACTGGTGGATTGAGTAATAGACTAATCTTTGGAGCCAGCTTATCATATTGTAAAATAAAATTGTTTAATTTGCATCACAATGATGTAATGTTGCCACATTTGTCTGTTTTATAACCATATCTCGTGAGTAGGAACTAGTTAAAAGCATCTTTATACGGTTTTTGTACAGTTGACTTTCTTACAGAGTACAATGTAGCTAATACAGTAAACGAAATAGTGACTATGACCAATATACAAACCCATAGCAATAATGAAGTCAATACTACAAGTGTAAATTACATGTATGTGTATGTAAACTGTGTGTAGATATATATACACTGGAAAAAGAAAATGATGTATGGCAAAAATTGTACTCTTGTATAGCTCAGATTCCCAATGATTGTCACAATGTAAATTATATTGCCAGATTTATGCTGGTAAATTTAATCTAAGGATTCAAAAATTACGGCCTGTTTTTTTGTTTGTAGCGATATGTTTAATTGTGTTTAAAGTTGGATGCGTGGTAGTCACGAATTTTGTACGTGTAAAGAGCCCAAAGGGTTTGGTATTATAACACGCCTCTTTCTGATTCTCAATCCTGACTGGCTGAAACGCAGTCACGTAAGATTTACTAATCTAGGCTAGTGCATGAAAATTTGCGCCAGCGTGAACTAGACGCTTGTATCAAGCTTCGAGCGCGCGCGTTAAGGCTTCACATGCGTGTGATTCCCCTGCTAGTGTTCCTGACAGGGCACTAGTCTCAGAAACTATAGTGCACGTTTACTGAGCCCTCTGGAGGTTGCCAACTGTGTCAGTGAACAGCAACTCGGAAACTGAAGCTAGGAAGCCAAAAGTTTCCTGAACGTTTAACTTATTGTTGAAGTGTTCAAAGTTTAAAATCCTGCCTTTTTTTTCCAAAACCTGTTTAAATGCCTACTGTTGGATTGCATTTGTATTTTGGCTGAACAAGACTGAACAAGACTCACTGAACAAGACTGTTTGGCACTCTCGGCATTTGAGCAGATGAACGAAAGTCGGAGTCTTCCTCTCGCTGGTCTTGCCGGTCTTGCTTTACGCAAGTGAAGCGTGAACCTTGACCAGTGGGTTGAGGCAAAGACTGGACGCCTTCCTGACTACTTCCCTTTTCCGCATCCTCGGGTACCGTTGGATAGACCATGTGTCGAACCAGGAGGTGCTCGACAGGACGTGGGTGGGGAGGGTCACCTGCTTGATCCGAGAGCACCAGCTGTGCCTTTACGGCCATGTGGTTCACTTCTCCCCGTCGGATCCGGCGAATCGGATCCTCAGTGCCAAGGACCCTAAGGGGCTGGGGTGGAGGTGACCTGTTGGTCGACCCTGTACGTCGTCGTGGTTGGCGCAGCTGGGGGACCACCTGGAGGGGTGGGGGATGGGTCCAGCGCAGGCCTGAGGAGACCGGAGGGGTGGGCGAAGAGGGTGAACAGCGAAGTGCCATGCTCCCACACCTGTATTTTGGCTAGAGGCGTGTTATAAAATACATGGACTATTATAATTTGGTCACTTGTGCTCATATCTATGTGCCCCTCGGGACTGTGAGTGACCACTCACAATCCATCGGGGCCTATAGATGTGCACTAGTGACCTCATTGCCAGTCCATATGTGTATACTATACTCTGACCTTTATTTGCCCCTTTGTATAGATGACTGCTATAGCAATTTGTGAGGAGATTTACATGTAGGCATATATTATTTACATTTGGTTTTCAACTTTAATCTATTTCTCTCAATTTGGGTTTGCTTTGCCCTTACCCTACGTAACTTGGTTAGCACCATATATACTAGGTGCTTCCCCCAGACACTATGAAAAAAACTTCATAGTGTGCTCGGGTAGGACTCGAACCTACTACCTCTTGTTTACTATAGGCAGATGTCCTAGCCACTCGACCACCAAGCTGGCCGGTGTTTAACAGTGTGTACCAAATCTATTTCTATCCAGTTAGCTTATTCATTTACCTGGGATATGCCCATACAAAGAACTAAACGTGGTTTCCATACATCCATAAAATAGGAACAGGGATAATAATGAATAGAATGAATACAAATTTAAAAAAAGTTTGTGGGGTAGCACAGAAAATGCAAATAATAAATATACAATTTTGTTGGCATTATTTTGGGATGTTTATTATTTTTATGTTTAATATATTTTTTAAACTTGATCTGGCAGCCAATGGTGATCTGGCCACTGATAAGAAATCAGTCGTTTCTCTGCCACCTTAAAATGCAAACAAAATTTCCACAATTTTTGCAATTAAGGAGCAAAGTCGGACGGAACAGGACATTTTTAGGAAGTCACTTTCCTCTTCTAGAATATGATGGACTAAGCCCAGCTGGTAAAATTAACCCAAAAAAAAGACCAATCAGGATGCAGAACTGCAGTTTACAATAAAAAATACTACATAGGGATAAGTAGTATCTGTTCATACAAATGCACAAATGTAAATATGTGTAGAGCATTCTATGTTAGCGCTGTTAATTATTTGCCACATTGAAACATTAAATTTACTGTAGAATGAGTTATCCTTCCTTTAACTACGCAACTTACATCAAGTGTATTCAGACGCAAATTAATCAAGATTTTTCAAATGACCAGAAGGGGGATACAGTTCAAAAAGTTCAATTCCATGTGCTACCTTTTTAACAAACTTTTAAATACTTTTTTTTCCTAATCCACTTTTACCCAGAAAACTATGGTAAATTTAACCATATGCATGTCTTCAGAAAAGGTACCAAGGTAATTTGGGGTCCACTTGAAAATTCAGCAGGTTGGGTAAAATGCAGTTGGTGCTCTGTTAAGTATACACTAGATTTGCTAAGCATACAAATCATTGGGCCGAATACATAAAAGCAAGCAATTGCTTTTTCTGGGCTTTTACTTCATTTTTATATGTAAAAATAAGCAAGTGCTATCGAGCAAAAGCATCTACTCTAAAATGAAAGCAAAATTTTGCTTTGACAGAGAGCTTTTTTTAAAGCTTCCCTAGCAATTGCTTGGGGTTCTGAACATAGCGGTATTCATCAAGGGGCGTGCGTATTATGTAACAGACACATGGGTTTGCTTAATCCTCATCCAGGACTCGGACGTCCGGGGCGAGGGAGAACCCTACCATTTTCAGGCATAAATGTTTGAGCCATGCAGCCATTTGTCGAAAGAAAAATGTTTAAGATATGTTTCGTACGAGATTAACTCTGCTTCTGTACACTTTAGACCTACTGACAGTCTCTAAAGGTAGATTACGGTTTATAAGGGTTAATAACGGTGAATCTTGTGTGATAAGCAAGAGCTGAAGCTCCTATTTGAGGAGCTTGAAACACTACAAGCAAAGCTTAGTGACAAAAGCAAAAGCTTGTTTTTATGTATACGTTTTTAAGCAACTGCTAATCTAGGAAGCTTTTTCTTGGACGAAATAAGCGTGTATGAATATATTTTCAAGCAATTGCTTTTGCGTTTGCTTCTGCTTAATGAGCTTTGATTTTGCTCGGTGCTTCTTCTCATAAGTGCTAGTTTTTATGTATTTGGCCCATTTTCATACCAGTGTTGATATCCATTAATATACATGTAGAATTTGGTAAGCAGAGACATACAATTAAGCACTTGTGATGAGTTGATGTCAACAGAGTTGTGTAAATATGTAGAATTGTGTATGAACTGTTAATAGCTACATATATCGCCACCAAATATATATGAATATATTAACAAACGTATGTACATTAATACTAACATAGATGCATGTGTTCCACATTATCAGGGTGTTTTTTTTGTTAAGGTATATTGTCAGTTTTTGAGGCCATTATCATTTACAAATGCTAATAAAGGTTTGATGATTTTTCAGTTTACAAAGTTATTAGGTTTAACATTAGATTTTAACCACATCATGACAGGACATCAGTATTTCATAAATAAATTTTTAAAAAGATACATTTGTGAAATTGGCTCAAAACACAGAGGAATTGTCTTTGAAATTAAATTGTTATTTGTTGCCCTTTATTTTTGTCATTGTTTTTGGCAGTGGTTATTGTTCACTTGTAGAGAGACCAAGGTCAAATTTCACGTCACTGTTTAGCAGAAAGAAAAATATTGCTCATCAAATTTTTTTACTTAGCAAATATTGGCGGAGTACCAACAAAAAGTAATGCAGATGGCATGATATATTAACTGGTGACCTGTTTTTGCTGAGTGATTTGTTTCTATCCTAAGCACCAATTATTTTTACGAAACAGTGCCATGATATTGGGCCCCGATTTTATTTATTTTATTTTTTCCTTTACTAGAAATATGGTTTGGTTTAGGAAGTTGCCACCAAGTTACTGTGACATAAAGTATATACATGATTCTGAGGTTTATAGTAATTTTTATTTTTACCGTGGCAGAAATGTACAGAGAATGTTTTGTGAGGCATGTTTAGGTAGTCTAAAATTTTAACAATTGGCATTTTTAGTTCATTTTAAAATAGCTATTTTGTCACAAACGATGTAGGCCTACATCATAAAGTATTTTTCAAAATTCAACTTGAAAGTAAGTAATGAGTAAAAAGGGGATAATTTTCTTGGCTTGCCTAAGTTTAGTCGCTTTGGATTTACATGTTATAATTGTCATTTGTTGTAGAACAAAAGCGAAAATCAAAAATCAAAAGCCAAAAAGCATTGGTGTAAGTGACCCGCTCTGCAAAAAAAAGCCCTTAAGTTGCGCAGGCTAGGTAAAGTTTTTGTGAAATTTTGTTACAGAATGTGCAGCTCAAATCAGTGAGTTTTAATTTTGTTTTATTTAAACTTACAGGTGAGTCATTGTAATGGTAATTCGGCGTATAGTTTTTCATGGAAGATGGAAACAATTTCCTCCATATTTAGTTAATTATTTTTTTGTTTATTAATTTAAACTCCTCAAAAAAAGTTCGAAATGTCAAGTTTGACTGACGATTTCTCTCTTGTTGCAAAAAATAATTTTCCTTGAATTTTATATCATTGGAAAGCCCTGTTATTCCTCTTTACGATGATGTCATTTGTTATGATTAAGCAATTGGGGGATGTGCAGCACAGCTGAATACGGGGGGCGGGTGTAAAGTGAAATGTCACAAAATGCATTGCTATTATCAAAAAGTGCATTGACACATTCCCATCCTCCAAGCAAAAGGGGAATGCACTGCATGACAGTAGCAGTGAATTTTGTGACATTTCACTTTCCACCCACCTCTGTATTCCGCTATACTGCACATCCCCCAATTGATTAATCATAACAAATGACACATCACTGTAAAGAGGAATAACAGGGCTTTCCAATGATACCAAATTCAAGGGAAATGATTTAGTAACAAGAGAGAAATCGTCAGTCAAACTTGACTTTCCGAACTTTTTTTGAGGAGTTTATTTCCCTGTAGCTTGGCAATTCATTGGGTGGATTGTTATAATGGCTGAGTCAACAAGCAAAAGCAATAGTACGGTTTATTTAACGGAATTGGACCGTTATTCATAAAATATTTCAAATTAAAATTGACTGTGTTTTAAGTGTTGGTGTTTTTAATGCAGTGATTTTGATAAAATAAGATGTTTTCGAGATAATTTGTAGGTTCAATTATGGAGGTAGCATCAGTATTACACTGTGTATTCCATTTTGTACATAATTAAGACGTTTAAAGAGATTACACACAGTTTACCAAACCCAGATTTTATTGGTTTATTATGATTGGGGTGCGATATGGGGATTTCAAGGAGTGTTTGATAAATAGGTGAAATTACATCTGAATATTGAGCTCGGTATGTGGTATAGTATATGTCAAATTTTCCTAGTATGTATGATTCCCATATATGGTGGTCTTGGATAGCGCGTCAGACTTTCGGTCGATAAGTCCATGGTTCGAAGCCTGCTCATTGCACCGCTTGTGTCATTGGACAAGACACTTCACTCCACGTTGTCTCTCTCCAGCAAATACGGTTGGGGAAACCCAACTAATTGCTGGAGGTAGACCTGCGATGGACTGGCATCCCATCCAGGAGAAGTAGCAATGCTCATTGGTCACTCCATGCCACAGAAACTGGGGATGAGTACCGGCCATATGAGCCAGTATATATGGGCTCGTAAACGACTTACCTACATGTAGCTATGCTTCCCATATAAACGTTGTCGGTCCATTTTTATATATGTGCACTTGTGCAGTCTGTTTTTCACCAATGCTTAAACATGTCATTATGCATTGTGAAGGATATACACGTGATAGATGAACTGAAAATGCAACATTACTGGAAGGCCTCTTAAAATCTAAAATATATAGACCTTTTCCCATGGTGGCCATTGTAGTGGGCAAGCACTTTGCCCACATGCTTGGTGGGTACTTTCTGTTTTCATTCTGCAGATGAAACTTTTTTTAACGAATTCCAGGAACAGCATTACATAACTAAAGAATAATGTTGATAAACTACCTTGCAGTAATACTTCAAAAAACCTTAAAAATCATGCATGGGTTTTGTGTTGAATAAAAGGTTTTTAAAAATCGTTTGCTAACGATTTTTTTTTAAGACAGGGAAGAAATCATGTGGTGTTTAACATTGCTATCAACACTTAGTTGGGTTTTTCTTGTCAACTCATGAAGTAAACTTTTGGGTCACTGAAAATGATGTAATGTGGTTTAACCTGCCATTTCTTTTGTAAGACATGAACAGTATCAAGAAATGTATGGTGTAATCTTTTAAAAACAATAAAATAACTTAATTACATCATAACTTCAAAAAAGATTAATGTTCTTTAACATGGATGAAACAGTAGACTACCGAAGTGAATACGTCACCCTATTGTTAGTTGCCTTGGCAATGGCTGTACACTAAAAATCACTGAACCGTTTCCCTGTGCTTTTGCAATGGTGTTTTAATTGGCAGCCATGATGTTTGGAGCCAATTACCATGGCAACCCACGTCACACTTCGGCACTTCATTTGCCTCATTTTGTATAACAAAACGGGTTAAATTTGACTGTCGAAAATCCACTTTATTTCTAAGAACAAGTTGGCAACGAGAGACCTCTAATTTTAAAGAGATTTTGAAGCACTTTAACGTGAAATAAAAATTCATGTAATTAATTCTCTAATTTGTCACAAATTTGATGTAGTTACAGTTTGCCCTTTCCACAGTATTGGTCACACTAATATCACTTCCAATTATAAAAACTACTTGTTTCATTTTTGGTGACTGTATACATACTATGTGATTGCTGTATATTGTGCTCTGTGTACTATTATAATCAATGTTGTTGCATATACAAATTATTGCTAAGTTGTACCATTCCTAAATATTATATAAACATTGTATACAATATTATTGTTATGCCTGATGTGACGGTTTACATTGCTGGACTTATATATTGGAAATAAAACGCCTGGGTGAAAGGTTTGTTTCAACCAACATGTCTCATTTGTACGTTTTCTATCAAATACAACAACGCTCGTTTAGATGGTGTTAATTTGTTTTGCATGTGTGTGTAGAGACAGTTTTGTAAATTGACGTTTTTGTGGACCTCACAAATCGGAACAAAAGACCTGAATAAAAGTGCAGCATAAAACGTCCATTTCTTTCCGTTGGTCTGAATGCGAGGGCGGAGCTACAGCAAGAGGGCGGGTTTTGCATAAAATTAGCATCTTATTTTACTTTCCACCAATGAAATGACGGGCATGAACTACACGTAAAGTAAGTGCTACCGGCGTTGTGCACGGTTGTGTTTGATTATTTATGATGTACATGTACATCTAGTTTAGTTCAACACATGTATTACGTAACTATCTAGCAGCAGAAGAAACACAAATTATTGTTTAATTTAATGAAAAATTAATTTGTAGTTTATAAATATGCCATCGATATATTCTCATAACAGCATTATGCATGACTGCATAAAGCTTCTGTGGGCTGAAAAACCCGTCTCAGATTAACTTCTTTTTTTTTCTTTTCAATGAAATAAAAATTTAGAATTGTTTTGCGTTTATTTTGTTTCTCAGAACACAAAGAAGTGCAAAACATAATCGGTTTAAGTAAAGTAAATTCACGACATTTGTTTAACTGTTGATAATTACATGTAGTTAAAATCAATCAATTCAGGAGTTATGAAATTAATTGTCTCGGTAAAAGGTCAAGAACTTTTAGTACGGCGTTGTAAAATTTCATTTCCGGCGTTAATGAAAGGGGCTGATAAACAAATTGTTTGATTTTCATCTACTTTCGTAATTTTGTCTTCAGCTAGCCCCGCTCATCTAAAAATGACAGTCCTAAAAAGTGTAGTTCGCCCTCTACGGTCATGAAAGATAAACCATAGAGTGGCAAAAGTCACCGAGCACTAAATACGAACTGCTCAACCGGTTCTCAAAAGTAAAGTGCATCATTGCAAAATATTTATATTGATTATAATTCTCTAAAGTTAATAACCAGTAAACAAATTATTTTTGGAATTCTCTAAAATTAATAACCAGTTGTTTGTCGGAGAAATATAAATCGAGTGAATTAATTTTTATTTTCAAGACTTAGTCAAGTCTAGTGTTGTCGTCGTGCGCACGTGTACCCCACCTACGTACGTCAGAGAGAGCATGCAGACGACAAACGTACAGCTGATATTAAACTGATGTGAAATCGTGTGCGCGATTCTCTGGATTTTCTCTTCGTTTTTCATCGTGTTTAACGTTTATTTGGAATTTTAAAGACTGGAGTTCACTCAGCTATAACGCCATTAGGTACGGATCACTGTTTTGGCCAGGTAGGAAATTATATTTTTTGGGGATTTTGAGCAAAATAGTCTGACAGGAAGGAAATAAAAATAAAAACTACCACGCGTTCGCCAGTTGAGACTCCATGTATTAGGTCTTTGGAGCATGATATAGGCCTAGGCATATTAATAAAATAATAATTAGTGTTTTCAAAGGAAAACTTGAGGGTTAATTACCATGCACGGACACCCAGGATTTTCCTTGTTATGGCATATAAACCTTGTAAAAATGTTAGTTTGATGTTACATGTAAAAACACAAAATTAGGAGGGAAAGTGTTACTTCCAAATACTGAAGGTATCGGCCTTTTTTAAATTGTTTTTATTGAAAATTATATTATTATTAAGCTGTTACTTTCAATAGAACCATTTTAATTTTCCTATCAAAATCGTTGCTAAAAATGGAATCTTTAAGCAAGTCTTTTTACAGGTAAGTAGAATGTTTAGAGATTTTGATTTTACCAAACAATTGCAATTTCCTGTAAAAAGACTTGCTTAAAGATTCCATTTTTAGCAACAATTTTGATAGGAAAATAAAAATGGTTCTATTGAAAGTAACGGCGTAATAATAATATAATTTTCAATAAAAACAATAAAAAAGGCTAATACTTTCAGTATTTGGAAGAAGGAAAGTGTCATGAAAAACTTAATTTTTTTTAGAGTTGTTCTATAGGTTTAGTGTATGGGTAGACCCCTGAACAGGGCTCCGGAACCTTTGCCCTGTTGCTGTTTCCCACCCAAAATCTGTGGCAAACTCACTAAAATGAAATTTGTCCCTTGGGCCTGGTCTGATATTTGCTTAATAATAAGTGCACCTACCGAAACGTTTAAATATTCCGAAGAGTACACATTGATCCGATGTCTAGTTTCGGCAGTTTGCTCCAAAATCAAATAAGCGCATGCGCGAGAGCGGAGAGGTCAACGGGCTGCGTTCAAGCATACAATTCTCTCTCACTGACATGAGTGTTGTTCGCACGCACAGGAGTATACTCGTGTTAACATGTGGAGTACACGCTTGAACAAAGCCCTTGCATTGACCTCTCGTACTTATGATCTCCACTTTTGCGTGATTTAGCAATATGGTCGTGCAGAAACTTTAACGAGTAGACATTAAAACATGGCTAGCGCAATAACCTGCTGCACAATTTCTACCAGACTTCGTCTGATAATTCTTGAGAACCTTGCATTGCATGTGTCTTTGGATTTTGGGCAGAATTTGGCCATATAACATCTTAGTCAATAACATCTTAGAAGTCAATGTCATGCAAAAACTAGTCTGTGAACACCCCTTTCATGTAGTGGGTGGTTGACATTTTGCCTTGAAATTGGAATCACACACAAATTCCCAGCTGGTTGTGTCCTCTAGTGTTTTTATATATCTTTTTGGAAAACAAACAAAAAAGAACTTACTTAACGTACATTAGCGTTGATTTCCGACAGTCGTTGACGAAAAGAATTGTCGTTGCGACGCGACCAGCTGGTATGAAGTTGGCTTGAGCGCGCTCCAGCATTTTCGGAGTCGACTCCAATTCCCAAAAAGAACACCAATTCCATCTTAGATCGATTCCATTTTTTTGTGTAAAAACATACGTGTACATTGCATTCTAAGTGTTTCCTCACAAAATATTTAAATTTCCTCAAAACATTAATTGTAATTTGCCACTAACCTGAAATAAACAATTCCATTTTGAGAACCCCTGGACAGAGATTTGTTTTTTACACAATCTCAAAAATATGCTGTTTTCCTTTCTATTGACAATATTGTTCATGTAATGCGTAAAACGTATATATATTGTACTAGTATCCCATAAATATCAAACGTATACATATCATTATACCCTGTGCATTGGTGTCCTTGTAAAAATAACTGATTACTCGAGGGTGTCCTAAACAAGATTAAATTCACACCAGTGATGGACAATTTGATAAAGCTGTTTACCAGTTGGGCTATTTTTATTTGAGATAATCCTTACGAAAACCCATTTAGGCATGACTTTAATAATTAGAATCCATGTTGTTTTTGAAATTAGACACGAGATGTTCATATCCGGGGCTGTTATCTATGACCATGTGTTCTGATAAAAAAAAAGAATCGTTTCATATATGAATTTAGATTGTAAAGCCACAGGAAATAATGTACTCAGCCACTTAAAGGCCCAGTGTATCATTTGCAATGACCCCAAAAAAGTAATCGA
Source organism: Henricia sp. BOLD:AAB3569 (assembly GCA_037783545.1). Lineage (NCBI taxonomy): Eukaryota > Metazoa > Echinodermata > Asteroidea > Spinulosida > Echinasteridae > Henricia > Henricia sp. BOLD:AAB3569. The sequence continues at coordinate 976,810 of JBBELK010000030.1, read as the reverse complement.
CGAGTTTACAGAGGAAAAGTTTTGAAAGTAAAGATTGAATTAATAGCAACTACCCAATGAAAGGTTTTCGGTCAAGTGATATAATTTTACCAGAAAATAATCCGTAAAGATAAAATTATTTAGATCGTTTGCAAACGATTTACTTATTTTTGGTTAGCATCTATGCGGTCCAAAATGCATGGGCGCTGTGTACTGCGTGAGCGTGTTACAACGCGATGCATTTTTATGGATCGCGTGCACCCGCAGTATGTGATGTGCACCACAGAGTGCATGATGCAAGCCACATAGTACCCGATCAACTGAGAACGAGAACGAATATTTGAAGCGCATATTTGATTTTCATGTTTTTTTAAAACGTGGTACATTTGACAAAGCTGAAATTTCTTCGGATGAGTTTGTTGATGTATTTCTTTTGATTTATAATGGTTTTATTCTCAGAATCGCTCAAAAACAGATCATCTACAGGGCCTTTAAAGAAACATATTTACACACAAGTTTCAGATTTTAATTTGATTATTGTCACGAGAACTGGGAAAAGTAATGAAAAATAACTTCTTGTTAAAACTTCAACAATCCTCTGATTGTATTTGCATAAAATGTGTGTTGTCTACATCTGTTTAAAAAAAAACTCGTCTCGTAAATGGTATGCTTTCTTTGAAGATTTGGAAGTACATGTAGTAAGATTATATGTTTCAAGCACCATTTTGAGATGGTGGAAGTGGAAAGGTTAGCGATGCATATTCTCCGGGTTGCCATTTGTATAGTCTGAATGCACATTACAAATTACCCGGGTACGGGTGTGCACTAAAGCTGGTAAGCGGAATTGCAGGGTTAATTTTGTAGTGTGAAACCGATTCTCCGGGTTAGTTTCTACCTGGGTAATTAATTAACCAGGTAAGTCATGAGTACCGGTACTATAAATAGGTACATGTAATAGCATGAAGACTACGTATACATACAACTTGCATCAATTACCAAAGTGTGTCACCCAAGTTCCGAAAATAAGGGGGATTAGGACTGTCGTAGATCACAACAAAATGAGACAAAAAAAGACATCCCTTTCCGTTTCTATTAATGTATTATTACGACTTAATTATTTGACGTATTTACAATATTTACAAATAAGTAATGTAAGAGTAAAGGGCCACTTTCTTGACCAAATAAACAAAATAATGTCAAAATGACGAGCTATGTTTGGTTGAGTTTTACCGATTTACACGAAAAGGTATTTATGAATGGGATTAAAAGTAGGTTTGGCCAATCTTAAACAACCCGTTTAAAACCAGCTATAGGGAGCCTGGGCGCTGGCTCGGGGCATTATCAGTGCCTAGGACCCCTAGCTGGTTTTAAATGTATGTTTTAGATTGGTCAGTACACTTTGAAATAAGCTAGAAACAAGCTAGAAACAATGTCTCAAATCACACATTTCAATAAATGCAAATCAAACGGGTAGACAAAAATAATAGTCATTAGCAAAAGTAAATTTGACAGAATCTCATAAATTATTTAAATAAATTCAACCTACGGTAGTTCCGTCAAAAACAAGCTTCAGACTGGTTGCCGTGAGGACTGGTCAGAGAGTTCAAAAACTAGCTTGACAAAGCATCAAATCTCGGGTAGATCCATAGGGAACATTAGATCGCCGACCCTATCCTGCGTGGCAGACTCCACACCCCTGTTGGTTACAATGGCATTAGAACCCAAACACACGCCAAACTGTCAAACCTTTTCTGACTACATAGCTCAACTGTCAAACTTGCATACTCAAGAAAGGGTGTCTACATGCTCAAAATTATGCTTGACTGACTTTGTATTATACTTACTACAATGAAACAGGTGAGTGAACTGCCATGACCAGGGGCCAATTTCATGGCGCTGCTAAGCACAAAAATTTGCTCAGCACAACATTTATTTGCTTTATAAAATTGACTACAAGCCCAAATTATACGCCAACTTGTGTTCTTCGCAAGAGTAGGAAAATACCTTTCAATACACATCAATTAGGTACGATTTTGGCTGGCAATCCATTTTTGCAAAATAAAGCAAACAAATCCTGTGCTAAGCAAATTTTTTTGCTTAGCAGCGCCATGAAATTGGCCCCAGGTTGTAACATACAATGGGGTAATTGAAAAAGGTTCCAGTACAGTGTGATAAAAAGCCAAGTCTATACAAAAGAGTAATTTATCCAAGAACCCAGAAGAGTTATGTAATAAAAGGTGTAGTCTGAATACCTACATGTATAGGGAAGAATTGGTGGGAAGGGGAGAGAACTTTCAACCACCAAAAAATACGTATTAAAGGGAACGATGTTACAAAGTTACCAGTTAGATAATGCTGTAACCGAACGGGATTTTACCGAACTTGGCACTACCGAACCGAACATTTCACTCAGTTCGGCTGTTCGGGAGTGTTTCACTTTTAATTTCACATCTTACGTATTTTAACTGTAAATGTGAAAGGCAGCTGGCTTCCTGAATGTCAAAAACCCACTCGAAATGACTTCTTATGCTTGCAAAATTCCTTCATGTTTAATTGTCGAACATCATATACACTGTACAAAGCAATTTTTTTGCCAAATCCGATCCGATATTTTGAGCCCAGCGCTGGTGCCCACCGTTCCGACATGCATGACTCCGTACCGACATGACTTCACAATCGATATCTACACGGACGTCGCTCAATCGATGCCGATCAAATATTGTATTGGCTCCATCGCCGCAACGTGCCAAAGCCTTGAGGCGTGTTCCCATTGGTCGGGAAGAAATTACCGAACCTTTGCCAAACCGAACCCGAACTTGCGGACTTCGTTACAGCATTACAGTTACATGTAGATAATATAGACCTAGTGCATGTTTATAATGCGATGCACTGTGAGTACAGTAATCAATAATTAATGAGTTCATTGAAATTCATGTCATCAATTTGTCTAGACATGTATGGAGAATGTGTACACATCCTGTCTCCTGGGAGAGTAGCATAATGAGATTGTAATGTTAATTCCAAGGATTCAATCCTGTCAAGTCTTAAAATTGCTTTTGATCTTATTTAAAGGAGCTTAAGACCAGACCACCTTTTGGGGTGATGAGGTTTTGATACCATACATGTGTAGGCCTATCATTTCTCACATTTTTCTTATTACAATTCTAATATTTTCCACTCTCAATTTGTATATGGGTCATTCCATAAATACGGGACCCAGTATCCACCTTTACGTCGTGACACTTCCGGAGTTAATTTGTATACATACCGGGCTTCAGAGAACGGTTACCCTCGGCATATGAACAATATATGGCCTCATAAATCAAACAACACCTTTGCCTGTTAATATTACCCAAAACATGACGAGAACGATTCAATAAACTGGTGCGATCTTCTAAATGCAAGTGTGAATTATTGAAATTTCGCTCATAATTTAATTTGAATTTATAAGTTTAAAAGGTTCTACAGGTGGGTAAAACCAGAAGCTACCTTTTCCAGAAAGAACCTGGTAAAAAAGACTTGAAATGTAATCAAAACTATGACACCAAGACATGTCTAAATGTTTGGAAATTGTTTCAAATATCCTACACTATTCAGAAATTGCACCGAAATTTCTTCATAATATTTTGGTAACTTGAAAAGGCCATTTTTACAAATGCATCAAAATGTTACACTTTGGCCCCCATATTTATGGAATGACCCATATTTTCAAGGATCATAAAAAAACCACCAATGTTTTGTAAACTAATGTACCCGGTTACATAAAGCACTTCAGTGATTACACCAACCTTTCTGCTTCCACATCCAAATTGGAGACTCCAAATTTCCTGTTTTCTTCCCATGGATAGTATCTTAAAGATGTATTTTGTGAATTTATTCTTGTCCACAAGATGGTGCTTTTTGTTCAAAATTAACAACTGAAGGTGGTTTTTAAAAAACATTTGTGTGCATACAATTTGTTTTCACCATTCACTAAATATTAAACACAAAAATTGTGAATGGACTTTAGAGGGGGAATCAGAGTTTATTTCTCCGCTTTTCACGAGAATAAAAAGCTATTGTATTGATCCTCGGTTACTAAAGAGACAAATTCCGAATAAAAATAAGAAAATTCCACCCCTGTTGAACATTAAAGACAATTGTTCATCGTAAGTTTACCTTCCATTTATGCGAACAACGGACGGATTATGTGAATCTTTGCGTGGTGAACAGTGCCCTCTGTAGTTCAGCTCCGACATATTGGCTGTTTTCAAAACCACCGTCTTCGTCTGTGGCTCCGGCCTGGTGTATCCCAGCAACATTCTTTAGAATGTTGAGCCCTTAACCCAGGAGTCCATAGAAGAAAAAAATAATCTTGCAAATGATACATGTATATTGAGCCTTTAAACACATGATGGATTTCATATCCCCTAGACGAGCATGATAGATTTTATTCTAAGAACGGTTGATTATAGAATTTTTAGCCATTGGGTATTTTCACCCGTGATGCTCCCCACTGTTCATCATTAATAATTCTAATGTAGCATCTTAACACATCTCTTAATGTCATAGTTGAACAAACTATTCTGCACCCGGCCAGCAAAGATTTGTGGCACAAACACTATACCGAGACCAATTTGTCTGATTACGGATACATACATGTACCTTCAGTACTTAAAGGGACACACCGGCTTAATGTTTACATAATGTAGCGATCTAGCATCCTTGACAATAATTTTTTGATGGTCGTTGTGAAAAAAAAATTATCAAAATGTCACGTAATTAACTAGAAATGTTTAAAATTAACGCTTTACCAGCCATCGCGATGTATTATGTATCATGTGTTTGTAAATAAATGTGGCGTTCGATATGGGTCGACATGTGTTTAACCTCGTTTCCTTGTTTTCCCCCGACTCATTACACCTTGCATGATCCCTCAGGTCAGCGCTGACCGAGGAAGCAACTCGAACGCAACGTTTTGGTGTCTTTAGCGCCGTCAATAGTTAGCTGTTTTTTCTTCGGATATTAATTATCACTGCGAAGCGAAGATGCGAAAATCTGAGAGATTCTCTCGTCCGTATCAACACCTAGAAACCCTTCTTATGAAATCTGTTGGCAGATTTGTGTACAAATTGGAAAATACGGTATGTACATAGTGTTCGTAGGACATTATTTTCCAACAAGAAGAGAAACCAACCACGAATGACAAAAGCAACTCGCACTTCGCGCTGGTTTCTACGGCTGAAAATACAACTAACTCACAAGACCACGTGACTTTTCAGAACCAGAATCTGGTTCCGAAAAGTCACGTGACCTTGAATTTTTGAAAAATGCTCAAAAACGGCCAAATTTGACGGCGTCTTTTCAGGATATATCTAATTTACTCTGGAAAGCGCTGTAGAATAATGTATGGGTCTATTTCAAGCCCAAAATAGCCCAACAAAGCTGGTGTGTCCCTTTAAAAAGTGTTTAATTTCCTAAGAAACTTATTTCTAAAAATTAAGATAATTCATGTGGTGAATCCATTTTTCATCATTTGAAAAGCAGCACTCTCTAGCCTACCAGTTATAGGCCTATGTTGACATTCATTCCATCATATACGTACACGTGTACGGTAATATCTTGAATAGTTGGCAAAGAAAAAAATGAAGATGTTGACATGTTCTTGCTCTGTGTAAATTAAAAATTGTCTATTAATTGCACGTGTCTAAACCATGTTTCCCATCTATGCATTTTTAGCCTTGCGTTGATTGCGTCCAAACTGTGCCATTCTTGGTGCAGTGAAAAACGCATAGTAGGAGAGAGGTGTTGTATAGAACGTTAATGAGTCTTTCCACGGTAAAGGGGGCATTTTGGCAACACAGACCATATTTTCCAGAAAATACCTTTGTCTGTCTCAGAATAAAAGAAATAAGTTTAAGTTGTTCTGAACAGATAACTTACACGTAGGCACTAAATAGGGTACAAATAGTGGGACAAACATGCCTTTCTAAAAACCCCGTGTACAAATTTTGAATATACACTCGTAACCGGGACGGCCTAAAACGTAACACAAGTGTCCGTCCTGGTTAAGAGCGTATATTGGAAATTTGTACACATATTTTTTAAACATGTTGTCGCACTATTTGTAACCTTTTTGGGCCTACATGTAAGTCTTCAGAACAACTTAAACTTATTTATTTTATTTTAAGACCAGACAAAGGTATAATTTTCTTCGAAAATATGGTCTGTGTTGCCAAAATGCCCTCTTTACTGTGGAAATTTAAGACCCACATTTAACTCTTTCAGTGCCAGCGTTTTTTCAACATTTAACTTTAAAGTGCCAGACTTTTCACGTTTTTGGTAATTCTTTGAAATTCTGTAAAAGAAATAATAAATAAGTTGTACTCGCCAAACTTGTTGTATATTGTTCTTTTATAGATTCTAGAATCGATGGTATTAATTTATTGAGTGATAAATATCAATGTTTTTCACTATCTGAATCCGAAAAATACTCGAAAACTTCCTCCGCGGAGAAGTGAGTGCATTTTACTATGGGCGCCGCCATCTTGGCTGCTCAGAACTGCTCAGACTTAGCGCCCTCTCGAGGAACTCCGACGTCGTACCTTGATGATATTGCATATTATGATAGATCAATGCGCCTCTAGCGATATTTTTAGGCTCAGCGTTTTTGAAGAAAAAAATTGTTAAAAACGAGATCGTACTATTCGTACATGTACGACATTAGCACTTACACCGTGTTTACACTCGAATCGGAAAAGGTGGATACAGATCCACCCTTTTTATTGCGACCATAAAACTGGACATTTGCCGCGTTTACACTACACCCCAAATTGCTTCAACTCGCCTTCAGAAACAGCAAGAGTCACCACTAAATGTAACTGCAGCGCATGCGTGAGCTGTTAGGTGTTGCTGCACTAGTGCCAGATTGGTCAATTAAATCCACTACACTGCGGGCACCGCCCCAAGGACACTAAAATTGCCGAATCTGTATTCGGGTAGCGTTTACACTACAAGCGACCTTGACGATTGCAGGGTTCAACCCCGCAATTCAACCGTACCCCAAAGGTGACTTGAAAAAGGCAAATCAGACCCGGGTCTGATCCGCCTTTTTTAATTCACCTTTTGCGTTTACACTTAGTACCTACCTGGCTTCAACTCCCCTTTTTGAAAATTGCGGAGTTCGATTAGGCAAAGGCGAATCGAGTGTAAACGGGGTGTTACAGAGTACATACTGTACGATAGATCGTACTCATACGGCCTCGGCACTGAAAGAGTTAAATTGTGGCTTGTGGGGAAAATTCTGAAATGAACCTTGATCCCTGTCTTTTAAATTATACTAAAATATGAGTTTGCCCATCCTGTTTATGTTGAACTTTTTAAATATCTCAAAATAATGTTAACTGTGCACAACATTCTGTGAAATTTCCATGTAGGCCTAGAGAATCTGTGAGGCACTCTACACACTAGGCCTATGCATTAACCTGAGTGAACGGCATAAATGAGGCACGACTACATCTACTTACAAATTGATGTATGCCATTCCTATTATGGTGACTGTATTGAGGACTGCGCTAAACCTGTTACTGTACCGGTAGAGCGAATGAGTAAGAATAGAATTAGACCTCAAATTGGGTTTAGCTGTTGGCAAAATTCGATTTATTAACTGGTCAGTCACCTGTATTTGGACACATCGTCACAATGATGATTATCCTCGGGCAAGAGAGGTAAAAAGGAGATTAACAAAATCTGCATTGCTTCTTTTAATCACCTGCATCACTTGAAGGATAACATATTGTTGATGTACAAGGTTCTAGCTGGTAAATTTTAAAAAAAAGCAAAGTTTTAGCCAATTTTAGGCAGGTTTGGACCAATTTGTGCAGGCATGTGCATTTTTAAATAGTTTTAATTTTTTTCTGGAACCATTTTCTGAGGAATACAAAAAAATACATGTAGGGGAGACCGGGGCGAGTCCGCCCCCGTTTCACTTTCGCTGACCTAGACCTGCTGGTTTTCAGACAAGAAACCTGTTACTTTGTGCACGGGAACGCTTGGTGCCTTGGCTAACTACGGCGACATTCTTTAGACTCTAGTGCTCACAGTGGAGAACAGGGGAAAGAGTATAGACAATTGACAAAAGAGGGCGGACTTGCCCCAGGCTGGGGCAAGTCCGCCCATGAGTTGGGGCAAGTCCGCCATATTTAAAACATAAGTAAAACACTGCGTAATATATCAAGAATCTAAGAGTAACATTTTAATAAGAATGATAGTATAATACAGAGCAATATGATGGGGCAAGTCCGCCTACCAGTCTGGGGCAAGTCCGCCTACCAGTCTGGTGTAAGTCCGCCAATGGGCGAACTTGCCCCATCCCAAGTGAGCGGATGTGCCCCATGTGCTAATTTTGGTTTTCACCTCGTGGTGTGCCTTATGTAGATGCAATACAATGTTAACAAGTACATGACGTTGTTGGTAGATCCCACACCTCCCGAAAAATTATAACCACTAAATCCACATTTGCTTTTGTTTCGGGGTAAATACAACATTACCGATTCAAGAAATATTTACTTACGTGAGGATAAAACAGTTTTTCCGTTCTAATTCGGTGACAAAACGGAATATCCTCATGCAGCTTTCTTGGCAAGTTGGAGATAACCCCTGTAACCTTATTTCATCATCAAAAAATTCCTCCATTAACCCTAGGGATTAGAATCACGTGGTGGGCGGACCTGCCCCGGGGGGCGTACTAGCCCCGGTCTCCCCTAACCACTTGGTTTCAATTGCAATCGACAGCTGGTGCGTAATAATTTTCTAAAAAAACTCTGTTTGCTAGGATAGGGCGACAATTTGTGTGTAAAAAAGCTATATTAGGGCGACACGCTCAATAGGGCGACTATTTGGTGTCGCCCAAATATTTTTGAGTTTAAAAACCATTTTTTAAGGTCAAAAAACATTTTTTTTAAATCGAGAACCATTTTTATTAGGTCTAGAACTGTCTCTCTTAGGTCTGTAACCATTTTTGGAAGCTTCGGGTAGAGAAATTTGGTGTCAATTTGAGTGATTCTTCCCGAAATTTCGGTGGTCCCCGGGGAAAGGCTTTCCGAATTGTCGCCCTATTGCCGCATTCAGAGTTCTTACAATTTCTGTAGGCCTATTTCTTAGAACTTGATTTTAAAAGATTTACAAAGAGATGAATATGTAGTGCAGTGTAAAACAGGAGACATCAAAAAGTGTGAGTATTCTTAAAATTAAGGGTCCACAACTGTGGCAAAGATCTATAAAATGTGTTTTAACTGATTAAAAATATATTTTGAGATGATAGTAAGTTTAACGTTGTCAAAACAGCATGTACAGTATATTTGCCAGATGTATGTGAATAGTACATCACGTGCATAAAAATCGTGCATAAAAATCAAAATGAGCAATTTACACCAAAAACTGCATTTTATATCACGCAAACACAATTTGCTGTTTCTGATGCGGTACATAAAATAATTAGGCCTATAACAGCAGTAATTGCAAGATGAGAAGTTTTTTCACATATTCACCAAAATTCCCATAACTACATGCAGGCACTCAATTCTTTCAACCCTTTTGAAGCACAAAGTGTCATCAGATATAATTTTAGGAGTGACTAATTAAAGATACTACACTGGGATGATTTCCCATTGAAATTTGTTTTTAATTTGAATTTAATTAAAAAATGGTTTTCTTGGTTTGCTAAATGTTTTTAAAAACCTACCAACCTAAAGTTATGTTGCAAAAAGTGAGATTTAAGTAGTTTTTACCGTCCACAAATTTATTTTTTCAAAGCGGAATTAGCACAGTGATGTACCTTTAAACCACCTTGCAAGTTTTCAGTTACATGGATAATATGGATATTAATAAGTGTGACATTTCCAGGAGTACGATTAGCTTGTCTTGTGATGTGAACAAGTCCATTTCAAGCATGAGCTGTATTCATTATAGTCTGCCTGCATTGAACCAGCTGGGACCCCTGTGTGGCCTCTGCGTACCCCCCTTCGTCACCGCCCTCTCCCCCTCCACCCAAGCAAGGCGATTGCCCGCATCCACTGAGCTAGAACCCAACTCACACAGGAGCAGACATTTATGCCATCAGCATTATAGCATTAGATTGCTGAGAGAGAACGGAAGCCGAATGTCATCATGATTGAGTAAAGGAGCCTATTAATGCTCTTGATGAATGATATCAAATTTGTTCCAAGCTCATTTTTACATGTACTTCAAATTGGAGAAAATATGTCAATATTTTTATCCTCTAAAAGCTTTTCAGGACCTGCATAAAATCCCACATTTATTATTTTTGTTATACATGTAGCCTCGTCTTACAAAGAAGGATTTCATCTATTTTGTCTAAATTCATTATATTTTTTCGAAAGCAGGATTAGACTGCCGAAGTGAATACTTCACCTTTTGTTGGTTGCCTAGGCAATTGGCTCTAAACTAAAAATCAATGAACAGTGTCCCTGTGCTTTTGCAATGGTACTTTTTCCGATGGTCATAATGTTTAAATCCAATTGCCATGGCAACCAACGTCACACTTCGGCTGTCTATGCAAATGAAACTTCACAAATGAAACGTTTTAAAGACGTACTTCAGTCATACTCTTTTTGTATTAGGTACACATAATCCTGTAGATTTGGGATCCAAACGTGAGGCATTTTAGAGGCCCTAGCCTGCTATACTAGTACACCTGTACAATTTGCCATAAAATCAGGGCTCGAATTCAATGGCTGCAATGACTGCTATTGCCTTCATGATTTTCAACTAAAATTGAAAAATGCTTTGGTGCCCTTTAAAACTGCCCCATATTTTCAGAGGTATCGAAGGCAACTTTGCATTGCCCTCCTTGACTTCTAATTCAAGTGCTGAAAAAGTATCAATAAAATTCCCATACAACAATTTTTTCAGGAATTGTACTTTATTTTAAAGCAATGAAGAATTAGGCGTTAAATGCCAAATGTTGATGCCAAATTTATAGAATGACCCTGTAGCTTTGTTTTTGTAAATCACTATTGATCCATGCAGTTTGTGTAACTGTTAACCAGACTACATGTAGTCCTGATTGTCCATTTACTATTAAACCTGGCTTTTAATTCTGTCTTCTCCCTTACTCATTTGCAAGTTTCATGTTTCTTGCCTTCATCAGCCACTAGGGGACGCCTGTCTCAGTCGGGTCAGATTGACCATTCCTTGACCATTCCTCAAGCACCCCCCCCTGTTTACTGCTCCTCATCCCTCAGCCATCGTACAACCTAGAGAGGAGTTTGTCGGGACAAATATCAATCTATGAGACTAGGAGACTCGCTGTCTGTCTCCACCTCCTTACGCAGTGTCAAGTGAAGAAACAAGTCCCTTGGGCCCCACGTGATTTCAAGGCAGAGGACAGAAATATCGGCCTGTCCCAAGCAAGCAACAAAATACTTCTATAGCATGACGCCGGGCAAACCACGAGCACTGATGTTAGTTTGAATTGCTATAACGTCCTAGATTCGGTTCAGCAACCTCTCTGTGTGTATGAGATACAGATTTGTCTTTGTGGAATGAATTCAAGATGTTTACTGTGTGTCTTCCTTGGGAGGTCGCACTTTGATTGAGGACTGCCACCTGTGTGTGCTCCAAGCGATTTCCTACAAGAAATCTACGGTTCAGATTTTTTGTCATCAGTGCTATTTGCTGTTTCTGGGAATAGTATTGACAACTCCAGTTGTGTTTGGACTGTACTGATGGGATGATGGTAAACAAATTGTGATTAAAGTTTGCAGTAGTTTATGCAGGACCATGGTACTATATTAGGGAGGTTTAGATGCACGTAAAACGCAAATGTGAATGCAAAATGACTTGAGCACTGGTCATATCTTTAATAATAATAATACGCAGTTCTCTATAGTGCATTACAGATCCGCTGGATCTCTCAATGCGCTTTCTGCATTATTACCCCTGGTCATTGGGCTCAGTAATATCATTCCTTAATCCTTCTCAGCGCCCTGGGAAGTATGCAGGAGGTTTCAGAACCCAGGTTCAAATTTGGGTCACGGCAAAAGAGTTATATCGTGCAACAAAAGTTACACTTGTGGATTTAAGTTTTCGTCTGTTCTAAGGTTTCCTTAAAGTGACAACCAAGTGCTCAAAGCATTTCGCGTTCACGTTCGCATTTTACTTGCATCTAAACCTCCCTAATAATTAACCCACTCATTCAGTGAGGTGACATGCTTCAGCGACCACGACCGTACAGTAAAAATTTGCAACCAATCTTGTTTAAGGTGGATTCACACTGACCTTTTTTCATGCGCATAAATTTGTCAAGCATCACCTCGAGAAATTGAGCCATCAAGGAAATTTGGTGTAAAATGACACTCTGAAAACCACAGAATCATCTTGGGTGGCAAGTGTTTTTGTAATTCTACGATTTTCACTGCGTTGGTTCAAACAAATTTTCCTCTATCCCGCAATTTCTAGAGGCAATGCACATCAAATTTACTTGTGAAAAAAAGGTCGGTGTGAATCTACCCTTAGGACTAAACTCACTCTCCAAGGTGGTTTAAAATCCCATTTTTTCAGAGAGATTAAAATCTAGTCTGGTGCAATTTTAAAAAATAATTGTTCCTTACAGTTTAGACTCTTTGCGTCGGCGGCCATAACAGGGGTCGGGTTTTCATATTTAAATAATTTGACAATAGATCCACAGTGTCTACTCGTGCTGAGGCACGATGATAATGTGGCTGCCCCCTGTCATGGCCGCCCGTGCAAAGGGTCCATTATTGCCAAAACGTTTCACAGAAACAAGTTCAACCAGTTTTTTAAGCAAATGTTTGAAAAATTAGGATATCTCTGCACTGAACCTGGGCCCAATTTCATGTGATGTGTATTTACTGATATTTTGCTCCTGTTCCTAAAAATACAATTTGACATACAATTTTGGCCGGTAACCTATTTTACAGAGCAAAGAAATTCTGTGCTAAACAACTTTTTGTGCTAACAAGTTCCATGAAATTGGGCCCTGGTTAACTGTACCTGGTCAGAATTTTGTTGATTTGAAATAACATTGGATTAGGGAAAGCACCTGACTGAGTTGTTTGCTCTAAGGCCTTTGTACGTGCACATTTAAAATACTTGATGTGCTTTGTTGACAGTGCTTTTATAAGCAATCACATCATATGCAGAGGTGTGTTTTGTCATGTCTTTATGAAACCACAGAGTAAATATGTTGTTTGCCATGTACTTGTAATTTTTATAACGTGTTCACGACTTTATATGTCTGTCTATTCAGGAGAACACTCGAGATGTTGGTTGTAGGTGCATGGTACAGATGACTAGAGTTCCAATGTTCAAAATCCAATTTAAATTTCCTTTGCTCATATTAGATTTAGTCAAAGTTATGCCAAGTCAATTTAGACATGAAGCTAAAATGGTTTGTAGTTTACTACAATCAGTTATCTTTTAGCATGTTTCTATTGAAGATCCGGAATTTTACCGGTAAACCCATTTACCAGTAACATGCCAGTAAATAGCGGGCCACGCAAAGTTTCTACTGTAGAGCCCCTCTGTCCAGAAAATAGCCGAGCCTGCTGGCCTTCCATCACACTTCGTGGATTTGCCGGGTAAAGGTCACATGCAGCACGGTCAAGCACATGCATTGATTGCATCAGTCATTTTCTCCCCTGTATGCGCACTTGGGCGGAACGGTGCATGTTTCTATTGGCGCTCACCAGATAAATTCCCCGGCATTTTCCTTCCTCGAGAAGGAAAATTGTCGGGGGAAAATTGTCCCCGCCATTTAACGGAAAATAGCGGATAAGACCTGTTTCTACTGAGCACATTTTCCGCCTTTTCCGGTAAATGGTTCTCTATAGAAACACGCCTTTTAGCACTTTCCACAAGTGTTTTCTTTCTTTCTGTTTTGTACTGGTTAAACTCCAATTGTTAGACCATGCTGAATCTTAGAACACTGCATGTTGGTCATGTAACTGTGGATAAAAATGGATGTCATCAGTGAACGGCATTTTGATTATAAAAGGAGCTTGTTCAGATTTTGATTTCATTCTAACCCAACAATCATATAAAATACTTCCCCAAAATACTATCCATGGGGAGAAAGCAGGAAATTTGCAATCTCCAATTTGGATGTGGAAGCAAAAATTTTGATGTAATCACTGCACTATTTTATGTAACCGGACAAATTAGTTTACAGAACATTTGTTAAATTTTTTTAAATATTTTTATATACATTGTATACAGTTGAAGTCAGAAGTTCAAATGCAACTGTATGCAACCAAGTGTTAAAACTTTTGTAACAGTCTTTACCAAAGTCTTGATTTTGTGGAATTCCTCAGTGCATGCAGTACTTAAAAACATAGCTTGTACACCTTGCAATGTTTGGGTAGTCCTGTATACCATTTTGGGTGATGACGGTATAGTGTACAAGTACATGTATTTATACTTCTGACTTCAACTGTATATCCTTGGAAATATGTGGATCAATTGAGATTGCGAAATTTCAGAATGGTAATGAGAAAAAAATATGACAAATGATATGGTATCAAAATCTGAACACCCTTGGGAAAAATGCCCGTGCTCCCCCTGCTCAAAAATGTGATCTGGAAACACTCCTTTAAAATAGCAGAAAATGAACTGGAGGGTCAGTCTGGATGTCACTCCGTGTTTCAGATTTATGTGTGAGTAAATTTACATGCAGATGAAGTCGTCTGCATTTCATTGACTTTATTCCCATACATACAGTCATCTGCTCCCTCTGGGCAGGTGGGTCTGTCCATTGACACATCAACCACCTGCCTCAGGAAATGCAAGTGACATCTCAACGAAAAACTCACACAGAAATAACCTGCGTGGCCTCTTATCACTTGTACCTAAAGGATATTGGGGTTTTATCTGACTGCCTGTCACTCATACTTCAAAAATAACCAAAGTATATTTGTGGTATTGATTTTTCTTGTGAGGAATTTTGCTCAAGGGCTATAAAAAGCAGTTAATAGTGATCGGATTTCATTGTTGACCAAGATTGTCTCTGTTTCCTGCTCAAAACTGAGAGTGCTGGTTATCTTAACTATTTTGGTGCCAATGTCGTACATGTACGATCTATCGTATGTACTCTGAACTGAGTGCTATCATACACCTACATGTATGATCTCGATTGTATCAATTTTTTTTCTCCAACACGCCCATCGTCACGCATGTGAGGCTTCAATTTAAAAAAAATTACGGAAAATGCAACAAGTTGGGCACTTTAAGGTTAAGTGTTAACAACAGGCACTGAAAGAGTTAACAAATTGCGGTTATAATTTTCAAATTATCACTCAAAAATCACGGCATTTTTGTTCACTTTGGCCGTCGGCGAATTACAGTCATCGGCGAGTTTATTCATGCCGCGCCACCAAGTGTGTGACGTACTTTAGGAGAGCTGCACTTTCAAAAAACATGGCGTAGGCTTCATGATAAAGCATGGTGCACTATATGTAACACATTTATTCATCATTTCATAGCCAGCCAGCAGACTTACATGTACATGTACATGTAGCTGCACTTTTACACGCTGTCGGTTCTCCCAAATCACGTCACATTCACGGGTGGTTTCCAGTCACGGCATTGCTTTTTAAATGCATTTGCACAAGACAGACTCATGCTCTCAGCGGTGAAATGTATCAAGTTTTTCAACTGTTCTGCATTTTGTATTCAAAAATTGTTATTTTTTACCCAATTTCTGAGTGCCCTACAATGAAAATCACTACAAGCTTTAACAAGATGACTAAAGCAAATTGCACTGTGTTCCAAAAATTTTCTTTAACAATTAAAGCATGATGCCTCCTCAATTATGTTGACTACATGTATTCGGCATTTAAATTTTTGTAAAAGGGCAATTTAAATGCCGTTAAAAACAAAACTAAAATAAACAAACCAGGTGCCAATTTCAAGTGCGCTCTTTAGAACAAAAATTTGCTTAGCACAAAATTACTTTGCTTTGTAAAATGTGTTGCAAGCAAGCCAAAATTGTACATATGTACATGTATGTCAAATCGTGTTTTTAGAAACAGTACTTAGCAGAATGTTACTAAATACACATCACATACGATTTTGGCTGGCAACCAATTTGTGCAATTCAAGGCAAATAAATTCTGTGCTAAACAAATTTTTGTGCTAAACAGAACCATGAAATTGGCCCCTGGTTTGCTTATTTTAGTACGATTTTATTTTTAGCCGCATTTAAATTCCCCTTTTACAAAGCAGCAGGTATCAGTGTACATTTACCAAAGTGTGAAAGGGCACTTAAATTCTATTCAAAGATCATATGGAATGACTAAATAATCAAATTACTGTAGGCATATCTAGTTTTATTTTTAACTCTGATTTCTGCTTTGATTCATTGCAGCCAATAAAATTCAATTGAAAGTCCATCTCATCTGCAAAATGGAATTGAAAAAACTACTCGTAGTCGCTGACGATGCTTTCCACCAACTCATCTGGACAAAAACCACAAACACAACTCCGAAAAACTAGAAGGAAGGTTTAGACCCCCACCATGTCCAAGTCTACTCCAAAAGGAAAGTCAAACATTGCTAAACCGGTCGTCAAGTCTGGGTTACCACGGAGCACCGGTACCAAGGTAACCAGCTCAGCACAACATGTCAGTGATCCGCCACGGAGTACCAGTGCTAAGACGGGGGATTCGCAGCATGCACCATCGGAGCAGAAAAAGGTAGGATTATGACATTTTATTTTACAAAATTAACTAAAATTGTTTTACAAAAGTAGTATTTTGTACTCTTCCCAATATAGACCCTTTGCATGGGTGGCCATGACAGGAGACCATGACAGGAGATTGTCATGGTGTGTCATGCGTGAGGAGGCACGTCGTGGATTTACTGTTGCATCATTTAAATGTGAAAACCTGGTATTGAAATTACCAGAAATTTGTAAACTGCCTGTCTCAAATGAGGGCACTGTATACCGCGTTACGCGCATGCGCAGTCATTGTTTACATGTAACTAAGGCTGCATCCGAATTTCTAGCTTTGGCTGTGGCTATGGCTGTTACTATGCTGTTGCTAAGGACTGCTATTGTCCGTCCATAGCAACAGTCATAGCCACAGCCAAAGCCACACCTTTGGATGCAGCCTAAGGGCCTTGCAGGTGCTACATGATGCACGACGATGCTGTGCTATAATATGTATCATATTTTTAGTAGAGATTTGTACCTTTGTCATACTGATGTACACCGTCGAAGTTCACGTAAAAATACTTTTTTTTTGCTTGATGTAAACTTTAAAATGTTCCCCTTCATTGACACTAATTACAAATTTGCTCAAATTAGCCGTTTTCTCAGCAGAAAGCCCTGAAGTCGGGCATATTGTACGCTCTCGTGTGCATTTTGTCTTGTAAATCATTGCACAAATGGGGTGATTTTCACATGGCACATGTACACTGGATTTTAATCAGTGTTTTCGTCCAAAAAAGGACAACAAACACACACTGATTAGATCGTAGGCATAGGCTATTTGTATTTCTGTTCTGATCGTTGGTTTGCACATTGTGACGTCTTGTTGTCAAGACGCTGCACAAACTCTACTAGCGTGCAGTCAATGTGAGTTCGCGCATGTGCAGAATGGGTGTTCATGTATTTCTGGTAATGAGGTATCTCTTTCACGATCAGTCAACATGTTTGAACTTTTGGTCTGTGAGCTGAAATGTGTCTACAGTGTACGTGTACTGTATGTCACATTCACGTCAGATTCAAGTGTTATGTGTTAGTGTTTAAAGCGAGTGTACTCATGCACCGAATACCGTAGATGGCCCTGGGGCGACGCAGGGGTTAAATAAGCCCCGATTCCCACAAGACTTTCTCACCCCTGAGCCACCCCCGAGCCAGCACTGGCCCAATGGCCCAATGCCACCAATGGCCCAATGCCACCAATGGCCCAAATGCCACCAATGGCCCAAATGCCACCAATGGCCCAAATGCCACCAATGGCCCAAATGCCACCAATGGCCCAAATGCCACCAATGGCCCAAATGCCACCAATGGCCCAATGCCACCAATGGCCCAATGCCACCAATGGCCCAATGCCACCAATGGCCCAATGCCACCAATGCCACCAATGGCCCAATGCCACCAATGACCCAATGCCACCAATGACCCAATGCCACCAATGGCCCAATGCCACCAATGGCCCAATGCCACCAATGACCCAATGCCACCAATGACCCAATGCCACCAATGGCCCAATGCCACCAATGCCACCAATGACCCAATGCCACCAATGACCCAATGCCACCAATGACCCAAATGCCACCAATGGTCCAATGGCCCAATGCCACCAATGGCCCAATGCCACCAATGGCCCAATGCCACCAATGGCCCAATGCCACCAATGGCCCAATGCCACCAATGGCCCAATGCCACCAATGGCCCAATGCCACCAATGGCCCAATGCCACCAATGGCCCAAATGCCACCAATGGCCCAATGCCACCAATGGCCCAATGCCACCAATGGCCCAATGCCACCAATGGCCCAATGCCATACTGAGTTGGCTCTGATGTCCCTGCAATATACACTTTCTGAGGCCAACATACATGTAGCCTGCATCCTCTATCCTGTAAAATTAAATGAGGCTCGTACACTATTTGGACTAAAATTGGCAATTAAATATGAACAAAATGTTTGGAGTGACCTGCCCCGCTAGTTTCATCATGTAAAAGCCTGCCGTTTGTACATCTGTGTAGAGAATTTAAAGACAGTTTAAAGTGCGTCCAGCTTAATATTAAGGACTCAAAATTGTTGCACTCACGGTGACCAGGCCTTGAGCCATGGACTTCTTTTTATAAATATCTGCCGCATTATCTTTGAGTCCACTACCACTCACAAATGGATACATGCAGATAATTGCCTGATTTACACCGAGTAACATATACAGTGTAACAGTGTAGCCACACATTGACCAAATCTGTGCCATTCTGTGCCCTATCCATCAATAATAATTTTCAAGTGCAATGCAAACACCATTTATCACGCCTAAGCTGTGGTAAACACATATGTAGATATACAGTGATGATTGACCCTCGAGTAAATGATAAATCCATTTCTAATCTCTCAGCTGTTGATAGCAGAAAATTATCCAAATTCTTGCAAGTCATCCCTTTGGAAAAGTCAGCATTGATAAATTATCAATTTGTTTCTATGTGTGTAATTATTTTGCATCATTATCATTACGTGGACAGGGCGGAATGCAATTTTGATTGAAGACAAATATCGTTTCAGACTTTGGTCCCATATCCAGCGACCTGTGCTCCTACTCCTGGCTTTTATGGCATCCTGGCCTGCCCTAGACAATTTGTCTAGTCTGGAAAAATATTGACACTTTGGTTCGAAGGAAAGGACAGGTTATGTTGTCGCTTTTCCAAATGCTTTCTCTCGCCATGTCTTGGGAGATTGTTTGCTATTGTACAACAGTAGCTTTTACCATAGGAGGGTTTTACCCACAGGGATATTGACTCAGGTTATGCAGTGCGCAGTGTGTTAAAAATCCACCAGAGAGTGTGTTGGTTCAATTTTGCGTGTACATGTGTTACCTCCTGTTTGTTCTTTGCATTTCTCCTGTGGGCACTTTCGACTTTTAATTTAGGGACTTTTATTGAAGTGACAAACACTTTTGCTTTGCATCTCTCTTTCCCTGACCCAAAGAGTGACTTGATATAATTGGCAATTTAGTACAACATTTTGTACACGTACCAATAATAGCGAGGTTTCACATTTTTATGCACAACTAGACTACACATGTACAAGTTCATGAGTAGGGTACATGTACACGTGTAACTATCCAATTTGGACATGTGCATTCAACATTATATCTGCAGAACACATGATATCTCGAAAATCAGAAATGTTCACAGATGTACACATAACTTACACAAATATAAACATGATGATGGTAGAAAACTTCCTCTGGTAATACAAATTGCAATTTTCGTCTCACGAGACGAAAATTATTTTTCCAAATGATGTCGGTCAATTTGCCCCAAAACCACTTTGCCCTGGACCACTTTGCCCAAAAGCCACTTCGCCCCAAAACCATTTCGAGTGCAGGCCATGGTTCAGAGAAAGTAGTTCAGGGCGAAGTGGTTTTTGGGTGAAGTGACTGAAAAGCTTTCGGGAGAATAACAACACAGTTTTTGACTATTTTCTCAAAAGTTAAACGAAGTACGGAGCTGACTTTTACTCAGGTGGGTTTTAATCATGCATATCTTCAATCACACAGGGAGATGAAACTATTTGTAACGGTTTACCAATCATGTAGACTACCTTTAACTAGTATACATATAGGCCTATAATACTGTAGCCTTGTATACAGTTTAACTTTAGTTTCTGCAGATAATGAAGAGTATAGGAAATAATAAAAGTTCCATCTTATAGTGCACAAATATACAAAGTGTTCTCATAAACAGTACATACTTTGTAAATTCATATTATTGCAAAAGTATTTCAGAAAAAGACAGATATTTGTGGAAAGGTTTGAATGTCTTCTGTCAAATGTATGCTCAAATAACTTCACAGTGCTGATTTCAGAACTTGAATGCCATACTGTACATGCCGCGTCCACTCATAATTGTACACATGTATGCAAAAACATGTGTACACAAAAAACGGAAGGTATTACTTTTTGCTTATTTTGCAGAAACAAAGTACCGCATGGCATTTCAAAAATGTCTATTACAGGGTTTCTATATAGTGTAGCTACATTGTAGCTAACAAATAAAAATGCAGTGTGTACCCAATATTTAATGTACCCTATACTGCACCACATGCACCTTACAAATTGAGCATAAAATGCAAAACACGCCTCATGTACTCCATCATGTACTCCAAGCAACAAGAATGAAAAGTGCATACATGAAACGTGAGCTGTATGAAATCCATGGATGTCAGAAGCTAAGACAAACCGTGTCAGGAGTTAAAGTAATGTTCTGAATGCTAATGATGTTCCAAATATGCCAAGTATATTCAACAGTATAAATGAGAACCCACAACTGAATACATGAGTGGATTACGGTACAGTTCTATTTAACATGAAAAGAGAATGTAGGCCTAAAAAGGGAAAGACGCGCCGTCTTTAAAGCTGTTCAGTGCTTAGGAAAAAAATACAAACTTTAACATTTATCATTGTTTAGAAAAGATGTACGCCTATTTCTACCTAGTTCTATTAACACAGTCTCATATTTGAAAATTCGCAGATTTTTAACCTTGTTTGCACTGATGCTAATAAAATGAATACAATTATATTCCGTTATTTTATTTCTGATCCAAAGCCATCATCACACAATTTTGACACAAAGATAAAATGAAACAAATTAATTACAATTATTCCATAAAATTAATTTCCTGCAAGAATTGTACACATACATTTAAAATCCACAGAAATAAAATATTTCACACCATTCATGTGTTCAGCATTGTATCTGCACCAACTGTCTGGGCTTTTTAAAAGTATATTTTGTCGAAAATGTTTTCTCTTCTGGATAGATTCTACGTGGCATTCTGTAATCACATACCAAAGGCAGCCAATAAAGCCCCTTTCACACTAGACGAATTCCCCGGGAATTCCCCGGGAAATTGCCGGGGAATTTCGGTCGGTCTGTTCACACTACCAAAGAAATCCCCGGGAAAAAGCTTTTCCCCGGGAAATATTTACCCCTGCTCGGGAGTAGGGTTAAAGGAGAAATCCCCGGGGTTTAACGTTTTTCCCGGGGAAAAGCAACTAGTGTGAACGTCGCAGGGTTTGAACTTAACCCACCTTTTTGCGTCCACGGGTAATCTCGAAAGGTCACAGGGTCACAAATAGCGCGCCAAATAATTCGCGCGGTAGCTTAGTATTGTGATGCAGTACCTTTCAAATTTTTCGTAAATATATTTACAGTTAAGTACAAAACACAAATAATAACGTTTGAAAATTATACAAATAATTTTATTTTAAAGAATATGAGCAAAATGAATGGTTTTAATTTGTAATAAAAGGAGTGTCGTGAACAAGACTGTGTTTAGCTTCCTTCTCGTGTACGTGTATTTATAATGTCCCGTGTGGTTAGGGCGCGCGGCGCGGCATTGTGGGATTGGACTTCCGCCCACAATTCATTTGGGAACTTCCTGATGGGCGCCCTCAGTTTACACATTTCCCGGGGTTTGATGGCCAGTGTGAAACGACCGTGCATATTCCCGGGAAATAGTGTCCCCGGGAGTTACCAAATGGGTCTAGTGTAAACGGTTGCTGGGGCGTTGGTGGGGTAAAAAATCCCCGGGAATTTCCCGGGGATTTATTTCCCGGGGATTGGCTCTGCAGTGTGAAAAGGGCTTAAGTAAGCAAGTTTCTTTTTGCGAGTACTAGATTCTATTCTTTGTTACATGTATTGAATAAATGTCCACTTGACCACAAGTTGTCAATGCTTGTTAACTTGTTACATGTTAGGATGGAGCAAAAACATGGTGCAACATTCCTCAGTGACAGTACAGTGCCCCACTTTTAAGGCATTATCTTTGTATCTTCTTCACTTACAGTATAAGCCAGTCATTGTACCTTTCCCATCCAATGTAAGTTTTATTAAATTACATCTAGGTCCTATTAGTACCGTACATCGATAGTCAATCAGAAGACCTGCAACAGCAAAAAAAGGAATGTCTCACACTTTTATTTTTTGATACTTAGAAATAAATAATGATTACTGGGATTTCCACTGAGATAACTTATTTATTCATGATGCATCTGACTTTATAGTGAAAAGTTGCGTGTTTGAGAAAATGTTTGAGAAAATTCATTTGGAAATAATTGTTTTCCCATGCTGCCAACATTAACTCACGTCATCAAAACCCCCTTTTCATCACCTTAATTGAACACCTTAAAGGGACACACCGGCTTACTGTTTACATAATGTAGCAATCTAGCATCCTTAACAATAATATTTCGATGGTCGTTGTAAAAAACAATTATCACAATATTACGTAATTAACTAGAAATGTTTAAAATTAACAAAAGAGACAAATGTTGGGCTATATGCTGTATCATGTGTTTGTAAATGAAGGTGGCATTCGTTATGGGTCGACACGTGTTTAACCTCGATTCCTTGTTTTCCCTGACTCATCACACCTTGCATGATCCCTCAGGTCAGCGCTGACTCGAGGAAGCACATCGAACGCAACGTTTTAGTGTCTTTAGCGCCCTCAATAGGCCTATGCTGTTTTCTTCGGATCGCCGCGAACGCGAAGCGAAGACACGAAAATCTGAGAGATTCTCTTGTCTATATCAACACCCGGAAACCCTTCTTATGAAATCTGTTTTGTGTACATATTGGAAAATACGGTATGTAGGCCTACATAGTGTTCGTAGGACATTATTTTCCAGCAAGAAGAGAAACCCACCGCGAATGACAAAAGCAACTTGCACTTCGCGCTGGTTTCTACGGCTGGAAATACAACTAACTTACAAGACCACGTGACTTTTCGGAACCAGAATCTGGTTCCGAAAAGTCACGTGACCTTGGATTTTTGAAAAAAATCTCAAAAACGGCCAAATTTGACCGTCTTTTCAGAATATATCTAATTTACTCTGGAAAGCGCTTCAGAATAATATATGGGTCTATTTCGGGTGTGTCCCTTTAATTAAGCATTTTTGCAAAGATTATCATTTGAGAGTCAATCAGTATCTAAAAATGTCGGGGAAAATAACAAAGAAACAAAATTGATTTACACTTCATTTCATACATACATACATGTATGCACTTCGGGTACTGACTAAGAGATGTTGCCATTTGTGAGACAATCCTCATTTTAACATGGCAAGTGCTATCATTGGTACCCATCCTTCAATTACTTCTTGCAGTTTTTAACAGGGAACCACTGCTTGTGCCCATACACATTCATGCATCAAGGTATTAAAAAACAATGTTCCTACAGTACATTTAAAGTGAATTAAATGAAACAAATAAATGAATGTGACAATCTCGCTGCTCCAACTTGCTGTACATGTATGATTCCACAGCTTATAGGCTGTTTTTGTGAAATTTGATCACAATGGCTTGGTGAACTCATTACTCAAAATATCAGAAATGGTTCCCCACGGAAAAAAATGAAATAAAGAAAACAGACGGTTCTGTCATCAGCTTTATTAGCAGGTATTATTTATGGGCATACCATGTGGAGGTCTTATCAAGGACTTGCACTCATCTCAAGCAGTCTCAATTATTTTAGAGTAATGAGCCGTGTCTCCATAATCTCACTCGTATTAATCACTCGCCTGTAAATGTCAAATATTCTGGTTCAAAATATCCATCCTCTTAACCCTAAGAGCGATAACATTGATCTCTTTTGGGCATATTTAGGTTAAGATTGAATTTGACCCATTTCTCTTCTTACAAGTACATGTAGTGTTGTTGTTGAGTACATTTTCACGAGTACTATGATGTGAAGTACACATATTGGGTTTTATTCCTTCATAAATGATGACTCAAAAAATTAAATATTTTGAGATGATTGTTGTCATTACCCACTAAAAAAGTGAGAAAATTTGATTTACCGTATGCAAATAAACAGATTAGTTTGATACAAAATGTGTGAAATGTTTTTTTATCAAGTTTTGTTTTTACTATTAACTAGTTGCAGTCAACTAATTTTGAATTTCGACCGACTTTTTACTTACTGATACATTTTGTGATCAAATTTAAAACCAAATAATTTGATAAAAAAAATTCTTCTGCATGATACATGCATCATTTCTAAAATTTCCTATGACAGCACTCGGAACACATCTGTTGCAAAGATTGCTAATTTTCTTTAAGGTTCATTTCTTCATCAACTACATTCATGAATATTTGTCTTCAATTTATTCCAATTTTTTTTTTTAAATCATAACATGCATTCAGGAATTTGTAAAAAAAACCGTTTAACTCAATTTTCTGTGTTGCCTCTTTTGAAAGTCTGGCTGTGAACTTCAGGGTAAAATGTTTGCCAAAAAGTATGTACCAAGCAACAAGAGAAACGTGAAAAATTGTCTAGTTTTTAATTGAAAAAAGCTTTATTGCAGTAATGAAGAATGAAGCTATTATGTCAACATTTCAATGTCAACTTAATTACAAAAGAAATTTTCTAATTTTGATTAAACTGTATAATAATCAACAGTGAGTTGTGCACTTGAATTAAAACGTGCCAGATTCATTCATGAATTCTTTGTATTGAACTCCTAGTGTCCGGTCAAACCTAAGTGGATGCGTCAGCTTCAATACTTCTCATTTCAGACAGAACCCAAGTATTGGCAATACCCTGCCTTCCTTTTCCCATCCATTTTAACCAAGGAGTCACGTTCCACTTGGCTTGAATTTCACTCCATTTCAGCAGGATTTAAATGTGCGTGTGTCCTAGATTTTTCATGCACTCTGTGTAGATATGCCTTCAGTTTTTTGGTTCAGTGTTCGCCTTGGGCAATTAACACATTCAAAGGATAATATGACAGTTTTAAGAGAGTTGTTTTTTGTGTGCTCATTTTAAAGGGAGAAAATTAAAATCAATTGATTATTCCTTCCCATAGCAAAGGAAGCAAGCAAATTCAGAGCTGGGTAATAAACAACGTGTATGCTTGTATGTCTTACACCGTGTTTACACTCGAACCGCAAAGGTGCATGATACAGACCCAGCATTTTTATTGCGACCACAAAACTGAACATTTGCTGCGTTTACACTACACCCCAAATCGCTTCAACTCGCCTTCAGAAACCGCAAAAGTCACCAATAACTGTAACTGCAGCGCATGCGTGAGCTGTTAGGTGTTGCTGCACTAGTGCCAGATTGGTCAATTAAATCTACCACACGACGGGCACAGCCCCAAGGACACTCAAATTGCTGAATCTGTATTCGGGTAGCGTTTACACTACAAGTGACTTTGACAATTGCAGGGTTCAACCCTACCCCAAAGGTGACTTGAAAAGGGCGAATCAGACCCGGGTCTGATCCGCCCTTTTCAACTCACCTTTTGCGTTTACACTTAGTGCCTACCCGTCTTCAACTCCCCTTTTTGGAAATTGCGGAGTTCGATTCGGCAAAGGCGAATCGAGTGTAAACGGGCCTTTAGGCGGGGATCCCAGGGGAAACGATTGTTATACTATTGTAATATTTCCAATAAAGATTGGGGTCACACGACATACTTATTATAATAAGATTGTAATCGTACTGTGATAAAGTGGGTTCACACACGATTACGAGATCTCAACATCATATTATAATCCATCCCATCGTCCCCTGCGGTTGCTTTCCCCTTGTTGCTTGTGCATGCTTGCTGCCTCACCGCACATGTACGTGGCTTGCCTTGAACGGAAAACAGTCACACGGAAAGCAAGGAACGCACGCAGTGAAGCAGAAAGACATGCACATGGCGAAGGTTGCTGCAGGGGCTTATGAGATGGAGTGCAATACGATGGGGAGATTGGGCCACACGCTTTTTCTCCCAATTTATTACAATCCGATTACAATGATTACAATCGAAAACGACTGAATGATGAGAATTCTCATCATTGACTGATTAGGCCTACATGATACGATTATACACAAAATCTAGTACATGTAGTAGCGCGTACTATAGTAATGCCACAATAAATTGAGATATGTTGCAATTTGTGTGACCCCGGCATTAGATGAAAAACCTTGCAATGACCCCAAAAAGTAATCGACGAGTTTACAGGGGAAAAGTTCTGAAAGTAAAGATTGAATTAATAGCAACTACCCAATGAAAGGTTTCCGCTCAAAATGATATAATTTTACCAGAAAATAATCCGTAAAGATGAATTTATTTATTTTTGGTTCGCATCTATGCGGTCCAAAATGCATGGGCGCTGTGTACTGCGTGTGCGTGTTCCAACGCGATGCATTTGTATGGATCGCGCGCACACGCAGTATATGATGTGCGCCACAGAGTGCATGACGCAAGCCACACAGTACCCGATCAACTGAGAACGAAAATTTGAAACACCCCGCCAAGACCAGGAAAACGCGTATGGATTTTCATTTTCTTTTTAAACGTGGTACATTTGACAAAGCTGAAATTTCTTTCTTTTGATTTATAATGGTTTTATTCGCAGAATCGCTCAAAAACAGATCATCTACAGGGCCTTTAACTCAATCAAACCAAATCCCTTCGTAAATGTATAGCCTAACAATTCAGAATTTATCATGATTCATGTATGTGCTGTACATTGTGAAATGCAAAAGGTGCAATGTATCATAGCGGAGTATTTCGTGCATGATATTGAATCATCCACCTACACGTG
This sequence comes from Henricia sp. BOLD:AAB3569, assembly GCA_037783545.1. NCBI lineage: Eukaryota > Metazoa > Echinodermata > Asteroidea > Spinulosida > Echinasteridae > Henricia > Henricia sp. BOLD:AAB3569. The sequence continues at coordinate 949,521 of JBBELK010000030.1, read as the reverse complement.
TATATTCATGGATGACTACTTCGCTGCACGGCTAGTTCCACGAAATTGATCTTTGCCAGTTTTCTAATGGAGACTAAGTACAGTATGTGAGTAGTGTAATCAGATGTGAAAATCAGCACCTGCTCTGTATGGTTGAGAATGTTATGGCAATTGCTAATGGTGCTCCCATTTTCATTCAACATCATTATTAAAAATCAATAACACAAGGGCTGTTGTGAACGGAGAAATATTGGTAGAATGATTAAAGTTGGTTAAACGTCGTTAATTGCTTGGAGTGACTAAAATAGTCTTTAGAACAAGGAATGATGGAAAGTGGGAGACTATACATACAGATACAAAATGTGTTTGTTGCAATTTTTTCTTGATTTAAAGGCAGTATACATGATTGGTATCTCGAAAATCAGAAATGTTCACAGATTTACGCCTAATACTTACACAATATAAACATGATGGCCGTAGAAAACTTCCCCTGAAATGGTTTTGTCTAAAGTGCTATAGTCTTTGAGAAATGAGTAAAACAATTAGTTTTCGTCTCATGAGATGAAAATTTTATTCGTACCAAAATCATTTCTCCCAAATGCTACTTCGCCCCAAATGGGGCAAAATGACTGCAAACCCCTTTTTGACTGTTTTCTCAAAAGTTAGACGAAGTACGAAGCTGGTTTTTGCTCAGGTTGGTTTTTTTTAATCATGCATATCTTTAATCACACAGGGTGATAAAACTATTTGTAACAGTTTACCAATCTGGTATACTACATGTATCTTTAAAACAAAGTTTCAGTTATATTGCATTTTAATTAGGGATTGTTTTGCTCTTTCACCTGACGTCTAACCAGCACTGTATTCTCAGTCTGAGAAAAACTTCATAGCCTGCTTGGGTGGGACTGGAACCCATGACCTCATGAATACTATAGGCAGATGTCTTTAACACTTGACCACCGAGTTGGCTGGTATTTAATCAGTTATAAATGGTAGGTAAAAGCAAAACAAACCCTAATTAACAAACAATTTTAATAACCAATGCAAGCTAAATCATCTTCCCCTATCTTGCATTGTCAAAGGTTTTTAAAGATTTATTATTTACCCGAGAGCTTTCACACTATACTTTAAATTTGACGTTCTCTTTCAACCATTAATTACATGGACATACACACTGTAGTAGGCCTTATACATTACCCATGCAACACCCAGAGAAAAATTAGGTCTGGAAAAATCTACAAAGAGAGGCCTGCCTACGTAATACCATGCTTCATGGTTCGGCTGTTATAGAGCATCTGCCCGCCACAGTGTCAGGACCATATATTTCTCTCATCTCATACTTACATGTAATTGACCATGCTCCATACCAAATATCACGGTCATTGTATAAAATAATTTTTTTTGTTTTGCTAATGATAAAACTACATGTGATATGTGTACTATGTAAAAAAATACTGTACTATGTAAAAAAATACTGCTCGAATATGTCGCTTCATATTTGTAAATTCTAGCATGAATTGAATTCTTTCCCCATTAAAGGGACACACCGGCTTTGTTGGGCTATTTTGGGCTCGAAATAGACCCATACATTATTTTGAAGCGCTTTCAAGAGTAAATTAGATATATCCTGAAAAGACGCTGTCAAATTTGGCCGTTTTTTGAGCATTTTTCAAAAATTCTAGGTCACGTGACTTTTTGGAACCAGATTCTGGTTCCGAAAAGTCACGTGGTCTTGTGAGTTAGTTGTATTTCCAGCCGTAGAAACCAGCGCAAAGTGCAAGTTGCTTTTGTCATTCGCGGTTGGTTACTTTTCTTGTTGAAAAAATAATATCCTACGAACACTATGTACATACCGTATTTTACAATTTGTACACAAATCTGCCAACATATTTCATAAGAAGGGTTTCTAGGTGTTGATACGGACAAAAGAATCTCTCAGATTTTCGCGTCTTCACTTCGCGGCGATAAATAATATCCGAAGAAGAAACAGCTAACTATTAAGAGCTCTAAAGACACCGAAGTCATTGCGTTCGAGTTGCTTCCTCGAGTCAGCGCTGACCTGAGGGATCATGCAAGGTGTGATGAGTCGGGGAAAACAAGAAAACAAGGTAACACATGTGTCGACCCATATCGAACACCACCTTTATTTACAAACACATGATACATAATACATCGCGACGGCTGGTAAAGCGTATAGCCCAACATTAGTCTCTTTTGTTGATTTGAAACATTTCTAGTTTTTAATTACGTGACATTTTGGTAATATTTTTTTCACAACGACCATCAACAAATTATAGTCAAGGATGCTAGATCGCTACATTATGTAAACAGTAAGCAGGTGTGTCCCTTTAATAGTCCCCTTGTGGGTCAAGTTTACACCTGCTTAATATAATTGCATGGTCCCTGGTGGGTCATTGGGTTTTTAACAACAAACATATGTTGAGCATATGTTGGACAAAATAACCACAGTTGTGAACCCGCTAATGAGGCCACATGTACACAGTTTGTAGTACCAGATACCTTGACATTTCGTGTGGTTAATTTTGAACTGCAAGGTTAAGGACTCTGCACCATTTAACCCAGGGGAGTCCCAACACTGTTTCACTTTATGTACGGTTGCTATTGACTGATGTGATGGCTTGGTCGGACAACTGCGGCTGTATTGATGTTACCATTGCTGTTCTTCGTAAATGGTTGGGGGAGGGGGTATAGTCTAAAATGTTTCTTGTGTCTAGCTTTGGTTTTAAATGTCAAAAACTATTAAGATAAGATGTCAAACGGAGATGGGGGAATATTCAACATTTCTACACTTATGCTTTTTGATTTTTCTGATTTATTACGCCGTAAGCCGTAAGAGTCAAGTATGAAAGTCCATTCTCTCACAAACTCTGTTTACACACACCTATTTATACACTGTTGTGGTGCGTGTGTGCATGTCGTACTGTGTGCGTACCTCAATAAGAAGCGGTTATTTTAGTAAACGCCTCCAAAAATAAAGTCGTCATTTTTTTTGTAATTGATAAATTTACTTACTCTCAAAATGCTTTGAAAGAAACATTTCACATTTTCATTGTTAATTCATAATTGTCAGAATATTTTAATGCTTTTCGTCCACACTCGATATCTCAATTTTTACAATCTTTAGCACTTTTCCCAGGAGTCCAAAAACTTGCAAGATTTGAAATATTTTCTCATGCTTGAGAAAATCTTACGAAAATGCTGTCATGTGAAAGGACACAATGCCTGAGTGACAAGCATTCCTGTCGAGATTTTATCAATCCTTGAGATATTTTGGAGGAGGAAGAGTAGAACTACAACAAAATCTTCAGCTAGCGGAAGATTTCTCAAGGTATCCATGAGAACAATCGTGTGAAATACAATGCCAGTGAATTGTTTCATGGTGAATTGTTTCACGGTGTCGTTAAAGTACGCCAAATCGTCCCTACCATATAATTGTAAGTTAGTAAACAATCCCCACTCATGAATTTGTCGCAAACCTTGCAATTTTTGTTTGAGGTCATATATAAGTCTGTTTTCAATACTGGAGAGACCTTTTCACCAGGATCATAACTCTGTGCAATGCCAGTTATCTTCTCTCAAAACAAAAGAAATATCTTAGGACAGATCTAAGGAGATAACTTCAGCAACAAACAGTGCAACAACATACCTTTCTGAAAACCCTGTGTACAAATTTCCTATTTAACGTATGTAACATAGGACAGTATACTTTGTGACATTTTTTTTGTGTCCTTGTTACATACAGTATATTTCAAATTTGCACACAGGGCTTTCAGGAAGGTATGTTGTGGCACCATTCGTTGCAGTTCTTTAGCTGAAGTTATCTACTTAGATCTATCTTAGATATTTCTTTTGTTTTGAGAGAAGATGAATGACATTGTAAAGAGATATAATCCTGGATTGAAAACAGACTCATATTGTATGTAAATTGAGTGCAATGTTGCCATCAACATGGTGCAGCATACCCTCTGAGAATACATAGTATTGTCTGTTTGGCATGCAACAGGGCATACTTGTATAGTTCGTGTGTTATGCTGAGATGTTAACAAACCCCGAAGTCAACAAAGTTAAATAAAAATGCTGACCAATTTAGCCTCTTGGAGTTTACCAAATTTCTTCAATCTCAGGTAGGCGATCTCCCTGTTAATTTTAGACTTGACTTGGAAAGAATGCGCTAACTTTCAAGGGGATAAAAAAGATTTTTTGTTTGTAAATTATTTACCACATATTGGGATTCCACCTGGAGAGAAATGAATCAAACAAGTTGAAGTATTCAAACTCAGCAGTATGTCCAAAAGGTATTCCTTGATCGGGATTTTTTTTATCACGAAATTTTTTTTTTTTATAAACTTTGAAATTACCACATGTTGTTCCTGTGATGTTCTCCTCAGGGTGTTCCCCAAGGGGTCAAGAATTTTAACAAAATATCAGAGACACAATAATCTGTCTCGGTGGTCTAGCTAGTGTGAATTTTTAGGTAGAGTTACTCTGCATCATTTATGACAAAATTGGAACCTTCTGTGAAGGCCACGCAAGGCACTCTCAGATTGACCTTTTTCACAAGCCCGCGGTCTTGAAGATGTCAATGCTCGTTGCTCTTCAAACTTGATGGGTAATAGGCGTGAAGATGTTGAAATTGTCCACAGGGAAAAGTGAGAATGCTCATTGTGACATATGTGAGGTGTCCTGGAGCATGAACTGGTTTGACCTTGTTTCACAGTGAGTGAACATCACTTTGACTTTTATCTGATCATGTTCACCTTGTCCACAACAGAGGTCATCGATTTTTATTAAAAATGGAAGAGGAAACATGTTTTGGCTGATACATGGGGGTAATTCCTAAAATTAGGGGTCCAAAATATTTGGTGTCCCAGTTACGTACGACACACTCTGCTTCAAAAATCACCACTCATGATCACAAATTCTCAGTAATGGACTGTGGCCTGTGATTATAGGGGGCAGCATCATTTTCTTGAAAATTTTGTTCTCTTGATTCCTGAAAAATATTAAAAACAAAAGACCATAATTTGTTCCATAGGAGTTTGGTGTCCCGGGTTACCTACACCAATGAAAATTGGCTGTACCGGTAGAATGAGTTTGCATTAACCTTGGTGCCATATCAACACACAAACATTAAATTTAAGTGGCATTTGTTGAAATAAAAATTAATTATGTTTTACTGGGAAACCACTTTCAATCACTAAAAAAACTCGGAAATCTTAAAAAGCATGTCACACTTTTGGACCCCTAATTTTGGGAATTGCCCATGTACAGATGAAGTCAAAAGTATAAATACAACTGTATGCAACCAAGTGTTAAAACTGGTGTGCTTGTACACCATTTTTTTAAAACAGTCTTAAAATTTTTGATTTTGTGGAATTCCTCACGTGCATGCAGTACTTAAAAACATAGCTTGTACACCTTGCAATGGTTCGGGTAGTCCTGTTTACCATTTTGGGTGACGATGGTAGTGGTGTATACATGTATTTATACTTCTGACTTCAACTGTACCTATTGCCTGATGCATTTATATTATTTGGGGGAATGCATGGAATTTGTTTTCAATGTTGGCAACATAATTAATTTTTGGGCGTGTTTGTTTCATCACGAATCCGAATCCAGATCCCGAGATGTTTCACTGCATGGAAACAAACAAAACTGCTCTCAACTAGGATCTCAAATCATGCGAAAGGCAATTTATTTACCAAATTTCACCCATGACATTCATTGTAATTAAACAAGCAGCCTCAATTTGTATCACGTATTGCCACTGAAAATTGAAACAACATGGTTTACTCACACAACAATCTTCGCAACGTTCACGTCGCCATTTTGCCAAAATTTGCCAAAATTAAATTTTAGCTTTTTTTTCTCCCGACATATTTCCGCTTTTTTCCCTCATGCGTAAGCGGTGATTTTTTTTCCCGCTTTTTTTCTACAGTACGGTATTTGCCACTTGCTAGCGCACGCCATGTGCAAGCCAGCATTCAGTACAAAATTCCATTCTCGAAGCCATAAAATGCACCAACTGCATGGGGACATTAATTCATCAAGATGTCAATGCAACTTAAGCGGGCTCCGGACCCCACACCATTAGGGCTTCGGGCTTCATGCTCACAATTTCAGCTTCACGATTGCAGTTTCAGATTTTTTTCAGATTTTTTTGGGGTTCTCTACTCACATGCCTGGGCCTGAACTACATGTACATGTACATGTACCTCTCAAGAAGGATCCCGGATCTCGATCAGGATCTGCGTGAAATGAATGAGTTCATCACAGATCTGAATCCGGATCTGTTCAAAACAAAAACACTCTTTATCATTAAGTTTACAACAAATCTAGCTATGTGTTGTGCTGTATTTAAGCCTGCCCAGCTCTTTCAGGAGGGTGGATGACGTAAACCATACCATACAACCAGTTTCAAAATTTGCTATTCTTGTGATATTTTGAGATACTGTATAAGCAACCATCTGCAAGTTTGTCCTCTCCCTTTAAAGCAGACAGACATGCATTTTTGCCTGCTTTTCAGCATCTTGAAACATAAGAAATGTTCCACATTGTCTGTGACCGCGAGGGCTTTGCTACTTTGCTTTGTCAGACGTCATGGTTTTTAGTTTATGGTGCAACATGTTATGCCCTGCATTCATGCTGTCTCTCCCTGCCATACCCATATCAAATAATCCGTGTAAATGTCAGAGGCCTGTTCAGTTTGATTTGATGGCAACAGATCTATAAGGTACCTTAAGAAAAAGGGCCTGGCTCGCACCTGGACAAATGGTGCTCGGCTGCATTCAGAAACGGGCATACATTCCTCCTTATGTGTACATAAAGTCTTGCCATTGTACCTAGGCCTATATGGTTTATCATTACGGAATCAGAATTGATATCTCACTTAAAAGACAGATTACCTGATTGGAAAACTTTAAAAACAGCAACAGCAGCATTACATAACTAAAGAATAATGTTGATAAACTGCCTTGTAGAAATTTCATCCACATAAGGCCTTTTCCCACTAGAACAACAATCCCCGGGGCAAACTCGCCCCGGGCTGCTCCGAGTTCAACCCCACGTTGATTCACACTTGTTCTGAATCTTTGCCCCGGAGCGAACTAACCCCTGAGATCGGCACCTCATCCCTCATTTGAACAAGTGAGAACTCGCCCCTTCCCCTTTTCCCACTCTACCGTTCTCGCCCTGGGAAAAGTGTCTCGCCCCGGGAAAAGTGTCTCGCCCCGGGAAAAGTGTCTCGCCCCGGGAAAAGTGTCTCGCCCCGGGAAAGGTGTCTCGCCCCGGGGCCAAAATTTCCAACCCTTGTCCCGAGCAGGGTTGAACTCGCCCCAGGGAATGAGCAATCTCGGGGGTGGCTCGGGCTGAGACTAGCAAGTGGGAATCGGGGCTTATTTTCACCACGGCGTCGCACCGGGGCCACCCCCGAGATTTTATCTAGTGGGAAAAAGCCTATAGATGCAATAATACTAAAAAAAAAACTTAAAAATCCATGCATGGTTTTTGTATTGAATGAAAGGTAAAAAATATTTTGCAATCAAATTTATGTTTTCTTCAGTTAGCTGAATTTTTGTTTTCTTCAGTTTTTTCCACGAAGGTACCGTTTTAGATGGGAAAAAATCATGTGGTGTTTGTTACCATTGCTGTCAACACTTTTAGTCGGGTTTTTCTTGTCAACTCATGAAGTAACATGTTGAGTCACTGCAATTGATGGATTGGGGCTTTAATAGGTAACTAGTATTACAAGTTCGGATTTCCTTATACGTAATTTACATTAGGGATGGGAATTTACTGTTAATTCAGAAACCGGCTTGCAATTCTTTCAAGTGTCGGTTAACCGGTTAACCGTTCGGCCGACACTAAAAATTATATCTGGTGTTTATAGATGCATGTGCAATGTACACAATATTTCTAGGCCCCCAAAATAATCGTTGAACCTTTATCTGGTCAAAATCTTGCTACGACCCCATATAAATTTATTTCAATTTCATGAAGTCATTACAAATAACCCCCTGAAAACTATTGTAAATTCTTTAAAATTGGGTTTCATTTTAATAAACGTTCAGCAAAACTGGTTTTTCTTTTTTTTCTCGGTTAAACGTCCCATCCCCAATTTACATCGAACTTTGTAGAATGAACGTGAAATAACTGAGCTCTACATTATACATAAATTCCACAAAGATCAATAGTGCATAATTTCACTAAGCTCATAATTTTGTAAGATTTGTCCCACACCTTAATTCTCTCTCTCCAAAGTAAGATCAGGCATTTAATAACACTTTATATGTAGGCCTACCGGTATACATGTACTTTATGTCTGCTGTACTGAATTCCATGTATTCCATTGCGAGGCAGAAGACACTGATTTATTCATGATAGACTCTAGAAATTTAAATGTCAGTGTTGAAATGGCAAATATCTTGTGTCCCTCATGAGTTATGCATGTGTCACAGTTGTGCAGATATATGAAGAATTGTGTTCTGGATATAGGCCTACATGCAGTCAGTAGGACCTACTTTGAGTGAAATTCATTTTAGGAGATGGCATAAAAAATATTTTTAAATGTCTTTTTAAAAAACTGTTTCCTAACCCTCCAGAACTTGGCCTGATTGAAGAATTTTTGAAGAAAAAAATAAATAAATAAATAAAATTTAAATGTATTTTTTAAAAGAAATGTTTACAAAGAACCAAATTAACGAATCCATAATCTATATATATTTTTTTTGACATCTCATGATAATGTGGTTTTAAATATATTATTAAAGAAAAGTTTGGTCCTTGGGGAAAACATGATGGAGTACAATGCACAGTTCCGACCTGTCAATCAAGCCGAACCCGCCGACCAATCACAACAGAGCTAGCAGACATCGCACACATACATGTAGGTCAAAGTGCATTGCCTCACAACACCACAATAAAATACAGGTTGTACAGTGTTGTATGCGGTGATCTGGGTGAATTTTTTGTTTCAAGGCCGGACGAATCGCTGTTCAAAGGTAAGAAAGCATGTACATGTATGATGATATGGCATCCCTGTATTACTGGCCTTTTACTCAGTGTGTTCTATGATAACTGTCGACCCTGAAACATGTACCTTTGAGTTTTCTCCAATGAATCTGTGCTTTCCGTTGAAAGTCCCATTGGTTTGTGCATTGTGTGTGGACATTTTGAGGGATAGCGTGTGAGGCATAGCAACAATATCCAAGGGGGCGGAGTTAACTGGGCAAACTCAGAACTATGCATTGTGTAATCTACTGTGCCTCATACATGTGTGTACATGTAGCTCATCAGCTGGGAGAGCATCCTGCCTGGTGTGCCAGGGGTTTCAGGTGTGATTCCCAATTTCACCACTTGCACGGTTGCATTCAAAATTAGGCATTTCGTGCATGCATCATATTTTACATTGGACAAAAGTCAACATCACAGCAACCGACATACATGGTAACGACGCGAGGGAGTCAATGTTAATTCAAGTAATGCCTCGCTATTTCTCAAGTAACGAATACAGACCATTCAATTTTATTTTTTCTCATTTAATATTTTTGAACAGTGCTACTATACATCAGGTAAGGGCAAAAACAAACACTAATCAATATTTGTGGTTATTTTTCCAATGGTAATGCGCCATGCCAATAATCGTTTGAATCAATGTATGTTATGTCGATGACAAGTGCTCTGATTAATTTGAGGAATTGTTTACTTGTTTCTGAGTTTCGATTTACAACTTAATGGCGACTACATGTATTTGCCCAAAAGATAAAACTGTCAATACTCATGACAGATGCCAATTCGCCGTATCCGACACTTGAAACTGTTCCCCAAACCATATCCCGACGAAATAAAAATACAAGGCAGTAGTCACAGATTCTATCTATCTCATCTCTTGGGAAGATTATAGCAAAAAACTGTCTGGCTGGACAAGTGAAAGAAACAAAATCAGCCAAATCGCCTGCAACTATTTCATGTATGACTATGCATCGCGCATACTAGTGTTTCCAGCATAGTTAAACCCGATACGCATTGGATAAAGGGATGTTAATGGCTCTGTGTTGTTCCCCAGGCAGTAATCCATACAGTGGCTCGGCCAGCAGACAACGGCGAAGACATCTTCATAATATCTCCAGTTGTGGGTTTATGTTCTGCATAGCTTCTTGGATATTCACCTGGATTCCCATCTCCATGGAAATCCTAGGCCAGGTGTCAGTTTAGAACTCCTTAGTGGCCGTTTTCACTAATATAAAGTCAGGCTTAGATATAAGCACCGTACATAAATGTTGGATAAGAATGTGGAATAATATGTTGGTACATATTTGGGAGAGCAATTTTTAATTGAAATCCGCTTAATTGATTGCTTTCCGGTGATGTCACGCCTTCCATCCACCATTTTGGGTGTCATTTTTCACGACCCACGTGGCTCGAGTGATTACCGGCCAAACAAAGCAAAAAAAGTGCATTGGTTGCACTTACCTCTGTTAATTAACCTTGCTTTATGTTGTTGCACCATGGCCATTGTATCGATAAAGATAAAATGTATTTCTTTAGGCTAAAAATCGCAATCAAGTAAAAACACTTTAGTTTTTACAAGCTGACTACATGCTCAATAATTTAAACGTATCGCAACGCGTGCGTGCGGCATTTTCGAATGAAAATACGCTGGTTAGTATTTTTTACGCGTGTTCATGTGCGTATATTGGCGCGCGCATGTCCGGTGACACCCAAACATTCCCGGATGTTCTACGTCACGGAAAGCAATCAATAGCATTTTTAAGGAGCACGACCAGATCACTTTTTGAAGAAAAAAAATCCCAATCAGTGAGGAACAACTGTAATACCGTGATTTCAGACCATGCACCAGTTGGCTTTGTATAGCTCAATTGGTACCGGTAGGGCATCTGCACGTTAAGCAGAATGTCCGCGGTTCGAATCCCGGTGGAGCCAAGTTGCTTTTCACTGCATCCAGATCTCCCAAATTCCTGGACATTTGTCTCGAAAAAAAATGCATGTTTTGGATGTTTTAATTTATTTTTAAAATGGAATTTGTATACATGTATGTATCAGTGTGTTTATGCTCTGTGGCATGTACAATGTACAAATGCATTTTTTGAAACTCGTGTGTCCTAGGAGGGGAATGGGCATGACCACATACACTCGACCAAAAAAGTTCTGTCACCAGTAAGACATTTGTAGATATTTATTATGAAATTTGATTTAATGTAGGAAAATAATATATCAAATTTTAGCTGAACATATATATCCCTCAAAGGAATAGAGCTCAAGAGAGATCATGATGGCAAGCTTCACTGAACAGGAATGCAACAAAGGAGTGTGGGGTCAGAATGAAAAACACCAAAGAACAATGCAACTTGTGATTTGGGCAATTTGTGTGTAGACAATTAGGACATTTTTAAGTGAGTTTGGATTTATCAATGTCTTGTCAAAAACATCCAAATCAAAATGGTTAAATTGTCCAATCTGAATCGTGCCATTGCATTAGGTATGGTGGAAGCAAAATACTGAACTGTAACTCCCCTTGCTTGAGTGCAATAAAGTTGACATCGTTGTTTTTTGGTGTTTTTCATTCTGACCCCACACTCCTTAGTTGCATTCCTGTTCAGTGAAGCTTGCCATCATGATCTCTCTTGAGCTCTATTCCTTTGAGGGATATGTTCAGCTAAAATTTGATATATTATTTTCCTACATTAAATCAAATTTCATAATAAATATCTACAAATGTCTTACTGGTGACAGAACTTTTTTGGTCGAGTGTACTTATGATAACTAAAAGCCTTTAAGAAACTAGTGTCAGCTTCCTTAATTACAACCATAGCATTCTAAATAATATATATATGCCATCAACAGTCATTGACCATTATCATATGAGAACAGCTTTGCATGCCAATGCACTCATAGTTCTTTCACCAACACTGAAACACCTTGATGAAACAGTATCTTTGCAATGAAACCCCAGGATCTTAAATGTCTGACGTCTTCAAGCTGTGATCATGCTGTTTTCAACAAAGATGTCAAGGAGAACAGGGACGCAAAGCGAGAGTCTAGCTATAGGCCGTATCGAATAGCTGCCATCTTGTAGGGCAACCTTTGCTATTTAAATTGGTCAACAACATAAGCACAAAATGTTCAACCATACATGTCTTTAAGGAACATGGAAACTGCCCTACAAGATGGCAGCTATTTGATACGGTCTATTCGAGAGCCTTGGGAGGAGGGGTGTCAATACACAGGCATACCCCTACTAATGAGAAACTAGAGCTTCCATTAAGAATTTTTTTAATTACGATATTTGATCGTCAGGGGTTTGGCATTGTGTTTATTTTGAATTCCAATCTGATGTGTTTCGCTCTCGGATTGTTGTCTCATTTGTGGCATTGTTGATGTTAGACACAGAGTAGATGATGTATTAGTGAAGTGTATTCTCTCAACTGTCATAGCCTTTGCACTTTACGATGATTTTAACATGCTGAAAAATAATCAGTGACAATATACTCTTTATAGACTGCATGCGTGTTGTTTACATCTTAGCAGCAGCTTGTTATTGAAATCTGTCTATTATGTTTGTTTTTTTCTTCAGTAAATTAGGCTTAGGAATTATGTCAAAGGTTACATCTTTTAAATGAGGTATTAAAGGCCCATTGTATAATTTGCAATGACCAAATTTTGTTTTTCATGAATTGACAAAAAAAAATTACTCAAAGTGTTGATAGCAATGGTAACAAACACCACATGAGTTTTTTTCGTCCAAAATGGTATTTTATACTCGAAATTTACAACCGAAGGTGGTTTTGTAAAAAAAGTATTGTGCACGAGACTTTTTTACCATTCACTTGTACACAAAATCCATATAGATTTTCAAGCAGTTTTTTGAAGCATTGATGCATCTAAGTACACGTAGCTAAAATTTCTTGAGGCTAGTTATAATATCTTCCTTAGATATGTTACACTCTCATTCCACGAATCTGTAAAAAGTTTTATCTTGCAAAAATGGGATAGGAATTTTATCATATGCAGTTGATAAACAAGTGCACAAACAAATGTTGAAATGTTGAAACATTCTTTGAACATGAAAGAAATTCTGGCAAAAATAAACATGCATACATCAGGCCTCGAAATAACCCACGGCACCACGGCAAATTGCCATCGGTGCCCTATGCTTTTGCCGTGTTGCCCTTAAAATTTTCTATTTCCTCATTCAGGTGCCCTTTACTAAGAGAAAATTGCCGTGCCCTTTTGAAAATGAATTTTAAGGCCTGATACATGCTTGCAAAAAAAAAAAATTCTCAAGAGTGAAGTTCAATTACTCCATCAAATTTTGTTGAATACGGAACTTGAAGCGTGCTGCTGCAAAACAAATATTGTTTTATCTTGTTTAGCTATCTCTTTCAAACTTGTGTTTTTTATTGAATTAACAGAACTATCACGTTTTAAATGACATAGCTGTTTCATTTCAACGACATACACTATACCCATCAAAACTTTGAAAACACCTTGAAAGTTGCAGGTTTTTGAGAAGAAAACGTACAATTTTGTGAATGTTAATTTTGTGAAAGCCAATGTAGGTGTATTCTAACAAAAAGCAATATATACATGTTAATTTTAGTACCATCTTCGGCCTCAGCAGTGAGCTTTATCAACAAATTGGAGTGCATGCAAAAAGATACGGCTAAACTTGATGTTCTTAAAAGAATCCCCCCTTAGCAGCTATGACAGCTACATGTACACACAATCTCTGCATCCTGATTGTCAGTTTCTCCAAACATTCACTGGAAATACGCCTCTTTTAATAATCTCCAGAGGTTTTCTTGGCTGGTTGGGCATTTCTTTCTGACCTTAGGATCCAACTCCTCCCAGAGCAGCTCAATGGGACTGATGGACAGCACTCCAGATGACTGCTTTCTCTCCAGATACCCCTTACACCTCCGTTTGCTTTAATAGCTTGGTTTATTATGAATAAACAAAATAATACTTCCTTCTCAAAAACCTATAAAACTTTCAAGGTGTTTCCAAAGTTTTGATGGGTAGTGTACATCCTATGTCTTTTTAAAACAACTTTGCTATGTCGTTTAAATGTAATAACTGTCATTTAAACGAGTTAACTACATGTCGTTTATGCGAGATAAATGTCGTTTAAATGAAATAAACAGGTTAAGTCATTTAAAGTTGGCAGCAGCATGCTTCAATAGTTGAACTAGTGTTTGATTTTGAATTTCTCCATAAATATGTGTTTTTCTTCGTACTCTCGTCGCGATTCCAAACTGTCCGCCATGTTTTACTACTCGCGGTTACTAGGTGACATCATTACACCGAGCCATACACCAGAGACCCGCCCGTGAGCTCGGGCAGTGGTGGCTGCCACCGGGGCAGACTCGTGTATCACGTGATGGCTAAAAGAATGCTCGGGTGTAACTTGGTGTTACACGGTGTAAGCATCTCGAACGCCCCTGATGTGTTTTTGCATCACCAAGGACCTCTCTGGTAACAGTCATCACATTTTCAGGTTATCTGTGTCTCGGCCTTGAATTATGCTCAAGTAACAGGAGACACTTCAGGAATGTTAACATTCACAAATTTATGGGCCACACCCCTAATTAGCCGCATCCCCATCAAGCAGAGATGTTTCAGAGACCTTTAATTGGTAAGTGAGATTTTAAGCTATGGGAGATATCCAGAACCCTGTTTTATTAATAAGTAGGCCTACGGAGTGCCTTTCTTCCAGCTAATGATCTTTTGCCATTTCTCAAGTGTGTTCTCTTTCACTTTGAAATTTGAAGAGAGAGCTAAATTTGCCGAGTTTTGAAGTTTTTTTACAAGTCACGAGAGGTCATATTTTTGTTGTCGGACGACTCTGCAATTGCCATATTTTGGAAAGCTACATTGTACCAGTTTCTCAGTGGATAAGCCTACATGTAGAAATTGAAAGTATGGTTTGCACTTGTTATTAAAGTGTATGTTTTTTCCTTTGAGCTTTGCTCCCTATTTTTTTCCTCAGACTTCAGAGGGCCTTTTATACTTTTTGAGTTTGAAAAGTAACAAATGCATGTGTGGTCTAGTGGGTGTACAGCCGTGCTTGTGATTGAAGGGTTATGGGTTCGATCCCCACTTGTGCCAACGTGTTTGTGTCCATGGGCAAGACACTTAATCTCAATTGCCTCGTCAACCCAAGCGATATTAGGGGAGCTGTTAGGGGGAATGCCACAATCTAACTGCTGATAGGATTGTGCGCCTTGGCCAGGTAGCCACCTAGTTGAAGCGAGATGGCAGCGATAATGTTAATGGCAACAGCGCCAGGAGTACCCTAGGGTAGACATGTGCACTATACAAGTGTCCACCATTACATTATTACATTACATTACATTATATCATGCACAGTTAAATTCACCTAAGGCCTTTTCCCACGGCACTTTAACCTCGAGATAACCCGGGTAACAGAAACATTTAACCCCGAGATTACCCGGGTTAAGGGTTCGTTTCCCACGGCAAATCTCGGGGTTACGAATTACCCGGGTTATCTGGCCAAAAATGCCACTTAACCCGGGTAATTTCTAGCCCTGCTCGGGAGGTGGGTTAACCCACCAATCTCGGGGTTAACGGCGACCTTGAGACGATTCTCCGGGTTAACGTTTGTCGTGGGAAACGACGACAATAGCCTACCCGGGTATGCTATTTAGTGAGTTAAATTCTTGCCGCAATAATGATTGGGTCAAAGGTTGTAAGTGCGCCCTAGATTGGTTCCAGATCCTATCGCTTATTGCAAAAAATATAAGGATCGGTAAAGGGCAGCCATGATGGGCAGAAATCTGGTGGTTTTTTGACGATATCCTTGGAAATATACATGTGGATTGGGAGCACGAAATTTCAGATTGATAATGAGAAACATATGCCCAAATGATATGGTATTAAAATCTCAACATGGGAAAAAAGGGGACTCAAAAATGTGATCTGGACATGCTCCTTTAACAGAGTGTCCTTTGAATCCGATTCCCTTCTTTTCTTGAGAGGAGGGGGTGGGGGGGGGGGGGGGGGGGGGGGGGGGCGAAGCGTAACAAGTCCATTAGCAGAGGCACCTGTGGAGTATGTGTAGTAGCCATAGCAACATTTGTAATTTCCTTTTTTGTTTAAAAAATAAATTTCAGGTTTTTAAAAAACATTTTTTTAATAACATTTTTTTAATAACATTTTTTTAATAACATGAAAACGATGTGAATTCTTAAATGCAGTCAATTTGACCTGGGCATGCATGTAATAACTTGCATGTACATGTAGCACATGAATATACATGTACGTATTTAGGTCCTCTATGATCAGATGTAAGGAGTTAAAATTGACACATCTGGTGATTCATCCTACAAGATGGTCCTTCCTCCTGCCAGGCCAAAAAGCCCCTGCAAACAATCCACAACATTTTGGGACCCAGCCCAATGTTTTATTCAAGAAGAGGTGTCAAGTTTTTAACACTTACTCGTAGAGGGACACGTAATTTCTCGGTCTTTGGTCGATGGACGATCGTTGGCGTATTCCGAGTGTGTAGGGCTGGCTTGTAACCCTATACCTCGGCACTCGTTGAGTAATACTGACTAACCCTTTGGAACGAACGTATATTATCCAATACATTTGATGGGATATTAAGGTATTTCAAAGTACAAATGTATGTGCAAAGGATGTTACTATCATGAATATAATCCTTTCATGAACTAATTTTGTGAGTTAAATCAGAATTTTCAAATATTTGATTTTTATTTCACAATCTGGTTTTACATTTGGAAAATTATCCAAAACCAAATGCCAGGCAAATTGATCCTCCATTTTCAATTGAAAGCGCTATTGTGAAAAGGCATGTGAAGGCAGTTTATGAAAGTTGAATGAGTCCAAGCAAAAAGACATAAGTTTTGGGGTGATTTTTCATACTTTTGAGATTGGTTTTAAACCCAAGTTGAACTCGTCCCTGTTCTAGAATAAGGTTGAAATGTTCGACCAGTATGAAAGGTTGCACCCGGTGACGCTCGTGTGAAACAGGCATCAATTTTGTCAATGTACAGTGTGAATGGTGCCCATCTCTGGATTTAAAGCCCCTGTAGATGATCTGTTTTTGAGCGATTCTGCGAATAAAACCATTATAAATCAAAAGAAAGACATCAACAAACTCATCCGAAGAAATTTCAGCTTTGTCAAATGTACCACGTTTAAAAAAAAAAAAAAGAAAATCCATATGCGTTTTCCTGGTCTTGGCGGGGTGTTTCAAATATTCGTTCTCAGTTGATCGGGTACTACATGTATGTGGCTTGCATCATACACTCTGTGGCGCACATCATATACTGCGTGTGCGGGCAATCCATAAAAATGTATCGCGTTGGAACACGCACACGCAGTTTTGGACCGCGTAGATGCGAACCAAAAATAAGTAAATCGTTTGCAAACGATCTAAATAATTTCATCTTTACGGCTTATTTTCTGGTAAAATTATATCATTTTGAGCGGAAACCTTTCATTGGGTAGTTGCTATTAATTCAATCTTTACTTTCAGAACTTTTCCCCTGTAAACTCGTCGATTACTTTTTGGGGTCATTGCAAATGATACACTGGGTCTTTAACTTGCCCCAAGGTAAAGTACATGTAAGCTCATTTTGTTTGCAAAATAAGAGAGAAAAGTGATATTGGGCTGAACAAAGAGTTTACGAAAATTAACCCGAGTTGCCAGATGTCTAGTGTGAAAAGTCTTTAGTGAAGTTATTAATGTGCGTTTTTACTATTAAAAGTATAAATATGTCATTTTCTCTGAAATAGTGTTTAAATATGTGACTGGTCATATTCAAGCACTTGGTTAAATTTGGGATGTGATTTGCTCTAATTATACATGGACAAAATTTAGAAGAATGAAGAACATTGATTTGTGAATATAAAAGACTACTTGTCGTGTAGGACAATTTGTCTTGGAAATTATCGATTTCTTTGACACGCTGGAAACGGGGATAAGGTTTGCCCATGGGATGCTTGTGTGCACTCGGGTGGCATACAAATCGTGCGTCGGCACATGTCAGTCTACATTTTATTCATGTGAATGCCTTAAATTAAGGCACAGGTCCCTGGACGGTAACCATGCCAACACACAAATCCATGTTTGTCCAAGGAAGTACGCAGATGTGTCGGCTACTTTTCTCGTTCAATGTTACATTAACAGCACAACCTTAGATATGGCATGCTACGTGTACATAATGTGAATGTTATGTGGATACAGGTCTGGGACGACCAGAGGCTGTCTTGTACTTTAATTAAGGAGTACATTGTACAGGAGGAAAAATTACTTAATTGCTAATGCCAAGTAGGCCTATGAACAAAAATCCCAATAAATGTTTTTTTTTGCGCCAATTTTGCAGAAGCCAGAATGCAGTTGCCTCCACAGGTGCCCTTTTGTTGCTTTCCCGCTGGATTTTGGATTTTCTATTTGAAGTGTCCTTTACAAACAAGAAATACCCCCAAGTACATGTATACGTGTTACAGTTAGTACACTCTAAAAACAGATCGGTTGAATTCAACCAATGTGGTTGGTAGATATGTGTCTAACCAATCATATTGGTTATTTTAACCAATCATATTGGTTATTTTAACCAATCATATTGGTTATTTTAACCAATCATATTGGTTATTTTAACCAATCATATTGGTTATTTTAACCAATCATATTGGTTATTTTAACCAATCATATTGGTTATTTTAACCAATCCATATTGGTTAAAATGACCAATCCATATTGGTTAAAATGACCAATCCATATTGGTTAAAATGACCAATCCATATTGGTTAACCAATACGGATTGGTTATTTTAACCAATATCTTGGTTGGACACATATCTACCAACCACATTGGTTGAATTCAACCAATCTGTTTTTAGAGTGTAGCGCCCTTTTTGGCATTGAAACTTTAGACTATATCAATATATCTGGAAAGGATCTCTGAATGTGTTCATTTATAGTAAGGCTCAAGTCAGTTCGAACAATTTACTATTCGTTTGGATATTCAAATATTCTAAACAGCCCTAATTAGGACCGTCAAAAGTTGTCAACATTTTTACAGAAACCCCTCCCCCCTCCTCCGAAATACTACTTTTCTAACATTTTTCTGGCACTACGAAATGTCAACATAACAGTGCATTTAAAGACCTACGCCTCTCTCGAAACCTCCTTCCTACGCTTTGTAGAATTGTAAAAATGTTAACAATTTTGGACGGCCTCTTACAGCATTGTTAGAGGCAGTACACAGGATTGGTATCTCAAAGAATCAGAAATGTTCACAGATTTACACATACATGTAACTTACAAGTTATAAACATGATGACAGCAGAAAACTTCCCCTGAAATGGTTTTATCTTAGGTGCTATAGTCCTTGAGAAATGAGCAAAACAATTATTTTTCGTCTCGCGAGACGTAAATTTAATTCGCCCCGAAACCATTTTTCCCTAACCACTTCGCCCTAAACCACTTCGCCCAAGTGCCATTTCGCTCCCAAGTGCCATTTCGCCCAAAAGCCACTTTACCCCAAAACAACTTCGTGCACAGGCCGTGGTTGAGGGCGAAGTGGTTTTGGGGCGAAATGACTGTACACCCTTTTTTGACTGTTTTCTCAGAAGTTAGACGACGTACGGAGCTGGTTTTTGCTCGGGTTGTTTTTCATCATGAATATCTTCAATCACATAGGGGGATAAAAACTATTTGTAACAGTTTACCAATGATGTATACTACCGGTACCTTTAAAGGATAAAATGTGTTTTTTTGCATATCACATCTGACAATAGCATACATTTTATGTAAAATATTTATTGTCCAAATATGTTATGGTAATTGATATAGCGGACAACGTATGTATGTATCTTCTCTGAAAAAGTAAAGTACATGTATTTAGTGTCAGAGGTGGTATAGGCAGCCCGAAAAATGCATGTTGATAAATTCCCAAGAACTGTATAATTGTTCATTGATTCTGACCAATTAGAAAAGATGTACATCACCCAACTAAATACATGTAGCCCAAAAAAAAAAAATGTTCACCTCCAAATATCAACTGCTCTTTGGCATTGTTAAGCTGTAGACCTATGTGAGGGGAATATTAATTTTGAATGTAGATTTCGTATGCATCGCTGTACCTTCACAAAGTGCATATAGTTAGGGCATTTTAGCAAATTTTCTAGCCATCTGTGAAAAAATTGCTTACCAATAGCTTTCTTCACCAATGTGTTCATATGGGTGTCTACTAACACCTCTCAATTTATTCCAAACCAAATCCACTGGGAAAATTCTGGGGAGCCAATCATAGTTGGGGTACCCGGAGGGCCTAGGCAAAACAATTAAAAAACAAAGATTTGCCAATATTAGTTTGTGGGATGTCTATCTAGGGGTTTTGGGGGGTGCTGAATCGATTACAACCATTAGTTTTGAGTATAAACGACTCCCTGTCCATAAAAAATATATATATATACAATATATTTTATAAAAATCTTACAAGCAGAAACAATTGAAATCTCGATTAGTCAGTTGAAACCTTGATTAGTCAGTTCTCTAGTTCACCCTACTCATCGAACTCCCCGGCATCTCCCTCACTCCTCTCGTCATTTGGCTGGTAGATGTTCTGGCAAGAGTTACCAATACACTTGACTCCTTGCTTTTTACAGCAGCACCTGAGTGTGCTACAGTCCCCCTCACAATTGCAGCTGACAAACTTCAGAAGATAGTCCGGTGCAATGGGGTCTGTTGAAGGGACCGGCGCATAACCTTGGTCACCGAGCTTCCCATCCGTAGTCCAGGAGATCCAATGATGGACTTTGCAGCACCAGCCAATCTCTAGTCTGGAGATAAGTCCGGAGAGAGTGATGTGCTGCAGCTCCTGTTTCTCAGGTTTGATGCTCCCAGCAGCGGCCCGCTTGCTGAAGATGTCAAATCTCAAGTCCCCCAAGTCTTTGGGTGGTTTCCCGCGGAACATGAATTTGAAGAGTTCACAGCCAGCTTTGATGATATCATCTTTCTCGGCTCTGATGTCCAGAAACACGTCCATGGCCCTCTCCACTTTGTCAGTCTTGCAGAGCTTGTTTAGCAAAGTTGATTTGCTAAACCCAGAGATCGCAGACACTGTATCACAGCCGGAGAAGCTGTGCAAGAAGATCAGATACTTCCGGTATCTCTCTGGGAGGGCCTCCCTGATCTTTCCGACATCGTAAGATGTTTATTTGGCTGTTGTGAGGAAGATCGGGTGGTCTGCAGCATGATGAATCAGCATAACCATGACGTCGGTGTCCTCAGCCCTCACCTCAACATGCGACTCTCTTGTCTCATCTAGAGCTGCCCGGACAATAGAGGTGTCCGCATCATCGGGGCATTGCTGTACACTGATCCCATTTCTACCGAATGTCTCAGCAAGTAGCAGAATGAGCTGGGGCTTGTTGCTCTTGTTGTCGAGGAACTTTTCTCTTGGAACGATGCTTTTGATGTCTGGGCGAATCAGAGTGTTGCAGCATGCGTTCTTTGTTCGTCTCAGGTGATCATGGTCCTGCATGGTGGAGCTGCCGTATCCGTCAAATACCACAGTGCACCGGAGGCACTGGCTCCCATGGACTTCACAAACCGGATGTAGCTCTCGGCGATGTCCTTCCAGGTGAGGTTAGCCTTCCACCTGACATTGTGCAGAAGCCACCCACCATCAATCACAAGGCTCGTGCAGGGGGGTTGTTCAACGGGTTTCACAAATGCCTTCAGGACCCTTGCTAGGGCAGCCTTGTCTGGCTTTCGCAACTTCTGGTGTTTGTCAAATAGAGACATCGGTGTTGGCGTCAACTCAAATCGCAGGGCTTGTTTGGTCTTGATTTCGCGCTCACTAATGATAATGAGGTTGAAGAGCTTGAGTGAGTCAATAACCAACTTCATCCCATTGACTTTGGGTCTACTTCTGAGGCTCTTTAACGATTTGACCTTGTGCTTAGTTTCCATTGTATCCAGAACAGTTTGTCCATCCATCTTGGCCCGTATGGCTCTGCCAACCACCTATGCATCATGTGTGAGGCCAAGTCCTCAGGCGGTCTCAACAGAGGACGCTTCCGGAACGAATCTGCTCATGAGTCTTGGGTTCAGACGCTAAACCACTTCTCGTTCATTCACCAAGAGCTGGAAGGAGGCATGAACAAACTTGGGGTACCTGTCCACACAGACGTCACAAGAGCCCAAATAAGGAAAGACGATGATGCTGTCAACGCCATTGTTAGATGGTTGGAGGAGGTCAACCCCTTCGATGCAACACGGGACAGGAAGACCCTGGTGTCCTTCTCCACGGGGTTCAGCAGCACTCCCGAAGACCCAGTCAACGCTGATCAGGCAGAGGAGGTTGGCAGAGCCATACAGGCCAAGATGGATGGACAAACTGTTCTGGATACAATGGTCAGCACAAGGTCAAATCGTTAAAGAGCATCAGAAGTGGACCCAAAGTCAATGGGATGAAGTTGGTTATTGACTCACTCAAGCTCTTCAACCGCATCATCATCATTAGTGAGTGCGAAATCAAGACCAAACAAGCCCTACGATTTGAGTTGACGCCAACACCGATGTCTCTATTTGACAAACACCAGAAGTTGCGAAAGCCAGACAAGGCTGCCCTAGCAAGGGTCCTGAAGGCATTTGTGGAACCCGTTGAACAACCGCCCCCTGCACGAGCTTTGTGATTGATGGTGGGTGGCTTCTGCACAATGTCAGGTGGGAGGCTAACCTCACCTGGAAGGACATCGCCGAGAGCTACCTCCGGTTTGTGAAGTCCATGGGGAGCCAGTGCCTCCGGATCACTGTGGTCTTTGACGGATACGGCAGCTCCACCATGCAGGACCATGATCACCTGAGACGAACAAAGAACGCATGCTGCAACACTCTGATTCGCCCACACATCAAAAGCATCGTTCCAAGAGAAAAGTTCCTCGACAACAAGAGCAACAAGGCCCAGCTCATTCTGCTACTTGCTGAGACATTCGGTAGAAATGGGATCAGTGTACAGCAATGCCCCGATGATGCGGACACCTCTATTGTCCGGGCAGCTCTAGATGAGACAAGAGAGTCGCATGTTGAGGTGAGGGCTGAGGACAACGACGTCATGGTTATGCTGATTCATCATGCTGCAGACAACCCGATCTTCCTCACAACAGCCAAATAAACATCTTACGATGTCGGAAAGATCCGGGAGGCCCTCCCAGAGAGATACCGGAAGTATATGATCTTCTTGCACAGCTTCTCCGGCTGTGATACAGTGTCTGCGATCTCTGGGTTTAGCAAATCAACTTTGCTGAACAAGCTCTGCAAGACTGACAAAGCGGAAAGGGCCATGGACGTGTTTCTGGACATCAGAGCCGAGAAAGATGACATCATCAAAGCTGGCTGTGAACTCTTCAAGCTCATGTTCCGCAGGAAACCAACCAAAGACTCGGGGGACTTGAGATTTGACATCTTCAGCAAGCGGGCCGCTGCTGGGAGCATCAAACCTGAGAAACTGCCCCCGACAACAGGAGCTGCAGCACAGCACTCTCTCCGGGTTTATCTCCAGACTAGAGATTGGCTGGTGCTGCAAAGTCCATCATTGGATGTCCTGGACTGTATACGGATGGGAAACTCGGTGAGCAAGGTTATGCGCCGGTCCCTTCAACAGACCCCATTGCACCGGACTATCTTCTGAAATTTGTCAGCTGTAACTGTGAGGGGGACTGTAGCACACTCAGGTGCTGCTGTAAAAAGCAAGGAGTCAAGTGTATTTCTGCTTGCGGCAACTGTCAACTCATGGTAACTCTTGCCAGAACATCTACCAGCCAGATGACGAGAGGAGTGAGGGAGATGCCGGGGAGTTCGATGAGTAGGGTGAACTAGAGAACTGACTAATCGAGGTTTTAACTGACTAATCGAGATTTCAATTGTTTCTGCTTGTAAGATTTTTATAAAATATATTGTATATATATATTTTTTTTATGGACAGGGAGTCGTTTTTACTCAAAACTAATGGTTGTAATCGATTCAGCACCCCCCAAAACCCCTAGATAGACATCCCACAAGCTAATATTGGCAAATTTTTATTTTTCAATTTTTTTGCCCAGGCCCTCCGGGGACCAACTTTGATTGGCTCCCAAGACTTTTCCCAGTGGATTTGGTTTGGAATAAATTGAGAGGTGTTAGTAGACACCCATATGAACACATTGGTGAAGAAAGCTATTGGTAAGCAATTTTTTCACAGATAGCTAGAAAATTTGCTAAAATGCCCTAACTAATAGAGCGTGCAAAGTAGTCTGCAAGGTGTGCTACATGTATTATGCATATTTGTTATGTAACACCGAAATTAATGGCCTTGCAGCAAACTCCTTAGCTTGTAGATGGATGGGGGTAAAAACAGGAGTCGTAATAAGTCAATTGTCTTGAATTAATGATGCCTCTTAGTGGAAATTGCTCCTTCGTGTATAATATAGTCCATTAGATGCTTGCATTTTGTGGTTATGTTAATGAGCAGTACCATCTGATACTAACCATATGTAAAACTATTTTGTACAGTAAAGTGTATTTGTATACATCAAAATGTTTTTTTGTTTTTTTAATTATCACTCATAGGCCTAATGCGTACATTTTGATTTGGACATACCAGATAAAATTTATACAAGTATTTACCACTTTTAACAATGTCAACTCCTAAAAGTGTTTTTTTGTTAATAAATTATTATTATTTAAAAAAATTCATTTAGACATTTGTTAGTCGCTGAGGGGGAAAAAAGGGTCGCATCAAGTTAGCAGATTGTTAGCAAATTGGCTTGCTAATTGTTTCTGCAGTAAGCAAATTTTGTGAACTGACAAAATATTTAGTGTTCAGAGCTCTTGTGTGTTTCTGTTTGTATGATAGTGTGCTGTTAAAAAGAATTAACCTGAAAAAAAGTTGGGTCAAGTTCAGACGGTATTTTTTTGACATTCGAATAATGTTCTTGTGCCAGAACGACGGGAACACGACCACCTATCCACCAGGGCTGCTTTCGAGCGCTCGTCCCTGGTGCTCCCAGGCATTGGGAACGTTACGTCACACACATGCGTACACACGATCGCGCTCAAAAGCTTCATCAGGATCCCTGGTGCATCACGGTCATTAGAAATTACATCCCCGCTAATAAAACTCGGGTCTTCCACAAAATAAATCACAGATATCTGATGAAAATAAATCATGAAAATATTTACAACGTTTTGTTTCGATGTGGAAGTGTGACAAAAATGCCCCCATCCTAGTCTAAATCTTAGCAAATATTCTTACCTTTAAGGCCTCTGAAGTAATATGATGTTTAACTACATTTTTGTCCGCTATTTGTCTCGATACATTTGAGCTAAACATGTGTTTAGGCAGCGTTTATGCATCGCGATCGATGATTGTGCATTCATATCAGCTGTTCAGTTCACGAACATGTGTTGTGTGCTATAAATAGAGTTTGGGAAAATCCAAGATGGCAACCGTTTTCGACATGAGTTTCAGGCTCATGATTGGTTTGAAATTGTAGATTATTTCCTTGAAAAGTACAGCTAGAAATTCAGATTTTATTATAGAGAAGTCTGTTTAGGATTTATCTTATCCTAATTTTAGTGTTTTTAAAGAATTACAATTGTTGGTGTAATTTTGAGAACAGTTTTACGAAGTCGTCTGCAGAGCGGGAAAGTACTCATTAATTATTCATGAGGATGATGTCATAGGATATTCATGATGGCACCTGTAGTTTGTTTACGTTTTGGTACATGCTATATTGACACCTGCTTTTATGTGATTATTGCAAGTTATTAGCAAGTTTGAGTACTAGAATATAAGAGTACATATTCAGGATTATTTAAGATGCTTTATTTTAGAATTTAGTGCATAAAATGTGACTTTTGAGAGATGTTTTGAAGATAGAAGCACCTCCGAGAAGCACTTAGTTTTTAGAGCTCTGCAAATTGTGGGCGTGGCCATTTTACTACGTGCGCGTGAAGTTTGCAGCGCGTGAAGTTTGTAGCGCGTGAGCGCGCGATTCAAAGGTATAAATAGTGGTGCTCGGGAAAGCACTTTGCTCACTTTTCTTGGTTCAGTTCTAGTTGCTAGAGCTGTGTTGTTCTCCTCCGACCTATCGATATTTCTATCCAGAGTACACTTGCCACAGTTTGGGGAGCTCAGACTGGTGAGTTTGAATAATAATTTAGGGGAGCAGAATTTTCCGATGAAGTAGATTTGTTTCCTTTGTGGAGCAACTTTGTTTCATCGGGGAGTAAAGTTGGGGAGTAAACTTTGGGGAGCAAATTTGGGGAGCAAATTTGGGGAGTAAATTTTGGGGAGCAGCTTTGTTCTCCCCATTGGGGAGCAATTATCTGCTGTGAACATTTTGGGGAGCAGATTTTAATACGTTATTAAGGAAGTTGGAAATAAGTTCGCTAGAGTAACTATGACCCTCAGTGCTTATAATCAAGGACACATTTAGGCCTTGATTATCGTTATCGAGTGACTAGAAATTCATAAGAGGCTTACGGAGAAGCCTGGCGAGACGTTATCGAGTTGTCTGTGAGCTCCGGGAGCTTTCGAGTATTTTATTGGCTTAAAGTTAGCCAATCGCGGCGCGGCGATTACCGAGTGCACGGTAAAGTTTGTAAATATAGTGAGGCTTCAGGGAAGCCAAGACCTAAAGTTTGTAAATATAGTGAGGCTTCAGGGAAGCCAAGACCTAGAGTGTGTGTCCCGGGGGCACTTGAGTTTATTTATTGGCTAAGGAAGAGCCAATCGCGGCGCGGCAAGTATTGAGCGCGCGGCGAATTAAGTTATTTTAGAGAGGCTTTTGGAAAGCCAAGTGTATCGAGCTCTTGCGAGACTCAGTGGCTGGAGAGAAGCCAATTTAGTGAGTCGTTTGGCGACGCAGTCGTAGTTGAGTCAGTCCGCAAATCATTCGGTTCGGTTTGCGAAATATTGCACTGAGTATTCATAGTTACTCCTAGTGAGTTTTCCCCTCCCCAAAGCAGGCAAATTGACTTGAGTATAATTTAGGAGTCCTTGCTTTGAGTAAAGATTTAGTGTACAAAGGAGTGTAAAGGAGAGGTGTAAATAAGTTCCATAGAAATAAAACACTGTTATTGAAGTTGAATTGAATTTACGGTGTGGAACTAAGAGTTATTTTAGGGCCCCGCCCCCAGGTTCTCCTTCCTCTTTCCCCAGGTCACTCCCTCTTTTTGTCCGTCCGTACCGACACCCTTTTATCCGGTCATATATTTTGACCACGGACCCGAGCCAACCATCGACGAAAGCTAAACCGGAGAGGCGGAACTCCGGAGGTTTAGGCCTAAAACTATTCCGCCTGGTGGCAGCGCTATCCCCGAGAGCGATCCGAGAGAGATCGAACCCCCCCAAACCCCTTTAACCGCCACACTGGTGGCAGCGGTGGGATAAACGAAAACAAGAAGTTGTCGGTGGGATAAACGACCAAAAGAAGTTGTCGGTGGGATAAACGAAAACAAAAAGTTGTCGGTGGGATTAACGATAAAAAGAGTGGTCGGTAGGATAATAAGATAAAAGGGCAGACGATTTAAAGACAGAAAATAAGAGAATACTCGCAGAATTCCTTGCGGAGTATCAGTATGGAGAATAGCTTGGCGGTGAACAATACAACTCTAGCAGAGAGCCAAGTAGAAATGAGCCAAGCCAAAACGAGCCAAGCAGAAAAAGAAAAAGAAATCAGAAGTCCTAACACTGGACTTGGTGAAGAGGGCAGAAGAATGCCTTTTCACGATAATCTTGAACAGGGTGATTGTATGAGGCGTGATGGAATACACAAATCTCGAAATTATCGAGACGAATTTGACGGTAATGAAGTCAGGTTTAAATACCCTGAACTTGAAATAAGTAGACAGCGGAGTCCAAACATAGAAAACAGGGACTCGCAAAGTGGAAGAGAATATGAACAAAGAGAGCCTATCGGTAGAAACGAATGGCTGAATATGCCTCGTGGTCAGAGAAATGACTATGCTAATGCGCAAACAGATTATGAACCACCAAGAGATCAGGTTCATTTGAGTAGGAGAGAAGTAATCCCTGACAAATTTGATGGACGCATTGGTTGGAAAGATTACTTGAGGCATTTTGAGGTATGCAAAGTTGTGAATAAATGGTCAGATAGAGAAGCTGCATTTCATCTGGCTACGCGTTTGCAAGGGCCAGCTTTGAAAGTTTTAGGAAGCATGCCAGTAGATGGGTACTTGTCGTACAGAGAACTGACGGCAAAGTTAGCCCAAAGATTTGGACCGGGTAAACATCCCGAAAACTATCTCCTTGAATTGAGAATGAGGAGAAGAAGACAGAATGAGACTCTTCAAGAACTAGGCCAAGAAATAAGAGATTTAACGGCAATGGCCTACCCTGAGTTACCCCGCGAAGTCAGGGAAAGATTGGCCAAAGGTCACTTTCTTGACGCAATTGATGATGTAGAAATTCGTGCAGGAATTTTCCGCACTAGGCCAGAAACACTAGAAGATGCGATTAGATCGGCTCTTGAGACCGAATGTTTTCTCCTGGTTGAGCACAACAGGGAGAAAAGACCTGGAAAATATGCAAGAAACATTTCCGACAATAATGCAAAAGTTGAGGAAATAAGTGTAAAAAATCTTGCTAAGGAGTTAGCTGAACTTAAAGTGTGCCTGGCAGAAATGATGAGGGAAATGAAGGGCGAGAAAATGCAAAAAGTCAGATATGAAACTGATGCAAATCGTCCATTTCAGGCAAATAAAATGGCCCCCAGTAACTTAGAATGCTTTGCATGTGGGCGAAAGGGACACTTCGCCCGAGAGTGTCCGAACAAAGAAATTGGAATGAAAATGCCGGTAAACGGCCAACGGCCAACTCAGAGGGTCGAGAGGTGGTCGGGAAATCAGAACAAAGGCCCTATGATGTATCCGAGAAGGAATTTTTCCAGTTAGAGTGTGATGTATCTCAATTAAATGAGAACTGTTCGCACAATGTTGATTTGCAGGCTGGAATTTATGTAGAAGGAATGATATGTGACACAAAAGTAAAATTTCTTGTAGACACTGGGTCAAGTCACACTGCTATTTCCAAGGCAATGTACGAGAAAATAAATGCTGATAACAGACCGAGATTGACAAAAATAGGTTTTGGCATCAAACAGGCAGATGGGAAACCTATAGAAGTTTTAGGAAGTGCCTGGATGAATGTGCAAATAGGCACTACATGCACTGCCGTTGAAGTGATAGTGGCAGACATATTCAATGATGGAATTTTAGGAATGGATTTCCTGCTAAAAACTGAAGGAAATCTAGACCTGAAACAGTTGCACTTGAAAATTAGAGGAGAACAAATCCCTTGCGTTGGTGCAAGCGATGAGAACACTGAACTACGAGTAGTTACATGCGAGAAAGTAACGATCCCAGCAGGGCATGAAATCGTAGTTGCAGCAAATTTCAAGAAACAAGTCAGATGCCCAGAACAATTTGGGATAATAGAGGCATTACCGAAGTGTGACTTGATAGACAGAGGAATTTTAGTTGCACGAACACTAGTGCAGGCCAATAAAGAGGCACTGCCAGTACGTATGATGAATGTTGGTGATCATACAGTGACACTTAGTGCAGGCACTGTAGTTGGACTGTATACTGCAGTTGATGATAATGCCATTACAGAACCAGTTACAGAGTTGCCAAATGTAGACGGAATATGCACTCTGACTGACACAGAATTAAAAGTCCCAGAGCACTTAGAAAATTTGTGGAAGGAAACAAGTGCAGAGTTAAGTGAATCTGATCAAGAAGCAGTAGCGAGGCTACTGATAAAATACCAAGATGTGTTTTCAAATGATGACTTTGACATAGGCAGTACAAAGTTAGTGAAACATGGTATTGATACTGGGACTTCGGCACCGATAAAACAAAGACCAAGAAGGGCACAATGGATGAATAGAGATGAGATTAACAAGCAAGTCAAAGAATTGCTTGAGAGAAAATTGATCGAACCATCATCAAGTCCCTGGGCATCGCCAGTGGTGCTAGTAGCAAAGAAAGATGGAAGTAAAAGACTATGCATTGACTATAGAAAGCTCAATGACTTGACGAGAAAAGACTCGTATCCAGTCCCAAATATTGAGGACTCACTGAATGCATTAGCAGGTGCAAAATGGTTCTCAAGTTTAGACTTAGCCTCAGGATATTGGCAAGTTGAACTTGATGAAGATTCCAAAGAGAAATCAGCCTTTGTTGTGCAAGGAGGGCTGTTTTCTTGGAATGTAATGCCCTTTGGGTTATGTAATGCCCCTGCAACTTTTGAACGACTCATGGAACGAGTCATGGCAGGACTGCAATGGGAAATCCTGCTACTGTACATTGATGACATACTGTGCTTTGGCAAAACAGTACAAGAAGCACTGAGTAGACTAGAGGTAGTTTTGCAAAGACTAAGAGAAGCTAACCTAAAGCTGAAACCAAAGAAATGCCACTTACTTAAGCGCCAAGTACAATACTTGGGACATGTTGTTTCAGCAGATGGTGTAGCAACAGACCCTCAGAAAATTGAGGCAGTGAAAAACTGGAAACAACCAGAGACAGTGACTGAAGTGAGAAGCTTTCTTGGGTTGGCGTCATACTATCGTCGCTTTATCCAAGGATTTGCTTGTATTGCAGCACCACTTCACAGACTAACTGAAAAGAACAGATTATTTGAATGGACAGATGACTGTGACAAAGCTTTTGATGACTTAAAGACAAAGTTGACATCAGCCCCAATTTTGAGTTATCCATTGCCAGACTGTCAGTTCATACTTGACACTGATGCTAGTGGTTATGCATTGGGAGCTGTACTTTCACAGGTCCAAAATGGCCAAGAGAAAGTAGTTGGATATGCAAGTAGGAGCTTGAGTAAACCAGAGAAGAATTATTGTGTAACTAGACGAGAACTGTTGGCAGTGATATTTGCAGTGAAGCATTTCAAGCCATATGTTTATGGTCGGGCCATAACCTTGAGAACCGACCATGGTGCACTTAGGTGGTTGACTAATTTCAAAGACCCAGAAGGTCAACTCGCACGATGGCTAGAGACAATAAGCCAGTATGACATAAAGTTACTCCATCGTCCTGGGAGACAGCATGGTAACGCAGACGGGCTCTCGAGAAAATGTCACCAATGTGGACGAGATGAGCCTGATGAACAGTCAGTGAAGAAAATGTCCAATGAAACAGACTTGACAGGGCAAGTAGAAATGCCGCAGAAAGTAGAAGTGGCAGCAGGCCAAACTGAAACGAAAAGAAAAAGAGAAAATGTATCAGTTATGACAAAAACTGACAATGACGTGACAAAAGATGTAGAGTATGAGAACTGTGGGCAAATTAAAGTCATAGCACTTGATGCTGAGATAACTAAAGAAGAAATTCGTAAGGCCCAGTTAGCAGACCCAGTTATTGGTAGACTGCTTAAGATGAAAGAGCAGCAAATGACTAAGCCAACGTGGCAAGAAATATCTGGAACGTCCTCTGAGTTTAAAACGTATTGGTCTCAGTGGGCACAATTAGAAATCAGAGATGGAATGCTCTGTAGAAAGTGGGAATCTGATGATGGCAAACAAGTTAAATATAAGACCATAATGCCATTGAAATTTCGCCAAATTGTACTCAATGAATTACATGGCTCGAGAACTGCTGCACACCTCGGTGTGAGAAAAACTAAAGAGAAAATTCAAGAGCGCTATTATTGGGTAGGATTGAGTCAAGATGTGCGCTCGTTTATAAGGAAGTGTACTATGTGTACAAGACGTAAGTCCCCACGAGAAAAGAAATCTCCCCTCCAGCAGTACCCAGTTGGAGCACCAATGGAGAGAATAGCCCTAGATATTTTGGGACCCCTTCCAACCTCAGAGAGAGGGAATAATTATATTTTAGTGGTGGGGGACTATTTCACCAAATGGGTGGAAGCTTATGCCCTGCCGAATCAAACGGCAGAAGTTGTTGCTAAGACAGTAGTTGAGGAGTTTATTTGTCGTTTTGGTGTGCCGAGAGAGATGCACAGTGACCAAGGACGAAATTTTGAGTCCAAGTTGATGGCAGAAGTATGCCAACTGCTTGGAATTCATAAAACTAGAACGACCCCTTATAATCCGAAGTCAGACGGATTTATCGAGAGGTTTCATAAGACACTTATGAACATGGTGGCAACATTAGTAGACCCCAGTAAAAATCAAAGAGACTGGGATGATCAGTTGCCGTATGCAATGCTAGCTTATAGAAGCTCAGTACAAGAGTCAGTAAGAGAAACGCCAAACATGATGATGTTAGGGCGAAATGTGGAGTTGCCTGTTGATATAACATGTGCAAAACCCGAGGGAGAAATTAACCCTTTGGACACTGACTTTGCAGAAGAGTTAAGAGAACGCTTGAGTATGGCTCATGAAAAAGCTAGGAGTAGCTTGAAACTGGCTGCAGTGCACCAGCAAATAAATTATGACAGGAAATCTGAGCCAAACAAAATTAAAGAGGGAATGCTGGTTTGGATGCATAATTCAGCAGTAAAGAAAGGCAAGAGCCGAAAACTTAGCTTACCTTGGGAAGGGCCGTATAAGGTCGTGAAGAAGTTGACCGATGTGGTTTTCCGAATTCAGAAAGGGAAACTTGGCAAGTTTGCAGTAGTACATGCAGACAGGCTCAAACCATATGAGGGCCCACCTGTAAAAGAGAAAGCTAAGAAAAACAAGCAATGGTTAGATAAGCCATTGAGGAAAAACCCATTGAGGGAAAGAAAGGTGCCCCAAAGATATACTTAAGTGAGCAAACCTAATGAAAGGTGCCATTTTTGTTTTTGTTTCCCTGCAGGCCACACAATGTACAAAGTACAAAGAAACTTCCGATGTGAGGAATGTGGGCAGTTTTTTAACCGCCAATTTAACCTAGACAGGCACAGGGCAACGCATTTTGAATACCGAGAAAGGTTTCAGTGTAGGCGGTGTCCCCGAGGGTTTCCACGAAGATACAACCTCAAGCGGCACTATGCCACGGCCCACAGTTACCACGAAGATGTTTCCCGAATAAATCCACGAATCCAGAGATTAGTACCGGTGGCGATGCAGGTTGCCGGTTGGCCTAATAATACAACAGGGGAGGTTAGCCCTGAGGCATCGGGAGAAAATCCCAAAGTGGGAGCAGACTCCCAACCCATCCAGTACCAGCAGCCAATCCCTGGCCCTGAGAACCCAGAAACAGCAGCAGAAACGTCCATCCTAGAGAGGAATCTTGGATCACCAGAGGAAATCGAGGCCAATGCATCGGAGTTGGCCATGTCGATTCTGGCATCCGATGTAGACGACCATTTTGAAGAAACCTACAAAACACCGTCGCGCGGAAAACCAAACCTGATAAAGATGCTAGGGAAAGTCATGTCCGGGGACGACAACACTGAGGCAGAGAGCGAAACAGAAGAAGAGAGCGTGAAAGACGAGAAAGAAGAATCGATTAGACGGAGGATGAAGACAGCTCATAGATATGGAAAAATTGATATGGAGAAATTAATGATGGGAAAAGTGACAGAGGTTAGGGAAACACACACAGTTACTACGTACAATGATCAGGGTGGCATGATTAGGAGGGAGGAAACAAACCGAGTGTATGTGTTAGGAGAAAAGAAAGAAGAATAGATTAATGCAAAACAAAACAAAAATGGGTATAAAATATTTAAGATCTAGTACACCAGCAGTTAGTTGTAAATAAAATGATTTGAAATGTAAAATGTAAAATGTACAATGTGTGTAAACTTCAATTTGCAGATATTTGGCTTTTATAAAATTTAAATTAGAAGACAGCAAGTGTTAAAGAGATTGTATAAAGCATGTAAAAATTAATGTAGGCTACACCTTTAAGAGTTAATTTCAACTTAGACGGTGTACTG
The DNA here is from genome assembly GCA_037783545.1 of Henricia sp. BOLD:AAB3569. Classification (NCBI taxonomy): domain Eukaryota; kingdom Metazoa; phylum Echinodermata; class Asteroidea; order Spinulosida; family Echinasteridae; genus Henricia; species Henricia sp. BOLD:AAB3569. The sequence continues at coordinate 915,590 of JBBELK010000030.1, read as the reverse complement.
AGATGCGTAGACGTTTTGGCTTAACTTTAGAAAAATGTTAATAAAACAGTAGAGTAAAATGAGTAGAGAAAAATGTAAATTTATCAAGACAGTAGTCAGTAGAGATTCATGTTTGAATTGTAGGCCCCCCTATATAGACATGATGATAGAGATTAAGTCGTACTGGATTTCGAAGCTTATAAATGTCATGAAAGTGTAAAGTGCATAATTATAAAATTTGTGGCATTTGAAACCGTATAACAGTTAACCTGAAGATAGCTTGAGAGTTTATTTCTGAATAAGTTTAAGAAGATTAAGCTTGAGATATTGCATTAGACTTGCATGTATTTTAAATGGACCTTTTTAAATTTAATGTTTGCTGGGGACAGCAAAATCTTGGGAGGAGGTTGTGTGACAAAAATGCCCCCATCCTAGTCTAAATCTTAGCAAATATTCTTACCTTTAAGGCCTCTGAAGTAATATGATGTTTAACTACATTTTTGTCCGCTATTTGTCTCGATACATTTGAGCTAAACATGTGTTTAGGCAGCGTTTATGCATCGCGATCGATGATTGTGCATTCATATCAGCTGTTCAGTTCACGAACATGTGTTGTGTGCTATAAATAGAGTTTGGGAAAATCCAAGATGGCAACCGTTTTCGACATGAGTTTCAGGCTCATGATTGGTTTGAAATTGTAGATTATTTCCTTGAAAAGTACAGCTAGAAATTCAGATTTTATTATAGAGAAGTCTGTTTAGGATTTATCTTATCCTAATTTTAGTGTTTTTAAAGAATTACAATTGTTGGTGTAATTTTGAGAACAGTTTTACGAAGTCGTCTGCAGAGCGGGAAAGTACTCATTAATTATTCATGAGGATGATGTCATAGGATATTCATGATGGCACCTGTAGTTTGTTTACGTTTTGGTACATGCTATATTGACACCTGCTTTTATGTGATTATTGCAAGTTATTAGCAAGTTTGAGTACTAGAATATAAGAGTACATATTCAGGATTATTTAAGATGCTTTATTTTAGAATTTAGTGCATAAAATGTGACTTTTGAGAGATGTTTTGAAGATAGAAGCACCTCCGAGAAGCACTTAGTTTTTAGAGCTCTGCAAATTGTGGGCGTGGCCATTTTACTACGTGCGCGTGAAGTTTGCAGCGCGTGAAGTTTGTAGCGCGTGAGCGCGCGATTCAAAGGTATAAATTAGTCCGGGAGCCCACTGAGATTTGATGTGACTTTTGCGCCCAAAAGGTTTGACTGCTAAAATGGGTTGTATGGACCGTGGTAACTGTGGAAAGGCAATTCTTGCAAAACGGGGGTGGTGCGTTTGGGGAGGGGGACGCTGACAAAACCCCCAAAAATAGGTTTTAATTAGACTTTCGCGCCCAAGCATAATTCCGGTACCAAATGATAGCTAACAATGTGCCAATCACGAAATTACAACGTAAGAACGGAAAATATGGTGCGTAATTAATTTAAGAACGGTCTTAATTAGTCAAAAAATCCGTTTTAATTAGACTTTCGCGCCCAAGCACAATTTTGGTACCATATGATAGCCAACAGCGTGCTGATCACAAAAATATAACGTAAGAACGGAAAATGTGGTGCAAATTTGGTTTAAGAACGGTCTTAATTAGTGCTAATTTAGCGCGCGCCGTTAGTAACACTCGAGAAAAGACTAACATGCAGCGAACCACGTGCTCACACACACACATTCGTATGTGGCGCTGGCGCGCGCTAGTCTTCTCACAGGGCATGTGTAGCTGTATGTGTATGCTGTACAATACAATGTACACAAGCCGTTCGTAAAGTGCGTAGCAAGTATTATGCGACTTCGATATTATAAAGTATGACTTAGATATTAAAAAGCCGTTGTACATAGCTTATTTTGTTTCTTTTCCATGAGAGAAATGACTCTGTGGCATAGGATTATATCGGTTGTAAGATAACATTACGGTGTTTATATACCTCCGTGTTTGGGGAGCGATGTTCGGTGGGCAGTTGCTTGGTCAGGGATGTGAGCAGTAAACAATACGAGGGAGGCAAATGGGAATCCGGTCACATAAAAGAGAACTTAACGTGGAAACGTTCTATACTTTTGCCTGGGCAAAAAGAGAAGTTAAAAAGAGGAAGTTTCACACATACCTGTTATCCACAGTTTGCATGCCTGCAGACGTTTTATTACGGAGGAACCATGGAATGAAATTCAAGTAACGTTACTAAATAATTGTATTGTATTTGAATGAAACAACACCTGCTAAAATACAGAAATACAAACTTGGGTTTTCCATTGTCCTGCAAGCCCAATACAAGTTTACAACATTTTTTTGCAGTTACCTAAACTTCACGAGTTGACAAGAAAAATCCGACTCTATTCCAGATTCTGGGCGATTTTCTTTCGATATTCTAGTGTTGACAGCAATGGTAACAAACACCACATGATTTTCCAAGTGTAAAATGGTACCCTTTTGGAAGAAATTGCCAACTGAAGGTGCTTTTTTAACCATTCATTCAGCATTAATTTATGCACACACAAAAAATCTTATGTAACACTGTTATATTTGTGATTCTTTATACCCAGCACGATATATATATGACAAAGGGACTCCTCCTAACGCCCCTATACCTCAACCTACTCTTCCCTTCAACGCACCCGCTCCCCCAAAAATAAAAGGAATTCCTTTGGAATCCCCTGGATGTTTGATACACAATGGGGAACAATGATAGGGGGATACCCTCTGCCACATATCGTGCTGCATAATGTAATTATTTATTACCATACCTATGCCTGCAGTCATGCAACATATTTTTTTTAAATGCCTCGAACAAACCGATGCTGTATATTCATTTATGTTTTATACTAATTTGTATAACATAATTATACACGTGTTAAAATGTGAAGTGAACGCAATATTTCGAACATAAAAAATAAACCGTTTTGTTACTCCGGGTTAGAGGCGATTTTTTGCTGGTATGGGTTAATGCGGATAAAGTGTCCACTTGCCCATGCCTTTTTTATCGATAGAGCTCGATTCCTTAGCGTTGATCTACATCCCAGATTAAGATTTAGGTATGAACACGGCCTATATGATACATGTACATTAGTTTTAGGAGAGGGTATGGTTTGAAATCTGTGCTGGGCATGATAAACCTCACAACACTCGTCCCTTTTCTGAAGATTTGTTTTTTTTTTACTGATACAGAAGCGCTTATATCGGGGTGTACACGCTACTTCACGCAATATGAGGAAAATTAAACACCTCTGGGCAAACTTTGCAAACAACCCATTTAAACAATAATAATGATTAATTCGGTACCGGTACACGACCCATTTAGTTCCAAAACCCAGGCTACAGCGGGACGTGTTGAAATATTTCAAATTTTTAACAAAATGGACAACATCTTTCCTGCCTGTATTTTGCAACATTATTGTTAAATTACGTCTTCAAACATGCAATCTGCATGTGAAACTCAACTTTTCAGTTGATTTCCTCATTGCTCTTGAATTTCCCCCCACCCCCCCCCGGTCTTTTCGTGTGCAAATGTACAGAAAGTTTCCACTTTTTTTTCTCGTGATGTGTCTCAATTCCCATTTGCCTTCTCGTATTGTTTACAGCTCACATCTCTGAGCAAGAAACTGCCTATACTGAACACGGCCCCAAAACATGCATATAGGCCTATATACTAGGGAATCACGCTTACGGAGGTACACTGTAATGTTATCGTATGACTGCATAATCCCATGCCAAAGTCATTTCTCTCATGGAAAAGAAGCAAAGAAGAAGCAAAAAATAAGCTATAAACAACGGCTTTTTAATATCGAAGTCCATTGTATTGTACATCGCACACTAGCTACACATGCCCTGTAAAAAGACTAGCGCGCCAGCGCCACATACGAATCTGTGTGTGTGTGAGCACGTGGTTCGCCAGATGTTAGTCTTTTCTCGAGTGTTACTAACGGCGCGCGCTAAATTAGCACTAATTAAGACCGTTCTTAAACCAAATTTGCACCATATTTTGCGTTCTTACGTTATATTTTTGTGATCAGCACGCTGTTGGCTGTCATATGGTGCCAGAGTTATGCTTGGGCGCGGAAGTCTAATTAAAACTTATTTTTTGACTAATTAAGACCGTTCTTAAATTAATTACGCACCATATTTTCCGTTCTTACGTTGTAATTTCGTGATTGGCACATTGTTGGCTATCATTTGATACGGAATTATGCTTGGGCGCGAAAGTCTAATTAAAACCTATTTTTGGGGGTTTTGTCAGCGTTCCCCTCCCCAAACGCACCACCCCCGTTTTGCAAGAATTGCCTTTCCACAGTTACCACGGTCCATACAACCCATTTTAGCAGTCAAACCTTTTGGGCGCAAAAGTCACATCAAATCTCAGTGGGCTCCCGGACTAAATAGTGGTGCTCGGGAAAGCACTTTGCTCACTTTTCTTGGTTCAGTTCTAGTTGCTAGAGCTGTGTTGTTCTCCTCCGACCTATCGATATTTCTATCCAGAGTACACTTGCCACAGTTTGGGGAGCTCAGACTGGTGAGTTTGAATAATAATTTAGGGGAGCAGAATTTTCCGATGAAGTAGATTTGTTTCCTTTGTGGAGCAACTTTGTTTCATCGGGGAGTAAAGTTGGGGAGTAAACTTTGGGGAGCAAATTTGGGGAGCAAATTTGGGGAGTAAATTTTGGGGAGCAGCTTTGTTCTCCCCATTGGGGAGCAATTATCTGCTGTGAACATTTTGGGGAGCAGATTTTAATACGTTATTAAGGAAGTTGGAAATAAGTTCGCTAGAGTAACTATGACCCTCAGTGCTTATAATCAAGGACACATTTAGGCCTTGATTATCGTTATCGAGTGACTAGAAATTCATAAGAGGCTTACGGAGAAGCCTGGCGAGACGTTATCGAGTTGTCTGTGAGCTCCGGGAGCTTTCGAGTATTTTATTGGCTTAAAGTTAGCCAATCGCGGCGCGGCGATTACCGAGTGCACGGTAAAGTTTGTAAATATAGTGAGGCTTCAGGGAAGCCAAGACCTAAAGTTTGTAAATATAGTGAGGCTTCAGGGAAGCCAAGACCTAGAGTGTGTGTCCCGGGGGCACTTGAGTTTATTTATTGGCTAAGGAAGAGCCAATCGCGGCGCGGCAAGTATTGAGCGCGCGGCGAATTAAGTTATTTTAGAGAGGCTTTTGGAAAGCCAAGTGTATCGAGCTCTTGCGAGACTCAGTGGCTGGAGAGAAGCCAATTTAGTGAGTCGTTTGGCGACGCAGTCGTAGTTGAGTCAGTCCGCAAATCATTCGGTTCGGTTTGCGAAATATTGCACTGAGTATTCATAGTTACTCCTAGTGAGTTTTCCCCTCCCCAAAGCAGGCAAATTGACTTGAGTATAATTTAGGAGTCCTTGCTTTGAGTAAAGATTTAGTGTACAAAGGAGTGTAAAGGAGAGGTGTAAATAAGTTCCATAGAAATAAAACACTGTTATTGAAGTTGAATTGAATTTACGGTGTGGAACTAAGAGTTATTTTAGGGCCCCGCCCCCAGGTTCTCCTTCCTCTTTCCCCAGGTCACTCCCTCTTTTTGTCCGTCCGTACCGACACCCTTTTATCCGGTCATATATTTTGACCACGGACCCGAGCCAACCATCGACGAAAGCTAAACCGGAGAGGCGGAACTCCGGAGGTTTAGGCCTAAAACTATTCCGCCTGGTGGCAGCGCTATCCCCGAGAGCGATCCGAGAGAGATCGAACCCCCCCAAACCCCTTTAACCGCCACAGAAGCTTGAACATTCAAAATATCAACCCTAATTTTCAGAATTATTATATGACACGCCAGCCATTTTTGCTGAGTCATGCGTGAGTACGCGCAACTGCGCATGTCTCCCAGTTGTCCCGACGACTCGGAGGTCGGGAGTAGTTGGTGCACCAACGCGCTTTCGGGCGAGCACCAGGGAACACTAAGGATCCCTGGTGCCGCGCTCGAAAGCAGCCCTAGTTGTGAAATTAAAACAGACCGCCTGAACTCGACCATAATGTGCTGCTGTGCATTTGGTAAATTGCCTGGATATGAACACAAGAGGGCAGCAGATAACTTCATTGGATGTCCACGTAGCACCTTGGCTTATCAGTTGAAAAACAAAATGGGGATTGGCAGAAAGGATGCTTATTGTGGGGATGAGATTGCAAATGAGGAAAGGGGGTGAGACCATGCCGTGGGGTGTATTCCTGTAGTCCCAGTGCATTTTGCGTGTGTGCATGTGGCATTTTCTCAAGGTTTAGGCTCTGCATGTTGAATGTGTATAGTTCTCCATCCATGTAGGCCTACATGCTGCCCTCTGTTGACAATGGATATCTTTTATAGCTTCGGATGGACAATTTGCACTAGAATGGTTTGTGAATATTATTTTTTTTCCTGACAGTCTATAATGATCGCTAATTTCTTATTTGAATTCATAAATACATGTATTGGTGATAATGTGATGAAGTACATTAGAGAAACACACTGTTTCCTTGCTTCATTTTTTAAAAGTGGTCTTATGAGGACAAGGCATAAAATGGAAATGTAGAATATTCTCCACAATCCACATTTGGCAACACTGGATAATTGTGACCTGTTGTCACAAGCCTGGCTGTAGTACATGTACAACTTGCAGCATGCATATTCTAGATATCATTAAAAAGATCACAGTGCATGTACACGTTATCGATTTTGTGATTCGTTGTGCATAGAACATAGCAATGATTAAAACAACGACCTGGAGAGATACATTTTGCATTTTAGGATTTAAAAAAGTGTAACATACAAAGCTAATTGTTTCAAATTGACATAACTCTACATAACTACTTAAAGGCACAGGCTCGTCAGCAATGAGCGCACGCCAAATTCGGGCCATGAAATACGCAGCTCCATAGCAAAGGCATGGAGCTGCGTAATTCGTGGCACGAATTTGGCGCGTGTGCATTGCTGATGAGCCTGTGCATTTTAACCATTTATGCTGGCTTGCCTTGCTTTTAAAGCTGACGGCCTAAAATCCCAATATTGATAGGGTATACAATCTCTAGCGATTGTACAAAGGGATTATTCACCCAGGTGATAATGATAGTTAATTAATTTTACTAATAATTGTGGATAAATCTGGGTAGCTGTTAATGGTTGCCGGTGCATGCAATGGTGTTTTGCCACAGCTAAAGTCATTGTGCACCACATCGGCAAAAAAACATTCAATTCCCTACTCACAGTATAGAAACACACTCATAATTTCACACACTTTTTCATGAATTACATTTCCAGTTTTAAAAATTTTTATATCAGTTTCCAAACAGGAAACTGGAATATAAACTCCTAAAAAAAAGTTCGGAAAGTCAAGTTTGACTAACGATTTCTCTCTTGTTAATAAATCATTTCCCTTGAATTTGGTATCATTGGAAAGCCCTGTTATACCTCTTTACAGTGATGTGTCATTTGTTATGATTAATCAATTGGGGGATGTGCAGTATAGCGGAATACAGGGGTGGGTGGAAAGTGAAATGTCACAAAATTCACTGCTATTGTCATGCAGTGCATTCCCCATTTGCTTGGAGGATGGGAATGTGTCAATGCACTTTTTGACAATAGCAATGCATTTTGTGACATTTCACTTTACACCCGCCCCCGTATTCAGCTGTGGTGCACATCCCCCAATTGCTTAATTATAACAAATGACACATCATCGTAAAGAGGAATAACAGGGCTTTCCAATGATATAAAATTCAAGGAAAATTATTTTGCAACAAGAGAGAAATCGTCAGTCAAACTTGACTTTCCAAACTTTTTTTTGAGGAGTTTAGTAAAACCAAAACCAAAACCAGCACTGTAAGAAACCTAACTTTTCAAAGCATTATTTCCCAAAGGCATGCTAATATTTTAATTGTTAATAACACTTTTACAGTGAACTCAAACTTTGCTAACTTAAAAACCATCAACCAAAATCAAAAATTTTAAAAATACAACAGAATAATTTACAATAAACTTCTGCTCAACTGAAACTTTTAACTTCCTTGAAGTTTTAAAAGAATTTAACTGTACAAAATACATTTGTGAAAACGCATATCGGTGGATGCGGTTTATTTTTGCCCTGAAGGTGGATTTCCACATTAACAATACCAAATATTTGGTATTTATTGCCTTCTATAATAAAATGTAAAACCCTGAACGCAGTCATGTGTGTAAACGGATCAACTATAATAGACCACAGGCGTTGAACACCAAAAGTTGTTGTGTCACAAATGCACAATTGTGTATTACTCACTAAACTGATACAGTAAAGGGAAATTGTCACATTATGCATGGTTGACAGAGAGTCATTGAACTTTGTTGCAGAATGAAGTTATTTTTTTCTGAGTCTACTGTACTTTTTGTACAGGCTCCTGTAGCAGCGGAAAACCATAGCAACTGTATTTTAATGAAGAGGAAACATTATCCGGGAGGTATCATCTTCAAAAGTGGCTCGATGCACAGCTGGTTAAAGTGATATCCGTGGATTGGTATGGTTCACTGCATGGGACAATTTTCTAAGTACTATCAATTAGGAATGCTTGATACTGTCTGGTCCTGTAATTCAAGTCTGGTGAAAACGAAAGAAAAAGAAATATTTATTTTTTTCACTTTTTTCTTGACACATTTTCCCAAAACCATTGTAAACTTTAATGTGGTTATTTGTTTACATTTGATTTGTTTGATGGCGCATTTGCTCAGGTTGGAAATTGTTGTCTTCATTCTTATCTAAAGTGATCTCTGGGAGGAGTGGTTATCTCATTGAAGGGTTTATCCCTCTGTAGGGCTTGCTAAGCTCACGTGATAGCCAATCCCAATCCGTGAGGAACAACTGCAATGCTGTAATTCGAGACCACCAGTCGGCTTCATAGCTCAATTGGTAGGGCGTCTGCACGTTAAGCAGTTCGAATCCCAGTGGAGCAAAGTTGCTTTTCACTGCATTTAGATTTCCCAAACTCATGGACATTTGTATCCAATTTTTTCCCCTGGCGATCCCTGGGCCATATAATCCCTAAAAATAATTACTTATATTTTCTTCCTCCATGTTTATACTTAAGTGCATTCCTTAGGGAATTTTAGATTGTCATGTCGACTATGTAGACTAAGATGTGATGATGTCATGTTCAGGTTTCAAAGAGATTGCTGAAACCGTACTCACAATGTTCTCGATTCCGGCAGTTAACGAGAGAGACAACTTGTGTGCAAGAGACGACACCTACATGTATGCAAAGTCTCAAAATGATATCATCACGTCTCAGTCCACATAGTCAACATGACAATCTAAAGGATGTTTGCATTGGACTTTTTTTGGTCAAACTTACTGAGACGATGAGTACTTTCCCATTTATGCGGACAGCCTGGGAAGTTTTCCTCTCAGTAACTTTTCCCAAGTCCAGCGGTTACTTTTCCTGGTCAACTGCTGCCCATATGCAGGAGAATTGACCAGGTAACTTTTCCCGAGACGACAAGTCCAATGCGAACACAGTGTGTCGGTAAAAGCGCTTAAGAAGCGTACGTATGGGCCGTGAAGGTCAAACTGCGAAGGGATACTGAGCATGCTCTCCCACGGTCTCGGTAAATTTTCCTGTGTTGAAAAAATCCAAATGCAGACAGCAGTAAAATTTAGCTGTTTTTCATTTTTCAAACCCCCCAAAAAACAAGTCTAATCCAGACATGGCTTTAAAGTCCCTGTTTGAAATTTTCAAAGGGAGGATGACGTTAACCATGCAACATTACATGCTTGTTTCTCGTCCTGAAGTATCATAAATTTGTTGTGACTTGACTCATGCCCTTTGGAGTTTGAGCACTGATTTGGTGTATTTAGAAGCGAATTTAAATTGATTATTTTTATTGGTCAGAAGGGGTACGGTTTGAAAAATAAAGCTTTCTTGTGCTACGTTTATAACAAACTTCGCTATGATAAATGTATCCACGCATGCGCATTGCGATGGCTGTTGCAAAGGACGTTGTACAAATGGTTTCACACGATCGTTCTCAAGGATACCTTGAGAAATCTTCCGATAGCGGAAGATTTTGTCGTAGGTCTGGACCTCCGCCAAATCATCTCAAGGATTGATAAATTAGATTCTCAAGGAATGCTTGTCACTCTCAAGCATGGGTGTCCTTTCACACGATGGCACTTTTGTAAGATTTTCTCAAGCATGAGAAAATTATTTTAAGCCTTGCTAGTTTTTTGGGCTAATGTGATGAAAAGGGCTTTAAATGAAAAATCTAAAAATAATTATTTCAAATTTGTACTGCTAGAAATTTTACAAGATAATCAATTTACACAGCATAGTGCCGACTAGAATTTAGCTTATCCATCTTAAAGTTTATCAGAGACTAGTATACAAATATTGACTGCTCATGAGGGTGATGGTGCAAACTATCGTCCCGAGGTTATTTTGAGACGGCAGGCCTGCTATTTTCCCGAGGCCGTAGGCCGAGGGAAAATAGCAGGCCTGCCGTCTCAAAATAACCGAGGGACGATAGTTTGCTCCATCACCCGAATAAAGAGCAGTCAATATTTGTTTTATATACCTCATACATTGATTTTATGTGTCAAAATTATTGGTATTTTTGACCTATGACGCAGAGGTCAAACAATAGTACTTTTTCAGTTGCCCAAAATTGTACTATCCTTTGACCTATGACGCAAAGGTCAAACAATAGTACTTTTTTTAGTTGCCGTCGGAAATGGTTAAACTATTCCATGTCAGGTGATCTGCTTTTAACCAATCAGTTAACGAGACTCAATGTATGAGGTATATAATATCAGAGACCAATTAATACCAGAGAACAGTTGCCCATTGCATAATATGTAGGCTACACCGCACACCTGCTTAATAATGGTACAACCACACTGCATGTGGAATCACCCATTTGGAATTTCATTCATTTCTGCACTATAGGTGTTGTGACATGCATCAATTACGTTACACACTGCTTGTTATTTTGCTGATTGAATAAGCTCACGAATTTGGTCTGCGCAATTTCACAGTTGTCACTGTCAAATCTCACTGTCAATTGCCTTTGAGTTTCACTGACTTCCAAGTTATTGCACTGTTGTCGTGCCTTTTACATGCTATGTGATTTAAAAACTTCACTAGATTTGTCATTTGAAGCTGTGCATTGAAGTACTACAGAAGCTGATATTTTCAACTTTTAGCAGGTGATGGTTTAGTAAGAGATACTCAACTAAAGGTAAATCTTTATTTATTTATTTATTTTTAAATGCATTGATGTGTAATCCAGATGTATGGTTTACTGTTGTAGTCAAATCTGGACCCAATGATTGGACCCAAATTTGGTTGAAGGTTTAAAGTTCATTTTGAGGCATTGCCATACATGTATAGGCCTTTTCACACTACAACCTCTCAACCCAGGGCGAACTCCGAGACTGCCCCGGGTTGAAATGCCAATTTTCAATCCCGCATTCGACCCCGCATCGTTTCACACGTGTTTCGGCCAAACCGGGTTTATCTCGCCCCGGGGCAAGTTTAACTCCGAGTTGAATAGGAGTGATTCACACTTGTGCAATGCCAGCCGGAGGCGAGTGATATAATTGAGCGTTGCTCGCATGCGTAAGTGCTGTCCCCTGCCGGAAATAGTTCAAATGTTCTGAATTCATCATTGCTTTTCTGCTCGTTTCACACTACCGTTTTCAACCCGGGGCAAGCATTTCAACCCGGGACGAAAAATTTCAGCCCTGGTCCCGAGCAGGGTTTAGTTCAACCCGAGTTGAAACATAATCTCAGGGTTGGCGCGGGGTTGAAATTTCTCAAGTGTGAAAAGTCATGCAGACATTTCAAATAAAACAATTTTGAGCTGAAATTCATTGGCTCCACATCAAAAATGATAAAATCATGAAAAGGTCCGATGAAAATTAATAAACATGCATGAAAAATGTTTTTGCTGCACTTTGCATAGCCCCAGAAAACTTGTGGCTATAAACCCATGGATTTGTGAGGACTTGCCCATTGACTCAATGGTTAAATGTTACTTTATTTTGGGATTTCATTCAGAGATATATTTATAAAGATTTTGTCGGTGAAAGTACGTACGCACTTTGACTTGCCAGTATGTTGCACTGGTTGGTGTAGAATTGGGTCTTTCCGTGGTATATTTAACAACCCATGCAGACCATATTTTACGTTGGTCGCTGTCAGACCATTGATTTTGCGCATAAATGCTGCCAAAACAAGCAGTCAATAACATATACCCACGAAAAAGTGTACTGCGACAGCCGAAGAGACGAGATTGTCAAAAAACAAACTCATGGGGCTAGGATTGAGTCGTCCAACATCCAATCAAAAATGGATGGCATTGTCAAAATCCAGGATCGTAATGGCGATCAGAGCCATGACCAGTGGACGTACTTGCTGAATACTATCGCTTTAAATTTTGCGGGACATGGCGTGTGCATGCAGTGCTGTCACAAGGGTCGTGTACGGTGTATAAATGTATCCACGCATGCGCATCGTTTCACACGATCGTTTCACATGATCGTTCTCAAGAAATTTTCCGCTAGCGGAAGATTTTGTTACAGGTCTGGACCTCCACCAAAATATCTCAAGGATTGAGCAAATTTCTCAAGGAATGCTTGAGACTCCCAAGCATGGGTGTCCTTTCACGCGATGGTACTTTTGTAATATTTTCTCAAGCATGAGAAAATATCTCAAACCTTGTGAGTTTTTTGGCCTAGTGTGAAAAGGGCTTTACTTGGTATTTGGGTCTTTCCACAGTAATGGGTACATTTCTGTGACATACAAGATCTTAGGTCCGAGTTCACTTCAAATGTCTTAATTTTATCTTTACATTATCCAGTTAAACCGAGGAAATAACTTTTACCCCAAGGAGTAAGAAAAATAGTCCTACAACATACATTTCTGAAAACCCTGTGCACAAATTTTCGTATTACGTATGTAACAAAGACAGAAAAAAATGTCACAAATTGGTCTGTCCACGTTACATACGTAATAGGAAAATTTGTACACAAGCTTTTCAGAAATGTATGTTGTGGCCGCAATTTCTTACCTTTTTGGGCAAAAGCTATCTCCGAACAATAGTACAAGGAAATTTATTTAAGTTTGAGATATACTGAAGACATTTGAAAGGAGTTATTGACTTATCTTTCAAATAGGCCCATTAGCGTGGAAAGACCCACTTGTAGCTCTTTTAGGGTACCCCTTTACCATAGAAAGACCCAATCATCATTTCAGGTACACCTGTGTAAAGACCACATGAATGTTTTGTTTCTGCACATCACAGCATAACGTTGCAGTGGTACACTTGACACCATGTTTTGATTACATTGCAGCTAAAGTGTTTTCAATTATGACCTTGTGTAAAAAATACCATAAAATGAGTTGCAGGTAGGATCCGTCATTGTTTTGAGCATTCGGATTTTTCCACAAAGCTGGGGTAAAAGCGAAGTTGAACTTTGAATATATTCAAAAGAATCCATTGTATTCATTTTTGGGTGAAACGTTTCCATTAAAGCACCCCTGCTTACTATTGGGAATCAGAAATGTTCACATATTTACACATAACTTACACAATATAAACATAATGACGGTAGGCCTAGTAAACTTCCCCTGAAATGGTTTTGTCTGAAGTGCTATATAGTCTTTTAGAAATGAGTAAGACAATTAATTTTCGTCTCATGAGACGAAAATTCACTTCGCCCCAAAACCACTTTACCCTGCACCACTTCGCCCGAATGCCACTATGCCCGAATGCCACGTCGCCCCAAAAACAGGCCATGGTTCAGGCTGAAGTGGTTCAGGGCGAAGTGGTATTTGGGCGAAGTGACTGTGAAGCTTTTTTTTCTTACTGTTTTCTCAGAACGGAGCTGACTTTTACTCACGGGTTGGTTTTAATCAAGCATATCTTCAATCACACACAGAGATGAAACTATTTGTAACGGTTTACCAATCATGTGTTCTGCCTTTAAAGGCACAGGCTCGTCAGCAATGCGCGCATGCCAAATTCGTGCCACGAAATACGCAGCTCCATTCGTTTGCTATGGAGCTGCGTATTTGTAACACGAATTTGCCGTGTGTGCATTGCTGACTAGCCTGTGCCTTTAAACAACATGATTGGTACATGTATAAAGAAAATCAAAACATATTGTGCCCACCTGAAACTTAATTTTTGTGTACATTATTTGTTTACCCCCTCGAAACTTGAAAAAGGATCTCAGTTTTGGGTGTTTGTATCCGCAATCAACTGGTTTTTGTTTTTAATTCACACATGTAAACCAGTGTAAGTATAGTGCTGAACTTCAAACAATAATTAGAACCTGTGAGCCTAAAACCTGCTGTTAAAAAGTCAATATTTTGTGAATTTGAAGACCAATCTGTTATGGAAATGTTCTGCACAAAGGGAAACAAATCTTTAGGGACATCTTGCGGATCATATTGAATTGGTTGATTACTGAAACTTTGACCTTTTGGGTATGGCCAACGAATGGCAAATCTTGTCATGCTTTTAAGGCGTCCCTCGAGAAAAAAAGACAAATACGTAAAATCGTAGAAGTGCAACTTATGTCAATATTTGAGTTCCTGCATGCAAAAGCATGTTATTATAGGCACAAATCTCAAAGCTAACTCACCACCATTAGCTAGGTTTCTCATGGGATGTGTGGTCGAAAAGGCCAGAGTTATCTTGAAGCTGAGTTCTCCCTCCCCAAAGAATTAACAACCCTATGTAAAGAAAAAGTATAGCTGGCCTATGTAGTCAGCTAGTCAGAGGGAAAAATTACCTCATTTTTGTTACCGTTCAACAATTAGTCGCAATTTTACCATACTGACGAACAGACACTTTTTATCAAATTTCGTTTTTTGGGGTTCTTGGGGTGTCCCCTTTCATTTCTGAACATTTCAAACCAAGATATTGTCTGGTTTCTGAAAATGACGAACAACCCCATTTCGCTTAAAAAGTTTTTCCCATACTGACGAACATGGATTCTTGGTTGGTGACCGTTCACTGCTTCTGCGTATTACAACATAGCGCGCTGGTACCGGGTACCAACCAATATCGCGCGAAGCTGAACGCTGTTTTTACGTAAGAAAAATAAATAAATAAAGAAATATATGGAATTTTACAAAATGTTAGTTTGTGGATATAGTACTTAATTACCTAAGTGTTCATCAGTATAAATATAAGTCTCGTCCGCAGCCCCGATGAGGTAATATAACCGCTAATCTGGAGGACCGCCGTTCAAACACACAATAAACATATGGAGGTGGCGAAAAACTTTTTGAGTTTTTCTCATAGTGACGAACCCGAAAGTGCATAGCGTTACGGGTGGCGAACAGCACGCGCATCGAATTTTGTTTTTTCTCATACCGACGAACACGTTCACAGCTTTATAACTGCTCAGATATTAATCAAATAAATGGAAAATACGTAATTAATTAAAGTTTAGACATTAAGCAAGAAGGTTATTAAACCAAAAAGTGGAATTTTATTTTTAAAAACTGTGAATTAAAAGAACCAAAATAAGTCCAACTAAAAACTTGAATTACTCGAAACTGCAGTTTGGCATGTTTGGCCATGTTCGTCAGTATGAGAAAAACGCGATGAATTTTTACCGTTCAAAAATTTCAAAATTACATTATTGCACTACAGTCCATGTATGTTGACAGTTCAGGATAAATTTGACAGTTGTGAAACGTAATCAGATGAATTTTTTTTATTGTGTTATGGGTGATTGTACTTTTATGCCACATGGCCTGTGTGTCAGGGTTAATACAGGCAGTAAGCCCATTCATTGAGATATCACATTTTAATTACTTGTGCATAATTAACGAAGGCATATGTCAGATTAATTTTCCCCCCAGGCAGATTCAAGTTCTGTTCAATGACATATTCTCTATAATGACTTCTTTGTGCAAATATTCTACCGCTATAAAAACCCATGTTAAATTTGCTGGTGTGGACGTGTCATATTTATAGACATTATTATTGATTTGATGATGTTTAGGCAGAATTTTATTGTCTCAGTTCTCACGATAGTGTCTAAATTTGCATAGGTTACATGCACTTTACAAGTACTGCAGTGACTGCACTTTTTGTTGATGGTAATTCATTTTTTATTTTCAAGGCTTCATATTTTTTCTATAGGTTACTACACCATAACTACCAAAGAGCAGATGCCAGTGGCAGATGTGCATGTACATTTGAAAATTTAACTGAAAATCGCTTTGAATTTCGTAAGGTGTTTTATTTGCAGTTAAAAATGATATTACCACAACCATTGCGTGCATTTTGAATGCTGACTTCGTGACTAGATCTATAATTTTCGTGGGATGCCTAAGTTACACTGTGTTTACACTAGGCTTGGGCAATTCCAGCATTTTCGGAGTCGACTTAGATTCCAAAAAAGAATCGCAATTCCATTCGGAATCGATTCCATTTGTTCGTGGGAAAACAGTAAATATATACGTGTCTGATTCGCCTTTTTCAGTTCATCTTTTGCGTTTACACTTAGCGCCTCCCAGGCTTCAACGCGCCTTTTTGAGAATTGCAGAGTTCGATTCGGCAAAGGCCAATCGAGTGTAAACAGTGTATGTGCTGTTTTGACCGCTTCAGCATACAAGATAAACTCCACTGCATTATCTGTTAGATAAATGTCACGACCAAAGTGAGACTATAATCTATGAGTTTCGGGGATGAAATTTCGTCCTAGAAGCACTAAAGTGTACATTTGCCGGACAGTTATTTTGAAGCAAAACGACATATCCTGAATGAATATTTGCAACAATCCTATTCTACTTAATTAGCCCATCTTCACAAATTTTGCCCAAGGAATCACTTTTTATTGCCCAAAATAATTTAATATTGGGCATAGTGTCTTTAAACAAGGTCCACCACTGATAACTTCATGATCAAGATGTCGAAATTGATGCCAAGAAATTGTGGCAAGCATGAGTGTGCGGCCCACTTCTTTCCCAATGCCCTACCCAGAACCCACTATCTAAGAACTTTGATCTGTAATTTGTCGTTCAGCAAGATTGGTTCTACACAGAGCACACCATGGTCAAGGTTCTTGACCTGTGTGGCAAGGATGAAAGGGGGTGTTTTATATGAGGAGTACAAAGCAGTGATTCAGAAGGATGTGGTGTGAACCCTTGTGATTCATGGCAGATTGTCTGCTTCTCTTGAGAATTTCAACACAGTTTGGGTTATGGGTGTTGGGTGTAAACACCAATTCTTATATTTTTCCTTTGGTCCAGTTGCATCTTCCATCTACTTTAAAGAGAGAAAAATTAGGTTCTTTACAGAGAAATTTTCATGGAATACCATTAGGCCTTATAAGTGTGCCCACATATTGGCTTCATCAACAGTTCAGCTTCTTTCCACGCCTTTGCCAAGACAAGAATGCCAAAAAGGTAAATCCTTTGGATTTTAAAAAACATAAGGCCTGTTTACACTCGATTTGCAATTTCCAAAAAGGCGAGTTGAAGCCAGGTGGACGCTATAGTATAAGTCCCCCTTTAGGTATGGTTGAACCCTGCAATTGCGGGGTTCCTGCAATTGTCAAGGTCGCTTTAATGTAAATTCTACCAAATTTGAGCGTCCTTGGGGCGGTGCCCGCCGTTTGGTAGGTTTAATAGACGAATCCACGCATGCACTGTGGTCACAATTAGCGGTGACTTTTGCGGTTTGTAAACGGTGGTGAAGGCGAATTTAAACCGAATCGAGATGTCGTGTATCCACAAGTGTAAACACGGTGATAATCACAAAAGACTCATTCAAGTTCATTCAGATTTAGGACAGAAGTGTCTGGAACATTTTCTCAAGGTTAAAGCGTGGTCATCAAGAGTATATGGACTTTGCTCCTGTCTTTTCTCTCCACCAGTGACTTGTGAAGTGTCATTCAAGTTATTGACTAAGTGGGCAATAAATAACAAAAGTAATCAGGTTCTAGAGCAATAATCAGATTACAAGAGTTCCAAAGGTCAATGGTTTGGACATCAATTGTTATTATGACTTGTTGCATTGCCAGTCTCCAAAGATATGCCAAGGCAGTTGTTAGGGGAATGTAATGTGTCTTTTGGGAGCCATTTGGTGTGGTTTTTAGGAGTTAGTGGATACTCCTTTTTTCCTGCTAATCTGGGACTCAAGAGATGGAGGTTACTGGAACTGGGCTTTAGAAAATGGCTTTTAGTGGAGATCTGACCTCATTTTTCTGAAAACGTGTTTTCAACTTATTGAATACACTGCATTAATGCCTTTAGGCAAGTTCAGACTAGCCCCATCTTTGGAAAGCAAATTTTAATTTAATGTAAAATTTATTGTCCTGCTGCTATTGGTGTAAAGAGATTTAAGCCTTGTCCGCATTTGGGAGGTTTTACCGAGACGATGGTAAAATGAAAAATGGCTAAATTTTACTGCTGTCCGCATTTGGACTATTTGACGCAGTAAAATTTTTACCGAGACCGTGGGAGAGCATGCGCAGTGTCCCTTCGCAGTTTGACCTTCATGGCCCAGACGTACGCTTCCAGAGTGCTTTTACCGACTCGCTACATGTCCGCATTGGACTTTTTGTCTCGGGAAAACTTCCCTGGTCAATTTTCCTGGGCAGAAGTTGGCCAAGAAAAGTAACCGCTGGACTCAGGAAAAGTTACTGAGAGGAAAACGTACTAAGGCCTGTCGGTGTCCGCATTGGACTTTTTTGGGGAAAACTTACCGAGACGATGGGTACTTTTCCCATTTTAAGTCCAATGCGGACAGCTTAGGACATTTTCCTCTCAAAAGGAAGAAGTAATGTAGAATGTATTCTTGAATAAATTGTATTGTTTTTACACACAAAACCTAACATTACACAAACAGAGTGCAAGTATTTTTTTAATATAGGCTACACAAGAGGCAATGTTTTGGTACTGACAGAATAATTCAAACAAGCATTGGTAAATCTGCCACGAAACCTAGATGCCTTCTTCGCATTCCTTTCATTTTGTTCTCAAAATACAATTGATATGTTCCACATGTAACACAAATTCTTTTCCTGTGACTCTTGATTTCCTTGAATGTAACTTAAGTTGCGCCACATTGGTGAAAGTGTAATATTATAGGCTACATGTACCCCAACCAACAACCCTTTTATGCAAAGGTTCTTTTTTGTAAAGTACAAAGTGTCCAACGTGGGATTACACAATATAGAGCCGTGTCCATATTGGACTAATTTTTGTAAAGGTTTTTGTTATAATTTTTCCGTGCGTCCGTACTTGGTTTTATTTTCGGCCCAGAATGCCCTTTGCTACGTAAAATCTGAAAAAGTCCACAGAAAAGTTACACGACCACGTGTGTTCTATCAGTATCATGGTTATTTACATTGCAATGTCCGTCTGCACAGGATTTTCCAGCGATGTAAAACTGGCAAATTCTTTCATGACCCAACTCACCCGTAAAAATTACACCAACAGAGCATCAAACTTATTGTCAGTTGACACATTACAATTTTCCAGCAACATCCATACTAGACCAAATTTAATAAAATTTACGACGATCTTGGTATCTTTTACCAAAATTAGTCCAATGCAAGACACGGCATAGGCCTATGCCTGTTTTTCCCAATCAGGGGCCAATTTCATAAAGCTGTTTATAGCAGAAAAATTTGTTTAATAGTCCAAATTGTATGTCAACTTGTGTTCTTTGCAAGAACAGCAGATATTCTTGTGAATAACACAAGTTGACATGCAGTTTTGACAATTAACACATTTTTATAAGCACATACAGACCTCCCCCACATACACTATGCGGACTTCTTTTTGTTAGGGTGTACTGTGGAAAAATTTGGTCGAAAATATTTTCCCCCTCAAAATTAAAATGCAGGATTTCGCCCTAACTTTACAATTAGTTTAAGGGCATCGATCGTTACACACCTTCCCTTATCCTTTTTTGAAAGCTAAGACAACTTGCTGGGGACCTGGGCAAGTCCACACAGTTGCAGTGCTACCTGGTTTATGCGGACCTCTTTTATCCGAAAGTTCGCATAGTGTATGTAAAATGCTCGTACACAAATTTTGATTTCGCAAATTTTTCTGCTGAACAGCTTTATGAAATTGGCCCCAGGTCATAATGGCCATTCGAGATTTTAATTCTGACAAAATGTTCACAGTTTGTTTGACATGTGGTTTTGTTTTAAACAATGTCCAATTAATGGAGACCTTTACAGTTCGGTCAAGCACAAAATCACTTCAAATGTCCACAAATTCCCTGCAAACTTCCAAATTGAAGTTCATAGGAACCGACAAGGTAATGTCCCTTCCGTAGCTAGAGGGGATTTGTGTGTAATATAAACAGCGGGACCATTGTGGACCACCAATGCAGACCCCAACAAGGTAACACTAGTCACAGGGATTACTTGTGTCATTGACAAGTTCTTTTGGGTGTTCAATCTTTGTTGGGTAGCCAGAGGCAATTGTGTGGGTTGGGTATTTGACCAAATAAACTTGGGGATTTTACTTCAATCTGGGGTTGGGATTCTGTACTTTCTTTCTTCGTAACTTGAGTTCAGGTGGACTGCCATCATTTGTTCCCTTGAGAGGATATTTTCGAGAACTGTGCCCACATTAACTGTTCGTCATAAAGTGTGTCTTGTTCATTTCAACACAAGTCTTTCAGAGAGGCCGGAGACGGTGAGTACCGTACATGGTATGAACTTTTGATATGATTTTGTTGCACTCATTTTGGGGTGTTCCTTAGCTCAATCAATCCACAGTTTATTGCATATGACAGGCAAGGATAGCTTGCATTTGGAGTGACATAGGGTACGTTCAAACGGAGGCACAAGTTAGTACAATTTTAATTGCGCTTGGGTTGTTTAGAAGTCCTTAATCCAAAATACGCTTGCATTCATACAGAAAAGTTACGCCGGCATTTCGCGATAAAAGTGGCTCAAGTTATTCCTCTGAGGTTATGCAACGGCAAAATTTCGTGACCTTTCGGTCACGCAAGCGCGCGTGCGGGAATACGGCGGCGCGCCATAATGCATGCACAACATAATAAACAAGGCCCAGCAGTACTTGCACATGTACAAATACATACACGTACGTACGTACGTATATGTACATGTATGTACATACAATCGTGTATGCTCACCGCGCATTGTGGGATATGTCAAAATGGCGCCGGGCAATTTGATCAACGATGTATTTATCGCATTTTTGCTTGCCTGTATTCGGGGTGAAAGAGAGAGGTCGTCGGATGATCAGGCCGAGTGTATTAAACAATCGAGTGCGAATAAACTACTACAGGAAGTGGCAGGTCAGTTGCGTTCCAACGGAGATTCGCGACTCAGCACAGCAGGGGAGATCGTTATCTTTGGCGCAACTTGCGCTATTCCTCCATTTTTTGCGAGAATAAGTTACGCCACCTTGGTGGCGTAACTTATTCCTCCGCGGGTGGATTAGAGCGTTCCAACGAGGAATAACTTAGTATTTTCAGATTAATGATTAACTTACGCCTCGTCTGAACGTACCCATAATCACAGGGCTGGATAATCCAAACTCAACCAAAGTTTTCTTGCTTAAATTTGAAAGTTGTATCCAAGTTTTTTCCCCTGTGTGATGCAGTCGATTAGGCCCACAAACTGGATAGAGATTAGAGCTTGGCATTATCTTGTTAAGTACCCAAGCAAAATTGTAAATATGCCAGTGTTTCCGTAGATAAGTTGTATCAATTATTTAATTGTGAAATGACTGTCAAAAATCCTTGAAAAAAAACACAATTTTAAAGCGAAAGCCCTTATGCTTGTTTAATGATTAAGGAATCTCAATTCGCAAAGCTGAATGCATATTTCCGACCTGTCAATCAAGCCGAACCCGCCGACCAATCACAACAGAGCTAGCAGACAGCGCCACATTAGGTCAAAGTGCATTGCCTTACAACAACATCAAGCGATTTTTTGCCAATACAGTTTGTACAGTGTTGTATGCGGTGATCCGGGTGAATGTTTGGTTTCAAGGCCGGGCATTTCGCTGTTCAAAAGTAAGAAAGCATGATGATATGACATCCCTGTATTACTGGCCCTTTACTCAGTGTGTTCTAAGATAACTGTCGACCCTGAAACATGAATACTTTTGAGTTTTCTCCAATGAATCTGTGCTTTCCGTTGAAAGTCCCATTGGTTTGTGCAGTGTGTGTGTGTGGCCATTTTGACGATAGCGTGTGAGGTATAGCAACAATATCCAAGGTGGTGGGGTTAATTGGGCAATCTCGGAACTATGCATTGCATAAGGCTTACAAGTATCTTCCACCTAAACATCAAGATACATAGGTAATCCCTTACTCTTCATGAAAGAATGCTCTGCATTACACAAAACACTGGACAAACGGCTTTACATCCCTTCTGAAGGATGGAGCAATTGTGGTTAAGTGCCTTGCTCAAGGGCACATGCACCACAACCAGGTATTGAACCCACCCCGCCAAGTTTTCACCCAGTGTTGCAAGTCATTTACCTAAACCACTCTGCATGCCACGGTACCATTTTAAAAGCTTTGTTACCGCAGTCAAAATATTTTAAGAACAGCTGGGACTTTTTTGGCCACCGAAATCTGAGAATGCGTTTGTTGACCTCTGGTTTTGAAGCCACATGTATAAATTTAATCTCTGTCATCCTTGCATACATGTACTTCCTGTTATAGTAATAAAACATTCTGTGGGCATCATTTTTCTAAGTATTGGTTGCTAAACTATAAACAAAGACTGAGGATTGGGGGGTGGGGGAGCATGTACACTAAAACCAGTGAACTGTTTCCTTGCGCTTTAACAATGGACATTCCAGATAACCAGCAAATGTTTGGACCCAGTTTACCCTGTTGGTGTATAACTAAATGGTTACCACGGTTACAGTGGCATTGGTTAAAGATAGTATACATGATTGGTAAACTGTTACAAATAGTTTTATCCCCCTGTGTGATTGAAGATATGCATGATTAAAACCAACCTGAGCCAAAAAAAAAAAAGGGTTTGCAGTAATTTCGCCCCAAAACCACTTCGCCCTGAACCATTTCGCCCTGAACCACGGCCTGTGCACTACCGTAAGTGGTTTTGGGCGAAGTGGCATTTGGGCGATGTAGTGTTTGGACGAAGTAATTTGGGTGAAATGGCACTCGGGCGAAATGGTTTGGGGCGAAATGGCGCTTGGGTGAAATAGTTTGGGGCGAATTGAATTTTCGTCTCATGAAACGTAAACTAATTGTTTTACTCATTTCTCAAAGACTATAGCACTTCAGACAAAACCATTTGAGGGGAAGTTTTCTACGGTCATCATGTTTATATTGTGTAAGTTAGGGGTAAATCTGTGAACATTTCTGATTTTCGAGATTACCAATGATGTATACTGCCTTTAACAAATTGTTTTTAGTGAACCAACAATTGTCTGAATTTGCCATTGCAAAAATGATCTGAGCACATGTATAATTTTGTTTCATCTTTAAGTGTGAATATTTACAATTTAGTATTGCCATAACTAATCCAGTGATCTGCAATTGACTCGTGTGTAATTTCAAAACAGTCGTATAATAGGCCTACATTGTAATTCTTACGCAGCTTCAGATATCTCTCCAAAGTTACTGCTTTCACCATTGACTGATATAGCGCCCCCTGTTGGCCAAACTTTGATATTTTTTATCCCAATGCTGGCTTGAGATGTATGACTCATGCAGGGCTCCATTAATTATGGATGTTTGGTCACTTATTGAGGGAGTAGTGATGTTGCCGTAATTCTCTGACACTGCATGTGTATGGCGCCCTCTTTTGACTGTATGGTGAATTTGTGAATGAACGTGGATCTCGATAAAACCAAATTGGTAAACTGCCATCTCTTTATATAGATGGAATAAATAGAAGGGGAAAATGGATTAGAAAGAATGACTGTCTTAATGTGTGAAAGGAAGTAAATTTGAAAGTCATGTTTGTGTTTAGTTGGCTGAAATAACCATCCTAGTTAACAAATAGGGCAAGCCCTACTTAATTAGGCATGTGAAAAGTTGCACACTTCACTGGTTATATTCGACTATTTTCCCAAGTCAACTGGTTACTTTTGCTGGCCAACCAAGTCTGCCCAGCAGAATTGACCAGGTCAAATAACTAAATAAAAACGTCCAGTGAGGACAGTTTGTCAGTAAAACCATGGTAAGATGTGGTAGAGAATGTTACCTCACTTAAGCCCTTTTCACACTGCAGAGCCAATCCCCGGGAAATAAATCCCCGGGAAATTCCCGGGGATTTTTTACCCCACCAACGCCCCAGCAACCGTTCACACTAGACCCATTTGGTAACTCCCGGGGACACTATTTCCCGGGAATATGCACGGTCGTTTCACACTGGCCATCAAACCCCGGGAAATGTGTAAACTGAGGGCGGAAGTCCAATCCCACAATGCCGCGCCGCGCGCGCATTTTTATGCACAAGCTGCTGTTGTTGTTGTTTACACCGTGCGATATACATGCGATATGTCAGGTTGACACGCTGGGCCACGCATCATGCGGATAAGAAAATAGAAGACTGGTACCTAACCACACGGGACATTATAAATACACGTACACGAGAAGGAAGCTAAACACAGTCTTGTTCACGACACTTCTTTTATTACAAATTAAAACCATTCATTTTGCTCATATTCTTTAAAATAAAATTATTTGTATAATTTTCAAACGTTATTATTTGTGTTTTGTACTTAACTGTAAATTTATTTACGAAAAATTTGAAAGGTACTGCATCACAATACTAAGCTACCGCGCGAATTATTTGGCGCGCTATTTGTGACCCTGTGACCTTTCGAGATTACCCGTGGACGCAAAAAGGTGGGGTAAGTTCAAACCCTGCGACGTTCACACTAGTTGCTTTTCCCCGGGAAAAACGTTAAACCCCGGGGATTTCTCCTTTAACCCTACTCCCGAGCAGGGGTAAATATTTCCCGGGGAAAAGCTTTTTCCCGGGGATTTCTTTGGTAGTGTGAACAGACCGACCGAAATTCCCCGGCAATTTCCCGGGGAATTCCCGGGGAATTCGTCTAGTGTGAAAGGGGCTTTACATTTTGTGGTAAAACCTCCAACCACACAGCTACAGGACATCGTTCTATTTTTTTCATGTAACCAACTAAAAATCTCTTCCCATGTCACTCTAACCACGAGATTACCCAAGTAACAGAAACATTTAATCAGAAGATTAATTGTGTTAAGCAGTCGTTAACCACGTAAAATTTCTTTGGGTTTGCAATTTACCCAAGTTAACTGGCCAAAATACCACTTAACCCCGGTAACTTCTAGCCCTGGTTGGGAGGAGGGTTAGCCCACCAATCTTGGGGTTAACTGCGGAAAACAAACAATTGTCTGTGTTAACATCTGGTGTTAAAAAGACTGACCTGGGCTAGCGTGTCCTTGGAGTACTGCCTCAAAAGGCCTTTTCACACTTGGAAAATCTTGGGGTTGGCGCGGGGTTGAAAAAAACAACGTTTCACACTTGAGAAATTTTAAACCCGCGTCAACCCCGATATTGGTTTCAACCCGGGTTGAACTCATCCCTGCTCGGGACTAGGGTTGACATTTTTCGCCCTGGGTTGAAACGCTCGCCCCAGGTTGAAAATGGTAGTGTGAAACGAGCAGGGTTGAATTAGCCCCTGGTTGAGATTCCTGCCGCTTGTGAGCTACAAATGTCATGTCAAAGCGTGCAAATTTTACCGTTTTTTAAATAATTTGCATATGCATGAATAGTATACCAGCTGAATGAATGTGTTCAGGTACATGTTTTAGCGGCCCCCAGGGTAGCGGCGGTGTACACATGAACATGCATGTTTTATGTGTGAAGATCAGAGCTTTCGTTTTGAGAGGCTATTTTTACATCGTACACCATTCACTTTTGCACTTTTCTGTAGTAAAAAAAAATGGCACAAGCAGCAAAAAAGAAAAACCGGGCAGAAAAGCGATAATGAATTCAGAAGATTTAAACTACATGTACATGTATTTCCGGCAGGCATATGCATGCAAGCAACGCTCGATTATATCACTCGCTGCAGGATGGCGTTGCACAAGTGTGAATCCTCCCCGTTCAAAACAAGTATGAAACAATGCGGGGTTGAAAATTGCCATTTCAACTCGGGGCGGTCTCGGAGTTCACCCCGGGTCGAGAGGTTGTAGTGTGAAAAGGCCTAAACTAAACTTTTCAACCCAAAACATGATGCAGAATTTGTTTTAAAAATAGGGGGGAAAAAAAGAGTCTTAAATGAAACAGAAAATTATTGGCTCTTATACCATTGTCAAATAAAAAAATTCAAGAAAATTTCAAATGTGTCTTGGCTTTTCAAAAAGTTTCCCCAGTCTCCACTCATAATTGTTATTTTCTGTTTCTCTTGCATTTTGTTGCTTTCATCATTTGTGTCACATTAATTTTCATACACTACAAGCTGGTGCCCAGTGTACAATTTTCATAATTGGCAGCCCTGCCATACACGCTATTAAGGGTAATATTCCTGTAATAACCCACTTGACACAGCTATTCTGGTGCTCTGCGACAGCCCGCTCCATGTCCCACATCAGGCCAATTCCCTCCAACCCGGAATCCCATGTGTCCGATTTTTGGTGCGATTTAATTTCACAAGCGACCAAGCTTCCCCAATACGTGAGTCATCATTCGTGTGCCGGGGTCCCAGGACAATAGAACTCTTCATCAACACAGTCATTGTTGCTTGCACCCCCCCTTTCCCCCCTTCCACCCCCTTAAGATATGAACCAATAATAAACGCTTAGCTAGGAATTTAGCCTGTGTTGCACGAGTCGTTGTCAGCTTTACATGATGGCGGTAGTTTGCGGCCATCAAAGAAAAATATGTGCCGGAGGTTTTATTGCTTGAAGCAATGCTGGTCATGGCTGAATCAGGCCAGTTATTGGATAAAAGGGGAAAACTTCAAAGATAAACCTACATGCATGAGGTCGATGTGGGCCATCTTTGTAGAATTTAATCCTAATTGGTTGACTTGTATTCCTTCTGGGTTGAAAATGGTATGAAGACGAGCTTATGACATGGATGAACTTCCTTGCTTTGCTTCATGTGACTCTTTTGTCTGTTAATGATAGAGTACATGATTGGTAAACTGTTCAAAATGGCGTTTTTTCTGCTTGTAATTAAAAGCCTATGTCGAGAAAACTGCCTTGTAGAAATTCCGGAAAAACTATCATACACGTTCGCCAGTTGAGACTGGCTTGCATGACGTAAAAATCCTGAGTGTTTTCAAAGAAAAACTTGATATTTTCTCATTGCTAAAATCATTTTTCCTAACCAAATATACACTCTCTGGGGCATTATCATGTCATATTATGAAGAATTGGATTAGAAATTAAACCAAAATTCCAGCCACATAGATGCAGTAATACTTCAGAAAACCTGAAAAATGCATGCATGGTTTAGCCTATATATGAATGAATGGTTAAAAAGGTGGTTTTTAAAAAGTTGTTGCAGACAACTTTTTGAAAATCACCTTGAGTTGGCAATTTCTCCCACAAGGTACCATTTTTACATGGAAAAAAAATCATGTAATTTTCGTTACTATTGTTATTATTACTTTTAATTGGGTTTTTCTTGTCAACTCATGAAGTAAAATTTTAGGTATAACTGCAAAGGATGTATTGGGGCTTTAATAATGATGGAAAAGATATTGATAGATATTATTCGAACTCTGGATGCCGCAATAGGGCGACATTTCGGGAAGACTCTCCCCGGAGACCACCAAAATTTCGGCAAGAGTCACTCAAAATGACACCTTATTTTTTTTACCCAAAGCTTCCAAAAATGGTTCCAGACCTAAGAGAATCGGTTCTAGACCTAATAAAAATGGTTCTCGATTTAAAAAAAATGGTTTTTGACCTAAAAAAATGATTTAAAAAAAATAATAATATTAGGGCGACACCAAAATGTCGCCCTATTGAGCGTGTCGCCCTAATATAGCTTTTTTACACACAAATTGTCGCCCTATCCTAGCATTCATAGTTTTTATTCATACTGCTTTCCCAGCTTCATGATCTCACTAAGTCTAGGCTGAAATGATTCATTAGCAAAACAAGATAGACCATAGTACGCTGTTAGGGCAGTTTCATATCCAGTCAAAGGCTGTGTGCTTGCCCCAACATCGTACCGGTGAGCCAAGCTGCGGTCGTACATAGTTACATGATACATCTGCTCCTCCAAGCATATATGCAACCACCTTGTGTGGCAAACATTATCCAATCTAAAGAATAGACGGGTTCCGGAATCTTTACCTAATTTTGAGTCCGAATCACAGCGTTGTTTCTTCTACGCAAGGGTCATTGTTTTGCTTTACATTTGCATTGAAAATCTAGAGTCATTTATGGTATTTAGATATTGAGGTCGATTAGTCTGTCCGACATTCACGGGGTGACCAAGTTAACATCAAAGGCAGTCGGACTAGAGCCATTTCATAAATTGTGCCAAGAATTCTTTGTCAATATCAATGAAAAGAAACATCGGAGAATACAGTACTTTGCAGGTATACACTTAGGTCAGAGAATCGTGTTTAGATAGGCCTACAGGGTGTCCCCCTCCCCCCCAAAAATATCTTGGTCAAACTTGGCAACCTCAGAATCTGTTTCACTGGATCTTGATAGGAAATCTTCTTACACGAAAAGTAGTCTTTATTGCATCAAAATCAGTGAAGCAAATCAAAAGTTATGTCATTTTTTTGTGCAGCAAGGTCAGCCCTCAACTAGGAGTGACTACCGGGTACCTATTGACTAATCCTAAGGCTTTTTCACACTACAACCTCTCAACCCTGGTTGAACTCGACCCGGGGCGAACTTCGAGACCGCCCAGGGTTGAAATGCCAATTTTCAACCCCGCATTTAACCCTGCATCGTTTAACACTTGTTTCGGCCAAACCGGGTTTACCTCGCCCCGGGCGAGATAAACCCCTAGCTCCATGGTTGAACAGGGAGGATTCACACTTGTGCAACACCAACCCGGGGCAAGCGTAAGTGCTGTCCCCTGCCGGAAATAGTTCAAATTTTCCGAATTCATCATTGCTTTTCTGCCCTGTTTTTCTTTTTTTGCTGCTTGTGCCATTTTGTTTTACTACAGAAAAGTGCAAAAGTGAATGACGGACGATGTAAAAATAGCCTCTCAAAACGGAAGCTCTGATCTTCACACATACAACATGCACACCGCCGCTACCCGGGGGCCGCTAAAACATATACCGGTACCTAAACACATTGATTCAGCTGGTAGTATTCATGCAAATTATTTTAAAAATGGTAACATTTGCGTGCTATGGCATGACATTTGTAGCTCACAAGTGGCAAGAATCTCAACCCTGGGCGAACCTAACTCTGCTCGTTTCACACTACTGTGTCAACCCCAAGATTTTTCAAGTGTGAAAAGGCCTATAGACTGGGTATTCAGTTGAACTAGGGTGTGCTGCACCAAAAATGACATAACTTTTGATTCACTTGACTGATTTTGATGCAATATAGATTATTTTTCATGAAAGAAGATTCCTCTCAGGATCCGGAAAAAAATTATTTCTTACGTTGCCTGGAAATAGAAAATAGTCTGAAAAGGGCAAGTAGTTCCCAATTAAATTTACAAGCTTAAGACAAATCATATGATCTTTAAAAAACATCTCCATTGCTGACTTGCCAATGAACTTGCTCAGAGAAGAGGTCAATGTGAGATTCAAGAATGTGCAGGCGCTTGTGTCATGAACCTGTGACAGATGGACGGACAGTTGTCTGCATCGATTTGACTGGTGTGAAAAGTTGACGAAACATTGAAGCAGTGTGTGTCATTGGCGGGCAGCCAAGTGTTTCAATGGATGCGTAGCGGGCCATTATCGGGCTGCTCGTGTGTCACAAGTTGATGCACAGCGTTGCGTGATCAATCACGCACTGGAGCTGAGACGGCACTCCATCAGTTCCGTATTCCTATGGGATTTCACGGCTTAACCGGAATGATAGCTTGGAGTTTTGCGGTGGGTGCACGTACCATGGGGAGATTAGTGCGGTGCATTTTGAAGGAAATAGTACGTGTGCTTGAACAAAATATTTACAAAAAGCTTGCTATCATTTGGTAATTTTTCACTGATTTATTCTGAAGGCTTCTCTCCAGTGATTTTGGGAACTACCAATAAATTCTTCAGACAGTACCTTTATGAAACACTCATCTGCAGTGCCATTTACATCTCCAGCAAAATCTGCTACAGAAAGGTCATCTTTTCAGTTGACGAATTTTATTATGAAATTGTTCCAGGGCCCAATGTTGTATCTATGCTTTTAGTAATTGGCCCCAGAGAGAGGGAAAACAAAAGGATGCAGGACGAAAGGAATGGCATAATCTTCCAGGCTGCCACCGCCAAGTTTTAATGCCTCACAAACAGGCTTAACAAAGCACAAACTTCAAACTAAAAGGGGACTACTTGTCCAGAGTTAAACGTACTAGTGTAACTTTCAAAAAGGGGTACCACCTGGTCCCATTTCTTTCCTTGTAACAAGTTACATACATGTAGAGTTATTTTTAACTAAAACATCGGACAACTCGTCCATACATGTATGATTGATTCAAATGAACCTGGACGTTAACAAATTAAACAAAAGGCGGACTTCCAACTCCGCAAATCACTCAGATTAACAAGATACGTTAAGCAATACACAAAAAGGCGGAATTCCGATTCCGCAATATCAGACTTAGGTTAACAAGACACGTTAAGCAATACACCAATAAGCAGGATTTGATTCTGCAAAACCGTTTTAGTAAACAAGAGACGTTACCCAAAACAAACCAAAACACAAACCCCCACAACTGAAGCTTTTTGCCACACCCCCTATCCCCCGCAAGAAACACACAAGGGACCCCCCGGGAAGAAATGCCCCAAGGGGCTGGGTAAGTGAGCCAGATTCAACAGTTGTGAGAGCCTAACCCCCCTTCCCCGCCCCCAACACACCTCAATGAGAGAAATGGCTCACAACTTCCACAAGCCCAATCAACAAAACAAAAAAAAATGTGGTGGGTGGGAGGGAATTTTTTGTGATGTCGAACTAGCGGTGGCAACGCTGCAAGAAAAGTGATTTTGGCGCGCACTGAACCCAGGAAGTGCGCAACGGTCTTGCAACAGAGGATGACGTCAAACGCGCCAGCCAATCAAACTTCAAAAGCCATTAAAGGCACAGTTCTCCCTCCCCCTGGAGCCAAAGGTGTTTTTCAGAGACGAGCTCCTCAAAACGATATTGGCCCCAGAGAGAGGGAAAACAAAAGGATGCAGGACGAAAGGAATGGCATAATCTTCCAGGCTGCCACCGCCAAGTTTTAATGCCTCACAAACAGGCTTAACAAAGCACAAACTTCAAACTAAAAGGGGACTACTTGTCCAGAGTTAAACGTACTAGTGTAACTTTCAAAAAGGGGTACCACCTGGTCCCATTTCTTTCCTTGTAACAAGTTACATACATGTAGAGTTATTTTTAACTAAAACATCGGACAACTCGTCCATACATGTATGATTGATTCAAATGAACCTGGACGTTAACAAATTAAACAAAAGGCGGACTTCCAACTCCGCAAATCACTCAGATTAACAAGATACGTTAAGCAATACACAAAAAGGCGGAATTCCGATTCCGCAATATCAGACTTAGGTTAACAAGACACGTTAAGCAATACACCAATAAGCAGGATTTGATTCTGCAAAACCGTTTTAGTAAACAAGAGACGTTACCCAAAACAAACCAAAACACAAACCCCCACAACTGAAGCTTTTTGCCACACCCCCTATCCCCCGCAAGAAACACACAAGGGACCCCCCGGGAAGAAATGCCCCAAGGGGCTGGGTAAGTGAGCCAGATTCAACAGTTGTGAGAGCCTAACCCCCAAACAAGTTTCCGATGCGGAAACTTGCAACAACCCCCCCCCCCCACCCCACCCCCCGCACACACCCCAAACAGTGCAACCCCCGGGAAAAACCCCACAAGGCAAGGACAAATGCAACCGCAACTAAGAGGGCGGAGACAAAGGAAAACTGAAGGCGGGTTGTGACCAAAGAGTTGTAGCGCTCCCAGAACATTACCGCAAAATTTCTCCAGGCCCAAGGCTGACGGGTGCAAACCATCTCGCCGGAAAAGGGAAATGTCAGCAGGAGAGAAATTTGTGGAATGTACGATAGCATGAGAATTGGTCAGCTGTCGGCAGACCTTATGCGCGAACTTGTTCAAGGCAATAGTGTTCTTCCTGCCTACACCCGGCCGAGCTTCGCCAAAATAGAAAAGGCGAAGTAAAATGTCAGACCACACAATCCGAGAATGCGGGAGCAAATGTCGCACAGTTTGCAAGCCCTCGGAAATGGCAATTCGAATGTCCTTCACTGGCACGGAGAACAAGTCGTTAGTTCCCAGATGGATTACAATAGTGTCCGGTGCAAGTTCCTTGCGTATGTGCCGCCGGACCATGGGGACCAAATCCTGCAACTTGCCTCCGCGCACTCCATACCAAATTGTCCCGTGGGTTGACCTGCAAGTTGGTTGCGATTGACCAGCCCAGAAGACAATACTGTCCCCCAGGACCCAGGATCGAGGTCCACCTGAAATTTAAAAGAAAAAGAAAAATGTGGGAGCATCTGGACACTGCACAAAATAATTACCCCTCCCAGATTAGGGAATTACGCAAAGCCTTCTATGGGGCCGACTGCATTGCCAAACAGTCGCCGGCTTCCAGCGACCCATAGCCTGAATCTGTGGCAAACTCACCCCGCTTAGAGCGGACAAAAATGGACGCAAGCTTAAAGGGACACACCTGCATGGTTGGCAATTTTGGGCTCAAATTAGGCCCGTACAATTCTGAAGCGCTTCCATTTTAATTTTTTTATTTTTTTTACATGACTGGATTATGAAACAAGTGAGCAGGAGTGTCCCTTTAAGTACTGGGCCAGTCCTCGAACTGGGCAAATGGGGGAATTGTCAAAACGTTTGAACACAAAACCACGGATTGACCACGCTGATCTGTTTGAAAACCCGAGTCTGACAAGACTGGCCGAACTATTCTTGGACTTGGTTTCTACAACTAGAGGCTCCATGGTCCGAAGAGTTGCACTGGGAACACACATGTGTGTACCGGCACTGCGAGTTGTGACAACTCCCGCGGTTAAAGGCGTAACACACGCCGGTGCGACGAGTGCCTTGGAATTGGGAGGAACGAAAGGACGACTGCTGTGTGGTTGCACCCTTTTGTTCGCTCCAGTGGAACTGGGATGTCATTGGTGCTGTTACCAAAAGAGCCCAAAGCTCCCCGTCAATAGAAGCCCAAGACCGCAATGGGTGCGCTTGTTGCCGTAAGCGAAATTGCCGGTCATAGTCGAGCCATCCTTTGCCATTGAATCGGGCAGCAGCCATTCGAATGGTGTGCATGTACTTTAAAAGCTCCTGCATCCTTGAAGGGTGGGCCCCTACAAAGACTGACACAAAGACTAAGAATGCATCGGTCCAAGACAAGATGGATGAAATGTTGGGTTTAAGTTTGGACTCCTTAATGAGCAACTGCCCTGAATTATCCAAGGTAAGTGTCATGTTTTGCGAAGATGGGTTGAAATTTGGCCGTTCAAGCAGGGAATCGAGCTCCAAAAATTCACTTTTAACAATTTTTTCCCTGACCTTAGCCGGAATCGACACACCCAACGGCTCGCAAATGGAAAGCAAGGCATGTGCACTTCCAAATGAAGTGTCAGTACTATTAAAGGTACTGGCAACAATGGGTGCTGGGGTGTGGGCAGGGGACACAAAAAGGCTGGGAGACGAAACTGGTTGAAAGGTAGGCCTATGCCTATCGGGAACGAACTCACCCTGAGAAAGACTGCTAGTAGTTCCCACGCTTTGAGATGGATCTGAACGGGGTGGCTGAACTTGAGCTGATGAAACGGCCTGGGTGCTTTGCCTCAGGCTCTGCTGGGTGCATGTGTGGCATGCATGAGAACAACAAGTTCCCATTCCTGCTCCAGATTGAGCTTGCTGGCCTGTCTGACCTTGAAGAGTGGTGGGATTCCCAGGGATAGACACCTGGATCCGAGGGACTGGGTTGGCCGCAGAAGCATCCAAGGGCAAACAAACTGTTGCCGGAACTGGAGGCGGATTAAGTGTTGCCGCCCCGAATGTCGCCGTCCCTGCGTGATGATCATGTTCGCATGTCGATGGCCGGCCGCTAACATGTCCGTGAATGTCAGGCAAATCAACGGTAACCGTCGAAGCTGAAACTGGCCGAGCTCTCGCCCGTGGAACCTGGCTGTCGTGGGTGGAAACTGCGCACCGAACAAGCGTTTCCGCTGAACGAGTCGAGCGTGCAGCTCGCCGAGACCTGGGGGAAAATCCCTGTCCGCCATGACATGCGTGACTGTTGTTGTGGTCGATCGGATCGCTGCCCAGTCCTACCGCGTGAGGGCGCGCTTGTCCTGTCTGTGGTGACTCCGACGAAAATCGTAATGATTCCTCCAAAGCGGAATCGAGAGCACGAGTTTGGGCCCGTGTTTTCCTGGCAAAAACCCCATCGTTTCTCGCTCCATCGTCGTTCCCCGCCGCCTCACGGGCTCTACGTTTTCTCCCGCGTGGCATGTGGGAATATCAGTCCAAATCCCGACCGAAAGTGGGTGAGAAAATTAAATTGTTTGTGATGTCGAACTAGCGGTGGCAACGCTGCAAGAAAAGTGATTTTGGCGCGCACTGAACCCAGGAAGTGCGCAACGGTCTTGCAACAGAGGATGACGTCAAACGCGCCAGCCAATCAAACTTCAAAAGCCATTAAAGGCACAGTTCTCCCTCCCCCTGGAGCCAAAGGTGTTTTTCAGAGACGAGCTCCTCAAAACGATATTAGCTGAAAAAGTGTGCTGACCTCTAGTAGACGTGTCCTGCTTGGTTTAAGCGCTATTGCATAGTCAAAGCATGCTTAAGAATACACATGCTTGAGAAATGAGCAAAACACAACGTAAATTCAATTCTCCCCAAAATCATTTCGCCCTGTACCACTTCGTCCTGAACCACTTCCTCCAAGTGCCATTTCGTCCCCAAACCACTTCGTCTAAACACTACCTAGCCCAAAGGCCACTTCACCCCCAAACAACCTTGTGCACAGGCCGTGGTTCGGGGCGAAGTGGTTTTGGGGCGAAACGCTTTTTTTTTTTTACTGTTTTCTCAAAAGTTACACGAAGTACGGAACTAGTTTTTGCTCAGGTTGGTTTTAATCATGCATATCTTCAATCACACAGGGGGATACAACTATTTGTAACAGTTTACCAATCATGTGTACTATCTTTTAGGAAGCATTGATGCATCTATAAACTCCTCAAAAAAAGTTCGGAAAGTCAAGTTTGACTGACGATTTCTCTCTTGTTACTGAATCATTTGCCTTAAATTTGGTATTATTGGAAAGCCCTGTTATTCCTCTTTACAGTGATGTGTCATTTGTTATGAATTATCAATTGGGGGATGTGCAGTATAGCGGAATACAGGGGTGGGTGGAAAGTGAAATGTCACAAAATTCCCTTTTGCTTGGACGATGGGAATGTGTCAATGCACTTTTTGACAATAGCAATGCATTTTGTGACATTTCACTTTACACCCTCTTTCGTATTCAGCTGTGCTGCACATCCCCCAATTGCTTAATCATAACAAATGACACATCATCGTAAAGAGGAATAACAGGGCTTTCCAATGATATAAAATTCAAGGAAAATTATTTTGCAACAAGAGAGAAATCGTCAGTCAAACTTGACTTTTCAAACTTTTTTTGAGGAGTTTATATTGCTGAAATGTCTACATGGCAGTTTACCAACATTCTTCTTTAGTAGCTTTTAACCCAGGAATCCGTCTGCAAAATTTTTTTTTTTGCAAATAATATATTGGGCCTTTCAGTCACTGGACGTAGTACAACTTCTGAACATACGTAAGACCTTTTAATGACTTCCTCTTCTATTATCCACAATTTCTAATCCAAACAAATACAGTAAACATTGCTGGTGGTTACACAGTTACTCTATTTGAATCCGCTTCATAAGAATCATAAACCCTAGCTCCATTTTCCTTGCGGTGAAGGAAACAGTTGTATTTTTCCTCCAGCACATGTACATTTCACCTGGTACCTTAGTAACTATCCCAACTCCATGCTTACTAAGTGCCAACCATGTTTATACACTCCATCCCGTAGTTGACCAGACCTTATTTACAATGATTCCATACCATCAAATATCAGGTTTACCCTGAAGGCAAATATATCATTTACATATACAGCACACAACTGGAGCCCCAAGTACGCACGAACTGTGAAATTAGGTAGATTCAAAAGCACAGTAAGAAAGTGAAGGAGCGGGCGTATCTGTGAGTCATAAAAATTAAAATGTACACAGCTGTTTAGACCCAATTTTCGGCTTGATTTAGTATTGGTGTCTCTGTGCAATTTTAGTTAATCGAAGCAGTAATATGTTTATACAGTATAGGCTGGCAGTATTTCATACACCCCGTTTACACTCGATTCGCCTTTGCCGAATCGAACTCCGCAATTTCCAAAAAGGGGAGTTGAAGCCGGGTAGGCACTAAGTGTAAACGCAAAAGGTGAATTGAAAAAGGCGGATCAGACCCGGGTCTGATTCGCCTTTTTCAAGTCACCTTTGGGGTTCTGCAATCGTCAAGGTCGCTTGTAGTGTAAACGCTACCCGAATACAGATTCGGCAATTTGAGTGTCCTTGGGGCGGTGCCCGCAGTGTAGTAGATTTAATTGACCAATCTGGCACTATAGTGCAGCAACACCTAACAGCTCACGCATGCACTGCAGTTACATTTAGTGGTGACTTTTGCGGTTTCTGAAGCGAGTTAAAGCGATTTGGGGTGTAGTGTAAACGCGGCAAATGTTCAGTTTTGTGGTCGCAATAAAAATGCTGGATCTGTATCCACCTTTGCCGATTCGAGTGTAAACGCGGTGATAGTAGACTTGGGCAAGGGCAAGGCCAAGGCCAAGGCCAGCAATTAAAATTGCAGTTTTAAAAATCAGTCAGAGTGGTTGTGTTCAGGCAATGGCGTTGTGTTCCTAACTTCAAAACTGAACTTTTGGTAGCCACAATAACATCACAATTAAGAGTGCCTCTAGTGGTTGATGGAGACGTGTTGGTCCAGTGGATAGCGTGTCAGACTTTCGGTTGAGAAGTCCATGGTTCGAAACCTGGCCATTGCACCGCGTTGTGTCCTTGGACAAGACACTTCACTCCACGTTGTCTCTCTCCACCCAGGTGCATAAATGGGTACCAGCAAATACGGTTCCAGTGTTCTCCACTGCTAAAAATCTTGTCTGGGCGGGCTGAGCAGTGCATGTGCCCTCATGAGGCAAATCAGTGTTCGGTGTGTGAGGGCGCTATTCAAAAACGAATGCATGCAACTGCCATGGCCATTATCGGTCGCCGATGCGATAGATACCGGTATGCATGGTAAGTGAACGATAATGACACCAGTGGCAAGCAAATTTTGTGACTTTACACCTAATTTTTGAATGACTTGGCTGTACTTTCGAGGTGTTTTAGAGGGAAAAATTGATTATTTTTGTCCGGGGGAGCTGAGTTTTTTGTCCGGGCGGCAATTTATTTTCCGGGCGCTAATGGTACTTCTGATGATTTTGTTGCTGGAGGTAGACCTGTGATGGACTGGCATCCCATCCAGGAGGAGTAGCAGTGCTCCTAGTCACTCCATGCCACAGAAACTGGGGATGAGTACCGGCCGTATGAGCCAATATGGACTCGTAAACAACTTACCTAATGGTTGATATTTGAAACCCCATCAAAGTCTTCTTATCATGGCTGTTCATGTAGGCTGGATTCATGCTAAGCCTTTTTACGCACTATTGCGCATAAATTTGACGTGTGTCGCTTTGAGAAAAAGCAACGTGGAGGAAATTTGGAGTAAAACGACGCACTGAAAATCACAGAATCACAAAAACACTTTTTCCCCAGTGCATCCTTTCCAGTGCACCCTTTTCAGTGCATCCTTTCACCCTGATATCCCTTTAGGCCACGTTTTCTGAAATTTTATGAAAGAATCTGCCATTATTATATTTTGAACTGTGCTTTTCAGAAAACAATTAAATTTCAGATATCATAGGCTAGTTTGTGACGTAACCGAAACTCATTACTGGCACAACATCCTTCACTCATAAATGAGCATTTACGTCACGTCTGTTGTAATATTTTTTGCCAAACTCACCGCCATAATTACGATTTTGGCAGATTTAAATGATTGAAAGCTTTCAAGAGGCCTTACTCGCGACAGAAATGGTTGTAAATGAATACTAGTAGCAGCCGAGTATTGTTCTTCCTAATAGAAACCCTCATAGCTCAGGTGCGGACTTTGAATTTAATAGCAATTGGGTACATTGTATAGCTGATGTATAATCATCGTATGTGCTCCACACACGACCTGCTGGACAAATTAATCTAAACTGACTTGGCATATTTCCAATAAAATCTGAGGAAAGAAAATTTGATTAAATAATGATAACAATGATTCTTGTATAGCACATGCGAATCCACTAAGCAAGGTGCTCAGGGCGCTTGTTATTACCCCTGGTCTCTGGGCTCAATTATGTCATTCTGTTACAGCCTGTTTACACTTGATCCCGAGCTCGGGGTCGAACACTGAGCTCGGGATCAGCTCCAGATCACAAACTAAGTGTAAACGCTCTCGGGACCAAATTGGCCCAAACATACAGGTGCGAATCCACATACAATCGCGGACGTCCCTTTGTTCCTCTTTTGTTTGGACATAGTCTATTTTTCCTTACTCTCGTTGGTTTTGTACAGGAGCGAATCGCGGACGTTCGCTTGCCAATCGTGGACGATATTGTTCTCTTTGTTAGACCTCCCTAAAACGTCTTGTTTGGGAGAACAAGCGCACATACACCGTGTTTACACTGGTCCCGAGCTCAGGATCAAGATTGATCCCCTGATAAGAATGCGTCAGTGTTAACCGCAATGATCCCGAGTACCGTGTTTACATTATGTAGTTGATCTCGAGCGCGGTGCCAGAAGTTGCAGTCAAAGGTCATGCTCTATGTGCGTGTGTGAGTGTACTGATCATTGTGTGCATGGGTTGTCCATGTACAGTGTACAAGGCCACTTGAATTTCGCGGGCTTTTTCCCCACTACGGCTGTGGAGCGGATGTGGCAGGATGCAGTAAAGATCAATTGCTTATCTAACAGCAAACTCGGGATCGAACCCTCCGCCAACGCGAGACCAAAATCTCGGGGTCTGATCCGGGGCCAATTTGGTCCCGAGAGCGTTTACACTCAGTTTGTGATACGGGGCTGATCCCGAGCTTGGTGTTAGACCCCGAGCTTGGTGTTAGACCCCGAGCTCGGGATCAAGTGTAAACAGGGTGATCGAGCATGACCTTTGACTGCAACTTCTGGTGCC
This sequence comes from Henricia sp. BOLD:AAB3569, assembly GCA_037783545.1. Lineage (NCBI taxonomy): Eukaryota > Metazoa > Echinodermata > Asteroidea > Spinulosida > Echinasteridae > Henricia > Henricia sp. BOLD:AAB3569. The sequence continues at coordinate 876,123 of JBBELK010000030.1, read as the reverse complement.
GCGCTCGAGATCAACTTGTGTGGGGTGTTATGGCCGAGCGGTCTAGTGCGTCGAACTTAAGTTCCTGTGCTAGTACTAGAATGTAGGTTTGATTCCTGGCCGTGACTGGTTGTGGCACCTGTGCCCTTGAGCAAGGCACTCAACCACACGTGCTCCCATTCCTGTAATTGGCGGTCCCTCCGCTGTTGGATGTGGTATATTTAAATAAAACTACAGAATGTAAACGCACCACTCCGAATCATTGCGGTTTAACATATTCTTATAAGGGGCTCGGGACCAGTGTATAAACACAGTGTTAAAACCCTCTCAATGCTCTGGGGAACAAGCGTGCCTGACGGCGTTTAATACGCAGTTGTATTTCTCCCTGAGAGCGGTCTATTGGTAATACAGGCATGGAATAAAAATTTGAAAGGCCATTTTTTTGCGTTTCTTTCCATGGTAACCTAAAACATAATACTAGCAACCCAATAAGGCTCCCAATCATTGACTTGTCATTATTTTTTTTTTCATAGTGCCGAAAGCCTTAATCCTTCACCACACTGAGCTCCAAAACCAATTAAGCCCTGCATGTATTGGTTTTTTTGTAGGCGCCAGCTATCACCTCCGCTAAGTTTCCGCTCTGCTGAGCACTGGAGTGCAGTATTATCCCAACAGAAGCCGGCCCCGTCATCAGTGTTACACCTCACACCAAGTGGTATTACTCATCAGTGAGGCGTTTGGGGCTATGGCAATGTAGACTTTGGAGTTGTGGCATTTACTGGTACAAAAACTGCAGCAGAATTCTTTGAAATGTTCTCGGTCCCCACTGTGAAATGTTAAGGCTGGTTCATGTGAATTCAAATATATGAACGAGAATTTAAAATCGCATAAGCCTAAAAACGTTGCCATTAATTTATATTTGACCCAAAATATTTTGAAAATTCTCCTTGAGTTGATATTTGTTATGTTGTATCTTGGATGCACATAAGATTCTCTATCTTTCATCTGAAGTGTGAACCGTGTTTAACTTGGATTTGAACTTAAAGCCTAGCGTACATCGACATTGCAACTGGAAGCAACTCAACTGATAGTTTCGCAACTATACCTGCAACTGGGAGCATCCAGCTATATCTACATTTCCAGAGTGCGCACATTGACACAGCAACTCGGTAAAGCGCAGAGTGCATTGCCCTTGCAACTGTCCTTTCTGAATTTTCAACCAGCCATTGGTTAAACTTCTGTCCAGGAAAACCGACCAAGTGAATTTTATTCCGAGTCAAGACGTTATGTGTGGAACAATCAATTTCAATAAAAAGTCCAGGGGCGCATTCAACAGTGCAGTATGCTGGTATTGGCCATCCCAGCATATACCAAAAACATTGAACGCACGGTATTCCCAATATGTATTGCATCCCAAGCATCCCCATCTCAAAGGTGGCACACCTACCATACCAAGATGGGGACAGATAAGTTGTCGATACAACGTCAGAGTTAAAGTCGATATTTTGTTCTGTTCGGTTTGCCAAGCATTGTTTTCAAAGTGTTCATTCTTTGACTGGAGAAGACCACTGCCAGCTGAGTATAAAGCAACCTAACAAGGGATGGGAGAAAAATCATAAGGGTCTAAATCGGGATTCAAACCCGAGACCTCTGACTCCCCGGGCAGATGCTCTTCCAGCTGAGCTACAAGGCACAGGGGAATACTCCCTCAGGTTTTCCCTATGAACCCAATTTCTCTCTCTGTGTTGCAAAAGGTTGCACCCAAGAATAGGGCTCCAATACGAACCAATGCTAAATGCCCAATTTTTAAAAATCATTTTAAAATACAACTCTCTCGGCGCCTGGAGACAACAACCAAAATACCCATTGAAGTCTCATCTTTTCAATTCTGATCAATTTTAGGGGGGTAGAGGGGGGAGGGGGGAGGGGATAATCTGTCACTTTTATTCCCTAATTTCCACATGAAACAAAACCACCCCTGCAAGAGTGAAAATTGCCAAGCAGACCTGTGCCATTTGGGAAAAAAGTATTATTTGCTATAGTTTGAAAAATGGGGCAACTTTCATGAGCTACATTTAATTCTTCAAAATGTCTATAGTTGGAAGAAATAATACCCCACATCAAGATGATGGCCAGTTTCCCCACAAGACCACACTCGTTCAGCTCGCAACTCTCTCTAATATAGAAGAATTTGAGGGCATACAAAATATTCATGAGCTCGGCGCACGGATCTCTGCCTATTTACTTGGGTGCACCCATAGGAACACAAAATCTGGTGTGGTGCCTAATCACCATTTGTTTTAAATTGGGCAAAATATTGTTGTCAAAATATGCACCCCTGGGTAAAACATGCAGTGTGTACAAATTGCCATAATAACTGAAGCACATCGACCATGGTCTTGGTAAAAAGTACATGTACATATGTATTAACTGTGTCAGATTATAAATCAGATAGTTATAAGTGTGGACAGTGGGAGAAACCACAGGAATGTTAACCACCATCAACCATCACTTGAGATAGGAACTTTGAATTATCACATTGAACTCATATCTTAATGGATCCCCCTCCCCCAAGGAGGTTGGTCATCATCAGTACTTGAGAACTTCCAAGGGCCGATAAGATGTGCCAGGCTGAATCTTAAGAAGGCACATCCACAGTGTCAAATTGCCGATTTCTTTTCCCTTGTCCGTCATGGCTAATTTGTGACCAATGAATAATCATCGTGATGATGGTACTTGCACTCCGATAGGTTAATTGCTTGTACTTTTATCCCGTGGATTCGTGCAAAGCGTAAAAACTGGTTTAATGATTAACTCTATGTAATCAGGAAAAGTGCTGATCAGTCAATTTCTTATGGGGAATGAAATTTCCTGCTTAAGTTCCTGTCTCCTTCCCTTTTTTGTTGTTCAATTTTAAGTTTAAATTAACCATGGATACCTTTAAGAAGAAACTGAGCGTCAAACGTGAAGAATGATAAATGTGCATGACATCTGCTACATGTATACTTTTTCATTGTATGCATATGTGACTTGTCACGACCAAATGAGCATAAAGTTGCACTCTGCTATTTCCTATAACAACGGTTCAAAGACAGAAATTGAAGGGAGGTCAGTTTTAGGGTTTTGTAGTATTTGGAAAGAGTTATTCTACTTGATTCCAAATTTTTAGCGTCATCCAACAATTAAAAATATCATTTTCAGACCAATTTTGACGATAGCGTTCTTCGTAACTCAAAAGATTTTTTTTAAAAAGATTTGTAAGATTTGTTTGAACACTACCCCTTCTTCAAGCTGTGTTGCATTGGGGGAATAGTTTTACCTTATGTGTTATATACCATTAGAAAGCTCTTTTCCTGCTGAATTCAAAAATACCAATATCTACGTTCATTTCGTCGTGACAGGTCACACATTTAAAGTGCTAGAAAAAATATTTCTAAAAAAAAAATGCTGCAATTTGCTTAGCTCATTTCGGAAAGAGGTTTTGCTTGTTAAAGTTTAAATGTTTTTTTATTGTGCAACACTCTTACTTTTTAGTGAAACAAAATCACAGTTATTGAGTAGGAAATTGAAAAACCTAACTCCTTTTTGGAACTGGGGAATCATGTATTGGTTGTCAGTCTTGTACAAATTCCGCGAGTGGGAACCACCGTGAATGTGACGTGATAGGAAGAAAATACCGTGTGTGAATGTGCAGGTTTCCTGGTTGGCTATGTATTAATACTGTGGCACCCGCATAGTGTATACCATGCATTTTCACAAGGCCTGGACCATCATTTGTTGAAGGACGTCTCCTTCCAATTGCATCACGCACCTAAAATACATCAGGCGTGACTTGGCAGCTCGTAAACTGATCTGAGGTATACTCGCCAGTGCGTTTCGAGGATGGCCAATTAAAGCAAACAAAAATACATTGATATTTTGAGTGTTTATTTAAAAACCACAGTCATAAATATAAAGATATTCTCAATTTAGAATGAGAAAACAGGTTTTCAGATATCATTTCACCAGTTCTTTAATTATATAATATTGGATGGCTTTGAGGGTGATATGAGAATATACCGCACAAGTCATGAAAATACGGAACGAGGCGAAGGCGAGTTCGGTATTTTCATGACGAGTGCGGTATATTCTCATATCACCCGAAAAGACATCCAATATTATTATTGTTATATAAAATGAAGCTTATACCTTCTTTGTTTTGTCTGGTGTTGAAAACTTCAGTTCATTTGCAATGTTTGCAACTGCATGCACTTTTGTTTAATACTTTTTGTTCCTGTACTCGCGCGCGCGTAGCACACACGTGCATTCACTCAATGCATGACATCCGCGTGTGCTTGGGTGCGGCCAGCGCGGTACGCACATCAGATTTGGGCTCTCATGTGCTGCACAGTATCAAAAAAGGCACGGTTTCCGCAAAAGCTTCATTTTATATAATGTAAAATGCCGTATACATTCAAGACCCACATATGTATGCATAGTCCTTTGCTTTTTAAAACCATTGCCCTGTATTTGTAATCGACCGTTTGAAAACCCCCTTTTAATGTCATTATTGCGCCAAATGATCAGACTTCAGCCATCATCCAGCAATTTCATCTACCGCGCGTATTTCCCTGGAGGCAATTATTAAAATGCACTTTCTCTCTGGCCTCTATTTAAAAAAATAAAAAGCCAAGATTTTTTTTGCGGCTGAGAAGATGTGCATCTTAATTCAATAAGATGTAACACAGGCCCACTTTAAGAGCACAGTTTCCTTGAGGCGGAAAAATCACTGAAGGGGGTGGAGAAGGGGAGGCGGCTTTTGAACGTGCTGTTTGAGAAAATGAACTAATTAGCAGGCTGCTTTGAGTCATCTGAGCTGAAAATGGGAAGCATTTTACTGTGTAAATTAGCTGTCATTGAGCTCATAAGATATGCAATATAATTAATTTTATAGATGATCTTTTAGGAATAATGACACAGGGACCACTGGGTGAATTAAAGGGGAATTATACCCAAGAAACAAAAGACCTTGTGCTCAAGTACAACTCGTAAATTATTTTAATGCAAAGAACAAGAAATATTACCAATTGAAAAGTGGAAAAGAACTTCAAAAAGAATGGCAAATGCAGCAATGCCTCGCAGTAAGGGCGCCGCCAATTTGTCCGAATACTGGGCAAAGAATGATGGTTTTTTTGCGGACAACTTGTTTGTGTTTTGCCATAGGAATCCACAAAGGACTTGTACAGTATTTGGATAAAATGGCGTCGCCCTTACTGCGAGGCATTGCCGCAATAGTTCTTTGTAAAGTTCGTATCCGCTTTTCAGTGGGTGAAATTTCTTGTTCTTTGCATTAAAACAATTTAATTCCATACAAATGTGGACAAATGTCTGTGAGTTCGAAAAATCCAGGTGTAATGAAAAACAACTTGGCTACCCCAGGATTTGAACCGCAGACATTTTGCTTTAACGTGCAAACACCCTTCCAATTGAGTTATGAAGCCAACTAGTGGTCTCAAAACACGGTATTTCAGTTGTTCCTGACTGATTGGGATTGGTTACCACGCAAGCTTAACAAGCCATACAGAGGGATAAACCCTTCAGTGAAATGACCATCCCTCCTAGAGTTCACTTTAGGATATGATCCAAACCCAGTGGTATACCTAAGGGATTATACCTCTGCCTTATATGTCAGCATCTGCCCTGTGAGTCGGAGGTCTTGGGTTCGAATCCCGGTAAGGTCCATATGATTTTTCTCTCATTCCATGTTGGGTTGTTTTATTAGGCACCCTACTAAATATTGCATTCGTCCCAATTATACAGCAAGTTTTTCCACAGTGTTAACCCATTAATCCTAAGAGCACCTAAAACCACCCTGTAGCTTTCTCCTCAAAGCACCTTAAACTGCCCTGTATTTCTTTTAGGTTAAGCTCAGTGAAATTAAAGTTTCTGCAAACATGTCCTCAATTGATAGGCAAGTACTCATAGCTTGGCTCATTCTCTTTCAAATCTTGTGTTCAGGAAATATGGCTACTTTTGGATAACTGTACTTACTAACTCTGACAAAAACAATTTAACATTACCAAGAATTGGTAAATAGGGAGACATTTCCATAGACACACAACTTTAATTAGGGGAAGTAGGTTTGGCCAATCTTAAACACACGTTTAAAGCCAGCTAGGGGTCCTGGGCACTGATAATGCCCGAGCCGCCAGGCGAGGGCATTATCAGTGCCCAGGACCCCTAGCTGGCTTTAAACGTGTGTTTAAGATTGGCCAAACCTACTTTTAATCCCATTCATAAATACCTTTTCGTGTAAATCGGTAAAATTCACCAAAATTAGCTCGTCGTTTTGCCATATTTTGCATTCACTTTCCTAGCCTACAGTCTAGTGTCAACAAGGCGTTCGTACAACTGCGAGCTGTGCGTGATGTTGTTTTTGTTCGATCGCGCGCGTAACGCAGGCGTGTTGCTCGCGCACGCACACTGTGATATTAGTGCACAATTTGCTTTCAGGCGCGTGCAGTTTCTTTGTGCATGTGCGTTTTCCATATACGCGCTGACTACGGCACAAACGCGGGACAGCCAGCCGGGCATTATCACTATTCTTTATCGCTAATTTAAGACTGCCCATGTGACGTGCTTTCAGCCAATAGGGATGCGTAAACTGTCCAAGGTATTTATGAATGACACCTAAAGCTACAGAGCTGAAATTTGAAACTTAAATGGTTTGTGCCCTAACCTATTAATGGCTTTTGCCCTAAACTATTAATAACTCCAATTAATATTTTTAATTCATTTCTCAAAAATAGCGAGACATGGCAATGTCTCCCTATTTGGGCGAAGTCCCCCTAATGCCCCCTTTGTACCCCTAGCGTGTCTCCCAAGTGACTAATTAAGGAAAAAAAAGATACACAACTTGTTTCCATTGATTTATATCGGGTTAAACCCTCGACCACATACTCCTTACAACTCGGAGATCTTCCATACTCCTGCACATACACCAATCCTCCTTCCACCATCTTCAACTCAAGACCAAGCATCTTGCAATCAATCCATCACCAATAACTCCCCTCGCAGTTCCCATGGGAACTGGTTTTCCGTGACGCTGCCTCATTACATCCCCTACTTCACAGCCCTGCGTTTCCTCCCCCTTACACACTGCCCAAGACCGAATCCCATTAACTATGCAAATGAACTTGCCCATTCATGTATGTATAATTAGCTCACAGGGATATAGCCACTGTACCACAGCTCATAGCAGCAACAAGATATTTTTCTTCATCTTCGTGGCTTACTATTTCAATATAGATGTATAAATATAGTCAATGATGTCAGGTGTACCGCTTGCAGTGCTCTGTGTGTACATGGATGTATATATCACAGTGTACCGTATGTGCCACATAGCATGCTGTCGTAGCTGGTGATAGTATACATCTTGGCTACACACACACACGCACATGGCTAAGTAACGGTGTTCAATGCATCCAGTGTTTTTACTCCTTGCAAGATATAAGGCAGTCGTATCATCTGCACAGATCTGGAGAACAAGTCTGTGAAGAGAATTTGATGTACAAGCATGCCATTTTTGACTTTTTGTTCACTTGTCAGAACCACGAGGAATTTTCAATTGGATGGTTTCATTTTGCACCTGCATGCTGCATTGAGACGAGATGCCATCACCTGGTAGCGCGGCGCAAGAGCGGTTAATGAATGGATTAGTGATGTCACGATGAGCGACAGCTTCAGGAAATAAGATTGGACTTGAGTCTACGGTTATTGTCCTGCAAAGCCGGTAAATTGGCACAGAGGAGGAAGGATGTTATTGGGAAATAACTGCCGCAACACGGAATCAAACGGTCTCAAGTCGGCTTCTTACAACTCAAAGAGATTGTTTTTCATTTCGTTCATGCCATGGTCGCTCCGTCTATACACTTGATGTTTTAAGTACTTGGAAACAATGCAGCTTATCTCAGTAGTCTTTCGCTCAATGCAACCCTGCATTGCATTCACAGCAGACGTTTTTACGTTTTCGTCTCAGACTCGCAAAGAATCCAACATGGTTTTTTGACCTCTGTGGAGACAATTCTTAAGAATAGTAGCAGGGATACAGATTTTTTTACTGGTATTTTTGAAGCTGGAGTTTTGTGGAACACACAACGGCCAAGATGTCGGTCATGCTGTGGAAGTGGGATAAAAACAACCAGAAGATCAAAAAGGTAGGATTCTTCAAAGTTTGTCTATAAGGTATATCGCAAAAACTGTTTCACCAACAGAGGGTGCCCTTCCGCAAAGCACTATGGGATATAGCTGGGTCGAACACACGGTATGTCTTTACCATAGTGCTTTGCGGAAGGGCGTCCTCTGTTGATATACCTTAGGTTTTGACAGGTTTTAATTTTTTGCTAGGCCATAGAAGGCAATTGCCTCCAATGCCTCTGGTTTTGGCCTTGGGTTTCCTTTTGCACTCTTTTGCTCTTCTACTGAAAGTTCTACTGAAAGTTTCCTTTGCAAACACCACAAGTGCCCCTTCCTTAAGCCCCTTTCACACCGGGCCATACGTAGAGTTGCGTAGTGTTGCGTACCGACTACGCCGAGCGTACGCTGCCCTACGCTGGCCTACGTAACTATACGCTGAGGGACGCAAAGGGGTACGCGAGATGGACGCAAACAATTAAACATGTTTATTTTTTTTTGCGTACTTTCGCCGTAGACACTAGACGCAGAAAGTTCGAATTTTTTACGCAAGTCTACGCAACACTACGCTACTGTACGCCATGCCTACGCAATAGTACGCTACCCTTCGCCAGTCCGACGAAGCAGTAAAAGCATATAAAGGCGTCAGGATCCTACCTGCGCTCAGCCTAGCCACAGTGACTGCTTGATCCCTGCTGGACTTTTTATCACTATTCCTGCAGTGCTAGATTTTATTCTACGCTGAAGCAACATTTTTTTTCATGAATACGCAGCCTAATTTCGGCGTAGTCGGTACGCCAACACTACGCATCTCTACGCAGATCCGGTGTGAAAGGGGCTTTAGAGGCATAATTAGCAGTGCCCATTTGGTGGTGGAATTTCAGAATTCTTTTGGGAAAGCATTTGGGTATTAATATTTAGCATTGTCGTTCATTTCTTATGTACCATTCCTTTAAACTTGCACAACAGTCAGTAATACAGTACTGTCTTAGAGTGTGTTTCTACTGAGCATGATAACCATTTCCAAAACGTTTAGGAAACGGTATCTCTCTGGTAGAAACAGTTATTTGCCGGTGTGTGCACGGTATTTTGCCACCTCCATGGTTGAAACAGCTGATAACAGTTTCCTACTGCTGTGCGCACACGTAAAAAACCTGGTATTTTGTCTTCTGTAGGAATAGACAAGATAACGGTTGAAGGCATTGCGCACCACATCGACAAAAACCATTTAATGCCGGTGATCCTAATAGAAAGAGTCCTATACTGTGCATTTTGTTTAAATTTCCTGATTATAATTTATTTAACATTTGAGACCCTGGTTATGATGGGTCAATATTGACATTCTTACTGCCACCCGTTCGCTACAATTTTTGATCAGGGAAATATTGACAGATACTGCATATTGTATTGGGCAATACTACCAAGCAGGTGCATCTGCATGCATGCTGTTGCATGGAGATGTTGGTTTTGTTTTATTCATTTTTAGAGGGGATGGATTCTGAAATGTGCTTATTTCATATACTATTTTAGTTATACATTTATATAAATATTTTCTTTTTGTCCCTTCCCCTACTGGTCAAATTTTTAATATTAATTTTTAATATTAATTAATAATAATAATTAATTATGATACTAATGTGGACAAATGTCCATATGAGTTTGGGGAACCTGGATGCAGTGAATCAACTTGGCTCCACCGGGATTTGAGCCACGGACCTTCTGCTTAACATGCAGATGCCCTACAAATTGAGCTATGAAGCCAACTGGTGGTCTTAAATTATGATAGTGCAGTTGTTAATAATTAATTATATAATATATAATATTTAATAGTTCTTACATGTATGTTGCGCATTCTATGTACTGGTATATCGATGCGCTTTACAACTATCAGGAACCGCCTGAACATCGAGATACATAGGCGGGTGGCACCTTTGGCAGCCAAGACAGAGACTCTTTGCAAACGAATGTTCTGGAATCTTTTGAGTACATTACACAACACACTGGACCTACGGCTTTGCATCCCATCCAAAGGATGGAGCAATTGGTGTTAAGTGCCGCTTAATTGCTCAAGGGTGAAAGTACCTCAAGTGGTTTCGAACCCACAACCTATGGATGTTTCCACATGCAGTTTGTGAGACAGTTACCTAAATCACTCATCCATGCATGGTACATCCACAATTACACGACCGTTAATAATTGTTTGAAATTAAAGACATCCAATTCTGTCGGTCGCACATCCTGGCACTTTTCTGACCCTGTGTCATATTCCTTTGTATATATACAGGCAGAGCATCGTGACTGGAGTGAAAACACATTCGTTCATGTTGTGCTTTGTATCTTTGCTTGTAACCATGGACACACCGTTGTGGGTTCAAATACTGTACTAACATTACCATCTATGGTCAATTTTTCAATGGCAAAAAAGTGGACACGGTTCCTCAACTTCATATGGAATGACCCAAATGAAAATTGTGTTTAATACATTGCTATAGTCAGTTAATTTGAAATTTAGAAAACGACATTTGTCCCAATTAGGATTATACGTAATATACCAATGCTCACCAACTGAGCTTATATCACAAGTACATTAAAATGTCAAAATTTGAAAATAACCAATTACCAGAATTTGAAATCACCTCAGCGGCCGCATTTCTAGACTTGTGAGTCATTGTGGTTTGTTTATATCAAGCTCCGAAAGTGCTCGATCTCCTAGCATTGTTGAGTGGCATGTTGGGCTTTCAGCTATGTTATGCTGTCGTTATGTTGTCCAGTGTACCTCATGTTTAGCTTTATGTTCAGGAAAGGAATGTTTAGAAAATCAAACAGAACATGTGCTTTCTTGGTATGGAAATGTAGGAAGGCTTGAAAATGAATTCAACACTGGTGCGAAAAGGATTTCAGGCAAGACAGGAAAATAATAATAAAAAACCATTGATTTTGATAAATGTTAATTGTATAATATTGGATGGTTTTGAGGGTGATATGAGAATATACCACACGAGTCATGAAAATATGCGACAGAGCTGAAGGTTACCGCAAGATTTTTGTCTGTTTGGTGTTGAAAACTTCAGTTTATTTGTAACATTAACGCCCGCATGTGCTTTTGTTTTATACTGCTGTGAAGTATTTTTTGATACCGTACTCGCACGCGCGTTGCACTCACGCACAGTGCATTCACTCAAAGCATTATGTGCATGTCATATATGCATGTGCTTCGGTGCACCAGTGTGGACGCCAATCAGATTGGGGCTTCCTACTGCACAGTATCAGAAACGGCACGGTATCCGCAAAAGCTTCATTTTATATAATAATGCAAGATCTTGGAACGATTAAATGTTTCTCTGTTATTATCCAAAATCTAATGATAATAGGCCTACACTTTGTTGCTTGAAGCACCAAAAAAGCATTTAATATATCGAGTATCTGTCACTATGACACAGATATACATCACTGCATCATCAACTTCAGTTAAAGATACAGTATGTCCGTGTTATGTTTAGCCCATGTCACACGAGCGCTGAAAACACACATCTGCGATGATTGGCGCCCGGTGTCTGACGCCAAGGACGCTTGCGAAGTTGATCGCAGGCTTTCACATGGTACAACGCAACACTGTCACAGTAGCCAATGTCCCTTGTTTTGCTTCATTTGCATTGAGTTCAAAGGTTACATTTGTACTGTTGGTACTGCGATATTCTTTAAGCTGTCGGTTATAGGGGTACCACTGGCAGTACTTTTCCCACCGTAGCATACAGGCGCGTGATTCGACATGAAGTTTCATTCCAAATAAACATCCTTGCGCATGCATAGAGAAAAAAATGGCGGAGAAAAAGGAAGCAACAAATTTTTACATGATTTCACAACATTTTTGGGCGTTTTTCATTCATGAGACTATATAATGACTTTCTACATAATTAACATCCTGTTTTCGTGTGAACGGCCATTTTGCACGATGATTGCATGGTAACTGCAAAAGTGCGCATGTGCAATGGGACTACAACGCACAGTATCCTTGCGAAAATCACACACCGTACATTCACACGACCAATCTCGGTGATCATTGCATCCATGCGAAATTTTGGAAGAGGTCTCGATCCGAACGTGTGAAGGTACACACGAGACCCTTGTGATTTGGTGACGGAGATGCACTTTCACAAGACACTGCGCTATATACCTGTGTTTTTGACATCGATGCGTTTTTGTCGCACACGACCATTGTTTAAAGCGCCCATGTGAAATGGCCTTTTGAGTTGTTTCTGCAGGCCAGGTGGATGCTCAAGCAGGTACATGTACATGTAGTACGTGTAGAATGCATATACTATGGCCGTGAAGATAAATTGCATTATATTTCTGTTTTAATCTCTTTAATGGCAACCCAAGGACACTTAAATTGAACATTTCTGAGATGCTTGTATCTTGTACCAAAGAATTTATTGAATGCCGGGAGGGAAGGATAGTCATTTTATTTTAGGGGCAGAGAAAAAATGTCCCTTCACAATTGAACAAAAATAAAATTCTGTGTAAGTAGAAAGACAATGTGACAAATACAATGTCCATTCAATGTAAAACAATGTGCATAATAGACCTTTATCATGGTGCGGCCATCTTCCCTTTTCTCCTATTAAAATGAACGTAACCAAAGCGAGGCTTGCAGAAAAAAATAGTTTGGTCCCGTTTTGAAACTGTTCATTGTGTGCGTCACAATGGCACAGGCGTTGCGCTATAAAGAGAGCGCGCAGCATAGACACACAGTGATTCTCAAAGGTAGATTACACGCACTATCGCGCGGACGTGCAGAGGCACTGATCGTACTGACACGTACTATGGGGAACAAGACAAAGATGGATGCACCGTGATAAAGGTCTATACTTGAAATTGGATGAACTTGAATGACCTAACTAGATCTGTCAAAATCCTTTTTAAAACTGAAATGTATTCAGCAATGGATACAAAAAATGGGGTTGCTGAAACTTTACTATTTTCCAGCTGGAACCCTTGCCACTGATATTTAAATGTCCAATATGTATCATTTGCAAAATGAAACTTTTATGGATTCCTGGAAGGGTATAAAATATCCGAAGAAGAATGTTGGTAAACCAACCCGCAGACATTCACCTACATAGAGGCATCAATTTCTCAGAAAACCTTCCAAATCTGTTCATGGTTTTTGTGTTAAAGATATATAGTCTGTGGTTCTCAGCAAATTTGCTTATTTACTTTATTAACGACAAAATATCATACTTTGTATTTTAGACATTGGCAACCCTGTGAAAAACGCTGGGTATTTTTCCAAATTTTTAATCCAGTGCGGACAGCCTAGGAAGTTTTCCTATCTGTAACTTTTCCCGACTCCACCGGTTACTTTTCCTGGCCAACTGTTGCTCAGGAAAATGACCAGGTAATTTTTCTCGATATAATAAGTCCAATGCGGACACATCAAGGCGGTAAAAGCACTCTGAAAGCATACATCCGTGCCAGGAATGTCATACTGCGAAGAGACACTGCACATGCTCTCCCATGGTCTTGGTAACATTTTCCCATGTTGAAAAAGTCCAAATGCGGACAGCAGTAAAATTTCACTTTACCATCGTCTCGGTAAAACCTCCCAAAAAACAAGTCCAATGCGGACACGGCTTTAGAGAATTAAGCAACCTTCTGCATGTGTTTCCCCTCCCTCAATCTAAAGATAATACATCAGCACATATTGGTACATGTAGTGGTGTGAGATACCATTTGAAAAATGTCACATGGCAAGATTTAATTAAATCTATTCGTACATAGTAGATAGCTGAAAACATGTCAGCACAGTGAGCACACTACTCCTCCCTGCATGCTTCCAATAAAGGTCTCATTGCCTCCCATCCTTGCTCATAACCTTCTTGAGAATTGAGACAAACGAAGACCTCTGGCTGGGGGCTGGTCCTCGAGTCGGCCAAAGGCGAAATCTTTTTAAGCTGGTTCGCTTGACTGGTTCATCAAGGACAATTTTATGAAATGATGTCACTCATACTGGAGTGTGTAGCTAGAGGGATCTTGGAGTGTACACAAAACCATATAAGCCAGTAAAATTCTGTCATCTTGGCACTATGTATATCGATGTTTAGCTGGAAGATACTTGGGTTCATAAAAAAAACTCATTTTGATGTGAAGCGCACGTGAACATGTTGATATGGTAATATACCATTGTCACAAGCTATTTTTCCTTCTATACTGCAAGTCATAATGGGCCTTTAAATCAGAAACCGAAGTTTGGATCCCACTTTTGCCAAATTTTAAACTAAACGGTCATTATTCAGCATATTTTGAATATTTCAAACCCTAGATCTAGGGTTTAAGCGCCTAGAGGCCCTGGCATTTGGCGCTATATAAGATTGCTATTATTATTATTATCTATCAAGGTTAATAATAAAATTGTATTCAGTGCATCTGGCTGGAGACAAAGAAAAACCAAATACGGCTGCAGGATCTAAATCCGATAGAAAAATCAATAAAACTGGCTAGATTTGATGCCTGTACTGCCACTCTGTGTGTTGCAATCATACTGTGTGATCAGGTCATTGCCAGGTCTAGTACGCTACATCTAGTACGTGTGTGATCATCCATAGATTTCTACACCAGTATTAAAGGCCTGTCTGCATTGGACTTTTTTGGGGGGGGGGGGGGGGGGGAAACATACCGAGACGATGGGTACTGTTCCCATTTTTAAATCAGTGCAGACAGCCTTGGACGTTTTCCTCAGTTACTTTTCCTGAGTCCAGCAGTTACTTTTTCAACTGCTGCCCAGGAAAATTGACCAGGTAACTTCTCCTAAGATGTCCAGTGCGGACACAACGAGTCGGTAAAAGCGCTCTGGAAAGCGTACACGGTACGTCCAGGCCGTGAAGGTCATACTGCGAAAGGACACTGCACATGGTCTCAGTAAAATTTTCCCGTGTTGAAAAAGTCAAAATTCGGACAGCAGTAAAATTTAGCCATTTTTCATTTTACCATCGTCTCTGTAAAACCTCCTGAAAAACAAGTCCAATGCGGACACGGGTTTAGGCCATTTGTAAAGCACCTTATCTTTTTCCAGGAGCAAAAAATAGGTAGTGTGTACACAGCAGGCTCATAACAAGCCCCAGATGGAACTTGATGTTAGTGAGTATTGGATGAAGTGACAGTTGTATATAAATGGGCCTATTTACGAAGCTCCTGCAATCATCATTACGGTGTGCAGCAAACATGCCGTCTTCATGAAAGAGCCAAATACCTTAATCCATCATGTCTCCACGACTTTCCTGAGCTATATAATCCATAATTTGCATTTGTGCCACTCCGTATAATTATATAGCCTACTTTGCATTATGACATTATAAAGCAGGGATTGGTATTATTTCTGACGATTTTAATTGTAACCTAAATGTGAAAAAAATAAGAATTCCATTATGTTGACGTATGACATGATCAGTTAAAAAAAAAATAATAATAATAATCACTTCGGTTTAATGTTTTGTAATTAGCCAAAAATTACAAGATTTTCAATTTACATGTACTTCAACCAAACCTTCAATATTGCAGTTCTGCAAAGTACATATGCAATGATTTTTATTGAAAAAGAAGCAGTTGATCATAATTTTGGAAAATATACCTTTTCTTAATCTGATTTCTTCTCTAAAGCATTCACCAAGTATTTCATAAAAGGGAAAAAAATAATATGGTCCTTATTGGATTCAAACCCAAGACTTCTGATACTGCGGGTAGATGCTCTACTAGCTGAGCTGTGACGTACGGTGATTTACCCCCTCAAGTTTTCATTATTAACTTAGATATGGCACAGTGTCCCATGGAAATGATGTAACTAAATAATATGGGATAAGAGAAAAGACGTCATATAATACTCATCGGAATTTGAACCCAAAGCCCCTGAAATTTAAAAATGAAATTGTAGCTGTCATTGGTATTTACATCTTTGATATTATATGGACTT
Organism: Henricia sp. BOLD:AAB3569; assembly: GCA_037783545.1. Classification (NCBI taxonomy): domain Eukaryota; kingdom Metazoa; phylum Echinodermata; class Asteroidea; order Spinulosida; family Echinasteridae; genus Henricia; species Henricia sp. BOLD:AAB3569. The sequence continues at coordinate 860,006 of JBBELK010000030.1, read as the reverse complement.
ATCCCGCGCACTATCATTACCCCTGATCATAGGGCTCCATTAAATCACTCCAAATACCATCTCAGCTCACTGGGGAGTTTACAGCCCCGGCTGCCTTAGGCGCTCAAAGGCTAATCAAACACACAAACTTTGGCTACCCTCTCGGGTACCCATTTTGCCCCTGGGTGGAGAGAAGCAATGCGTGGCAAAGTACCTTGCTCAAGGATACATGCACCATGGATGGGCTGGACCGGGATTAGAACCCACTACCTTCGGAACTAACCCAGGTTTTAAATACGATCCACTAGACCGCTTCACCACAGCACTTTTTATATAACATGTACTAAATTTCAGTTTTAATATTTCATTGTTATAAATTTTACTGCTGTAAAATTTTCCTCCTTGAATAAATCGGCTAAAATAAAAAGAAATTCATCATTTTGAAAAGTACAGCTCATATACAGTTTTGGAAATAAAATATTGGTATATGTTTCAAATATTTACCCAAATTATAAAATGTTGGCTGGTGTTTAGAAGGATTGTCATTCAAATTGATTTTTATTTCCAAATCTAATTTGGGAATTCCACAGTTTATCAATTTAAGGATTTAGTGCGAGTTCCCGGAGCCTTTGCTCCCTCAAACCCTCATTGAAAGGTGCAACAAAAATACACCAGCCCAAGCCTCGCATTCCGGAGTGTGCTTTGCAGTACATGTTTGCCTCAAATCGGCATTGGTTTATTTAGATGATGGGACCCAGTGTTTATTTGCAATGGAAATAACTTGGTTTGATGGCTGGGCATTTTTACTCATCCGAAGTGTTGATCTTTGGAAGATCTTCACCATGTCTGAAATTGGCGCCGGAGAATTTGTGTCTCGAGAAATTGAATTCCAGATCTTTCTAGTATCGTAAATTTTTCGAGTGTATAATGAAATGGAGGAAACCAGACGGAAGGAAGATGTTATTTACTTTATTGAGAAATCCAGAAAGGTTAATTTATTCGCAGCCTTTTCATTTTTTTGTTTTATTTCAACATTTGCTGAAATGTTTTCTGTTGTGAACACGTGAAATTGTTGAATTTGTCTTTATTTATAATTAAAGGAGATTTTCAGGTGTTTTTTTTTAGAAAACAGATTTCGTTCTAAACTAACAATCATAAAATGCTATCCATTAGAAGAAAACAAGAAATTTGCAATCTCCAATTTGGATGTGGAAGCAAAAATGGTTGGTGTGATCACTGCACTGTGTAACTGGATAAATTAGTTTACAAAACGTCAGTGGTTTTTCAATGATATCTATGAAAATAAATAAATTGAGAGTGCAAAATTTCAAAATGGTAATGAGAAAAATATGAACCATAATATATCAAAATAGGTAATGAAAAAAGTGACCTGGTCAGGTACCTGTAATTTTTGACGCCCTTTTTTTCCCCAGGGGTAACTCTATGTATATTTAAACAGTATTTGAAAATACATTTAAAGTATTTGTTTGCACTAACATTGATTTTTTATTTTGTTTCCTTTTAAATATTACCTCGCAGTTTGTTTGTTAACACTCTCCAAGGACAAACGCACCTGGCAAATTGATACAATGAATTGACATGCACACAGGACCAGAGGCTGCTGAAATTGAAAACCTTTTTACAATATTGCCCATCTGCATTTGTGTACTCACCCAATGGTATAATGGAACTGGACATGTATACAATACTAATGGTGGTTTCTGCACATATGCACGGAGCTCTCAACTGTGGAAACCGCAAGAGAGACCCAACGCCTATTCTTGATTAATTTTGTAACATCTTACCGCCTGACCATAAAATTACTGTCATTTATACCCCGAGTGTAAGTGCAATGTGGTGCAAGACACCAACCATGATTTTGACTCACTTGACCTGAGGTGACCCCTCACAACAATAGTAAAGGCTGCTTGGCATTGGTGCGTAATTATTAGCAGAGGCGGTGCGCACAAAGCAAGGGCATTGTCAATGCGGCCGCATCACAAAGGCCATTTGCAGCTTTAGTCTTGGTTTAATGACATCACGCAGAGTTGATTACTGGTCGGTGAACCCGCAGCACTCACTGATGAGTTTTCACAAAATGTGATGCATTGTACACCGGGGAAACCAATAAATTATTACAGACTTTGACTTGGGCTTGCTCAACACCTTATGTCAAGCCCCTTATTATATCGAACCCAATACCAAATGGAGTCAAAAATGATATCATAAATTTTAATTTTCTGCTCTTGACACTATACTTGTTTCTTCTCGCTGTTGTCTGTGAAATTGTAACTAATGATCCGTAATGTGTGCATTACGTATATACCACTAATGGCTTTCTTGAATGAATTTGGAGGTTTTTCATTAGTAGATGACAAGTACAAGTATGGGAATAAATTGATGAGCGCTCTGGGACTATAAGAAGATGTTGTGTGTTATAGCATGGAGGAAGAAATTATAGCGCCTACACATAATGCATGTCGGGGAGGGATAGACCAAAATAAGACAATGGGTACACTCAAACAGTAGGCATGTCCACACGGAGGCTGTTTAGGAGGCGGCGTTTATACATTTTTATAGCCAACACTCAGAAACCCTCCAGGGGTTGTGACCGTCTGAACACAGCTAGTGTTTTCAAAATCAACTAAAACTTGGTTGACGAATTCGATCTGGTGCGACTTTCCTGTAAATCTGAAAAGTTATATATTTGGACCCATGCAGTCAGGTTCATCAACCTAGTTCAACAATTTTGTTCGTTATTTCTCATAAAACATTGATTTTTGTCTATTACATACAGAAGTTGTATCACTATGCGTAATTCAAGATGCCAGTTCGTGACTTCAGATTACTAAAAAGCTTTCAAGTAACCGAAGGTCTGATTTTCATTCATAAGCCTGTTGTAGAGTTCAATTCTGGGGGATGGAGCCGAGTTGAGGTCCAGCAATATTGTACGTTTTATTCCTAACAGTCATTGAACTCCAGTATTCCCTGCTCTTGGTGAGCCTATGCCTAGCTAAATGGATTGGCTTGTTGGGAAGCTAAGCTGCCCACAGGCAACCAAATCATCATTGCTTGAAAGCGTACAGGCATCTCTAAACTCGAGGCTCGTTTACACTTGATTCGGCTTTAGGTGTGTTCCCATTGGACTTTTTCTTCCCCTACCTCACGTAAAGTTACCGTGACCAAATGCAAGAACATTTCTTAGTGTAATCTTACCTAGCTAATACCACCATGCGTTCCCATTTGCCAGTGGTCTTCAGTGCCCTTGTGGAAAGGTACGCAAACCCCTCTGTGAATGTTCCCTGCTGTGCTAGCCATTATTTACAGTAGGGTTATGTTATTTTTACAGGGTAAAACAGTCCTGTGAAACCACTGTGGCTGGGCGGAAAGTTTACGCAGCCCCTTCGGCCTTGATGGGGATGCTAATTCTGAGTGTCTCCATTAGACTTTGTAATTGTACCGCAAAACCATGGTAGTTTAACCAAAAATAAGTCCAATGGGAAAACCACTTTTGCCGAATTAAGCCCCACATTTTCAAACAAGTGAGACTTTGAACCCAGCTTGTAGGCACTAAGTCTAAACACAAAAATGTGGTTCGAAAAAGGCAGATCAGACCCGGTCTGATTCGCCTTATTTATAATTAATCTTTTGGATAGTTATGAACCTCACATTGCTGGATTGAACCCTGCAATTGTAAACACTACCCGAATACAGTTTCGGCAATTTGAGCATACATGAACATTGGCAAAACTCGTGCAGTGCGCGCCATGTGGTAGAATTAACTGATGAATCCGCATTGCAAAAACGCCCAAACACAGTGATACATACACAATTCGCGGTGACATTTGCGTTTGGAAAGACAGATTGAACAAGAATTGAGACATTATGTAAAGACGGCAAATTCTAGATTTGAGACCGCCCTAAAAATGACGGATCTGTATCCACCTTTGCCATTTTGTATTTGGGTCTTTCTATAAATTAGGGGTCCAAAAGTGTGACATTTAGTGTCCCCCGTTACACCTGATATGTGTTATTTTTCGTACAAAAATCATGAAAATGGCTTTTAAACCATTTTGTATGAATTGTACTTTCTGTACTCACTCTTTGAGATGGAAAGTATTTAAAGAATGCGTCCTGAATTTACAAAAACAAGATGTAAAATGTAACGGGGGACACCAACATTGGACCCCTAATTTATAGAAAGACCCATTTACACACCAATTCATGGAGTACTGTATACTGTACGTTGTATGTATCTGCATGCAAACCCACATACGTACAGATGAATTGACTTCATCACCAAGGTCTTGATAATTTGTTTAGGATAGGATACGAAGGAAGCAAACGGGATACACCAGTCATGCCATATGACTGTTTGGTCACGCATATTGCCTTATTGCTGAATAGAGAAGCCAAGAGAATCTCTCTTCTGCATCAAGCCCTTGTTGACCCAGATTAGCTTGCCTATTGCTTAAGGCGGTTTCATCGGTTTCCTTATATCTTTATTACTGAAGCCTTTTTTCCTAATTTCATGCAAGGAAAATGGTATTAGAATTCGGCATTTCATCAGATGGAGTAGAATTTAGTTTTATTAAAGGAGCGTGTCTAGATCACATTTTTAAACCCCCCATTTTTCCCATGGGTGTTGAGATTTTGACACCATATTATTTGTCATATTTTTCTCATTACCATTCTGAAATTTTGAACTAATAATCCACATGTTTCCAAGAATATCATTAAAAAACTACTGTTTTGTAAACTAATTTATCCGGTTATGTAAAACATTTGTGCTTCTAATACATGTACATCTAAATTGGAGACTGCAATTTTCCTGATTTCTCCTTGTGGATAGTCTTTTTGGGAGGCATTTTATGTGATTGTTGGGTTAAAACAAAATCCATTTTCTGGATAAATTTGAACAAGCTCCATTAAAGGCACAGGCTCGTCAGCAATGAACGTGCGCCAAATTCGTGCCACGAAATACGCAGCTCCGTGCCTTCGCTACATGCATGGAGCTGCGTATTTCGTGGCATGAATTTGGCGCGTGCATTGCTGACGAGTCCCTGCCTCTAAATGCAGAATACAGAATTATAAATTAAAATCTGTGGTTATAGAATCAAGTTTAGCCCTAACTCCCGAGGATGTATGTAAAATCATATTGATTTTGGAGGATTGAGGAGTGTTTTAATTGTTTTGGCCGTTTGCTGGAGAATAAAAATTTGAAGTTGCGTCCATTGTCAGTGAAAATAATTCAACACATGTGACAGCCAAAGTAGCAGTTAATAACTGCTACTTTGGCTGTCGCAGGAAATATTTCAGCCAACTAGTTGATGTATAGAGCATGATCCAGGACGACTGATTTATTCATAAGGACAGATTAATATTCATTGATTGAAAATCAATAATTATGTGGTTAGAAATTATTGATGTCCATCGCTGATGTCGTTTGTCATTTTGAATATCAAAAAAGCTGTCTGTTAAAAGAAGTATACTCAAGTTTGACAAACTTAGAAATGGGTTTAGAGCATGATCCAGGACAACTGATTTATTTATAAGGACAAATTAATATTCATTGATTGAAAATCAATAATTATGTGGTTAGAAATTATTGATGTCCATCGCTGATGTCGTTTGCCACTTTAATTATTAAAAAAGCTGTCTGTTGAAAGAAGTACGTGTATACCCAAGTTTGACACACATACAAATGGTTTAATGAAAACAATTTCTTAGTGGATCCTGAGTGGGGCAAACCTATAGCTGTATCTTGTACCATTTTGCAACTACATGTACAAACTGCTTAACCCGAAGATTTGCCGCCCCGGGTTAAGCTTTCGTTAACCCGGAGTTTTGTAAAACCCGGGGCGAGCTTGTCTCGGGTTAGCGCAGTGCAGTTTCCCGCTAGACGCGGGCATATCTGTATACAGAGACTGGAGGAACAGAAATCTGCAAACATCTTTTTCATTTTTTTAGTAGTCCCATCGAGTTGTCACTGAACTTGTCTATCGACCAGCAGGCCTGGATGAGGAGCTTTATTTCTTCTTCTTTACACACCTTTGTCCCTTCTTCTTTTCGTTATGAATTATTATTATTATTATTATTTATTATTTCTTTCTGGTATTCATACCAAGGATTCCTCAATAGTGCTCATTGCACTGTCACTCGTAAGCGTGAGGAAACCCATGAAGAATTAGAATTAGAAATAGAATTGAGATAATACGGTGCTTGAGAAGCCGTGCCTTAATTGGGAGTGCAAAAATGTGCACGTACATACGTAAATGATGTGTGCCAGCGCAGTGCGCGCTAACCCTGAGATTGCCTGTGAACACTTAACCCTGCTTGGTTTCCCATTACAATAATAACCCCGGGGTTTGGCTGTTAACCTCGAGATCGCCATTCTTAACCCTGGTCGCTGGCAGGGTTAATGAACGGCAGAATTTTATACCTTAACCCGGGGCAGAAAAGGAGTAGTGGGAACGCTCGCGCTGCCCTGGGGTATCTCGGGGTTGAGGATTGCCGTTACCACCGAGTTAACCCGGAGATTTTGTACTGGGAAAGGGGTATTAGTCAATGCTGAGTGTGGCAAGCCTGGCTGTATCTTAAGTGAGTGATCTCTGGGAAGGGTGGTTATCTTATTAAAGGATTTAAATCACTCTGCAGGGCTTGTTGAGCTCAAGTGATAGCCAATCCAAATCAGCGAGGCTTCATAACTCAATATAGGTAAGGCATCTGCACGTTAAGATGAGGGTCTGTGATTTGAATCCCGGTAGAGCCAAGTTGTTTTTCACTGCATCCAGATTCTTCGTCCAAGCTCCTCGTCCAAAGTCATGGATGAGAAGTTCCACATTTCTTCTTAAAAAGTAAATAATTGCAACAGAACAGTTGAGTATACTGTCCAAATTGTTATACTATGTACCATTTCTGACAACATCGCACAGATTTTTTGAAAATGTGTTCAACCTTCTCTAAAGCAACTCCGCCAGCGGGCCAACTGCCCTGGGCACAATTTCATAAAGCTGTTTAGCAGAAATTTGCTTAATCAAAAATTAGTTTGCTTTATAAAAATAGGTTAATAGTCAAAATTGCATGTCGATTTGTGTTTTTCACAAGAATATCTGCTATTTTTGCTAAGAACACAAGTGGGCATACAATTTTGACTATTAACCCATTTTTATGAAGCAAACAAGTTTTTGATTGAGCAAATTTTTTTGCGAAACAGCTTTATGAAATTGGCCCCTGGCTATAATACTAAAGGTTTTTAAGCTAAACAAAATAGCAGTTTTAGATTAATACAATCTGATGCAACTTTTAAAACTGTTCAAATACACCGTGTCAGCCGAAAAGTTGCACAGAAACAAGTTTAAACAGTATTTTAAAGTAAAATTGGTATGATGTCTGGATGACACCTTTTCCTATATAAAAAGCCAAATTAGAACCAAAAATTAGCTTCAAACATAAGTCAAGAGTCAAGAGTCGGATTCCTTCTTTTCAGGAATAAAATATTGAAGCATCTTAGATTGTTCAACACAGGTGCCATAATTACAATGATGCATCGGTCAGATTGGTACTTGTATGTACGTGTGCAATCTCATCAGAGTAATATTCTACGGTTCGTTTCGAGATTATTTTTCTGGGCAAAATTACTTGAAGTGTGCGTCAAATTCATTTCCACAACGATTGTTGGAGTAATCTCTGCAACAGATGCCCAAGCGATAATTATACCGGTAGGGATGGCATTACACTGACAGGTTTATGGCCCAGAAGCGTATCGCATGGGAACATCGTCCTCGTAATTTTTGCGTGTGGTATGGCAAACGAGGGAAACCCAGCGATTAAGAGCAAAATTAAAAATGACCTAATATCAAGGTTTTTTATGGCAATCATTGAAAAGCTTGTAGAAATATGGGCAGTAATGTTCCTGCTTGAAAATTGCTGAACATTGAGTCACCCAAGCTTCTGGTACTGGTAATTGCGATCGTAAAATTGTCTTGATTAGCATAGATGGAAGAATTTGCATACAAATGTTAGTGAGCACGGGGTGGAGAGAGTGCACCCTTATCCTCTATACTAAAAAAACTACTACTGCTCTTTTTCTTGATTTGGCAATAGACCCTTTGCGTGGGCGGCCATGACAGGGAGCGTGCGTCATGCACAAGTAGGTACTTTGTATATCTATTGTCACATCATTTGAATATGAAAACCTGCCCCCTGTCATGGCTGCTGATGCAAATGGTCTATAGCGTATGAGGGTCATTCTTCAGTAAGTGTCTATTTTCGTGCACATCCCGACACTTTGAGATGCTACATCTCAAAAACTATATAATGAAAATATTATTTTTAAGTGGTAAAATAATCTTTAACATATTTATGATTATATGCAGTGGTAGAAATTCTTGAAAAAAATCGACAGGGTGCTTATTTTTTACGATGAACCTTCAAAATACCCCAAAAACGCATGTCCCGGTGGTGTCTCTCAAAATTTCCCCATTGCCATAATTTTTAAAATAAGCAGCTTAAAAAAATAATTATACTACCAAAAGCCAAGTATAGTTGGTCTCCTCCAAATGCAAAATTTAAAATTACATCATTAAACCATATTTGCATGAAATCTGACATTTTAAAAGTCAAAAATCGTGTCCCTGGATTTGTGGTCATCTCCGTCACGATATTTTGGAGCATCATATCTGATAGAGAACTGACCATGAACAAGACTTGCATTAGTCCATCGGATACCTCGGAGCCTATATAGCAAGAAATAACCCATTAAAGAAGACTGCAACCCGTAATAGCCAAGGAATTGTGGACTTTCTCAACAAATTACAATAGTACCTTTATTCAACGTCATCTCCGAACGCTTTATAACATATCTGATTTGTGTTTTTAATCTTTAAAAGTATTCATGCAAACGATCACAATTTTGCAAACTTCCAAGCTTCTGTTGTATTTGGGCTTCAAACAGACTGTGGGTGGTGTTATAAAAGTTTAATTGTGTATTTAGTCATATCCGTCACAGTCAGTTCCATCACTTTTTGCCGTGATGGAGATGATTTTTTGGCATTTTGGGTCATCTCCGTCACGATATTTTGGAGTGTCATATCTGATTTGTTTTCGCATTTTCATTTGCCAATAATGGCAATAAAATGAGGACAATAAGTTGCGTTATATTATGTTCAAAGCCCTCTGTTCACTGGTTGTTATTCTATGTTTAAACTTTAAATTCTCTTGTTTGAATTTACTCAGTTTCCGAAGTCACTGTCAAAATTCGTCATTTCCGTCACGAAAGTGTGACGGATATGATTTTAGCACATTTTTCCTATGCTACAACACTGAAAAGTTAATGTTAATGAAATTAAATAAAACTCCCCTAAAGATTGTGCCGAACGTTAATTATAGTTGTTGTGTACCTTAATGATCATGTTCCACTAAAAATAATCAACATTTGAACAACTTTTTTTCCACGATTTCTTAAGGCCAAAAATAGACACTTATTGAAGAATGACCCATAAACTCTCTAAATATCAATTTGTCGCCGACATCATGAACTAACACCCAAGTGCAGTACTGTTGTGTGTCACTTTAAGTGGAAACGCACAGGTGGGGTGGGGCCAGGGCCAAACCTTTTTACAAACTGACACGCATTATATGTGTGCATGCACACTCTTCGCACACCGACTCAAAATGCAACGATTTTTAGGTAGATTTATTCGACAAAAAACATGGAAAACGCATGAAAAATGCTTTAAATGAAAAACTTACTCTATTTACTTATAAGATATAATAAAAATGTAACCAAAACACTCTCTAATTAGTTAATTTAAGATAGATGAAAACAAAAATGTTCACAACACACATTAGCAGTATTTGCGTGTCACGCCGTGAAAATTACATGCTAACGTCATTTTCAACCCGAGTTTGTGTGTGTCACTTCGTGGTGTCACCGACGAATTGAGCTTTAAAGTTAGCCTTTTAAAAATAATTATTTTATTTTAAAAAAAATGCTGAATTAGTCCCAGATCTAAATACGGGCTGTTAGTTTTACCGTTTTTAGCCCGATAGTCCTCCTGCACATGAACCTCCTGTTTTTATCACAAATACATCGCTAAATCTTCCCTTTCCAGCAGTTTCCCCCACCAAATTGAATTCAGATTCCAACCCAATTTACCGCCACATCCCCAGCCATCATCTTTTACCTCCCTTGAGATTTATTCATCTATTCTGCCAAAAAGACGTAAATATTCTGCTGCTTTGGCTTGATCCATCCGTAGGCAATTTGAAACGGGAGATTCCCAAGCCTCCAGAGCTAGTTAAAATGCAGTGCATCGCTCCTTCAGCGGAGGTCGGCTTGGTTTCTTGTTGGCTTTAGATCTCGATGTTCATGCATACAGGTGGGGCCACAGGCCATAGTCTGCAGTGTAAAGGTATGCTAGCCTCGCAAAAGTGGTTTCCGGGACGAATTTCTTGATTAATTCTTGACCCACCAGCTGGTATACTTGCTCTTTGAACTAAAAGCTGGGTTCCTTGGAGCAAATGTCGGGCTACTGATTTTCCAAGATTACAGAAAATGGACAGAATTTATATAATCTGATCTTTAGGAAAGGGAAAACTCGTAAGAAATTACACGTAGTCAAAGCTTATACTTACTGGAAATGGATTAAAGACATACATGTAGTGAGGTTTCGGCGTGCACGGTTAGTGATTACCAGGGGCGGATCCAGGATTTTGAAAAGGGGGGTGCGTGAAATTTTTAAGCATGAAATGCTGATGACAATGAAATAGCGAGCCCATATAGCGCGAAGCCCTAACGGCTTCTAGATGGATTCTAGATGCTCTGTGGTGCGATCTGGGGCAATATTTTTTTTTGAAAAGGGAGGGCGTGCGCCCCCCACGCCCCCTGGATCCGCCTCTGATTATGTCAAACCTCACAATCTTAACCTCTCGCTATCCATTTTTCTCTGAGGTGTACAATGTAGATGCGCTGTTATCAGTGTAGACAACAAAACTACACTTGGGATATTTGTCTAAAGGCTAGTCATGCATACCGATACTGCAAAATTCACTAAAAGTTGTCGTTTTGCCTAAACTGTGTGTGTGACCTAAAACCTCACTGTTATTTACAAAGGATATACACTGGGCATTGAAGCAGGCATTTTTCAATTCAAAATTAATTTAGGATTGAAAATTCAAAATTAATTTAAGATCTACCAAACCTCAGTTCTTTTGAATAGAGTTTATTTTTACTTGTATAGACAGGTGTACTGACAATTTCTTGTACATGTATTTAATTTGAGGTATCCGTTCCATGTAGAAATTAAAAAATTGGGCCCCTACATATTGCACTTTTTAACATTCTCACCCGTCTCGGTAAATGTTATTGTTTTCTTTTTAAGATTGATTTTTCAATCTGAATTGCATTATCTGAGTTAATTTCCTGTGAGTTGGGTTGTTCCATCGCTGATCTTTGTTCATTGCGAAGAGCAGGAAATTAAATCTGCACATTTTACTGCAGATAATGTTGTCAGTATCACGTGTGTTTGCTGTATTAACAATCTTAATAGTGGTCATTGGAAAGACATGGCATTTGCTTTAGGTTGTAACAGAGAAATTGAGTATTTATTATTATTATTATTATTATTATTATTATTATTTCTTTCTGGTATTCATACCAAGGATTCCTCAATAGTGCTCATTGCACTGTCACTCGTAAGCGTGAGGAAACCCATTAAGAATTAGAATTATAAATGGCCAGAGACACCGGGGAATCCCCTTGCTCTTTACGAAAGAATGCTCTGGGATCTTTAGAGTGCGTTACCAATTACCTAACACACTGGACCAACGGCTTTACATCCCTTCCGAAGGATGGAGCAAGTGTGGTTGAGTGCCTTGCCCAAGGGCACAGGTACCGCAGCCGGATTCGAACCCGCAACCCCAAGTTTTCACCCATGATTGCGAGTCAATGGCCCTAACCACTCAGCCACGGTACATCAGAGTTTGGTAATGGAAAAAAAACAAAAATCCAAACCTGCACAGCTGTTGACATTTAATTTGACTGGATCTATAAATGAAGTCGGTTAAACACAGGAGTAAGCGATACTTTTTTTGGCATTTTCATTCTGAAGACGTAATGCTTAGTGGTTAGCAATGCATATTCTCTGGGTTGCCGTTCGTATAGTCTGAATGCGAATCACAAATTACCCGGGTGTGCACTAAAGCGGGCAAGCAGAATTGTGGGGTTCATTTTGTAGTGTGAAACCAATGCATAGTTCCGATTTTGCCCAGTTAACCCCGCCCCCTTGGACATTGTTGCTATGGCTCACACGCTATCGTCAAAAATAGCGACACACAACGCACAAAGCAATGGGACTTTCAACGGAAAGCACAGATTCATTGAAGAAAACTCAAAGGTATTCATGTTTCAGGGTCAACAGTTATCTTAGAACACACTGAGTAAAGGGCCAGTAATACAGGGATATCATATCATCACGAAATATAGCTTTCATACCTTTGAACAACGAAACGACCGGCCTTGAAACCAAAAATTCACCTGGATCGTCGCATACAACACTGTACAAATTGTATGGGGCCGGCAGAACATATCGCGTGATCATGTTGTTGTGAGCGTACAGTGCACTTTGACCTATGTGGGTGACATCTGCTGGCTCTGTTGTGATTGGTCGGCGGGTTCGGTTGATTGACGGGTCGGAACTATGCATTGTCCAGGTTAGTTTGTACCCGGGTATGGACTACTACCCGGGTAACTAATTACCCGGGTAAGTGAAGAGTAGTGTGAAACCTATATTAGATGATCTATCAGCTGAGCTATGATACACCCTGATTTAACATGACAAGTTATAGCACAGTTGAATGCTTGTTTTCTGCTATAGCTTTTTCTTCAGAATACAACAAAAATACCACTCAGTAGCGTGTATACATATTAGTCCTGTTTTTCAAATGGCATTTGTCAGATAGCTTCACATACATTTTCCATCATGCAGTTGTTCATCAAACGTAACTTGGGAAGCCTCTCCTTGTCAGATGAGTCAGGGTGAAAGCAATGTCACATAGCTCATGTACAGCAGTACATAAATTCTCGCACGTTATTTAAATATCTTTGAACTTGAAACATTAGACAGTAACAGCCAATTCTTTGTGGGTCTTATTCATAAAAGCGGGAGCCAAAATGGGACTTTTTGATGCATGTTTTACAAACGTCAATTCAAATTATATTATGAGCAAAAATCTAGTTCAAGAAAAGTTTCATTTAGAAGATTGCACTAGTTTATTGAATCATGTTGGTCATGTTTTGGGTATTTTATATAAACAATTATTAAAGGTGTTGTCCGATTCATGAGGCCATATACTGTTTTAATGCTTATTCTGAAGCCTAGTCCAAAAGTGTCGAGCCATATAGGGGACTCTCACCATGTTTACACTGGTCCCTAGCTCGGGATCAAGATTGATCCCCTGATAAGAATGCGTCAGTGTTAACCGCAATGATTCGGAGTGTCGCGTTTACATTCTGTAGTTGATCTTGAAGTACGCGGCACCAGAAGTACAGTGTGCAAGGCCACTTGAATTTCGCGGGCTTTTCCTTTGAAATGGCTGTGGGGCGGATGCGGTAAAGAAACTAAAGATTAATTGCTTATCTATCCGCAAACTGATCCTGATAGCTTGAGATTCGACTCTCCGCCAACGCGAGACCAAGATCTCGCGGTCTGATCCGAGCCAATTTGGCCCTGAGAGCGTTTACACTCGGTTTGTGATCCGGAGCTGATCCCAAGCTCGGTGTTCGACCCCGAGCTCGGGATCGAGTGTAAACAGGGTATCTGTGCTCTGTTTCATCATGGTATCCCTATACAATTTGTAGACCCTGGGCAATCACACTTGGGACTAAAAGCAAATCTTATTTAGCCAATCCCTTCGGAAACATCCTATATGGCAAATTGAAATATATTACATACATATGGAAACTGTTTTCATGAGGAATGAACGAAGATTCAGATTTAAGTTGTGCATTTCAGTGGGCAACAGTGGCACGAGTAGATGCCAGCTACATGCTACTTTTCCTGATGTGTTTAGCATTGGCCTCTTGGGAAAGGAAGATTCCACCATTTCCCCTTGGGATCCCCCATGATTAATAGTCTCTCATCTTGGCTGACCATTAGGGCTGTTCCTTCATGCCATATGCTACACACGTTGTCTTTCCGGCTTTCGTCATAGGTCTGGATATAAAGATGGGACACAGTCCTGACTGAGTGGGCGAAAATTGAGTGGAAAAATTTATAACAGGTCAGGTACGAAAAGTGCAAAGTCCAGTCTCGGCCATATTCTTGAATATCCCTTGGGTTGCATGTTGAACTTCTGCAAGATAGTGCAACTGACAGTCAAGTCATTAAAATAATGGACAGTTATAAAAATTCATGAGAGCCCAGACTGCCTGAAATTAATTTCGATATGGACAAATTTGGTTAGGGAATCTGAATGTATACAGTGAAATTACAACTTGGCTCCACTGGGATTTGAACCGTAAACCTTCTGCTTAAAGGCACAGGCTCGTCAGCAATGCGCGCGCGCCAAATTCATCCCAAGAATTACGCAGCTCCATAGCAAAGGCATGAAGCTGCGTATTTCGTGGCACGAAATCGGAGCGCGCGCTTTGCTGATGAGCCTCTGCCTTTAACCTGTAGACATCCTACCAATTGAGCGTGAAGCCAACTGGTGGTGTCAAAACACAGTATTTGCATGTTGTTCCTCAGTGATTGGGATTGGCTATCACGTGAGCTTAGCAAGCCCTACAGAGGGATAAACCCTTCATGAGATAACCACTTCTCCAAGAGATCACTTAGGATATGACCCAAACCCTTGCCAACCTTGCCCCAATTAGATTTCACTAACTATGTCTTGGTTAATTTTAGGACTGCTGGGATGAATTAATTTGACAGAAATGTGGACAATAAATTGTCAGGTTTGATTTCAATGGAGAACAGAAAATTGGGATTCGAACCCGAGCTTCAAGTTTAATGCACCGGTGCTCTACCAACTAAACCATCTGCTATATTCTGGAGTAATCCTAAGAACTGTACTATTTTCTAACTATAATATAAAAATAAATAATTTAATTTAAATTGTTACTTCCATGACATTGAGTGAATGCTTGATTTGCATGCATTTTGCCATCATTTCGGTGGCTATCTTGGTAAAAAAACAAATGCATGGGTCCCATCTTTTCCTTTGTATTCATGTCTTAATAAACTGGTATGTTGCTTTCCTATGCTATGACTGTTCCCACACCCACGCCAAAGCCTAAACACTAACTAGTGGCCTCAACAATCCTGTTTATTAGTGTTTATCTTCAGAGATAAACACTTTTTGCTGTTTGGCCAAGCAGAATTTCTTTTTATCATGCCCTACCTATTGACTAGACAATTAGCACATTTAGAAGTGCTGCTGGCTATTCCAGGGTAGTTGATGAATCATGATAATTGGTACCCTTTGGTCACCAGGACAATGACCAGTCCTTTTACACCTGTGTGTTTACACCTGACACCTGCTAATTGTTAGTGGGCTGGGTCAAGGAGTTAGATCCCAGGGTCACTAAAAGAAAATTTTTGTTTAGATCTTTTAAATTTCCACAGGACATAAGTGCTGTATTTTACACAGAATGCCTGTGCATTTTTTGGCATGCCTTTGTGTGCTGACTATTTTTGTACTTTGTAGAAGATTAGTTTCTTCAACTTTCTGCAAGATTTTGGTCTGATTTTTTTTTCTCCATCCCATGGTCATTTAATGGATCCTTTCCATGGTTCGCTCTGTGAAATTCTAGAATTGTATGTGGGAAAATTTTTACTTCAATAGAAATGTGGACAAATGTCCATGACTTTGGGAAATCTGGATGCCGTGAAAAGCAACTTGGCTTCACCGGGATCCGAACCGTGGACCATCTGCTTATAACGTGCAGACACCATACCAATTGATCTATGAAGCCAACTGGTGGTCTTGAAACACGCTATTGCAGAAAAAAATATATTATTGTTAAGGCAGATTGGAATTTCATAGGATTTTTCTTTTATTTTTAATTAAAATACAGACCAAGTTCTGTATTCAGCTGTACATGAGTTTAGCCTACATTTTTCACTTTGAATTGAATGCCGTTTTGTTCAATAGTAACAGAGGCACTTGACCTTCGCTGGACTGAAGGTGATACTATTCTTTGCAACACATAAACAACTGGTTTAATAACTCCAAAACACTTGAACAAGAATGAAACATGATTATGCCCACTGCCTGTGTTTGTGTGCACTCTTTGGTCATTAGTCACCTAATCTGAGTGGCTAATCTATTGTTCCTGGAAACAGGGTGGTGATTGGGAACCCACAGACACCACAATGGGACTGTTGTCCTGTGGGAAAATCACAGCTTGACCAGGGTGGCTGGGAG
This sequence comes from Henricia sp. BOLD:AAB3569, assembly GCA_037783545.1. Classification (NCBI taxonomy): domain Eukaryota; kingdom Metazoa; phylum Echinodermata; class Asteroidea; order Spinulosida; family Echinasteridae; genus Henricia; species Henricia sp. BOLD:AAB3569. The sequence goes on along the minus strand of JBBELK010000030.1, from coordinate 843,596 downwards.
AGGTGTACCATTGTCACTCACTGTCTGTAAACAGTCAGTGGACTGCATGTGACTGAAGCTGCACAGGGTAAAAAAGTTTGTCTTGGTGAAGTTGTATTCTTGGTGTAACTTTTGAAAAGGATTCACTAGTTATTGTGAGGGAAAGTCTGCAGAAGACTTGTGGAATTATAAGAGCTGAGGGAAAATTGGCTGTTGGTTTCAAGGTATGTGTAAATTGAAGGTTGTCTTTTTGTGAAGTACTTTTGTTGGCTCATTTTGTGCAGTGATGGTGGAGAACATAAAAAACTGTTTTTACGTGTTGCAGATGAATTTTGCATTTGATTCAAATTTTAAAAATCAGTACAAAGAAGTAATGTTCTTTAAGGCTTTGTGGCAGCTTATCCATTATGAATCATTTGGAATATGCTTATGATTGGTCATACATGTATAATGCAAGGATAAACTTTTTTTTTTAAATGTTAATTGCATACATCTACATGTATATGTGTGTTCTTAATGTAAGCATAGAGCAAGGAACTGTTCCTTGCTCTATGATGTAAGAAAGTTTAGAATTTTGCTGGGCTTGCATTTTTTTTGCAAACATGATAATTTGAGCAGTTAAGGGAAAGAACTGTGGGAAATATCCTTGCTGAAATATGCTGGTAGCTCGCAGGTACACAACTCAGCAGATTTGAAGGATCATAATTTTTACAGTTATTCGTCAAGAAGTGGATTTTGAACAGAAATCATCATGTTAACATGCAACTGGTTGTCAACATAACACACAGCACATCACTGAGTTGCACTGTAGCTCAGCATGATCACCTGTGCCTGAACATATTTTGAGGGATAAGGTCTGTCCTTCAGTTTATTTTGTTGAGTATAGTGTTGGCATTATGAAAGTGTTACAGAAAGTTTATGCATGTCAATCAATGGTGTTCATCAACAGCAAGTGTCGGAGGATCACAGAAAATAAAATATACTCAACAAACAAAGAAATGCACACCTACTCTCATCTGAAATTTTGAGATGATCGTAAAAGTTACATGTACATAACACATGTCTGACAGGCCAAAAAAGTCACAAGCCTAGACAGTTGTTGCAGATGAAATTTACAATGCTTCACAAGAATGGTGTTAAATTTCACTGCTTTTTGGTGGCTAACTTTCAAAATATTGGCAGTTGCAAAAATATGCAATTTTGTTGTTGAGTATATTTCACAAATTTGATTTGCAACAAGTGGCTTGAGTTAAATTTTGTGTGAGACAATGTATGCGCAAAAAGAAAAATCTGATCTTGCTTAATTTGGCTCATTGATGGCCTTATGTTGACTTAGTTCGCCTGTTCTATTGCACGTGTAAGTGTACAAGAAGCATATCATTCCTTATTGGCTAATAAATGCGTAAAATCATGGACTTGGTACCCACCAAGTCTGTTTGTATGAGCATGTCGTTAAGAGACAGGATGTTTGACTTGGACTGAGAAGCAAATTACTGCACTGTAATTGAGCCGGGCTATCACTGGTTATTGGAGATTGGTTGGTGACAAGATGTGTCGCTTCAGTTATTCCCAGCGCATGGCGCTTTGTGTACGTATGTTCATTATGAATACTCGGGATGGAGTGCAGTGTCTTTCGCCCAGATATAGGTGTGCTAGTCAGTGACCTGTCTTTAAATTATATAAATCTGAAAGTTGTGCTCTTTTAGTATTGCTGTTGCATGTAATATGTACAAACAAATTGCAAAAAAAACACATCCATGCAAAACACTAAGAGAAAAATTGGGTTCGTATGGAAACCTGTGTATACCACTGTGCTTTATACATATAGCTCAGTTGGTAGAGCATCTGCCTGGTGCATCAGAAGTCTTAGTTTGTATCAATTATAATTATAATTAGCTTAAACAAAAAAATTGTATTTTCTTTTTATTATTTTCTTTTTATTATTTTCTTTAATGAGAGACCAATATGTTAGTTTATAGTTGAATCTACCATAAACAATGCTTGGCATCTTTCAAAGATAACAACTTCGGGCCGTCCAAAGTTGTCAACATTTTCATGGTTCTACAAAGCGTAGGAAGGGGGAGGGAGGGGGATCAAAGGCAGCGTAGGACTTTACATGCACTGTAAAATGTTGACATTTCATAGTAGCATTTCGGGGGGAGGGCAGAGGAGTCTTGAAAAATACTACTCGCCGTAGAACTGTGTAAATGTTGACAACTTTGGACGGCCCCTCAGATGGCACCCTTAGATGGCACCCTTAGATTCAGATCTATGTTTCACTGCATCCATCTGGGATTCTCATCTCATCCGTTTCTTGCCATGCACAAGTCATTTCTACCTCAAGAGCAATCACAGTTCCTATTCCGGCAGCCTTGGAGTGTTTCTTTTTCTTCCCCTGAAACTTCTCTCTCTTCAACTCGACTCCTTGAGTGATTTTTCTAACTTGAGGGAGTTTCAGTTACTACTGTGAAATAAACTAAACAGTTAGAGGCTCTAGATCGACTCGCAAGTAAAATGCATTTTGCTTTTCCTCTTGTGGTCATCCAGTGAAGATAACTTGTAAATGAAAATGCTCGGATGGAATGTGGGAAGTATTGATAAGTGTTTTAAAATGATCAATATTCAATGCCCATGTACGCTGAAGTGAGTTATTGTGAAGGTTTTGATATGTGAAGGACAGCATGCACTGATGTGCACTAACCACTTGGGTCCATAGATACAGTGATGTACGTATCTTCAAATGTTTTGATTATCGGGTACGTTGCAGTTTGGGAAGCGAATTTGACATTCTGTTATGTTGCCTTTTAAATGATATTCCCATTGGACTATGGTTGTGCAAAACAATTACAAAATAGACTGTACTGAATAGCTGCCATCTTGTAGGGCAGTTTCTTTGTTCTGTGAGGACCTGCATGGTTCCACATTAAGTGCTCTCATCGTTGACCATTTTAAACAAAAGTTACCCTACAAGATGGCAGCTGTTTGATAAGGCCTATAGTTGAAAGAACTTTCCACCTCATTGTTTCAAAGGATTCCATGTACATGTATCTCTATTTCTTATGGAAATAACGAGATATTGCACCCCTGAATACAAACAACTGATAAACTGCTCTTGTCAATTTAAAATAGAATCATATGCACCCTCACAGACTCCTACATTCTCCATCCATCAGAATGTCAACACTTGATAAAGGAAATTGTCAACACTTGTGGACTTACATGTAAATCTAACACTTCATAGGCCATTAGCTGTGTTGTACTTGACATTGGCATTGCCTGTAACTCATTTGTAGTTTCCCAGGGTCAGATAATGTCCATTGGAATTTTACTATCGGGGAAATCGGTAGTTCTGCATGAAGTGGCATGATATAGACTCTTGAGTTTCATTGGGCTGAAATATGAGGCTACGTACAAGATACTGACGTACGCATGCAACACATGGGCAGTAGAGCGCGACTTTTAAATTGACTCTGATTCATGCTTCAGTGATCTGTCAAATTAGAGAGTGTCAAACTTGTCTCTCTTTTTTTAAGGGATTAGAGTGTTCTTTGTTAACTGGGTGAGATTAAAATGTGTAAAAGTCGGTGGAAAAGTTGAAATTTATTTGGGGTGTGGGGTGGATAGGAGGAAAGGGTGTGGTCTGGGGCAACTTCATTCCCATGGTCTATGTGTAGTACCTGGTAGGATAATTTTTTTCATGATAATTTCATAGTGCCATTTCACTACAGTATTAGGAAAATGTCATTGCAACTACATGCACTTCAATTTGTGGATATGGGGCAGGCTGTGGATGAAGTGGGCATGCATGGTTCCATTTGAATGTAAACTTGCTCACAAAAAATAGGATTCAACATTTTTCCCAAAAATTCCTACATTTTTTTCTGTCTTGAATTTTTTTCTGTTTTCTACGGTAAATGATATAATAGATTGAGGCATATATAATCAGTGATAACATAAAGTTGTAAACTCGTCAGGTACGCCTTATTCTGTCTTTTAAAAAGAAAAGGAAAAACAAACGGGAAAAAAAGGTGAATTAAAAAAAAAGGAAATTTTTTAAAAATGTTTGATTAAGTCAATATTATTTTTTGCTGCGTGTGTGGCCAAATGATTGGAAGCTATAAAATCTTGATAAGTACGTCAAACATCTTCAAATGAAAAATGTCCACCTACTCAAACTAAGAATTTATTCCCATAAAACATAGATTTTGTTCTGTGTAAAATTCAGACTCAACTTAACTGAACAATTGAGCTTCTTTTCTTTAGCTTTTGGTTTAATTGAGATTTTGTTGTATGCTGTTTGACCGAAACAGATTTCTGAGCTTTATGTATAACAAGTAGGCTATACAGTTTCTATCCCAGAGTACACAAAGATGAACAACCTTGTACGCTGTCTTAACTTTAAAAAAATGACGATGCATAAATTCTCACTGGAATTGTAGCTTATGCATAAATTTGCGCTTCTCCAAGAATGGGGCAGTGCTCCTGACAGTTTTGATTTTCCTGAACGCATCTCAATTTATTTCCCCATTTTCTTTTAATGTTCCCAAGAGAATTAATCTGGTTTTTGATGACTCTATCAGGGTAGGTTTAGGACCCTGCATAAAGGCTTGAAAGAGCATCCCTGTATGGCCGGTAGATCTAAAGGTTGTGACAGCAATGGTTTATTTTCTGAAAGGATTTGTGAAGCAGGAAGCATTTGGTGACACCCAACATTCGATCCGTTAATGGAATAGAGCGTCCTGTGTCTTGGCAACATAGGAGGCGTGGGGTGGTTGACTTGCAGAGTTTATTATGTCTGTGTAATACCGAGTGCAAGGGACAAAATTCTCTTTGTTGGGGGAGAACAAAAGAGCTCATTCACTTGCTGAAAGCAAGAATATTATGCATAGAATATTTTTTGAATTACTTGGAACATTATCATGACTCCAGGCTAAGTGCAAACAAAGAGAAGGTAAATTTTCATTTCGAGATTTGGAGATGATAAGTTAATAGCCTATGCTTTTTTACAGATTTCTTGGGATTTAATTCAACAAAAAATCCAACCTTTGCTATGTACAGTCATGGTACAGTATTGCTTTTCACTGTTACTGCTATAGATACCGTACATGTCTCTCAATTTGGCACAAGGTTGAAAATGTTCAAGACTGAAATATTGCTTTTTTCTTTCGAAGAGTTGGGATCTCTGTTGCAACATCTTTCTCATGATAGGTCCTTAGCCAGTCTCTATATTTTCTACAGATATTTTCATGGTAAGTTAAGTGTGCCATTAGTCTGTCCGATCTGGTTCCTCTTTTCAGGGTGTTTGATGAGCATGAGACCAGAGGCTTTCTGCCTGTTATCACCCGATACACTCCAGATTTGCCGAGATGTACATGTTATGGTAGAACAAAGAGTTATTCAAACAGCTTTTTGTCCACGTACTGCATCTCTTTGGAACTTCTTGCATGGTGCATCTTTCCCTCCATCCTAATAGAGGGATATTAATTTCTACCTTCTGCAGTCTTCTTGAGTTATTTTCATCTTTGGATTTCTTCTTGTGTCCGCATTGGACTTGTTTTTCGGGAGGTTTTACCGAGACGGTGGTAAAATGAAAAATGGCTACATTTTACTGCTGTCTGCATTTGGACTTTTTGACACAATAAAATTTTACAGAGACCGTGGGAGAGCATGCGCAGTGTCCCTTCGCAGTTTGACCTTCACAGCCCGGACGTATGCTTCCAGAGCGCTTTTACCAACTCGCTGTTTCCGCATTTTATTTTTCGTCTCGGGAAAAGTTCCCTGGTCAATTTTCCTGGGCAGACGTTAGCCAGGAAAAGTAACCGCTAGACTCGGGGGAAAAGTTACTCAGAGGAAAACGTCCTGGGCTGTCCGCATGGGACTTAAAATGGGAAAAGTACCCATCGTCTCGGTAAAATTTCCCAAAAAAGTCCAATGTGGACTGGGCTTTAGCCAGAGTGGCTTTAGCCTTGTTTGGGGTGAACTTGCATAAAAACAAAACACAAGAACCCCCAAGATTTCTGATTTGTTTTTCTTCTACTGGTTAATCCTAGATGTACCTATTCCATTTGTTGTTAGGTGCCCTTTGTAGCTTTTGAAATTTCTTTTTTATCTTTTTTGCATATTCTCCCATACCGGTAGATGTTCGATTTTCTATTGGTGATGCCCTGTGTAAATCCATGCTTACTTCAGAACAGCAAATCGCCAAGCGCTTTAATGAAACCTCTCTACCATGTAACACTTATATTTTAATAAAACTTGATGCATTACAATTGTTAACGTTATCTTTTCATGCCCTGTCAATCTTTTAGTGATGATTCATCCACGAATCTAAGTTAAAATCAACTGGTTGGAGCTTGGACCGAGTGCAGTAGATTTCACTCAATCTTTTTCCCCTCAAACAATGATGCAATTTACGATGTACATCTTCAGAAACCATCTCTCTCAGAACCGCGCCAACAGCCCATGTTGGTTTAACAATTAACCTGATTAACTCGGGCTTTCAAACTGTCCATTCAATTTCAGTCATGGATATTGACTTGGAAGGCTGAATCTTGTTCCTTGACGGATTTCGTTTGGAAGGCTCACCGTGTGTCATCAACTTCTAAGTGCTTTGACACGTCTTTTTATTATCATGATTGCTTATGTAATTTATTGTGGATTACTAACGTTGTGTTTACACTTAAAACAGCAAAGGTGGATATAGACGGGGTGTTTTTATTGCAACTGTAAATATATCTGAAAGCTTGCTGTGTTTACCGTACGCTTGCCGTGTTTACCGTACGCTTGCCGTGTTTACCGTACACATTCAGCTTCAGTTTGCCTTTGCAGCCTCCAAAGTCACCGCTCATTGTGCATGCAGTCCATCTGTGTGCTGTTTTGTGTTGTGTAACTGGTGCCTGATTCGTCAGATAAATCTACCACACACCGTGCACTGCACAAGCTCCACCCCATGATCAAATTGCCGAATTTGTCAGCCTGTTTACACTTGTTCTTGAGCTCGGGGTCGAACACCAAGCTCGGGATCAGCTCCGGATCACAAACTGAGAGTAAATGCTCTCGGAACCAAATTGGCCCCGGATCAGACTGGCCCCGAGATTTTGGTCTTGCGTCGGCGGGTCAAACCCCGAGCTCGGGATCAGTTTGCGGTTAGATAAGTAATTAATCTTACCGCATCCGCTGCGGGGGAAAAGCCTGTTCAACCTACATGTAGTAATTGTACTCCTACCTAAAAAAAGGCCTTTTCACACTACCCAATTCCGACCCGGGTAACTTTCTACCCGGGTAGCTGCAAATAACCTGGATAAAATTTAACCCAGAGTTTTGTTTCACACGTCAAATTTTAACCAGGAGAAACACTTACCCTGGTCGTCTCTTACACGGGTCACTAGCGACCCTTTCCCCACTGAAGTCATGCACGCGTACCTACCCGGGTACACCGACCAGGGGAGGGGTGGGGGGAGAGGGGGAGGGGGTGGTGCACAAGGGGGAGCACAACACTTATTTGGGGGCACATGTGCACCCTTTGGCGACACTCCTGCTTTACCCTCCGGCTTAACATGCCAATACTCTGTGAGATACTGATCAGAACATATTCAACATGATGCCACTGCATTTACAGTGTGAAATTTTACTTGAACCAAGCCTCTTATTTCCTATCCGCAATTCAATTTGAATGCACTGCACGTGTGTACACTTACTGCTCATGTTTCTGTTTGCACAAAATGTTTCAGACCCTAAGTGATAGGCCATTATCAATCCATCTAAAAGCATTTTCCAATCAACTGCAAATATAATTCAGTAAAGCCGTGGCACAATGCATAAAATGACGCCTAATAAGTTGACTTTCAACAAGTCTGTGGCAGACAGTTCATATTACCGTATAGCACGCACGATGAGGTGCATCCTTAATGACTTTTCCAGTTTGCTCATTGCGAAGCCTGCCATTCGTTATCCTAAATGCTCCGGTATTTAATTACAGCAGCAAAGTTCTGTTGCCAGTAATCAAGTGCTCTACCTTGGCAGAATCCTTGGCGTTATTGCTATAGAATATTTGTGGGCCTATAGATCTGAAGATGAGAGTAGAACTCAATACTAATTAAACATTTCAAGGATTTGGTTTGGTATTTTTAATCAGTGAAATAGGCAAGGGAGCTGGATATTTATTGTTAATTTGGGTTTATTATTTTAAAATAAATCTTGTCAAGGAATAGGCCCTACCTGTTTCTTTATCTAGAATTCAATAAAGCCTGTTTTTCCCTGCTCTTCTACCGGTAGTTCAGCCTCAGATTGTCAAACATAGAGGTGAACACACTGGGTTACTTCCAGTTGAGTTATTGGTTTGGTGTCACGGCTGAGCGGTCTGCCATAAATTGCCTCTCTCTACCCAAAATTGGGATGAGAAAAAAATATGTGTTTATCGGAATTTGGACCTTATACCTCTGACTCACCGGGCAGACGCTCTACCAACTGAGCTATAAGGCACAGTGGTATACTACCTCAGTGGTATACTCCCTCTCTGTATACCCATGAAAAAATGGGTACCTGCAACAGTAGTAAAGGTGCTGTTTGATTAGCGTCAATTGGTTGGCAGTCAGTTGCTGAGTATTGGCAACCAAAACCAGTCGCAGACCATGCAGTCTCCCACCCTTGAACATCCGATAAGGACAAGAAAAACCTCCCCAATTTGGTCGCCGGGAGGTGAAACCTCCCAGTGACCAAAATGTTTTGAACAATTATGTTTTAAACAAAAAATCAAATGGACAAAATGCGCTTGAACACCATTGCAGTACTACAGTTAAACTTTAATTATTTTAATTACCAGCCCAGCCTTGTGCATAGTCTAAGTCTTGGTTTGAAAACCCCAACATCAACCCCCAAATGTCTACTGTAAAGCCTTAATGTTACTGAAGTCTTAAGATTTACCATAGCAAGCAAAAAAAAAAGAAATTTTTCATCTTTGACAAGCCTCATCTGCCTCCATGTACTGGCTCCACAGAGCGAATCTTGCTGCTATTATTAGCATGGCGTGGTATTTGCAAATGTCTTCATTCAAGCATTTATATCCAGTTGTTGCCAGGTCCAGCGTTGAGCAATAGACCCCATCCATCACGTTTGTACTTGAATGTGAAAGCGCATGCAACAACACCCAGACAAGCCACCGGCCATCTCATATTTCGTATTGATTACCTTGCGTGGTGATTACCCAATACTGCGTAATAAAGGTCAGATCTCAGGATGTGTGATACCCCTCTGTGCATACCTACTCATATGAAGTCCTTCGGTGTCTTGATTTTACTCGGAGGGAAGATGCGAGGTGTGATATGGCTTTAGTTTTGAGAAGGGTCGGGGTAATTTCTCACATGAGAAGTGATGAAGCAGTGGTCCTTTCCTGTACATTTATAATCTGTACATGTCACCATGATAGATACCATGTCATGTTTTAAGGGTAGATTCACACACAGCGTTTTCGCTCGTTGTCGGTTTCAAAAAAAGTGGCGTGGTGGGAAATTGGAGTGACACGAAGCACTGAAAATTGCATGATCAACTTGTGCGTAGTGTTTTTGTGATTCTGTGATTTTCAATCCAAATTCCTTCTACACCGCTTTTTCTGAAACTAAGGGTTCCGTGTAATTATCCACTAGCCATGTAAGTCCGCATTGGACTGTAAGCATTGTAATTCTGACAGCTTTTAGCAGTTGATGATGGTTAACTTTCATGTCTTTAATTTCTATCTCACTTTCTGCATACGTATGGATTTATTTGACATGGTCACATTTGTACTCGGACTGTTGTTGTTCAAAATAAAAAAGCGAGTTCCACGTCTTTGTTTCCTTTCTGCGCATTATACTTTGTGCATACATGTACTCGGAAATCACTGAAGTTACTTTTTGTGTTGAAAATATATTGGTGGTACTCATCAATTTCATTTCTGGTGTTTTATTTCAACTTGATCTTTTCATTAAAAACCACTGTGCTTCTCGAACATTGTTCATTGATTTATTTTTACTCGGGTTCTGCGAAAACACGCTTTTTTCATATTGGTCACCGATCTTTCCATTTGTTTGTGTTGTGTTTCAATTGAGCTACTAGTCCGGTTCACTATGTCCATTTTTGTTAGTTCGTTTTTTTTGGAGATTAGGTAAACTATACATTTTTGAAAACTCCATGGACCAACCAATCAGAAAACACATGTTTCCATTTTCCCGAAGGCCTGTAAGGCGGCCATCTTGGATTGTCCAAAATTGCCACCTGAAAGTCGGGATTTCGCTTGTTGTATGTACACTCTGTGTCGGCCTTTCTGATTTGTTAAATTTAACTGGTCAGTTATCCAGGTGTTGTCTGCAATGGAAATTTGTACACGTACAGGTCTGTCACTTGCTGATTTTTTTGGTAAAGTTCAGAATATCCATCCAGTACTACAGGGCCCTATGTAACACAATTAACAGGAAAACCTAATTGGAATCATTTTGAATTTCAAACATGCCTCAAGTTGAGTTGCCACTGTCTAGAACCACTGGTTGTTTTTCTGTTGATCTGAACCATATTACAATTTCTCCATTATCAATCTGGCTTAAGATCTGTCAGCACATTGACTTCAGCAGATAATTTGATAAGATGCTAGATTATCTGGCATGACATTTAATTCCCACATGTCCACTTGCTACCATGCAAGGTCTTGACTCAACAAATATGAAATCTGAAATTGATTTTTCAGATTCGTGTTTGCCCAAAACGGAATCCAATCAAAATTTCTGCCTGGCAGAACTATTTTTAATAACTTTGGTTATTAAAGCTCAAGTGCCATTTTGTCTTGGCGAAGATCATTTCGGGGCAAAAAAGACAAACAAATCTGCTTGTGATTTTTGTAGCATGATTATCAAGAGACAAAAATGACAATATTTAAGATAAATTGAAAAAAAAATTTCCAGTGAATAATAATGTTGAAGTAAGGAATTGTTGCGTTCGTCCAAACGTGGAAGTAATTTTGCAATTCACGATGCGGTATGCACTACATACAAAGTGCGTTTCCCGAGAACACTCTAAATATAGCGTGCTCGGGCGGGACTCGAACCCACGACCTCCTGCATTCTAGGCAGACGTCTTAACCACTCGACCACCGAGCATGCCGATGGCGAATGGCGGGTTCGATGGTCCTACAATGGGCGACTGTAATTTACATGAAGTGGGGTATTATTGCGTCGGTCCAAACAATGTTAAGTGGAAGTTTGCCCATTCACGACGCGGTATGCAGGAGGTCCTTCCCGAGTACGCTATAAGTTTTTAGCATTTTCCCTGGGAACGCACTTGATATAGTGCATACTTCCACTTAAAGGCATACATGATTGGTATCTCGAAAATCAGAAATGTTCACAGATTTACGCCTCACTTACACAATATAAACATGATGACCGTAGAAAACTTCCCCTGAAATGGTTTTGTCTAAAGTGCTATAGTCTTTGAGAAATGAGTAAAACAATGAGTTTTCGTCTCATGAGACGAAAATTCAATTCGCTCCAAAACCATTTCTCCCAAGTGCCATGTCGCCCCTAAACCACTTCGCCCGAGTGCCATTTCGCCCCAAATCACTTCGTCCAAACACTACATCGCCCAAATGCTAATTCGCCCCAAAACCACTTCGTGTACAGGCCGTGGTTCAGGGCAAAATGGTTTTGGGGCGAAATAACTGCAAACCCTTTTTTGACTGTTTTCTCAAAAGTTAGATGAAGTACGGAGCTGGTTTTTGCTCAGGTTGGTTTTAATCATGTATATCTTCAATCACACATGGAGATAAAACTATTTGTAACAGTTTACCAATCATGTATACTATCTTTAACAATAATAATGTTCCTAGAACAAAATTGAATGGTGCACGTGTAATTCCGAAATTAAACTGTTTTAAAACAAAACAAGTGCGATACTGACCAGGTAAACCTACCCCCATGGTATCTCAAAATTAGAAGTCCCTGACAACTTGCGTTATTCATTCTGTCGCATGGTCATAAATGAGCACGGGCACATAGGTCTTAGCTGTATGTAGACCGAACATACTGTAAATTATACAAATGTTCATTTTTCATTTTAGGAATAATTCATCACTAGTGGCTAACCAGTAATTAATTACTCCAAAAACCAATGACAGGTCCATACAGTATGCACCCCTTCATTTATGACAACCTAATGATGTAATACCATATCCTGTGTTTCATCGTTAAGCTTATAGTCATTGCTTGTGGGGTTGTGGGGGCGCAAAGATTAAAATAAAAGACCAGAATTTATTTATGACGGAGGCCGCCGGACTGGAGCCAGTACACGATGTATTAATAACTCAGTCACGCCAGACAAAACCTGATTACGGATGCACTATGATTTGCATGAATGGACTTGGCAAACTAGAACATCATCCCCTACAAACACTACATGTACATGTAAGCGCTTTTTTACCGAGAGCTGGCACGTTCTTGGAAGATTAATGTTGTATGTTTTGATGTCGTGGCTCATTAAAGGAGAGGGGAATTGCTTTACTTGACCAAGATTGGTGCCATTTTCTAATAGATGTATACTATTTGGATGTCTCGCTGACAGTGATGTGCTAAACTCGTGTGTTAAAGTGCAGTGACATTTTCGTACTTGCGCGTTCATGTGGACTGTTTGTGGAACATTTTTGGGTTGCCAGGCTCCCACAGAATTGTTTCATGTGGCACATTAAAGCGTACATGTAATGGTAGACATATGGGGATGGGGCAGGAAAATCCAAGAGAGATGTACATGTAGGCATCCCTGCCCTGCTGATCTCTCTCTCATCATACCAAATATCGTGTTTGTTACTATGCTCCGTTGTGCTCCCATGCAACACTGAGAGAAAAAAAATGGGTTGTACATGTAGTACAGCTCAGGTGCCTTATACCGGGTACATGTAGCTCAGCTGGAAGAGCGTCTGCCCATTGAGTCACAGGTCTCTGGTTCAAATCCCAATAAGGCCCACACAATTTTTCCTCTCATCCTAAGTTTCACGTGAGATACAAGTGTGATTCGAATTTGTAATAACCCTCAGCCCTAACTTTCCATTCTCCAACTCCCTCCCCCTATAATTATTTTATTGATCTACCCATAATATTGTACACAACCAAGATCCTTCGTAACTGAATAAAGAACAGTATATACCGTATGCCCTGGAGAGTAATTCCTACTTGAGAAATATTCTGTGACCAGTCGTAAATTTTTTTCCAACCACTATAATGCTGATATAAAAAATTCAGGACCAGTCCTAAATAATGCACAACCGTTGGCGAAAAATTTATGGCCAAGAATCTTTCTTGGGCCAGCCTGGCTTCGGACCTTTCTGACTTGAATGATAAGAAATAAGATGACACAGTTTTAAATAAGTTCACAGAAAATTTGATTGAATGGAAGTTCACACTACACCTTTAGCTACACCTGTACCATCTGCATCTGAAGTACATGTGGCTTTTCACACTTGATATACCAGTATATGGGGTTGATGCAGAGTTTATAGACCAGGTTGTAAACAAGCCATGTTAACATGCCTCTACCCCAACATAGGTTTCACTCCGTGTAGAAAATGATAACTACACGTAGTGTGAAATGACCGGGTTAAACATAGTGTTGCTTTTCTTTTGGGCTTATAAAGGCCCAATGTATCATTTGCAAAACTTTTTTTACGGATTCTTGGAATAAGGGCATAAGAAATTTTAAGAAGAATGTCACTAAACTATCCTGCAGAAATGTTAGCTGCATGTATACGGCAGATGCAGCAATGCTTCAGGCCTTCAGTAAACCTTTAAAATCTATGCATAATTTCTGTGTTATGTGTAATGGCGAAAAATGTTGTGCGCAAAATATTTTAAAAACACACACGTGTTCTTGCACAAAGTACCATTTTGCACAAAGTGCCATTGCTATCCACACTTTGAGTAAGATTTTGCTTGTGAACTCATGAAATAACATTTTAGGTGATTGCAAATTATATAAAGTACTGTAGTTTTTTTTACAGATTGTGCTAATTTTTAAAGTAATGAGCCAGAAAAGCATTTTTTTCTCCTCAAAAAATCTAAAAAAGTGAAAAAAAGTGTCTGCGACTATGGTTTGCTTGGAATGCATATGAGCTACATGTACAAATGTAATATCAAACCCGTATCTCCAGGGATCTAATATTTGCATTTCATATTTTTTTGAGTCTTGGTTAATATGAAACCTAATGTTCAGTCAACAGCACCCTGACACGCAGCCTCCCCATGATTGAATGTCAGATAGTGTGTTGATGGAAAACCTTCCCCCACAGAAACATTTACACTTCATCGTTGAAAGGCAGTCCATCATAAATTTAATTCCATGTTCTGGAGAATTCTTACAATATTTTATTAAATGCAAGATAAACGGTATTTTGGTCAATTTGTTTTTTTGTTAATATTTTTTTCTGAATGGCAGTGATATCTGAAAAAGTCAAACTTAAAAAACTAAAAACTAATGCCTAGCGTACATAGACATTGAAACTGGAAGCAACTCAACTGATCAGTTACTGTCGATGTGTGCGTAGCGCGCTCATCGACGGCAACTGATCAGTTGCGCAACTAGCGGCAACTGAGAACATCGACACAGCAATTCGGTAAAGCCTAGAGTACATTGCCCTTGCAACTGGAAGCAACTGTTGCTTTCAGTTGCTGTCAATGTGCGCGCATGTATTCAGACGTACACGTGCAACTGACAGCAACTAGTTGCAACTATGCGTACATCGACGCAACTGACCGCAACTAGTTGCCAGAAAGTACAATGTAGAACATGAGCAACTCGCGGCAACTGGGATTTTTCCAGTTGCCAGTAGTTGCAAGTACGCGCACATCAACCTTTTTGAGCAACTGATCAGTTGCTCCCAGTTGCTGCGAGTTGCTTCCAGTTGCCGAAAACGCCAGTTGCCACTAGTTGCTTCCAGTTGCCACTAGTTGCTTCCAGTTGCAATGTCGATGTACATTGTACGCTAGGCTTTAGGCTTACAGCTTCTGAACACAGACTCAGCTCAGCTCCAAACATCGGCATTGATTACAGCATTCCCCTCCCACTCACCCCATCCACCAGCCTGTTGAATGTCATCTTATCCTCCCACTCCAATCTTGTAGTACTTGCTGAAGCAACTGAACCAACACACTCGGAGTTTGATCATGGAGCAGTGTAAATCTCTTCTTGTGATCAATGCGAGGTGTAGGAGATACCGCAGAAGATGGGGTTGTTTTTGCCTCACTGCATGTATAACATACCGTACCATATGGGTTGTTTCATCAAGCTGGTGCACAAAATACAGTGATGTCCATTTATAGTATAAGTTAATTGCATTGAACTATGAGGGCCCAATATACACGTTCATGTATATCATTTACAAAATACAACTTTTATAGATTCTTGGAATCGGTGTTGTAGGACTCGAGTCTGGTCGGAAGTCCGGACTCAACTCGAGTCACAATTTTTGTAACTCTTACTTGACTCGAGTCACATTGGAAAATGACTCGTACTCGGACTCAACCATAATGACTCGGACTCAACCATAATGACTCGGACTCGAACATGGTGACTCATGAGTTACATATTTCAAAAAGGAAAAAAATATACATACATGTATTCACACACTTAATGCAGGATTCTTGAGAAAAAAAAACAGTACGGCACGTGAGTTATGTACACTGCCCCACCAGGCCGGCAAGAAGCGCACGAGCACGTTATCATTTCACATACATGTGTATTGTGTGAACGAAACTACATGTATATGTAGCAGATTCAGTTTCATTTTGGCGAACAAGTGACTCATGACTCGGACTCTGACTCGAGGCTAATGACCTGAGACTCGGACTCGGCGCTAATGTCTCGAGACTTGGACTCGATATTGGTGACTCGACTACAACACTGCTTGGAATATATAAGGGCATAACATGCGGTAAAGAAGAATGCTGGTAAACTAGTCTGCAGAAATTCATGTGCTTCTAATGTATGTATGTATTTCCGTGGCTGCAATGTTGCACTGCAGGCCCTATTGACAATTGACAAAATAACTGAAATAATCAGGTATATAAACACAATCAAGTACAAGTAGATAAAGGGTGAATGACTGAGCTGCTTGTCAATGTGACTGATTTTGGTCACAAGAGGGCTCACTTCATTCTGCACGTCTTGTGCTGAGTTTTCTTTTTCAAGCATGACCAGTTGGCGAAGTATATGCAGTTGTAATTGGATGGGAATTTCGGATAACATTTTTTTTTATGGGAAGGTATGTCTGTGTGTGTATTTGTAGTTTAGTATATGGAAATGTTCTAAATATAAAGTAACGAACACAACATCTGGTATGGTGCCTATAATCATCATTGAAATGAAACAGCCAAACTTGGGATGAGAGAAAAATCGTAAGGGCCTTATCGGGATTCGAACCCGAGTCCTCTGACTCACCGGGCAGAGGTCAGTGATTTTGATCATTGGCTTCCATTTTCTGGAAAAAAAGAAAAGAGGTTTGCAGTTTGAAACCCAGATATAGTACATTTCTCGTATGTGCTCCATCCTTTGGATGGGAAGTAAGGTTTATGATGGTGTGCAAAATCTCACATCACCACTTAGCAAGAAAAGGGTAGCCTAACAAAGCCCAAGTTTATTAATTTTCTTTGTGCAAATTTCAACATGAATGTATGTTTTTCCTTCCGTGTTGTTTTCATGTAGATCTACACAGACTGGGCCAATCATTTCTTGGAGAAGGCGGGACGTAAGAATCTAATAGCAGACCTACAGGTTGACATCACCAATGGGGTGCTTCTGGCTCAAGTGATTGAAGCTGTCAGTAAGTATCACTCACTGCCCCACCCTCCCCACACCTATGATGTGGGGATTGTGATATGAAAGCTAGCCTTTCACCTAATTTGCCTAATTTCATGAAGGATGCCTGCTTATTACTATTAGCAAAATAAAACTTTTTACAGATTCGTGGAACAAGAATGTAACATTTAAGAAAGAATGTTGATAAACTAGCCTAAAGAAATGTTAGCTACATGTACTTACATGTAGATGCATCAATGCTTCAGAAAACCTTGAAAATATATATATGAATTTTGGGTACAAGTGAACGGTAAAAAAGTCCCGTGCACAGGACTTTTTTAGAAACCCACCTTCGGTTGTAAATTTCCAGCATGAAATACTATTTTGGATGGAAATTAATTCTTGTGGTGTTTGTTACCATTGCTATCAACACTTTCAACACTTTGAGTAATAAACATGCTAACTTTGAGTAATAAACATGCTAATAAGCAGGCATCCTTCATGAAATTAGGCACATGTCAACTCATGAAAAACAAAATTGGGTCATTGCAAATGATACAATGGGCCTTTAAAACTCTTCTTAATTTTCTTTTCCTGCTAAATTTCAGTCGATGAAAGGGTACCGAATATCAACCCTGGTCCTCGCACGGCTAATCAGATGGTAAGTTTCTTTCAAAATTACTGTTTATTATGTGTGTGGACTAAAACAAGAGAACCATTTTGGACAAATAATGGCAAAAAATTGTAACAGCAACTCCAACATTAAAAAGCCAGTCATTTACAATAAAATCTCGTTATAACACCCCCTAATATCGAAGCTAATATTTTGCTCTCTGGATTAAAGGCTCCAATTAGTTTGGAGTTTACTATAACAATTTTTTGGTCACACAAGAACAAGCCCTTTGGCAAAATTTTGTCACAAGAGGGCGCTATAACTGGTATTAGTGTGCTCCTGGTGAACAATTTTGCTGGAGGAAAAAGGATGGATGCCATCTGTCGTGAGTGAGTCATTGGCTACGGTAGGCTTTCTTTGGACTGTAGAGGGCTCACTTCAATGTATGCATTTTACGTGGCTTGCATAAATGTACAACCATTATTTATACATGTAGGTCGTGTGTGAAATTTATTACTGAATAGGCTGTGCTAAATTACTAAAGAACATTGGCATGCAAAATGATATATGCATTTTTAAAATATTATTTTCTGAAGGGAAATATATGGAATTTGGTATTTAACAGACGACATTCTCCAAGACGTTTGGTTATAAACGTGAACATGGACATTAAACCATGGAGCTCCTTTTTATAGCTCCATGATTAAACACACTTGAGATGATTCAAATTTTAGAATGAATGGTCAAGAATCTCATCACAATTTATTATATTTCTAAATTTAAGTAGAAGGTCAGATCTATTGTATGTTATTGTATTACACATACCCATAACTATATTTGTTGTGCATGAAATACTATCCATAGTATTGATACACAATAATGAAGCATTTAGGACTAAATTTAAATAACAATACTATTTAAATATTCCATTTAAATATTTGATTGAATGTTGAACATTAATTTCATGGCGCTGCTAAGCACAAAAATTTGCTTAGCACAGGATTTGTTTGCTTTATTTTGCAAAAATGGATTGCCAGCCAAATTCGTAAGTGATGTGTATTGAAAGGTATTCTCCTACTCTTGCGAAGAACACAAGTTGGTGTATCATTTTGGCTTGTAATCCATTTTATAAAGCAAATAAATCCTGTGCTAAACAAATTTTTGTGCCTAGCAGCGCCATGAAATTGGCCCCTGCTCATAATTTTGTGCATACATTTAAAATCCAACAATAGTGTTGTACATGTACTACCTGTAATGCAGAACTTTATTCTACAAAGAAAGGAATTAATTATGCACACACATTATTTTACTTCAGACAATTTCTTTCTCGTAGCAACATACAGAACATATGTATGTTGCAAAGAAGAATAATTTTCTCTGTGCAGTTATTCATCAAATGCATTTGCGACTTTCAATATCGTTGAACCATTATTATTTCATTGTCGATCGAATATTCAAATACTTGATTATTTATTATTTGCCATAGCCCTGGGTGCTTTCTGCTGAAATTAAAAGAAAATTAAGCGTGTATGCTGTGATCAACCTAATTATGTTGTTATTTTTATTTACTAGTTCTGTGCATTAAAATAAAAACACCAACAATTTCAAGCATTACTATATTAATACATTTTTACAATTTCTGGCATTGTTGGAAAACATGATTTTTGTTTTATTTTTATTTAAGGCCTAGCTTACTCAGGGCATTCTTAAAAGAAGGTACATGTAGGCCTACTATACTTAAAGATAGTATACATGATTGGTAAACTGTTACAAATAGTTTTATCCCCCTGTGTGATTGAAGATATGCATGATTAAAACCAACCTGAGCAAAAACCAGCTCCGTACTTCATCTAACTTTTGAGAAAATAGGTTTGCAGTCATTTCACCCCAAAACCACTTCGCCCTGAACCATTTTGCCCTGAACCACGGCCTGTGCACGAAGTGGTTTTGGGGCGAAACAGCATTTGGGCGATGTAGTGTTTGGACGAAGTGATTTGGGGCGAAATGGCACTCGGGCAAAGTGGTTTGGGGGCGAAATGGCACTTGGGCGAAATGGTTTTGGGGCGAATTGAATTTTCGTCTCATGAGACGAAAACTATTTATTTTGCTCATTTCTCAAAGACTATAGCACTTCAGACAAAATCATTTCAGGGGAAGTTTTCTACGGTCATCATGTTTATATTGTGTAAGTTAGGCGTAAATCTGTGAACATTTCTGATTTTCGAGATACCAATCATGTATACTGCCTTTAATATGGAAAGAAATGTTTAGCCCTAAGGAGAAGAATGAACCTGCACATTGTAATTATTGGTAGCTCAGGGAAACAGAGTTATTGAATTTTCCCAAATACATCAGGCTGTGGTATCAACTTACATTCAGTATGGAATTTCTCAATCAATATTTCCATTTTTTGGGGGGGTCTTAGGAAATAAAACAATGGATTTTATATGTAATAAGCTCTGAAACTTACACAAATGTAAGAAAAAATGCATTTGGTACAATTTCATATGAAGACAAAAAATTCACAAAGGAGAAACAAATCATAAAGGTGTGTATCTGTTAAACAATTTGTCTGAGAGAATTTTGGTGCAATATGCATTATTTTGGCCATTGCAAGAGGGAACATCACTTAGCATAGTATCTACGTAACACAACATTGCTGAAGGCGGGAAAATTATCAGAATAAATGACAGTTAATGTCGATAGGTTTTTAATATTGTGTATATATCACACAGCACCAAGTGTCTTTGATAATGAAATTTTGGCCAAATTATGCCCTCTCGGCAGGTGAAGACAGTAAAAGTAAAGTGACTGGGGCGAATTTGCCTTATAGGGCGAGGGTATGCATTCCACTCAATTTGAGCTCAGTCGTACGAGAGATATGTGCGTGCCACAGTAATGGAGAATCTTGAACAGACAATGCTGCATGTACACATGTACGTGGGCTTGTTTGACAATAGCTCAAAATCTGTATGCCATTGTGACTATTTTTACACTGACTTTTAAATTGAATTAATGGCAAGCAACGTTCTAAAGCTGTATTGAATATTTCATAAGCTCACAATTTTTTTTTCTGAATTCTCAAGAAATTGTATTTGGATAGAAAAATAAGAAATGAATGCACGTAGGAGAATTTAAAAAAGCCAGGATTAAAAGTCGAGAATGATGGAGAAAAATAAAGGATAAAGAAAATGAAATGGTATCTGAAAATATATTAAAATCTTAGTACATTTTAAATAACTCCAGAACCCAATATTTAAATCAAACCAATAATAAATTCCTTTAAAAAATGTAACAATAGAATTTACTATGTTTAACAGCCTGTTTACACTTGATCCCGAGCTCGGGGTCGAACACCGAGCTCGGGATCAGCTCTGGATCACAAACTGAGTGTAAATGCTCTCGGGACCAAATTGGCCCTGGATCAGACCCCGCGATTTTGGTCTCGCGTCGGCAAAGGGTCGAACCCTGAGCTCGGGATCAATTTGCGGTTAGGTAATGGCGGGAAAGCCCGCGAAATTCAAGCGGCCTTGTAGTGCACACATGAACTTTGACTGCAACTTCTGGCACCGCGCTTGAGATCAACTACAGAATGTAAACGCAGCACTCTGAATTAATCATTGCGGTTAACACTGATGCATTCTTATCAGGGGATCAATCTTGATCCCGAGCTCGGGACCAGTGTAAACACGGTCTAACTCAAGTCCCTGCTCACTCTAACATTTAACTTATTTGCTTTCAGAGGGTTACGTTTATGAGATTACACTATGTATGACAAATGTATGAAATGTATGACAAATGTATGACAAATGTAGGTTTTAATTAACATACAATACAAATTTAGGGCAGAGCAACAGAAAATAAGAGCAATTTAGTGTAACGCTCATACATGTAAGTGCCAGTATATTATACGTACTGTACAATGCCAGTCGTTAATATGCACCTATGTGCATGCATAATTGATTTTTCTTGCACATATCTATAAGGTGACGAATTAAATTCAACTTGGCACGACGTTAGCACAGCAGTGGCTTCAAACGTCAAACTTAATTTCAAACTCCCAGTCGAGCTTAAATACATCCAACATGGCGGATGAGTATTGTGCACATCATGGACGTTGTACACGTGCCAAATGGCTTCAAACGTCCTGCTTGTGCCGTGTCGAATTTTAAAAAAAATCAAGTTTAATTTAATTCGACACGGCATAAGCGCGACGTTTTAAGCGGGCCTAACATAATTGTGCAAACTACATGCTTGGGCAGTTTTTCAAAGACGCATCGGAGATGATTCATATTATTATGGAACAAGTACAAGGCAAATGATTCTGTCACTAAATACATTCCGAATTATCATTTGAAATACCATTGGCCCAATGACCTTTTAGCAATAGATACACCACCCCTGCTTGTACTAGTTCAGTAATTCAGCCAATACTAATTTAACAAGTAATTTAACCATGATGGGATTACTGTCCATAGGATAGAGCTCAGTCAGAGAATTGCATTTGTCATCTCTCATTTGGATCTGTTGTAGTTCAACATTTCACAGCTGTTAAATTTCCAGATACCCCAGCTAAAGTACGTAGTTAATGTCAGCCCCAATACTGTTATAAGGTCTGGTCGAACTCTTTCTAATACTGGTAAATCATATTTCAATACCTTATTTACAGAGATAAATTGTGACTGGGTCTGCAGAAATGAGTTGTAGGTTGATGATAAAAAAAGAGAAAACACTAAATACAAATGCCTTATTTTTATCCTTTTATTAATATTTTATTGATATTATCAATATTTCTTGATAAATTTTGTGGAAATATTGTATGAGTCCCAAATCAAGTTAAAAGTTGGTGGGCTAAAATTGCTCTTTATTAGTCAAATTCTTTTATCACGTGAAATAATTTTTGACCATACTTTAAACACAGGAATGTAAAGTTTCAGAATTTTTGTTGTTGAGCATCCAAGAATTTATTTTCCTCTTTTTTGTTTTGCGCTCCATATTTTATTTTCCTTTGTTTGCCCTACCAAGGGGCTACTACTACTAGCTGAGCTATAAGGCACAGTTGGTATACGCGAATGACAAAAGCAACTCGCACTTCGCGCTGGTTTCTATGGCTGGAAATACAACTAACTCACAAGACCACGTGACTTTTCGGAACCAGAATCTGGTTCCGAAAAGTCACGTGACCTTGAATTTTTGAAAAAATGCTAAAAAATGGCCAAATATTTTAGGATACACATGTATATCTAATTTACTCTGTAAAGCACTTCAGAATAATGTATGGGTCTATTTCGGGCCCAAAATAGCCCAACAAAGCCGGTGTGTCCCTTTAATACAACAAACTTCAAAAAAATTGTTATTAGCTCTTTAAGAAAATACTGTTATTATTTCTTCCTTTTTGTAAACATCTGTCTTCTATAAACTTCCCTCCCACCCCCCACTATCAAGGTCTACAAATTGTTTATTTTACAATAGGCCTACATCTTGCAACACTAGTGTCCTGTTTATTGAAGATGGCCCCAATTTTGATTAATTGCCAACCCATGTCAGTTTCATGCCCACCTCCTTGGTGAAGCAGCCTACTCTGTGCTGACAGACAAAATCTCTCTGTCTCTTGCTGCTGACTTCTTGGCCCAAATGCTCATGACAGAACTGTGGCTCAAGTTGTGTGAAAACATGCAGAGGCAGTTATTCTGACTTCGCATAGGCAGTTCAGACTGTGCAACCTTACATGTAGAAACTCGAAAGCCCCATGAGATACAGCCCCTTTACACTCAATTCGCCTTTGCCGAATCGAACTCCGCAATTTCCAAAAAGGGGAGTTGAAGCCGGGTAGGCACTAAGTGTAAACGCAAAAGGTGAATTGAAAATGGCGGATCAGACCCGGGTCTGATCCGCCTTTTTAAGTCACCTTTGGGGTAGAGTTGAACCCCGCAATTGCGCTGTTCGATTTAATAACAACAACACAGAGCTCCCAGTTCATGACAGTGGATGGCCCCCAGTAATGGCGGACAGGCAGGGAAGCTAGGAGTCCTTGAGTAGCGACTTGATTCGTCTATAGCCTATTTACCTTTTAAAGACCATTTTCTTACCAGCCAATTCACAACAGGTGCATCTATTACTCAACAATTGCCAATTGTTTCCATTGATGCACCTCACATTCACTGCTCTTTTGATCGCCGACCTTCAAATTCACAACCTTGTCACATGAATAATGCATGAGCTTTGAGCTGAGGTGGGCGGTACTTCCATTGATAGCGCGAGCACTGCACGTGCCACACATTACAGTCATTATGATGTGTACATGTATATTCTGTATGGACTGCCAGGACTGGCTCGATACACCAGTGCAGTGTAATATTGCATGGTTCTGCCTACACGGTTAGTTTCAAGTGAAAATGTGATCTACCAAGGTTTGATAATGTAAAAGACTAGATACATTTAGTAGCAGATTTGTAGACATTCTGCATTCTACATTAAGATGGATTGAATACTATGTGCTATTATCAGTGGAGATTACATTTGAGCATCTGTGTAGAATAAGGTATGTAAACACAATCACTAGCTTTTTTTCATTCACAAAAATATTCGTTGTTTACCTATAACAATACTGCATAGTGTACTCATCCTTGCCTGTGGGTGTTTAAGCAATTCCCACGTCATTTTTTATGATAATGTGGTGGTTGTCTGTGCTAGACTGTATTAAATTGTTAGGCTTTTAAAATTTGTGCTCTATTTATAAGCTGAAAATTAATGTTGTGAATATATTTTGTTGATAATGCACTATAAATTGTTTAATAGACCTTTATCACGGTGCGTCCATCTTTGTCTTGTTCCCCGTACATGTCAGGTATGATTAGTGCGTCTACGCTACCACGCGATAGCACGTGTACCGGTATCTCCCGTTGAGAATCGCTGTACGCGCTGCGCGTTTTCTTAATCGCGCAACACCTGTGATGCACACAATGAAGAATTTCAAAAATATTTTGTCTGCAAGCCTCGCTTTAGTTACGTTTATTTTAATATGAGAAAAGAGAAGATGGTTGCACTGTGATAAAGGTCTATTGAGGTGAGAAGATGATTTGAATAATAAATATATTCTGTAATAAGTAGTAAAAAATCTTTGAATTTTCCTTTCTTCTGGTAGTTTGGGGCACTTTGAAGACAGGATACAGGATTTGAAAGTTTCCACAATTTTAATCAAATAGGCCGATTTGATAGAAAAACATTATACTGAAATTCCAACATTCAAATGCAAATGATTCTGTCCCAAATTATCTCTTTAAAAAATAAATAAAAAAATAAAGATGAATTTATATAAATGTGCGTCACGCACACACACAATTTTTAAAGGGGTACCCTCATGTGAACGCCTTTGAATACTGTAGTATTATGACATCCCTGTCCATGCAATATAATCACGGAACCAGTCCAGATACATTTCATCGTTTTCTTGAAACATTAGATAAGCTTCTGAGCTGACTTACACACAGGCTAGTTTTTATTATGCACATCCTTAATCAAATGTGCTCAGAGATAATGCTGTTTTGTTTACCCAAACAGTAAAACAGTTTCTCAAACCTTGTAATCGGTGTTTCAACACTTGGAAAAAAGTAACAAAGTACTGTTTATCGGTACGGTAATAAATCGTTACAATAGACCTATAAAACAAGATAATGCGACATAAAGGTGAATCAGACAAGGGTGCCAAAAACTACACGTAGCACCAGAAACTACACGTAGCACACGCACCATGTACATGTACGTACGAGCCGGACTCGAACCCTCAAATTTAACCGCTCGGCCATGGCACGTGCACACTCAGACAGATTTCACGCAATACAATTTTTCCACGTGTCAAAACATGGTAAACAATTTTGTTTTGCAAAGTTAAATAATAGAATGTTAAAATAAACTATTTTTAGCTAATAAAAAAAAAGCTATTACAATAATCTGTCCTTGTAAACATGTTTCCGAATAGGCAGTTTCAGTTAGAGTGTGGCATAAAAATAAACTTACTCCCACACGTGTATTTATTTGTTAACACGCACCAATGAATAGCACGCAATGTTTATGGATTTGCCCAAAATGGAAATGATGCATTTCAACCCGTCACACCTTCTCAATTATATTGCAAAAAAAGCAGTCATTAGGCTCAACAATTTCCTAGTCCAGGTGTTCAGTTTTGAAACCCAAATACTGGTGTCGAATATTTTTATTGCCTTTATATTGAACTGTTTGATGGCACCGACTATTCCAGAAGAGTGATTTTGAATTGTCATTCGTGTTGATTCGTTGTCGTATGCCCAGTATTTTTCACAATTTTTTTCCTTTAAAGAAATAGGCTATATTCCTTTTTTTATACTTAAAAAAGTAGTTTTAAGATTTGGCTGATTTGTGGAATACTTTTGGGGACCTAGTGAAAAACACTTCACCATTTAAAAGTACTTTTTTTTTTTTAAGCAGTTATCTTTTCTTCGCCTGTTTAAGTGACACAATATTCTGTGTTGTCATTCCAGAGCAAAAGTACAGTGACCCAAACATAATCGCTGGCATGTTTCAGTACACATAAACCAGACTTTACACAGGACTCGGTATAGTCTTGTTATACTATGAATAGCGGCAACCTGTATAGATTTCATGTGATCAAAGCTGATCTACAAATGTTCTTCACGCTAGCCAGGTTACTGTAAGTAATCCATGCATTGGCCTACTTATAGCTTGAATGCAGTCAGTCAAGATGTTTTTGACATTCTATAATAGTGTAAGTAGGCATTTGAACTCACAGTATGACACGTGAGCACATGCAGTACATAATCCTTTAAACATGGGGAGGATTTAAAAATTTGACAAGTTAGCTTAGGCCTATTGTATCATATGCAATGACCCACATTTTTACTTCATTGGTTGACAGGAAAAACAGTACTCAAAGTGTTGGTATAACAGTGGTAGCAAACATCACATGAATATATTTCTGTCCGAGATGGTGCTTTCTGTAGGGAACATCAAAAACTGAAGGTGGTTTTTTTTTTTTAAATGTGTGCGCACACACATTGTTAACCATTTACTTAACACAAAATCCATGCATGGACTTTAAACATTTTCTGAAGCATCGATGCATCTATGTTGCTGAAATTTCTGCAGACTAGTTACATGTACCTCCTTTTTTAGATATGTTATGCACTTATTCCAGAAATCCATACAAAGTTTTATTTTGCAAAAGATTGTGCCTTTAATTGTCCAACAAACAAACATGTATCTTTGAGGTCATCTCAATCATTGTTGTGATTTGGCAAAAGAAAATGTAAATTTGGTGTCTGATGGCAGTGGAAATATATTTGCATGTTATATACATATATTTTCATATATATTAATATTCATGATTACAATGTGGTAGCATTTTTATTTTTATTTGCTTAAACATGTACATGTACATGTGTATAGTTTAGAAGAAAATGCCAAAATTAACTCTGGTTTTTGCTTATAAAAACTGTATGCTTCACAATTTCTTAATGCCTTTTGCTCTTTAGACATCTGGAAATATGGCACATAACAGCGCATCTATTGTATCTATTCCTCATCTATATAATACAGCCATACAATGTGTACTCTGTTTGCTACAGTCACACAGTACATATGGGTAGGCCATCCCAGCAAATTGGGAAGTGATATTGAGAGCCTTTTGAGCAAGCAACGACAGTATAAATGAGAAGAGCTTCTGTTGCCGCTTGGTGTAAACAGTTGAGTCATACGCGCACAGTGTGTGTGTGTATCAAATTTAGCGCAAAATTGTAAATTGAGAAAATTGCAAATGCTGCGCACACTGTCACTCACTTTCCATATTTGGTGTTGGAGTTATCATCCTTATCTGTCTCCTGAAATCAGAGAAGAGTTCTTAGCTTGGCACACTTGACCTTTGACCCTGCCTTGATTGGCTGCTTTGACAAGTTGAAACTTGATACAGAAATCAAAGGTGGCATTGTTCAAGAAGAACCATCATTTTTATGCAGCAATTTTGTTTGACAAAAGCAATGCAGGCACTGATTTGGAAAAACCTGTATTTTGCATTGCTCATAATTAGAAGAAGAAAAAAAAACTAGAAAAGGCTTTTTTGTTTGAATATGTTTATATGCATTTTTTAGTAGATTATCAGGGCTTGAAATTCGTCACTGAAAGGGCACTACCATTTCTGTTTTTGGAGTCGTCTTTTGGAGTTTAAAAAGGGCACTTCCATTGGAAAATGAAAAGTCTATGGAGGATTGCAAAAGGGCACCAATGCCAAGAGCAGGGGCAACAGAGGCAATGGCCTCCGTTCAATTCAAGCCCTGGATTATTCAGAAAAGCTTCTATGTAACTCTGGCAGTAAGGCTGTGCCCAACGAATCGAATATTCAAATATTCAGTCGTCCATCGAATATTCGAATATAGCATTTTACCAAATCGAATATTCGGTTTGTGCTTGTTTCACTCCAAAACAAACATATCTTTATAGGAAGAAATGAAAATCCGTTTTTCTTTGCCGGAACGGCTGCTTTGATGTCATTTGCGTCCAACCATGAGTCCAGTGTACAAGGGCTGACGATAATTTCTGCAAAAACTCTTTGGGAGAGAGACTGCTACATGTATGCAAGTTACAACATGAAGTCTATAGTTTGAGCACAGATTATTTTTTGAGGCGGCAAGTTCGGCAATAAAAAGGCTAATGTAACTTGTAACTTCCTGTGAGCTGTGGGTTCAGATGTGCCAAAATCAATTAATTTCATAGCATATCGAATATCGAATATTTTTTTCTTTTCACTTTTAGGATTTATCTGTGATGAGTCTTTGAATATTTTACTTCAAGGATGTTTAATTTAAAATGCTTCTTTGTTCCATTTTGGTTGTTTGTCTCTTCTAATGTTTCTGACACATGTTAGAAAAACCCACAAAAGGAAGCACTTTGTTACTTGACAGTAATTGAGGAAACTTGGTGGAAATATTCAAGGTCGCTGAATTTACCACATCCAAATAGCAAATTGAAAATAGTGGAATGTGTTTTCATTTTGAGTACAGTCAAAACAAAATATCAGATGGAAACCCTTTTTTTAAAGAAATGATTACTGCACACACTATGAGCAACTAACAATGGAAATTGGGCACAAACCATTGTTATTAACAATGGTGTGTGCCCAATTTCCATTGTTAGTTGTTCATAGTGACAATGGATAGCGTGTTTCTTCTGAGGATGATTACAATTTTGGAAACACTTTGGTACCATTTATATCCAGTCCAGTAGAAACAGCCTTCAATGCCTTTTTAAGCCGTGACAAAACAAACCTGCTCGGAGAAGGTTTTTGCTGATGATCGCAAGTAGAAACCGCCGATAATGCATTTTAGTGTGGTGTTTCATTTCAACTGCTGTGAGTTCAAAATGGAAAGTGCAGCGAAGCATGACACATTTAAATGTTTTCTGCATTAGAGACGGTACAGCTGTTTAATTAGGCCACAATTAGGAAATAAATCGTTGCTGACACCACGAAGTGACACCCAAGTGCACATCAGTTACAGTTCGTAAAAACCGCACAGTGGGGGACACAAGTTTTCACGAACTGTCAAGAGTGCGCGCACTCTGTACACTGCACCCAAATTGCATGATTTTTGTTTCCACGAACTGACACCCAAGAAAATGTTAAATTTATCCGGAAAAAAAGCTTTGAAAATGCTCGATACGAATAATATCATCTGAATACTTGTAGAATAATAGTAAAATATTGACCGCAACAGTCCCTAGTTAGTTAATTTACGTAAACAGTTTGTGAAAACAAAAATGTTGGGTGTCAGTTCATAAAAACAAAAATTATGTGCCGACGTCATTTTGTGCCCGAGACGAGCACTGCATGTCAGTTCGTGGTAACACCAACGAAATGTGCAATTGGCTGTTTAAGATCACCCATGTGACATGTTCTTGACCAATAGGAATGGGTAAAGTGTCTCAGGTAGCCTATTTATGAGTAGCATTTAAACTTTTAAAGGCAAGCTCCATTGGATTGCCAACAATTTCTAATTTTGATTTCCTGGCCAGAAACCAGGTCTGTCTCAGTGAAATAAAATTCCATCTTCTGCAAGACCAGGGTTCATTTACATAAAAAATGAAATGGTCATACTGTTGAGAGACTGTCAAAAGCTCAGGTCTGTCATCAAGGCCCTTCCTCCCTCCCATTCAATCAGAAAAGGATTTGACATTTCAGTTGACACTGTTTCTCTGACAGGCCAGCCTACTTTAAGATGAAGCGCTGAAGAATTAGTGGGCCTTTAGAGGAGGCATAAACTCAATTTCATTACTCCTTGAGACTTTGTATTCTACTTGCAGGCAGTGATTGCTTTGATCTTGTTACTGCTGTGATTTTGTGATTTGCATGTTACAGTGGCAGATTCATGCTCATTTAGATGTAAATATAGGACTTAGGGAAGTGTGTGCCCCTCATATTTTAAATGAGGCTGGATCCACCACTGTTAGAATAGGATGAGCTAGGCCTATTTATTCCCATAAAGGCATGTGTACTTGTGAATGTTGTACATATGTACATAGGTACATAGAGGTGGTTAACCCATAGAGATGAGCATAAACCTTTATGTGCAAGCAATTTTCACTCTTGTGCTCTGATGGATGTCTTCTCTAAAATCTAACTTGCTGAAAGATTCCTATTTATGCACTCCAAGCCTTGTTGGGTCTTTTCCTACATTTATCCCCGGGGCATGTTTGCCCCGAGTTCAAACTTGCCTCGTGGCGAACTTACCCCTGCTCTTTACAAACTACGTGTACGTTTCTTGCCCCAGGAGCTGAGCAAGGATGAACTTGCCCCGGGAAAAAGAGTAATCTCAAGGGGAGGGGGGTGTTGGGAGGGGCTGTTGGGGGCTGTTGGGGGTTGTTGGGGGTGGCCAGAGATGAGAATTTCAAGTGGGAAATGGGGGTTATTTGCACCCCCAAATCACCCCCAAGATTTGGTGTAATGGGAAAATCAGTGAGATTTGAATAAATGTATTATACTGTGTACATTTTATATATTGTGTATACATGTATACGTGTAACTTATCGGAGGGGCGGAGTGGGGGGTGGTTACCAGTCAGACTTTTTATACCGGCTTGTTGCGGACACCCTGACACACAGAAAATGCATTACATTTTTGGGGGGGTCAGAGCAGAGCAGAGGATGGGGTGGGTTTGACCCCAACCCCCCCCCCCCTTTTCTGGATCCGTGCCTGTAGGGAATCTTTTTAGGTGGAGGGGGATGGGAAGGGGGGTGGGAGGGGGAGGGTGTGGTGGGGGAAAGGTAGAAAGGGCAAGACACAAAAATGGAGCTCGGATGTTTTTTCAGCATGCATTTATTGCTACATCACCTTGCACTCTGAATTTGATATTATTCCTTTCGCTCCCACTGTGCATCATGAATCACCATCTCATACATCATTTATCTCCTGTTATCTGGGCTGCTTTGATGCTGATTCGCGATGCAGTTAGGGTCAAGGCCAGAGGCAGGAATACTACAGTAGGTTGTTGGTTTGATTTCTTGGCACGCTTGGTCTAGTTTGGGAAATTTCGTTGGTTCACGACAGTCATTTGAAGTAAAACGACAACTGAAAATCACAGAATCAACTTGGCAGGCGCGGATCCGTAATGCATTTTCTGTGTGTCCGCAAGTGTCCACAACAAGCTCATATAAAAATGCCATCTTAAAGATTAAATGTTGTCACTCATGCATTGACCTACATGTACCGGTACTGCACAATCTCAATTCCAAGTTTCATTCAACAGAACTGCAAAACTCATTACAATTTCCCCCAAGTGCATCAATATCACGTGAGCTGCGAACTATAGGGGCTGAATTTGTTCAGATGGAAAATCTTGTTAGATGTACATCTGTTTTCTTCTCGGCCGATCAACACGTTGTGTGGCCTTTCTCCAAACAGCCTGCAAGGTCTATAGATTGATT
Organism: Henricia sp. BOLD:AAB3569; assembly: GCA_037783545.1. NCBI lineage: Eukaryota > Metazoa > Echinodermata > Asteroidea > Spinulosida > Echinasteridae > Henricia > Henricia sp. BOLD:AAB3569. The sequence goes on along the minus strand of JBBELK010000030.1, from coordinate 812,236 downwards.
TTGTGGTAATGTTGCTATGGGCTTAGCTCTACATGTACATTTGCAGAAGGTAGGGCCCTAATTGGTTTTATTTCAGATGGGGTTTAAAATTGAACGTGTCATTTGAAAGAGATTCAGTTCTCGATTCATTCTTTTGATTCAGGCAACAAGTCAATTTGTGCATAGTACATAGAAGTTGCTCAGTATAAACATGAGCAAAAAGGCATGTGCATGTGTGTATTTATTTCAAGTGTTTGTTTCAAGTAACAGGCAGTCTAGTAAATTTTAGGAGGTCCCTTAAACAATTAGGACTACCTTCTTTTGTGGGTTTGCAAAAAATAATTTCTAGACCCCACACTACAGGGTGTCCTAGAAAAAACGAAACCGAGATTTATCGATGTTTAATCATACTTTAATCTCAATCTTGAATAATAAATGACACATATTTGGAAAGCTTAGTTCCCTCATCTTTCATTTGATACCACTCATATGATACATACTTCACGCATGAATGAATAAAGACAATATGAAGCAGGGCTACCAAAAAGTCGTTTGCACAACGATACCTGAATTTCAAAGAAATAATCACATTTCTAAAAAGTTCATTTCCTGCCCTTTCGTATGATACCTCAGTCAGGAAAAATGAGCAAACGAATTTTTGGTAGCCCTGCTTCATATTGTCTTTATTCATTCATGAGTGAAGTATGTATCATATGAGTGGTATCAAATGAAAGATGAGGAACTAAGCTTTCCAAATATGTGTCATTTATTATTCAAGATTGATATTAAAGTATGATTAAACATCGCTAAATCTCGGTTTCGTTTTTTTCTGGGACACCCTGTATAGCACTGGGGCATGGATCTCATAATCTGAAATTTTGATTAAATTAAATATACATTTAGTTATATGCATTTTGCTTCAATTTGTGCTGTGGACATATCTGAAGAATTCAATCATCAAAAACATTAAAGGAAAGGACGTTCTAACAGTGATAATTTTAACAAGGGAGAGAATCTGCTACTTCTGAGGACAGCAATTCTCAAGGCATCCATTAACAGAGATGGTGAAGAGAAAGTGACATTTTACATCATTACTGCACCCTTGTGGCTGGTACTTAGGAGATTGCAACCTCTAAATGTTAACTGGAACCATATGTATTTGGACAGTTACCTACATGGACTAGCTTACAGTACATCCCCAAGGATACTTTACATACACAAAGATACCCAGGAAGAAGTCTGTTGGGAGACAAATCTTTGAATATTGGTTTTGATATTACTACCTGATTCCAGATTTGGAAACCAAATTTTCACATTTAAAAACCGAAGGTCTACGTGTACAGTAGAAAATTTTGGTAGCATTTTACTAGGGTGAGATAGGTTTGGGTTGAAAACCAAATTATTTGATTATTTGATTTTAACAGCCAATATTTTATTTCATTTCATTTCATTTCCAGTTTTATTATTAAAAATGGACACCGAAGAAAAAGTCTGAAATTGTTTAGTTTACAATAAAAGTTATAACAATAATTACACAAGAGTATATAAAAATAGGGGTTTCAGACTACGCTGTTACACAGGTTATCTCGGGGTTAACAAAATATTTAACCCCGAGATTACCAGGGTAATTCAGAGCGTTCACACTACACTTCTCGGGGTTAGCAATTCTCCAGGTTAACTGCCTCAAAACCCCACTTAACCCGGGTAATTTCTAACCGTGCTCGCGAGGTTGGTTAACCCACCAATCTCAAGGTTAACTGCATCCTTGAGACGTTTTCTTCAACTGGGTAGGTTGGAACCACAGCTGGCTTTGTGCACATGTATGCTGCGAACATCAAACAATGACGCAATTCATTATAAAATGACATAATTCAAGGACACCTCGTCTAGAGACACGTACATGTACCTCATGTTTTTCTTTACATACTAATGGAAGATGTCGAGTGATCGAAACTCGTCTCGGTAAATGGTATACGCTTTCTTTGTTGACATCGAAGATTCAGAAGTAGTAAGACCAACCGTTTCAGACACCATTTTGAGATATGGGAAGAATGGTCCATGGGAGTGGAGAGGTTAGCGATGCATATTCTCCGGGTTGCCGTTCGTATAATGTGAATGCAGATCACAGATTACCCGGGTATGCACTAAAGCGGGTAAGCTGATTTGCAGGGTTAATTTTGTAGTGTGAAACCGATTCTTTGGGTTAGTTTGTACCCGGGTATGGACTACTACCCGGGTAATTAATTACCCGGGTAAGTGATGAGTAGTGTGAAACCTATAAAAGATGACAACATGTGACTGACAATGACTATTAAACATTACACACAAAAATGATAGAGAGCGTGATCCAATTCCGTCCCTCACACGTACGGAAATCAAGAGCGAATGCCTTTCCTATAAAATAGTCAACAACAAATCAAAACTAAAGTGAACCCGTCTGTTTACCTTCTACTGATGTTAATACACACATCCAGTTTATCACATATGTTGAAATTGACTTTACAGTTTTATGCGGAGGTTGTTTTTATGCGTGAGGGACAGATAATCGATAAAATTGACAAAAAATGCAATTTTTTACATGCATTTTCAACTATTTCTTGAAAATGTGATGGCACAGTGTGCCCAGCCAAATTTATTTTGTTAATTTTTGTAATATGATTGTAAAATATGGACATTTCTTTAAGAAATTTTGAAATCTTCATCCAGTGTTTACCAGTTTTGGATCACGCTCTAGATGAAATACCATGTGATTTCACATTTGAAATCACGTTTTTAAGGAATGCCCAACATCCATTTCTTGCTGCCCCTCCCATCTTCTTAAAAGTATCATCTTCTTGCCTCTGTAAGTCTAAACCTCCCTAAGTTTCTTCTTTCTTCGCCTCTTAACCCTGGCTTTCCTCTGCCATTTACCGACAGTCCCGTTGCATTATGCACCTGCAGAGATGCTGACATCTTTAGAAAAACAGCACCTGCTCTGTTGAATTACGCATTCGCTGCGTGTGCGCGAATGACAGAAATTCCCCGGAGTCCTAGGCCCGGCTCATATTTTCCAGCAGATTTCTATCTATTGGGACTCTTGTGTGATACTGCATCTTTAACGGTAATTCTGATCTATTTTATATGCTGTTTATGACAGAGCCATGGATAATATATTCACTGTCACTTAAAAAGCAGATTCTAAATCTACTGAGACCTAAAAATAAATGAAATCACTAAGTCGATGATTTACAATGTAGGTTGAAAATACAAGTATATGGTTTGAAAAAATTATAATTACGTATGTATATTTGTTTTTCAATTTTCAAAATAATTTATAAATAGCAATGTCTTAAAGAGTGGGCAGGCTTGCATGTATAGCATGCATGCCTGCATTAAGCATTTTAAAAAATAAATTGGATTATGTAATGACAGGTAAATGTTAGATTTAAAATAAACTCATTTTGTAAATCGTTTATAAAATAAATAAATAACACTTATAAAACACTGAGTAGTCTGGTACATGTACCGTAGGCTGCATTTTGATGCTGTATAAGGCAGAAACTAGTTGTCAGATGCTTCTAAATTCAAAAACACAAAATTTACAAATAACAAAATAAAATCAAGAAAATAAGGTAAAAATTTAGGATTTTATTAAAATAGCATAAAGTATTCACAAATGTGTACCGGTAGTTATCTGGCTTTACAATTTAAAACTGGTTATTTACACATTTATAAGCCTACCGTTATTATTCAAACATTGATGGCAATTTCACACACATTTTTCAACTTTAGGAGCTCATTTCAATGTTATTAAATAGCGGACGGTGTATATACAGTTGAAGTCAGAAGTTTACATACATGTACACCACTAGATGTACCATCATCACCCAAAATGATAAACATGACTACCCGAACCATTGCAAGGTGTGCAAGCTATGTTTTAAGTACATATATATTGCAAGCACGTGAGGAATTCCACAAAATCACGACTTCAGTAAAGACTGTTACAAAAATGGTGACAACGCAAGTTTAAGCACACCAGTTTGAACACAGTTGTATGTAAACTTCTGACTACAACTGTACAATAGGAGGTTGAGACAATATATCATGAATAATCTAGCTCTCTTAAAATAATTTGAAATTAACAACTTGCATCTTCAAAGAAAAGATACACAGTACAAGTAGATTAAAGTACCAACAGAAATCTACAATATAAAAATTGAATAATGATTCATTATTCAAAAATGTTGATCGGAGACCTGCTAAATTTGATAGCACTGCTAGTGCACATGCATCTGGCCAACATTACACATTCATTGCTCATAACATATGTATATTGGGCACGTGCGAGGTCATGGCTCTGTAATTTACACTCATAATGAGTCAGCAGAGAGCAGCATGCGCTGTTTCACACTGTGAACGCCATACCAAGTCTGGAACGTACAGATTGTTGCACGGTGAATTCATCGCTTGAATAAATTTCCCGGAATTTTGTTGTTTTAATGGTTAGGGCATGCTGTCACTTGTAAAATATTTAATTGAAAATATATGACAGTGATGTAATCGAGGGCTCTGAGCAAAATGCAGTGCTCAGTGTGTTTTGTTTCAAATTTCGGAACCTTGTATGCAAAGAGACACAAATTTTGGCAATTTAATTTTTTTCTTCTTAATGTGGAATGAGAGAGCGATCATAATTATGGTCCTTATTGGGATTCGAATCCGAGACCTCTGATGCTCCGGGCAGATGCTCTACCAGCTGAGCTACATGTATGAGTGGTATGTTTCCTCAGGTTTTCCCTGAGAACCCAAATTTTGACCATCAACCACAAATGAGCTGAAAAGTTAGCCCCAGGTGAATTTGAGGTTTTGACAGTTTAAATTTTTTTTTAAATAATAATAAATTTTTGAGCATTAAGATGATGCTTTCAAGTTCATCTGGCCATGCCTGAAAATACAAAATTATGCAAGAAATCTGGCCTTAAAGTGAAAGAACTCAATATTAAGCTAAATTATAAGATGCACGAATCTTCATTTTGCCGACTTTACAATGCTTTTGTGGTGGACACAGTGAGCTCCATATATTTTTCTTGAGATGCCATTGTGCCGCCATTTTTGTGACGGCATGGACGCGCGCGTATAGGGTTTATGACGTGCTTGCAGTTACATAGGATTTTATGGTGGCTTACAAGGGACGTCTCCATAACACAGATATTTTTGCAAATATTTGTGATGTCGCAAATAACTTTGCAAACAAAATTTTGTAAATATTCGCAAACATTTTCTAAAAAAATAAGCGACACAACAATATTTGCAAATGTATATGTGATGTGCGATGTTTCTTGTAAGCCACCTTTTAAAGCGCATCACCACATGCATGTATACGCGGTGTGCAAAACCCTATGCACGCAACTGCATGCATTCCGACGCGCTGTTGTACAAACACATAGGGACCGTCCAATCCAGTGTAGTTTTAAATCCGTAGATGGATAGTCGCCATTTGGCTTGGCATTAATTGCAAGGTGTTTATTAGGCACCAGGCTAAATATAGATCTCATATTTAAATGTGAGAATCCACAAAGTGCCTACTCATGCATGATGCATGGTGACAATGTGACTGCCCACTGTCATGGCCGCCCGTGCAAAGGGCCCACATGTATAGACCGTATCGAATACCCGCCGTTTCGTGGGGCACCTTTTGTTACTTAACCGTTCAACAATGGAAGCACAATATGTGCAACCATGCATGTCCTCAAGGAACAAAGAAACTGTCCCACGAAATGGCGGCTATTCGATATGGTCTATTGCAGATTAATTAATTTGTTCCTTGATAGTTAAAAATTTTAGTTGGTCTCTAAAATCGCCAGTGTCCATTTTTTGGGTGGTTGGGGGGGGGCGGGAAGGGGAAAGGGGGAAGGGGCATATTAGTTGGGACAAAGCACCCATACTATCGAACTGACAAGCTTTTAATTGTGAGGAGCATTAACGTATTAACAGTGCTATTATGAGCTTTGAATCACTGTAAAATGAAACAATCTATTGCAGCCCATACATGCTTTGTGCAAACTGGTGACAACTGTGAAAACTGTGCCTGTGGAAAGCCCACGTCCCTGATCCATCTTATTACAGAGCTAATTATGCAAGCGCTGTGACTACTCATGAGATTAGAACTACAGTGCAGCCTCCTTAGCAGGGAGAATTTGTCAAAGGGTTGTGAATTAACATCAGAGTCTGCTCTTCAATACGTAGTTGGCAGTTTGATGGATTGCCCAGCACATTTTCATTCTGGCATGGCTTACATATATGTACATAGCGTCACAGCGAATGTCGATCAGTCTGTGAGCTCGAGGAACACCAACTTAATGGGGGTAATGGGGAGGGGACACTTTCTGCCCATCCACACACCCCCGCTCTCCCCATCCACACACCCCCGCTCTCCCCTACCTCCCCCAAAAAATAACCAACATTACTCCCTTTTAAAACAAAATTTAAAAATTTTGAAAAAAAACCTGCATATTAACTCTTTGGCTGCGTTCGGGCGTACAGTTTTCGCTACTCCGGAGTAATGCGTGTGCATTGCACTTGAGTCACATTACGCGAACGGCAAGTCCGCAGTCCGCATGCACGAATGGCTATCAGTCAAGATGGCCGTCTCTTGCCATGACTACATAAAAAAATGCTGTTTCACTGCTCACAAGAAACTGAAGAAAATACAGACCGTAAGTCGTGAGAACCTTTGATGCCGTCTAAAACAAACCTTAGTGAGTTGTTGTTTCAGTTATCCAGTTGACATGTTGAGCAAATTCACAAAAAATCCCACCCATATCTTCGTACAAATCACATGGCACTCGTCAGGAGTAAGAGCACACTCCCCATTTGTCGGGGAGTAGCGAGAGCATACTCTCATTGACACGAGTGTCGTTTGCACGCGCAAGGGTATACTCGTGTTAACACGAGTACACGCTCGAACGCAGCCTTTGTTTCTTAGCTCAACTGATAGAGCATCTGCCTAGTACATGTGCCCCACTCCCAAAAATGAAGTCAACATTGCCCCCTTTTTGAAACAAAACAAATCCTTTGGAAAGCTGTATATAACTTTATCCTTCTCAACTCAGCTAGTGGAGCATCTGCCTCTAGTATGTCAGAGAGGTCTTGGTTTTAAATCCTGGTGAGGACCCCACTCCCAAAATGAAACGTTACCCTTCTTTATAACAAAATTGAAATCTTTTGGGAAAACTACGCATCATTCTTCTCTACTAAGCTCTGCTATTAGAGCATATTGCCTTGTATGCCAGAGGTCCTGGATACAATCCCTGATGAGGACACTATACCTTTCAAAAACAACATGCAGTATTTCCTCCCAAAATAGCTACATGTAAACCATATTGATACAAGGCTTGTCAGCAACACAAGCTGTCAGTAACAAAAGTATCACTTGCTTGAACGTTTCTGGTTCGTTTATTGTAAAAAGGACAGTTTTATTGCTGCTTTTGGAGTTAAATTTCATGTTTGAGTGCTCTGAAAGCAAAATACTTGATGAATATTAGTGGTAGCTCTGAAACTAAATATATAGTAGTGGTCGATTTTTAAAGGGTAGTGATGCCAATATACTCTTCAACACTTGCCTTGGTATCCATCCTGTATAGGGCACAGTACAACTAAACCAAACTAGTGTCATCAGGATTTGAACCAAAGAACTCTGACTTACTGCGCAGATGCTCTAACAGTTGAGCTACAATGTATAAGGCACAGTGGTATACCCCCAAGGTTAGTATACCACTCTGCCTACATGTAGATTCAAATCCCAATGAGGTCATGTACATTACCAGAAATTTGTGAACTGCCAGTGTCAAATGAGGGCGCTGTATACCACGTAATTGTTTACATGTAACTAAGGGCCAAGCGCACTTGCACGCGCTACATGATGCACGATCAATGCTGTGTAGTCTAACATGTAGTTAGACTAGATATTTGTACGTTTGTCATGCCAATGTACATGTACACCGTAAAAGTTCACGTAAAAAGACATTTTCTTTTTGCTTGATGCAAACTTTAAAATACTCCCCCCTTATTGACACTATTTGCAAATTTGCTACGGCTAAAACGGACAGAAAGCCCTGAAGTCGAGCATATTGTACGCTCTTATGTGCCTTTTGCCTCGCAAATCATTGCACAAATGGGGTGATTTTCACATGGCACATATACACTGGAAAATAATCAGACGGGTATTTTCGTCCAAAAAAGGACAACAAACACACAACGTTATTTGCATTTTAGTTCTGATCGTTGGTATGCACATTGTGACGTCTTGTTGTCAAGACGCTGTACAAACTCTACGTAATGTAATTTCGCGCATGCTCAGAATGGGTGTTCAAGTATTTCTGGTAATGTAATTTTTCTCTCATCCCATGTTTGGTTGTTTCATTTCATCGGTGCTGAGGCACCATACCGAATGTTGCATTTAAAGTACATTTCCTTTTTTCTTGTGCGACCAATGTGTGAACTGTACTTTTATAATAGAGCAAACCAAACTGCTTGCTTCGGACGCACAGTGGCACCACCCTAAGGCATACACAATCTTAAGTTCAGTACAAAAAAAAAGCACAAGCTTAAATAATTGCTTCTTCCGTCTTCTGTGAATGAGTTCTGCAACTCCAACGCCGCCACTCCAGATGGCTGCTCACGTCAGGCATTAGAAATGAAATAAAATTGAAGAAAAGCAGCAGAATTGATTAATGTTTGCACACCCGACTGCATATCCCCTATTGTACTGGTCATAAATTATGTAAAGTGCTACCATTGAGCCCACACTTGGACGGAGCATGTTCATTATGTGGGCAGCAACTAGAAATTAATGAAAAATTATGCTGGAAAATAACAAATACACATATCTTTCTATCATTAACCAAAAAGCAAGTTCCTATATTTATTCCTTATATTAAGCTAATGTTGACTTGTGTACAAAATTGCAAGCATGGTTTTACTCATTTGATTAATAAAATTAATTACCTCTTCACATTTCCACTGGCATTGTCACTAACTCGGTATTTTTAAAAATAGGTAAATTACTGTTTTGTGGAAAATGTTGATTATTTTTGTTTTACCTAGTGCGGGTTTTAAAATTGAAGGAAAAAATTATAGGGAATATCTGTTGTGTATTTGTGGAGGTATAAATACAACACCACTACCATCATCACCCAAAATGGTAAACTGGACTACCCTAACCATGCACGTGAGGAATTCCACAAAATCAAGACTTTAGGAAAGACTGTTGCAAAAATGGTGTAAGCACATATATTTTAACACTTGGTTGCATACAGTTGCAGTTATACTTTTGACTTCAACTGTACATATTTCTAATTTCTAAAATAAGTTTGACATTGTTTGATAAAAAGGGATCACATTGGGAATGAATCTTTGCCATGTTTCAATACAATTATGTGTATGTTTACATTAATTTGTTCTCTTTTTCTTTATCGATGATGTAATCAATTCAGTTTTGTGTTTATTGATTTTTTTTTGACAGTTGATTATGTCTTAATAGTTTATTATTGTCGATATAATTGTAGATCTTTAAGAAAAGCAGGTGCATTTTAAAATATCCAACATGCACTTGACCTAATTAATTGCATCGATCACCAGTCTTGGATCCACCGTGTACTCCCCAGGCATTAATCTAATGCTTTATTTAATCACTGACTCATCAGATAGATGAAGACTGATACGAACAGACCATGTTTCAGTTACAGTAAAGAGAGCATGTTGTCTCATTAGGCATTGCGGTTCAAGGGTCAAGTTTTCACCATCACGCAAGCTGTCGTTTTATTATAGCAAGTGCTGCCAACACCCTGCCTTTGTTTACCATCAGATGCGAAGATTTCGCTTTTTCTCACTCGTGCAGTTATGTTCGATTTCTTTTTCTTTTTTTCCCTGTGTAGATTGAAAACATCGATAAATGTCTCGAGTGCCTGTCTGTGAAGGGAGTGAACACACAAGGCCTTCTTGCAAAAGGTAAGGTATAAAGTTGTTTAGTGAGCCTACGGGCTTATACAGCCGGTGCTTGTCCCTGGTTACCATGGCATGGAGTGACTAGGAGCATTGCTACTCCCCCTGGATGGGATGCCAGTCCATCGCAGGCTTACCCCAGCAGTTGGTTGGGTTTCACAACCAGTATATGCTGGTACCCATTTATACACCTGGGTGGAGAGAGACTATTTGAAGTAAAGTGTCTTATCTAAGGACACAACGCAGTTGCTGTTAACCATCCAACGGTCAGCCGCGCTATGCACTGAGGCTATCCCAGTTTCAAGTTAACCAGGCATATTTTTTCCCCAAGGTATTTGACGTGCTACTTCTGATAGTTAAAATGGCGCACTAAAAAACTGGCGTTTTACGGAGGTCTACTTTTGCCATTTCGCGCATCAACAAATAACCATTGAAGGCCGTTTCCACTGGATGGATAACGGCACCCAAGCATTTCCAAAGCAGAAATCATGCTCATTAGAAACACACCCAAAACGGGAGCAAAAAAAGTACCTCACTAGATTTGTGTCTCTTTATAAAGCATTGCAACATCTGGTTTGTATATTTTCTGTTAAGGACCCTATAGCATATTGGCAGTCTGCCCAGTGAATCGAAGATGGACATGCAGTCAAGCTTGACTTGGGCCAATATCAGCAGCGGCTTATTTAATAGCTTTTAGATATTTGATCTAGTCCCTGCCATTTCAAAGTGATCTGGAATATACATCAAGCTATATTCAAATATTTCTATACATATTTTGCTTCTGTGACATTTAAATTTAAAATGAAACCCAAGCTGTGTCTTGCATTGTTTCAAAGATGATTTTGCATAATGACCCAGGGACCCCGGTAGTCCCTGGGTCATTATCCTAAAAAAAAAAAACCTATTCCTACTCTATAATTAGGGCAAGCCGGGCAGGGCTCTGGGAGGCGTGGTTATCTCATCGAAGGGTTTATCCCTCTGTAGGGCTTGTTAAGCTCACATGCTAGCCAATCCCAGTCAGTGAGGAACAACTACAATACTGTGTGTCAAGCCCACTAGTTGGCTGCATAGCTCAATTACAGCCTGTTTACACTTGATCCCGAGCTCGGGGGCTAACACCGAGCTTGGGATCAGCCCCGGATCACAAACAGAGTGTACATGTAAACGCTCTCGGGGCCAAATTGATCCCGAATCAGACCCCAAAATGTTGGTCTCGCGTCGGAGGAGGGTCAAACCCCGAGCTCGGGATCAGTTTGCGGTTAGCTAAGCAATTAATCTTTACCGCATCTGCTCTACAACCGTTGCGGGGGAAAAGCCCGCAAAATTCAAGTGGCCTTGTACCTATGTACACTGTACATGCACATTTATTGTTCTTATATGCGCACATAGAGCATGACGCATTCTTATCAGGGGATCAATCTTGATCCCGAGCTCGGGACCAGTGTAAGCACGGTGTTGGTAAGGCATCTGCATGTTAAACAGGAGGTCCGCTGTTTTTTTTTCACTGCATTCAGATTTCCCAAACTCCTGAACACTTTTTTATAGAATTCAAAATCTGCACAATGTTCTATTGTTGCAAGAAGGATTTTGTACCGGGTAAATGCACATTATAAACTCAGGAAGTTTAAATTAATAGGAATTAGCCTTAATTTGTTGTGAATATAGTACTTCCTTCCAATGATACAGTGTATATTCAAGATCTGAATGCATCCCTGGGAACTATTTACGGCCCCGGGGTTGTGCTAGAAATTGATAAGCAGGAGTTAGGGGTCAAATGTAATAACAGCATTTCAAACTGCTGACACGGTATTGTCACTTAAAACTGGTTTTAAAGATAGTATACATGATTGGTAAACTGTTACAAATAGTTTTATCCCCTTGTGTGATTGAAGATATGCATGATTAAAACCAACCTGAGCAAAAACTAGCTCCGTACTTCGTCTAACTTTTGAGAAAACAGGTTTGCAGTCATTTCGCCCCAAAACCACTTCGCCCTGAACCACGGCCTGTGGCATTTGGGCGATGTAGTGTTTGGACGAAGTAATTTGGGGCGAAATGGCACTCGATCGAAATGGCACTTGGGCGAAATGGTTTTGGGCGAATTTAATGAGACGAAAACTAATTGTTTTACTCATTTCTCAAAGACTATAGCACTTCAGACAAAACCATTTCAGGGGAAGTTTTCTACGGTCATCATGTTTATATTGTGTAAGTTAGCCGTAAATCTGTGAACATTTCTGATTTTCGAGATTACCAATGATGTATACTGCCTTTAAAGAGTGGTAACATATAGGCATGTTTACTTGCATACTATTTGTATGTTTAGCAATTTTAATGAATTATTAGCTTAATTAAGCAAACTTATTTCAGGTAAGTTCTGTTTTGAATGTTATTTTGTTGAAACTTTGCTACCGGTAGCTCACTTCTGAGCCGAGTTCAACCAATGGGCATTTATTGAAATGGCTTGGGCTATTCACCCCTGGATGCGCACTAAGTTAGCCTTTTGCGTTTTAAAAATGCCCTATAGCAGTGTCCGCATTGGACTTGTTTTTCAGCAGGTTTTACTGAGACGATGAAAAATGGCTAAATTTTACTGCTCTCCGCATTTGGACTTTTTTGACACAGGAAAACTTACCGAGACCGTGGGAGAGCATGCGCAGTGTCCCTTAAGGCCTGTTTACACTCGATTCGGCAAAGGCGAATCGAACTCCGCAATTTCCAAAAAGGGGAGTTGAAGCCGGGTAGGCACTAAGTGTAAACGCAAAAGGTGAATTGAAAAAGGCAGATCAGACCTGATTCGTCTTTTTCAACTCACCTTTGGGGTAGGGTTGAACCCAGCAATCGTCAAGGTCGCTTGTAGTGTAAATGCTACCCAAATACAGATTCGGCAATTTGAGTGTCCTTGGGGCGGTGCCCACCGTGTGGCAGATTTAATTGACCAATCTGGCACCAGTTCCGCAACACCTAACAGCTCACGCATGCGCTGCAGTTACAATTAGTGGTGACTTTTGCGGTTTCTGAAGGCGAGTTGAAGCCGGATCGAGGTGTAGTGTAAACGCGGCAAATGTTTAGTTTTGCAGTCGCAATAAAAATGCTGGATCTGTATCCACCTTTGCCAGTTCGAGTGTAAACACGGTGTAAGTGGGATGACCTTCACGGCTCGGACATACGCTTCCAGAGTGCTTTTACCGACTCGATGTGTCCGTATTGGACTGATCGTCTCGGAAAAAGTTAACTGGTCAATTTTCCATAGCAGCACAGTTGGCCAAAAAAAGTAACCACTGAACTCAGGAAAAGTTACTGAGAGGAAAACTTCCCAGGCTGTCCGCACTTGCTTAAAAATGGGAAAAGTACCCATCGTCTCAGTAAGTTTTCCCCCAAAAAGTCCAATGCGGACAGGCCTTATGACTTGCACCTCGAGTTCTTCACATTCAAAGGCCTAGCAACCAATAGTCTGGTTGCTTTATGCCATTTTCTCCTCCGGTGAACATAACTTTAAACAAAGAACGACAACAGATGCTACAACAGCAGACCTTTCTTACACCTTTCTAAAAGCCATTCTCAAATTTCCTGTCCAACATAACAAGGACACCAGAAAATGTCACAAAGATCTTTGTTATATATGGGTTAGTATGTTATGCTGCATGTTGCACTATTTGCACTGTTTTAGGGCTGAAGTTGTTTTCTGAGAACTATATACCCAAAGATATTTTGTTTGTTTTGAGAACAAATAACAGCCATCATACATACATAGATGTGATTCTGGTTGCTAAGTCCCTACTGTATTGTGAACAAACAGAATGTCACTGTTTATCAACATAAGCACAGATCTAGAGTCCTGGTTTTGTCAAAATCTCAAAGTATGTCTTTCTAATCATTGATTCTGGCAGAATCAGAACATGCTCGGTGTCCAGGGGGGTTTAGGGAGGGCCGCAAAAGGTTCTTGGCAGGTATTAAACTTGGCAGGTACAATTGAAAATAATTTCATGCAAGTCATTTTCAAAAGCTGTGCAAGCTACGCACTTCCTTGTGAAATTTGTCCTGGTGAGTTTTACCAACAAAAAAAAATAAAAAAAGTCCTCTGCTAACAGGGAATCTAGCAACCTAAAATGCTGTTTCAAGTTGTTTCAATCTTTTCTAAATGTATTAACAAATTTTGGCATCTTTTTTCTTTTTCCCCCTGCAGATATCCGTGAAGGCAACCTAAAAACAGTCCTCGGTCTTTTCTTTGCGCTGTCACGCTACAAACAGCAACTTCAGCAACAACAGCAGCAGCAACAGAAACAAACAGCTCAGCCGAAACAAGCAGCTTACAGTAAGCCAACTACGGCAGGGGCAACTCAACACAAAGTGCAATATACGTCATCGTTGACGTCATCGCAGCAACATCTGCGACAACAACAGACTCGACATCTGGCCGCTCCTACCGCTCAGGCGGGACAGAAGCGACAGCCAACGACATCTCACAAACAGACGGGCAGCTTGCAATCTCAGGTACTTCTACAACGTACATGTAACCTAAACATCAAGATACATACACCGTGTTTACACTGGTCCCGAGCTCGGGATCAAGATTGGTCCCCTGATAAGAATGCGTCAGTGTTAACCGCAATGATCCTGAGTGCCGCGTTTACATTCTGTAGTTGATCTCGAGCACAGTGCCAGAAGTTGCAGTCAAAGGTCATGCTCTGTGTGTGCATGGGTTGTGCATGTACAGTGTACAAGGCCACTTGAATTTCGCGGGCTTTTCCCCCGCTGTGGAGCGGATGTGGCAGGTTGCGGTAAAGATTAAATGCCTATCTAACCGCAAACTGATCCCGAACTCGGGATCGTACCCTCCGCCAACGCGATACCAAAATCTCGGGGTCCTGATCCGGGGCCAATTGGTTCCGAGAGCATTTACACTCAGTTGTGATCCGGGGCTGATCCCGAGCTCGGTGTTTGACCCAGAGCTCGGGATCAAGTGTAAACATGGTGTTACTCTTCATAAACGAAAGCTCTTAAGTCTTTTAAGTGCCCCTCTGCATGGGACTTTCCAGCAATGTAAAAATGACAATGTAAATCTTCCGCGACCCATCTCGCCCTGAAAAATTTACAGCAAACACAAAAACATACAATCGATAATCAATACTTGGATTGTGCATTGGACTAAATTTGGTACAACTAGCGACAATCTGTTATACACAAGAAACCGGACCAACAGCTTTACATCCCTTCCGAATGATTGAGAAGTTGCAGTTAATTGACTTGCTCTAGGTAATGGGTATCACGACTTGGTATCGAACCTACAAAACCAGGTTTTTACCGAAATATACAAGAAAAAGTATTCAATTTTTACTCCATTTTCTTTTCTCGAAATGGACAGTACATCTTTAACCATCATATACACCCATGACAATCTATCCCCCGGCTTTTTAGGAATTGAGTGGGTGTACCTCCGGCACTGCTACTCAGTGTGGGGTGGCTGTTACATTTTTCTGTCAAAAGGAATATTCTTTTTGCCACTGTGTATTGGTTTTGCCTAATTCAGAGCAGCCCTGAGTAAAATGGCAAAAGTAGGTTTTTATTTTTTCTTTCTTAATTTTTTTTTATTTTTTTATTAAGAGACATTTGAGACCCCTTAAGGGGTATATTGTGACAATTTATTTTGGTCTGTTCTAAGTAGAAGATATGAAATGATGGAGTAAAAAGAGTTCATGGTTTTTTATGATATTTCTCGGAGCACGTAGCAACCACCTCAATACAGTCCCCTGTGCAATGTTGGCCTTCTTTTTGGAGGGAAAAAAGGCAGAATTGTCAACTTGACCAATCAGCACTCGGCAACTTAACCATGTGACTCCTACTTTTATTTGCATGAATAGAGTAATTGACAATTTTTGATTCAGGAAATTTTAGCGTCTTTTTATTTGTAAATTTTATCACAAAGAAAAACACTGAGTCCCTTGTTTTTGATGGCAATTTGAAGTTCCTCCATTACACGTACTTGGATAATGGTTGGAATAAGAGAAAAATTATAAGTGCCTATTCGGGATTAGAACCCGAGACCTCTGACTCACCGGGCAGACACTCTGCCAGCTGAGCTATAAGGCACGGATTTCCCTATGAACCCAATTTTTCTCAGTGATTAAGCACAATACCAGGTGCTGGATAATGGTCCAACGAGTGCTTCTGCAAGCTTCTTTGTCATTACCTAATTATCTTATCAGAAAATTCCTTTTAAAAAATTGACCAAATTTAAACTCTGATTCATGCTTTTTAAAAACTGAAGAAATTTTGCATATTCTTCCTTTCATAGTCTTCATCAGTGCAACGTCCAGCCACATCCAAATCGCAATCAACACCCAGGTCAACATCTCAAGTCCGACCCCCATCCACTAAGTCCCCCTACAGCACCACCTCATCATCCCCCTACCAGGCAGGGTCTAAACCATTGGGCCGACCGAGCAGTGCTGGCACTCAGCTTGGGGCGCAGCAACGCAAGCAAGGCACATCGTCTACATCACTAGCCTCATCAAGTTAGTATGAGTTACTTCGGTTTTATTTTATTTATTTTTTTAATTTTCATTTTGTGAGTTTTGAAACTCTCAAAGCAGTTTGATATGTGAAATTTCATTCTTTTAACCATCGCCAGGAAAAGAAAAAAATATCACTTACACAATGCAGCATGTAAACTAAAACAAATTGTCTGCTTCAAATGTTTATTTTGTTGCCCGAAACAACCGTGTTAAAATCTGTTTGCCAAAAATATAAGTTAAGCCACTTGAGTCAAAATTTTCTTATTACGGTGTGCATTAACGTGTGTAGTTTGTGTGTGGCTGCGTGGCTAACAAACGTTTTTTTTTACACCCTCCTGCTTTTATTTTGCAGGGCTTGACCGAATGAAAGGTAAAACTTTCAACTCCAAAACTGCAGCAAATTCTTAATTACTCTATTCTTCCTCGCACCCTGCATTCATTCATACTCGAGCCTACTTTTCCTCACCATGGCATGATTAAAAAATCCACATCTCGCGGAACTAAAACTTATTATTAAATATGCATGACTATCAGTCGAGAAATGACATTGTAATCTAATTTTCTTTTTTCCACTTTTTTTTTTAATCAAAGAAGTAAACCTTTCAAAAACCTTGCAAGTTAATATTTTCTTTCATGTCGATCCATTATCATACATACGTACATATCAGTATATTGGTATATCTCATTAATATTTAGCAGGCAGTCACAGCATTTCATTGGTTCATTTCGCACTGCATTGGTTTGGCTCACTTCAAAAACTTCCAGTGAACTTCCATTTTAAGAATTACATTGTGTCCAATGTACTTAGGCCGTTTCCTACTAGACGAATTCTCGGGGGTGGCACCGGGACGACGCCGGGGTGAAAATAAGCCCCGATTCCCACTTGCAACACCATGTTTACACTCAAACCGGCAAAGGTGGATACAGATCCAGCATTTTTATTGCGCCGACAAAACTGAACATTTGCCGCGTTTACACTACAACTCGCTTCAGAAACTGCAAAAGTCACCACTAAATGTAACTGTAGCGCATGCGTGAGCTGTTGGGTGTTGCTGCACTAGTGCCAGATTGGTCAATTGAATCTACTACACTGCGGGCACCACCCCAAGGACACTTAAATTGCCCAATCTGTATTCGGGTAGCGTTTACACTACAAGCGACCTTGATGATTGCAATTGCGGGGTTCAACCCTACCCCAAAGGTGACTTGAAAAGGGCGAATCAGACCCGGGTCTGATCCGCCTTTTTCAATTCACCTTTTGCATTTACACTTGGTGCCTACCCGACTTCAACTCCCCTTTTTGGAAATTGCGGAGTTCGATTCGGCAAAGGCGAATCGAGTGTAAACGGGCTGCAAGTCTCACCCCCGAGCCACCCCTGAGATTGCTCATGCCCCGGGGCGAGTTCAACCCTGCTCGGAACCAGGGTTGAAAATGTTGCCCCGGGGCAAGACACTTTCCCTGGGGCGAGAACAATAGTGGGAAAAGGGCCAGGGTCCAGTTCTCACTTGTTCAAGTGAGGGATGAGGTGCCGATCTCCGGGGTTAGTTCGCCCCGGGGCGACGTGGGGTTCAACTCTAGTGGGAAAAGGCCTAATGTGACATTAAAATAGTGTTATGGTACATGTAGGACGTAAAGCCGAATTTGCAAATATTCAGTTCTGATTTTTGAATCCGGTTTCACATTTAGTCACAAACATTCCAATTTGATCTTCCAATTTCAGTTGGAAATTGGAAGATCAAATATTCGGTTTTTAATAATCCAAATCTTCAGAATTCAAGATGTTCAGTTTCTCCCAACACTAAGTGAAAAGGTGATAATTTAACACATATCTTGAAGGCTTTTAACCTGGAGGAAATGCCAGAAAATCTTTAAAAAAATAAAATTATTTGAAAGCAAAGGGTCACATATTTCTGCATCCTCTTGCAACAGTGCCCCTTTAAAGCACTCCCTAACTCCTGCGTACAGTGGCCCTGTTGAAAAAGGCCCCATTTGGCGGTGGGACTAGCGACAGAAATCTTGTTGCCTCTGCTGGACCAATCAGGACGCTTGCAGTGCATTATGCAGCACGATTGCAGGCATTCAAATGTAACGCGCGCAGATTGTAAACACCGTGCATGCATGTGATACAATACTCGGTAATGCTGGCCGTTGTCCGCGTCGGCGATTGGCTGCTATTTAAAGAATACTGGGGAATCCGTTCCATTACATTCGTCAGCATGCATCCCTGTTATTAATTTGAAAAACTGCGGAGTAAATAAAGTTCGTTGTTTGAAAGTTTGGTAGGAATGGGACAGTCATAAGGAACGGAACCCAATACAATTTCTGGAAAGTATAGAAATTGTTTCTTTTCGGCATAACATGACCGAATTGATTAAATTACATCAAAATGACTCGGGCGTGAGTTGGCTCAAGACAACAGCCGGCTCGCTCCACAGATTTGCGTGTATTTCCTCAGGGTATTGTCACGTCGCTTTGCAGAGTGGAAATTCCCTGAGATCTCAGATGATATTTCTGCAGCACTTTAAGGAACTTTAAGCCCAAAGAACCAATTGATTTTTGTGTGGCTTCTGTATCTTTAAAATGCCACAGCTGCTTAATAAATTATTTAGAAATACCGCACGGGTTATATCAAGAGGTAGTCCCATATATCCAACACCTCGGGATAACTAGTTTTCACAACATGTACTTTCCTCAAATATTTATCTAGGTGTAATAGTCGTGGCTCGACTGCATGCATTATAATTTATGCATGCTGCTTGGGTTTCATTTCATAATGTATATACTCAATATTAAATGGTTTTTCAGTTGGGTTTTAATTTTTTATCTTCTTTTCTCTTTCTCTTCTTTCTGCGACATTTTGGGTTCTGCTTCAGCTACCTCTCAAAAAAGTAAGTGTTAAAAAAAGACATTTATTAACCAATTTGTGGCAAGGTACATCGAAACGGGATGCTTTACACAGACTTAGGCCCGCTTCAAACGTCGCGCTTATGCCGTGTCTAATTAAATTTAACTTGGCAAGACGTTGGCACGACGTTAGCACGGCAGTGGCTTCAAACGTCGAACTTAATTGCAAACTCCCAGTCGAGCTTAAATACATCCAACATGGCGGATGAGTATTGTGCACGTCATGGACGTTGTACATGTACATGCGTTTTCCATTCTGTCCATTGTACGTCGCCATATTTATTATTTTGATGCACTTGTTTGTTGGTTATTTCTTTACTCTTTACTCACATACGCACTGCGAGCATGCGCATTCCTAGTTGTTAACAAAATTGCGGACCAACTTCGAACTGGAATTAAATTCGACACGGCAGAAGCACGACATTTGAAACCGAGCCGTGCTAGTGCCGCACTAAATTGAGTTAGCACGGCAGACCCTGCCGTGCCGAATTCATTTTGCCGAGCCAAATGGCTTCAAACGTCGAGCTTGTGCCGTGTTGAATTGAAAAAATCAAGTTGAATTTAATTCGACACGGCATAAGCGCGACGTTTGATGCGGGCCTAAGTGTTTTTTTAGTGCCAACGAAATGCAGTGCAAATATGTTACGAAAAGTTACAGTGGTTTCCAATACTTATGCCTAAGTCACATTTGCCGCGGCGGCCGTGGGGTCTAACATTTCTACGGCCAATAGCAATTATAGGGCAGCCGCAGCATTCCCACGGTCACATACTGTAGCAGTCACATATGTTAGGGTAGCCGCACGTCGTATTTTGAATTTGTGGAGACAGAAAACCTGCGGCTGCCGTACGGCCTTTGAAGTGATGACGCATGGTCGCCTTAGGGCGTCCCTGCGGCGGCCGTAGGTTTTTGACAAATACCAAGGCAGACGCAAGGTAGCCGCAAGGGGAAGGCGATCGTGCGGCCAGACTGAGAGATAATATACATATGAAAAAAACTGGTATAAATACCCGCTCCACGCACGGCGCAGACTGCCACGGGGGCCGTACCGATGGCGCGCGGCGGGCGTACGGGAGCCGTGCGTGGGCCTTGCGTTGCCCGCAGGGTGTGCCACATACCGCAAGACCACCGTACGACCACCGTAGGGCCGCCATAAGGCTGCCCTAGGGCGCCCGTGGAAATCCTGCGGCCGCCGCAATTTTTTGGGGGTCCGCAAAAGTCAATTGAAATTCATAAGACTCTAGGGCAGCCGCACGGCAAACGCAAGGCCACCGTACGCCCGACGTATGGTCGCCGGGAACCGCACTACGGCATGGCTACGGCGTGTGTAATTGCTACGGCGTGTGTAATTGCTACGGCGAACCTAGAAATGAAAAAAAGTTATAACTCCGCGCTATAATCCCACGACGACCCCTACGGCCTGTAAAAGATAGGGATACGCCGTAGGGCGACCCTGAGGCCACCGCAGATCCTCTGTGGCCGCCGCAGGTATCTCTCGATTTCGGGGGGCTACGGCCGCCGTATCCTAGCCGTAGAGCAAATGTGACCTTGGCATTAACGAACATTTGTGCAATTGTGCACAGACCTTTACAATAAACTGATGGACCTTTATGTATCATTGATAATTCAAACACAATTTTATGTGCTTTGAAATACATTCAGGTAACACCTCTTCCCATCGCAATTCCTCATCGTCCGACATGAGTTCACGCATCCCAACATTCGGCAAGGTGTCAAGGTCAGCTGCAGGGTCAGGGGTCAGCCAGCGAGGTCAACTTGACAAAGGCCGAGGAGTGCCTTCAGCTAACCCCTCCCATAATCAACAAGGTGAACAAAATGACCAACAACAGCTCCTATATATATCTTAGAAAAACCAAACTGTCTCAAATGCTTACAAATCATAAATGTGACGAATTGATTTAACTTGCTGAATATTAATTAGGTTTGTTTTACCTTTTTCTGGCGTAATTATCAACATTGTATGCTAAGACACTATGAGAAAAAACTTCATGGCATGCTCGGGTTCAATTCGAACCCATGACCTCTTGTAAACTAGGCACATATGTCTTAACCACACAACCACCGAGCTAGCCATTATTGAATGGCCCGTTCAAATCATTTACCAGCAGGAACCGCAATTATTGAGGAATTGATTAAATTGCGGTTTTCACTGCTGAATAATTTGAACCGGCCATTCAATACCAGCTAGCTCAGTGGTCGAGTGGTTAAGATATCTGCCCAGTTTCAGGAGGTCGTAGGTTTGAATCACACCCGAGCATGTTATGAAGTTTTTCTCATAAGGCCTGTCGGCATTGGACTTTTTTGGGGAAAACTTACTGAGACGATTGGTACTTTCCCAGTTTAAGTCCAATGCGGACAGCCGAGGACGTTTTCCTCTCAGTAACTTTTCCCGAGTCCAGCGGTTACTTTTCCTGGCCAACTTCTGCCCAGGAAAATTGACCAGGGAACTTTTCCCGAGACGAAAAGTCCAATGCGGACACAGTGAGTCGGTAAAAGCGCTCTGGAAGCGTACGTCGGGGCTGTGAAGGTCAAACTGCGAAGGGACACTGCGCATGCTCTCCCGCGGTCTCAATAAAATGTTACTGTGTCAAAAAGTCCAAATGTGGACAGCAGTATAAGTTTAGCTATTTTTCATTTTACCATCGTCTCAGTAAAACCTCCCAAAAAACAAGTCCAATGCGGACACGGCTATAGTGTCTTGGGAATAGTGTCAATAATTATGTCGGAAAAGGGCAAAACAAACATAGTTATTAAACATAATTGTGACCTGCTCTGCAAAAATGATGCTGCGACCAATTCTTGAAATTAGCAGCTAATCCAAGATCAAAAATTCCAGGCATTACCCAGGTACTGCCCAGAATGTGTCCGTTGTATTTTCTTAGTTGTAGATTTGAGTCTTTCCACGGTAAAGGGGGCATTTTGGCAACACAGACCATATTTTCCAGAAAATACCTTTGTCTAGTCTCAAAATAAAAGAAATAAGTTTCAATTGTTCTGAAGAGATAACTTAGGCCCAAAAAGTGTTACAAATAGTGTGACAGCATGCCTTTCTAAAAACCCTGTGTTCAAATTTCCAATATACGCTCGTAACCGGAACGGCCTAAAATGTAACACAAGTGTCTGTCCTATTTGTAACCCTTTTTGGGCATAAGTTATCTCTTCAGAACAAATTCAACTTATTTCTTTTTTTTAAAAACCAGACAAAGGTATTTCTTTGAAAATGTGGTCTGTGTTGCCAAAATTCCCCCTTTACTGTGGAAAGACCCATTTCTAAGTTTGCACACATTTCCACCACTCAAGTTCTTCAGGGTGCTGATGACACAATTTGTGGTCATTGGGATCAATTATATCATTCTTTTTCTTCTCACATTTGCCCCTTCATCATTGGCTGTTTTTTCATAAATACGCAATAATTTTTGGTCTTAAACAGTAAATTTGCGAAAAACAATACACAAATCATGTTCAGTATAGAAATTAATTGAAGCATTCACATTATCAGCTTTGTGTTGTGTAGAAATAACACCTTAGAATTTTACATTCTCAAGTCATGTTCCTATTGAAATATTCATATTGTTCAATAAAAGTGCTTTTCAGATACACAGAAATGTGTGAAGAATTGACAGGGCTGCACAGCTCGTTTGTTAATAATATTTTACAAATGTACTGTTGTCTTTTTTCTTCTGCAGGTGCAATGCAAAATAGTACTTTATCTACCTCAACTCAGGGTTCGTCTTTGCCAAATGGTGCCTCTCCAGCAAGCAATCTCCAACCCCTTACACGGACTGCGAGTCAGATCCGTGCCCCCTCGACAACCTCTGCTAAAGTCAGTAGTACTTTGTCACAATCAAAACAGAAACAGCCATCGAAACAACCAAAACAGCAACCGCAGCAGCAACGACAACAGGTACAACACATGGAGCAGCAGCAGCAGCAGCAGCAGCATCAACAGCAACAGCAACAGCAACAGCAACAGCAGCAGCAGCAGCAGCAGCAGCAGCAGCAGCAACAGCAGCAGCAGCAGCAGACTCCAAAGAGTCCTAATAAAACTTCCATGCTGACAAAGCTTAAATTTTTCGGCAAGGAACATGCTGTTAAAGAACCCCAAGCAGCTCCGAAGGGTAAAGGGTCTATTCCTAAACCTGCTGGTAGTGGAAACAACAGCAGTGGGTCCGAGTCCGCAGCTTCATCGACAGGCGTTCAGCCTCCGAGAGAAATCGCAAGAACTAGAACATTGGCCCAGGACCGTTCGGTGTCGCAGGACAAGCTACAGAGTGCTCCTGGCTTGAGAAAACACGGCAGTAACTCTAGTATCGGGACCACGGCTAGTAATACATCGTCTTCGGGGATAGTGGCTCCAAATGGAACTGGAGGCCAAAGTACGCTGTCTTCACCAGGGTCGAGTTTAGGATCAAGCAGTCCTAAAAATGCCCTGAAAGCAGTCGCTCAAAAGACCATAGGCCGTGCTTTTGGAGGTGGGAAAACGAAACCACCATCTAAGCTAAATCCTGGGAAACCATTGAGTAAGGATTGGTTGGATTTAGGAGTTAGAGGTGAACCTGTCGGTGCCACGGACAGTGACGCATTGGAATCGCCGAGGAGTGGTGAAAGTACCTCAAAACCAGCTGTGAAGTCGAAACTTTCGCCACCAGGTGGCAAAACACCAAGTAGCAAGCAACAAACGAGCGTAGCGTCAAAGACTAAACTACCAGTGTCGGGTCAAAACCAACATGGGGCTTCGCAAAGCCAGCCAGCATCTCGCGGCATTCCCAAGCCAAGCTCGTCTGCTGCATGTCAAAAATCAGGATTAAAGACACCGACATCATATCAGACTTTCCCGAAGAATTGCAACATTAATGGTGTAAAAAATGCTGAGAAAGAGTCTAACCCAGCTTTTACACGTGGAGGCACCTATAGCACTTTCCCGGGTCCGGGAAATTCAAAACAGAAAAACGTAGACGTGTCTAAGAGTAAAGGAAGTCCTCCAGACGAGAAAGTAAGAAATCAAACAGGCACGAAACCGAAGGGTGAGACCAGGTCCCCTGATTCAAATCGGCCTCTCCCCGCATCACCAAGCCACAGTGCATCTCAACGTTCTCCTGCAAACACCGCTATGGTAGCGCCGTTTAATTACATCAGTTCCCGACCAATGTCTAAAGAGTGCAGTGAAATGAGTATCGCGAGTACGAGCGTTAGCGAGTCATCCGCCGGCAGCACGGCGATACAAAGTCAAACCAGCATTTCCTCAAGCAACAGCGTATCATCCGAAAGCAGCGTGATATTCAAACCTCGGGATAACGTAAACGATTACTGCACGTCGGTCTACAAAAACGACAAAGTTGTCACGACGTTCGGGACTCCGCCATCACAACCTCGATCTCTCAAGGGCTACGGAGATGTCCGACCCAACAACATGGACCTAACAGTCATGAATGTGCACGCTCCATCCACATCCACATCCACATCCACATCCACACCCACATCCACACCCACATCCACACCAACATCCACACCCAGAACAACGAAGGAAACCACGTTTGGAGACAGCGTAACAACTCAGCTGCGTAACCATCGCTCTCCGACAGGCTGCAGTAAAAGCAGTGCAAGCTCCTCGCCTCAAAGTTCCCCACGAATGCAGCACTCGGCCATGGCGACGTACGGTGCATCCGCCGCTCGACTAAACAATCTAAGCTCTTTACCCCTTCAAATCCCATCAATGCCCGTACAAGGCGAAGCCCCGTACTCGGCCTACTCCTACCGCAGTGGGGGTGTTCCTCAACGCTTCGTTCCCGCTCCTTCATTAACGCGGCTCTACGGTAACTCAATGCGACGCACTACCTCAAACCGCTCGCATCTGAGTGACCTTCAATTCACAGAGCAGCCCATCCTTGATGACTGCGATGATTTATATGATGACGATCTCGTCAGTGGTTATGTCAGTGATGGTGACATTCTCCATAGGAATGCGCAACTTAGCGATATTGCCAGCGGCTACATGAGTGAAAGTGGTGGGTTTCTCTATTCCAGACGTCTTGGGCCAGGGGGGAGCAGGCCAAGAGATGGAATGGCTGCTGTAAGAGAGTTTCTTCAGAAAACTGTTGACCTCAGCGACGATGAAAGGTAAGAGTCAAAATTTTATCTTCAAAGATACATTTTTGCAACTATTTATATTTAAAACATGCCATGGCTAAATCAGTTATTGCCCCAAATGCTAAAAATGCCAATTGGCATGTGATATAAAAGTTCATGGAGTTATCATCACCGTTTGAACGGGAGGGCATTTTGGACTAATTCACTTTAGCTCCAGTGAACATACCCTTGACGGGCATTTTCCCTGGTGGTTTTCCTTTCAAACACCATGTTGTTTGACTGGAGTCCCTCAATTTGGAAATTCTTCATTCGATGGACTGTACTGGTGCAGTTAAACTATATTGCTCAAAGCAAGCTGTACAGTGAACATTTCTTTGAATTGAGACAAGAGGGCGCTGTTCACATATTATGATCAGTTTCTGACTGCACAGGACTTTAATCTCTTGCAATGGTTGTGCCCAATAGGTGGCGCTGTTTCTTTGGACCACTTCTGTCTATAGAAAACTGATCTTCAATAGGAAAACTGGATAAACCTTGTTTCATTCAGCGATATGAAGACACGAGAAGCCACCAGACATACCCACAAGTGGTCCCTTCATTAACATCTTTGGGTTTGCCTGTAATAATCAAAATATAATCTTTCACTTCAAGATTATTGATTTCAACCCATGGAAGAATGTTGACTAATTTTTAAATGGATAGTTGAGTCGTACTACTCTTGTTTTTTGTTGGTCTTTTCAAAATGTTGTCAATTTCCAGGGTCTTTGTTCAGTTAAAGGCAGAACACATGATTGGTAAACCATTGCAAATGGTTTTATCTCCCTGTGTGATTGAAGATATGCATATTTTAAACCAACCTGAGCAAAAACCAGCTCCGTACTTCTAACATTTGAGAAAACCGTCAAAAAAGGCTTTACGGTCACTTCGCCCCAAAACCATTTCGCCCGAACCACTTCGCCCTGAACCACGGTCTGTGCACGAAGTACATGTATTTTGGGGCGAAGTGACATTTGGACGAAGTGGTGTAAGGACGAAGTGGTTTTGGGGCAAGGTGGCTTTTGGGGCGAAGTGGTTCAGGGCGAAATGGTTTTCAGGCGAAGTGAATTTTCGTCTCAAGAGACGAAAAATAATTGTTTTACTCATTTCTCAAAAACTATAGCACTTCAGACAAAACCATTTTAGGGGAAGTTTACTACAATCATCATGTTTATATTGTGTAAATTATGTGTAAATCTGTGAACATTTCTGATTTTCGAGATTACCAATGATGTGTTCTAACTTTAACAAGAATGTTTCAGCAAATATGTCAATGCTCCTGGCAATGTTTTTTAGAAAATTATAAATTTTGTATTACATTTTTTTTCCCACTGTGAATTAAAAGTTATCTTTAAAGTTTTGCCCTATTAATGCACATATCAATTGTTTTCAAACAACCCCCTCCCCCACCCCTGGGCTACCCCACCCCTGGGCTACCCCACCCAAGAGGTCGGGATTGTCACTTTTTCATAGAGCAGTACCGTAACTTACACCAATCTTTGAGCTTCCACATCCTAAAATTTCTCGTTTTCTTCCCATGGATAGCATTTTGGGGAGGTATTTTATATGATTGTAAGGTTAAAATGAAATCCATTTTTCTGAACACGCTCCTTTAAAACTAGGACAAGCTTTTTGTTTCGAGATAGGGCTATTTAAGGAAAATATGGTCAAAATCTAATAAGGAAAACATCCCTTAACACAGCCTCAAGTTTTGACAGGTGATGTGGGCTGAGACAGGTGTAGAAATGGCCTACAGCAAAAAACTTCTAAATTGACTAGCAATCAGAAGATTTGATTACCTGAGGTTGTTGCACAGATTGACCTTGCTAATGATCAAGGTTTTTAGCTAAAAACACTGCAGCTTCCAGGTCAGATGGAGTTAATGAGATTTAAGTTTTGTTTTGGTTAGAATATTAGATTTCATTCTCATTAATTTTTGAAACACTTTACGACTTGAGAAATGGGAATAACAATTTTTGTGAAATTGGGTTGTGCACCTACATGTATGCTATACTGAGAGAAAATTAAGTTTTTTTTTAGAGAGACCTGAGGGAGTAATACCCACTGTGCCTCATAGTCATAAGTGTAGCTGAGCTTATAGAGCATCTGCCTTGTGTGCTACATGTCTTGGGTCCAAATCCCAATGGGGACTGAACATATGTTTTTTATTCCATATTTAGTTGATAAGGCACCTCTGTTCTAAACTCTGAGGATAAAAAAAAAATTATCAATTTTTTATTCAAATTAATTTTTTACTGTGAATGTAAGAAAGTTTTGCCCAATTAAGGATATAGTGCTCCTTAAAACTAGGACAACCTTTTGTTTTGTGATAGGGCTATTTAATACTTTACATACTAGTAATTCTATCCTTGAAAATTGAGTCACAATGCATAAGTTTGTATTTGTTGCCATACTGCAAGTTAACAAGTTTGCGATTGTTACCATGCAGAAATCTGTTTGGCTTCCATTGAAACCGCAGTGAGAAGACTACTTTTAAAAACGACTTCATAAATACCTTAGACAGTTTACGCATCCTCATTGGCTGAGAACACATCACATGGTCGGTTTTAAACGAATGACACAACACATCTGCATTATACACGTAACGGGCCAATCGAACAAACATTTTGACGCACAGCTAGCAGTTTGAACATACAAACAACAAGATGAAGTGAAAAAGTTAATGCAACGACAAACTAATTTTAGTGAGTTTTACCGATTTACACAAAAAAGGTATTTATGAATGGGATTAAAAGTGAGTTTGGCAGGTCTTAAACAATCCGTTTAAAACCGGATAGGGGCCTGGACGCTGATTGGGCCATTATCGGCGTCCTGCAGTCGATTTCATGAAACATTGCGCAACTTGCGCAACTTTTGACAAATGGCGCAAGCCCCATAGCTTGCGTGTTATCTTCGGAAGAATGTTGCGCAACTTACACAATAAAATGTTGCGTAAGTTTCGTGAAATCGGCTGCAGTACCCACTTTTAATCCCTAATTCTTAGCAGAGGACAGACATGCATGACAATTTACTTTCCACAACACACACTTACTTGACAGACAAAAAATCCAAATATATTTGTGTCTATTTAGAAGTAAATTAGCTTCACGCACGAGTTACATTACAGCTCATGTGAGCAAGTCTTTGCCTATTCTGCAATATTCCAATGAAAAGCATCGTTAAAAGTTTGATGCCATACATCTGTTTATTCAGTATAGTTTAGTAAGCTTTCCCTCTTCAAGTAAATCAGATTTGTCTGAGTGAAGATTCCCTGGTGATACCAGCAGTTGGTCAGTTGCCTCCCTGCTGGTTCTTGAAGATTAAAAAATCTTCTTACAGTGGTTTCGCTTTGGGTGGCTGGAATATTAGTGCAGGCTCATTCTCACATTATCAACTTTCTCTTTCTTAGAACTCAGTTTTACATGTACTTTTTCTGTTTGTGTTCAGACTACTCCGTTGTGAAGCATTTTCAGTTTGCTCTTTTGTCTTGTAGAGAACACTATCATGCCATGAAGAACACTGAAGCTGATGTTGTTAAAGGAGCCTGTCCGTTTATCCCATGGGTGTTGAGATTTCGATACCATATCACTTTTCATAAATTTCACGTTCTCGATCTGTATATTTTCGAAGATATCGTTAAAAAAAACCAATGTTTTCCAAACTAATTTATTGGGTACCATAAAGCAGTGCAGTAATTACACCAACCTTTTTGCTTCCATTTCCAAATTGGAGATTGCAAATTTCCTGTTTTCTTCCCATGGATAGTATTTTGGGGAGATATTTTGTATAGGCGTGTTTCTATTAAGACCCGTTAACTGGATAATGGCAGAAAAGACGGGAAAATATGCTCAGGAGAAACAGGTCTTATCCGCTATTTTCCAGTAAATGGCAGGGAGAATTTTCCCCGGCAATTTTCCTTCTTGAGAAAGGAAAATGCCGGGGAATTTATCCCGTAAGCGCAAATAGAAACATGCACCGTTTCGCCCGAGTGCGCATACATGTACAGGGGAAAAACGTTAACATGTGACTGCACAATGACTGATGTGACCCTTATCTTGCAAACTCACGAAGCATGACGAAGGCCAGCAAACTCTATTTTCCTGATAGAGTGGCTCAGTAGAAAGTTTGCGTTACCTGCTGTTTACCAGTAAATGGGTTTATCGGTAAAATTCCGGATCTTCAATAGAAACACGCTATTTGATTCTTAGGTTAAAATGAAATCCATTTTCTGGAAAAATATGAACACGCTCCTGTAAACAAAAATAGTGGCTAGGTACTGAGAATAAAGGCATTTCCCTAAAGCATTTTGTTTTCAAAGTGCAGTCCCACTTTCAAACTATGTCAAAGAATCACTTGTTCTGTTTCCGAGACGAAACTAAATCTTGTTTGTTCAACTTCCAAAGAACAAACTGTCTCTGTGTCTCCCACACCAAACGCGATACTGTTTTTGTTTTCCTAATTTGCTGGAAGTCCGGTAATGCTAGAACTTTGGTTCTGAATTGATACCATCCGTTCATTGAAATCAACATGCGGTGGTGACTCGAGTTGGTTTCAAAAGTGCATTTGAACTTCGATAGATCTTGTGAACATGTTTGTGGGCTGTTTGGCCGGGTACAATCTCTCCTGAACTTGTTGTCTGTGTGGTCCAACAATGATATCTCTCTCAGCATTGATGGTGTAAATTTCAGCTTATGGTATCGGCATTTACAACAGAAATACACATTTTTAAACCATAAAGAAGCTGTGTTGTGGTTCGGGCGTAACAATCCACAAAAACTTGAAGGAAAACAAATTAGTTTTGCAAGTTTCTTTGTTTGGACTTGTTCAAAAAATTGTTCCCATTGAATTTTCTCTCCCACTAAAGGCCTTACCAAGACGATGGGTACTTTACCCATTTTTTAAATCCAGTGCGGACAGCCTAGGAAGTTTTCCTCTCAGTAACTTTTCCCGAGCCTAGCGTTTAATTTTCCTGGGCAGCTGGCCAGCTGCTGCCCAGGAAAATTGACCAGGTAACTTTTCCCGAGACGATAAGTCCAATGCGGATATAGCAAGTTGGTAAAAGTACTCTGGAAGCGTACGTCCGGGCCGTGAAGGTCATACTGCGAAGGGACACTGTGCATATTCTCCCACGGTCTCGGTATTTTCCATTTTCCTTAATCGGCAGGTATAAACCTGCCGATTAACAAGTCCTATGTGGACATAGCTTAACTCACAGAAAGTTACCGTGACTTGCAGTAATATCCTCCATGTAATCTATAATCTAATTATACCATGCTTTCTAATTGTAATTTTTCTTTTATGCAAATGAGAAACGTTACCACAATTACGGTACTCTTTAAAACTTCTCTTGTTTTAATACTACAGCAGAGATGCCAACATCTACGATTTAGGCGTAGTTTGCACAATTGTTTCAGCCAATGGCGATCAGTATTGTGACATAATTCATACCTTCAAATGTTGGGTTTAAATAGGACTTTGGGTGGAAGTTATAAAATTTCATGTCCAAAGTGGGTGCTCTGTGGCAAACTACGCTTTTTCAAATTGCAATGTTGGCATCTCTGCATAACTTTTACAGCGTTATGCTGTTCCCACTGGACTTAAAGGCACAGGCTCGTCAGCATAGCGCGCCCGCCAAATGTGTGCCACGCAATACGCAGCTCCATAGCAAAGGCATGGAGCTGCGTGTTTCGAGCACGAATTTGGCGGGCGCGCATTGCTGACGAGCCTGTGCCTTTAAATACAGCCCAATTATTGCAGCCAGTATGGCTTATCTAGTTTTATATATGAATTTTCGTATTTTTGGATTGTAAGAGCATTTTCCATCTTTTATACCCGGTAGGAACAAATTGTGGTGAAAGAAACTTGATCTTTTGAAGTGGTATGAAGCTTTTAAAATGCTCACAAAAGGAAATACAGGAAAAACAGCCTAATTCTTTCTTTCGGATCTGCCCCAAGAGACAACGTTTACCCCATTTGTGTTTTTTCCCCTCCCACTTCTTGTCCTATTGCTTCTATTTTTCTAAACACCATTATGTATACATTTTTCTGCAAGCCTCTATCTACAAACTATGAAATTGAATCACCAGTTCTTGCAAAGGTTACGCTCCTCATGCATTTATTGACTAATAGCATTTGGCCGTTTCTATTAATGCAATGTAAATGCAAGCAAAGTTGATCCTCAAGCGGTCTCACGAGTATATAAAGCTGGCAATGAACTTTTAAACTGCGGCCCCTGCACGCTACCTAGAGTCTGGTAATTTGTTGTTTGTGAAAGCAATACACATGTACATGTGGGAAATGTAATCCGCAGAACTGTAATGTGTATCGGTACATGTAGGTTCAAATGGATTCAGCAGTTGATCATTGTACTCCAGAAAGAAGTGCTGTTATTAGTTTATTTAGGTGAGAATATGACGTTTTTATATCGCACACAATCCACTAAGCAAGGTGCCCAGGGCACTCATATTATTACCCCTGGTCACTGGGCTCTGTTAAACATTCTCAACTTCCTTGGGAGCATTTGGCCCCAACTGCCTGTTAGGTGCTCATGAGCTTATCAAACCCACATCTTCACTACCGTCGCAGGTACCCATTTACTCCTGGGTGGAAGGAGGTATTATTATTATTATTTCTTTCTGGTATTCATACCAAGGATTCCTCAATAGTGCTCATTGCACTGTCACTCGCAAGCGTGAGGAAACCCATGAAGAATTAGAATTAGAATTGGAAATGGCCAGAGACACCGGGGATGATCCCCCTTGCTCTTCATGAAAGAATGCTCTGGGATCTTTAGAGTGTGTTTTTATTACCTAACACACTGGACCAACGGCTTTACATCTCTTCCGAAGGATGGAGCAAGTGTGGTTGAGTGCCCTGCCCAAGGGCACAAGTACCGTAGCCGTGGGAGGTTCGAACCTGCAACCCCAAGTTTTCACCTATGATTGCGAGTCAAGACCTAAACCGCTCGGCCATGGTACCCCATGGTACCCCATATGTAGTTTGTGGCAAAGTGTTTTGCCCAGGGGCACACATACCATGGCATAACCAGGAATCGAACCCACAACCAGTGGAAATAAACAGGGGCCAATTTCATAGAGGTGTTTAAGCACAAACATTTGCTTAAGCACAAAAAACTCTTGCTTAGTAGGGAACTTTACCAGTGAAATCCTCATGTGATAGAAATATTATATGACCAGTATTAGAAGACTGTTTCATTACCATGACAATCTCATGAAATTTTTGATGGTAACCTAATTTTCTCAGGCAACGTTTTTCATGCTTAAGCAATTGTTATGCTTAAGCAACTCTATGAAATTGGCCCCAGGTCTTGGTACACCAGACTGTTAAGCAACGACACTCTACAAATGATGAGACAACCTATGTTCCAACGTCTATAGACTATATCAAATAGCTGTTTTTTTCTTTCTTATGGTTGAACGTACATTTACCTTATGTGGACTAGCGAACAAAGGATGTCTACACTTTGTAGGAGGAGGTGACGTTATGTGGACTAGCACACGTCCACAGTCGGGTTGTCCAAGCTTGAAAAATAGGGTTAGGGTGGGGGTGGGGAGTTAGGATTAAGGTTTAGGTAACAGTTTAGAAGAGAACCGTTTTAATTTTGGTGAAAAAAAGTTGTTTGTATATTGAAAAAAAGTGACATTTTCGAACAGTTTTCTACATTGTACACGAGAACAAAGCAATGCCCACAGTTGGTATGGAACCTAAAGCTAGATGCACATTTTGTGCTTTCATTGTTGACCAATTTAAATGACAAAAGTTGCCTTATACACCGTGTTTACACTCGAACCGGCAAAATGGGATACAGACCCAGCATTTTTATTGCTACCACAAAACTGAACATTTGCCGCGTTTACACTACCGTACACCTCAATCCGGCTTCAACTTACCTTCAGAAACCGCAATAGCAACCACTAGTTGAAACTGCAGCGCATGCGTGAGGTGTTAGGTGTTGCGGAACTGGTGCCAGATTGGTCAATTAAATCTACCACACGGCGGGCACTGCCCCGAGGACACTAAAATTGCCGAATCTGTATTCGGGTAGCGTTTACACTACAAGCGACCTTGACAATTGCGGGGTTCAACCCTACCCCAAAGGTGACTTGAAAAAGGCGAATTAGACCCGGGTCTGATCCGCCTTTTTCAATTCACCTTTTGCGTTTAGTGCCTACCCGGCTTCAACTCCCCTTTTGTGAAATTGCGGAGTTCGATTCGGCAAAGGCGAATCGAGTGTAAACGGGCCTTTACGAGATGACAGCTATTCGATACAGTCTGTAAGATCTATGACAGTTTTATGATGTGAGCTTGATTTGGACTTGTGTAACTACAGGTACATGTACTTCAGTGCTCCAGTTTTAGATCGCCACTTATGAGTTCATTGCACCACTCACCCTTGCATTTGAAGTGTTTACTTAATATCCAAGAATGCTTTTTAATGTCCTGTTGGGGTGAATTCAGTGTTAGCGTTTCCCTTGCAGAAAGCTGTGCTGCCCAGTGGCAAACTGGGACTGGGAAACGTCTGTTTTCTTAAAGTTTGGACCCATTGTATCCAAAAGGAAAGCATTGTCACTAATTCCGTACTCCAAGAGCAGAAATAACTTGTGTGTATGTTGGCTCAATATTTTTTAGAGGAATAATCAAAGACAGACTTACAAAAATTTTATTTTTAAATGCAATTTTCCTTCAAATATTAATTCATGATCAGACCTAATTTTGTTGAATACAGTGAACTCGTGGATAACAAGGCACTGATCGATCAATCACTTTCAAAACGTTTATGCTTCAGTGATTTCCTCCATGTTTCAAGAGGACCTGTTTGAAAAA
Source organism: Henricia sp. BOLD:AAB3569 (assembly GCA_037783545.1). Taxonomy (NCBI): domain Eukaryota; kingdom Metazoa; phylum Echinodermata; class Asteroidea; order Spinulosida; family Echinasteridae; genus Henricia; species Henricia sp. BOLD:AAB3569. Next base: position 777,870 of record JBBELK010000030.1, on the reverse strand, counting down.
AAAGGGATTCTCACACTAACTGAAATGTGTACATTTTCTGTTTTGGGGAGAATCCTGCAGTTAAGAGCTCTTGGAAAACCTTTTTTTGGGAGGTTTTTTAGCCCGATTAAACCTGCTTCGAAGGCCTGGCCTCTGAAGTGCAGGAGCTCATGGAGGCTCTTCAGTCAGAGTGGCACACCCTGCCTCAGTGGCTCTTACAGAGGCTGGTGCAGTCAGTCTTGCCACAATCAGGAAATGTAGATTAGCGAACCAAAGTTTGACAAGAAGCAGTTGAGCGTTGGAGGGAAAAAATGTCAAATTGGGTAACAGGAAACAAAAACAGCATCTCCCTTGAAATTTTCAATCCTAATTGTGATTGTCACACCTAACCACCTCCCCTTAGGCTAAGATTTTGCTTTTGGTCGCTGCTCACGACCCCTGGATTCCAATGCATCTGCCCCGGGCAAACTGAATCGAGCGGCACAAAGACTCCACATAAAGACCCAGTACAGGAGGAGAGCTGTTGGAGAAATAGGGAAAGTAATCCTCTTACTCGAGGAAACTCGAGACGGAAACGGAGGGAGGTGTGTGTGGTTGGATGTGGATGACCCCTGGTTTACATCACACCTACAGTTACATGGCCCTGTGTCAAATTGCACACTGCACTTTTATTTGGCGGGTTGTTTGCATTTAAAGAGATCTTGTAAACCTGTGCTTTGGGAAAATATGTACAAATTCCCTCATTTGTGCTATGGAATGTACTCTGTCCAGGCATGTCTGTGATATTAGACAATCCATAAATAGTGACTAGTACTTTAATTAGCTCGCTGTGTTAAGCCCCGTTTACACTGGACTTTTTTTACCTATGTTTATTTTTTCCCCAGACAGATATTATTGCTAAGAAGATGATGATTTCAGTGAGGTGACATGCATCACTGATTATCTTCATGTGTACATTCACTGCACAATCAAGACGTTTTTCTGTCTATTATTAATTAGTTTTGCTGGCAGAGTTCGGCCATTAAAAGTAGCCACTGTAGTTAGGAACAGTACCTAACAGGAAAGTTTCTGTTTCCCCCAAAAATCAGTGCAAACATGAGTCTAAGTTGAAAATTTTCAATCTTTGTGACAAAAAGCAATCTCCCATATTACCGGGTAATTAACAAAAAGTCTTGACACAGTCATTGATTTACAAAAATAAAAACCTAAATTTCAGAATTTGCCACTTTCGACTTGGCCTCCTCCAATGTCGATACACCGCTGGCGACTGACGGAATACGCATGCTGCAACCAAAAGCTTCTGAAGGAATGCAGGATCACCCCTAATGTTATTGCAAACCATCTTGATTGTTCTTCACAACTCATCAAGAGGTGTAAAGGGACCTCGGACATAGACAGTGGCAAATTCTGAAATTTAGGGTTTTATTCGTATGGCTTTTAAATCTCACCCTCTCGTCAAAAACTGATAAAACTCACACAATAAAATTTGGCAGGCCTTGTTTACATGATCTGAAATGTTAGTTTAAATCTGTTACAAAATAAAAACGTTATTTAAGATCAAAAGTAGGAGAGGTTTTTTTGACACGTAGTAAAAAATCAGTAATTTAGACATGCTTGAATTTCTTGAATTTAATTTTAGAACAAGACAAACTGACTTGGTGCAATTTTAATATACACCAGTAAGACATTTATAGATATTTATTATTAAATTGGATTTAATGTAGGAAAATAATATATCAAATTTTAGCTGAACATATCCCTCAAAGGAATAGAGCTCAAGAGAGATCATGATGGCAAGCCTCACTGAACAGGAATGCAACAAAGGAGTGTGGGGTCAGAATGAAAAACACCAAAGAACAATGATGTCAACTTTATTGCACTCAAGCAAGGGGAGTTACAGTTCAGTATTTTGCTTCCACCATACCTAATGCAATGGCATGATTCAGATTGGACAATTTAACCATTTTGATTTGGATGTTTTTGACAAGACATTAATAAATCCAAACTTACTTAAAAATGTCCTAATTGTCTACACACAAATTGCCCTAATCACAAGTTGCATTGTTCTTTGGTGTTTTTCATTCTGACCCCACACTCCTCTGTTGCATTCATGTTCAGTGAAGCTTGCCATCATGATCTCTCTTGAGCTCTATTCCTTTGAGGGATATGTTCAGCTAAAATTTGATATATTATTTTCCTACATTAAATCCAATTTAAAAATAAATATCTATAAATGTCTTACTGGTGACAGAACTTTTTTGGTCGAGTGTATTTCAAATAAAGCAAAGAAAATAGAGCTGAATTATTTACAAAACTCTTTCAAATTTTTCTCACCAAAATTGCATTTCAAAATGTCAAGATCTTTCAGAGTACATGCGCCTCTCTTCTTTTACCACCTTTTAACCTAATCTCCACAGATCATTTCAACCGGAAATCTTTTTGAATAATATGACATTAAGTAACCTGTGAGTATTTTCTTCCAGGCTCCTATATCATCTCTGTACCCATCCAAGCAACGGTTGTAAGTAATTGGATTAGAAACGAATCCCTGGCTCGGACATCCTGGAGTCGTGCTTGTCGCCGACTCCAGTGAGTTTTATTCACTGTGGGCCAGAGGGGGAATTCGCAGCAAAACACTTGCCACACAACTGCCACTGTAATCTGTTGTATCCCGTGAAATTAACATTTCAATTAATTTAAAGTATGTTCATCCTCCGAGGTGCGAAGTAGATGGCGCCATGTTGTAACAACATTCGTGGAATTTATCTCTGAGAAAGGATGGAGAACAATGCAAGTAGAGAGTTGTTCTTGGAAAGATTTATTATTAAGAAATACATGTACATGTGATGCATTGATAAAATAAAATAAGTACTTGTATGTGATTTAACAAGCAAGTAGGCGGAATTATAATTTTGGATGCATGATCAAAATTTGGCAAAATTTGGTATGAAAATGCAGCATTGTTCCTTCCTCCATGATTACACATGTAATGTGTTTGTTACGTTAGGAGGCATACAAATATTTTATTTCTGAATGGGTTGCAAAAATAAATTTGTGTATCCGGGCCAAAAATATTTTTTCTCCACTTTATACAAAAATTACAAACATCCTAGGTGGTCACACACACACAAATTATCCAAAGCATTTATGCTAAGAAGTACTTTTTCATAGCAACATAAAGATTGTTTTCAAATCTAAAACTTCTATTTTTTAAAATCATGACTGTTCTAATCTTGGGTGTATAATGTTTTGAAAATATCCTGTATTAATTTACATGTTTGAAATACCCTTTGTATTTTCATAAGTGTGATATACTAAACAACAAAAGAAACAAAATATATCTCTATTTTTTGGTAAACAAAAAAATACAGTCAACCCGAGAGTGGGAATTTTCAGCACACAGAAGTGATTATTTTGATGTCAACCTAATTAAGAAAGAAATTAAACTTGTTTTTAAAGAAAACTGGCCTATATTTTGTTCCTCGGCCTATACACTAATAACTGGTTATGAAGATCCATGCATTTTCAATTTCCACTTTGAAATGGAATAACGTCCTTTCAATGTACAGAAAGTGCAAACAGTTGGTTAGTTGGTTTGGAGGTCACATTGGTCAGATCTTCAGAGGGTCGTTCTATGTACATCCCCAGGGGTGTTTATTCAACCCACATCGCAGTCACACTGCATCTGAGCGGTTAGGACCCACCCTGTGATGACAGTGGTACAGCTCCACTGTACTGGCAGGGTGTCATTAGCTGGAGAGCGCCAGGCATGCTGTGATATCAGACTTCAAATTTCACAAATTTTCATCAAGCAGACTGGGCGAGATCAGCTCCTGTCAGTGTGTTGTATGTAGACAAAGAATTGAAAGGGATCCCATGCCGTGGGTTTGATGAATGTACATGTACATAAACTGCTTGAATGCATTTTGGAAAGCGTGGCTCTTCTTCACACAAGTGGATGCATTACTCCATGTTAGAAGTCTCTGTGGATTATTTTGTGCAAGCTCCATGGATTTGGATTGTAATTAACTTCTCTGTGATATAATGGTGAGTTAATGAGATGTATGGTTTTGAAGTAATTGGTTGGACCTTCCTCCATGGTTGGACATATTGTCGTGATATAATTTGTGGAATTTTTTTTTACATGTGAGATCGGGTAGCGTGAAATGATAGGTATTACTTCTTGTGGGTGATTCGTATGGCAAAACCAAAGTGTATGCACTATGCGTATGCAGTTTGCAACACAACACCCAATATCATGTACTTTCTTTTGGTTTTTAAAAGTCGCATTTTGTTTGCTACTTTGCAAAGGTTTTCTTGGCCTAGCAATATTCCATTCCTTACTTTGCTTAGTTGCACCTCTATGGTTGCACATCTATGCAACACCAAGAGAAAAATTGGGTTCAAAACCCGAGGGAGTGTACCACTATGCCTCATAGCTCAGCTCATAGAGCAAGGGAATTGATTTTTAGTTTGAGTTTGACAAGCTTTAGAGGTATCCAAGTTTGACTTATCCGGATTTCATCAAAGTTTCATTACTGTTAAATTGAAGTGTACAATATTTTTGAGGCTCAGCAAGACCTAGTTATCACAAGTACATATTGAAAAAGCATAATTAGCAAGCACTTTTGGGTCATTCCATGAGGTTGGGTATATACAAATAAGCGGTGTCCATGCTGCGTTGGTACAAGTTCTTTTATTTAAAGACTGGTGAATTATTTATCTGGTGAAATATTTGTTGTACTAAATATGGCTAGGTGTCCCAATATAATCAAGTTGTTTTCACTGACTAATCTCTCACAGATCATGAAATATTTGTCTTACCTACGCAACATGGACACCACATATGTTTAACACTACGAGTACATTTTGGAGGTCTGTAGTTTTGTTAAAATTATGTAAATACTTCTATTGTAGTGTAACATGTGTTTCTTTATGAAATGAATATACTTACTAAAGTAGCTGGGCTGGAATGTTACTCATATTTGAGGTCTGGTATGTCGCACTTTTTGTACCCAACCTCGTGGAATGACCCTTACAATCAAAAACTTTAGTTAGAATGAGTGACTTATTATCAAGCATTAAACATGTAAGTGCAGATATGATGAGAAAAAACCTAAAGCATAATTGCAGAATACACCACATTTATTTGGTAGCCTTCACAGCTTTTGAAGATTCTTATAAAAGAATGGGAATTTACGGTTAATTCACAAACCAGTTTGCAATTCTTTCAAGTGTCGGCCGTTCGGCCGACACTAGTAATAGGTTGTTGCTGGTGTTTATATATGCATGATGTACACAATACCCCGAGGCCCCCAAAATAATCATTGAACCTTTCCGGCATTATCCGGTCTAAATAGAAACACGCCTAATGTCTTCTTTTCACAGTATCACAAGTTTCTTTACGCCTAGTATGAGCTACAGTGACGGGGAACATTTTAGGAATCCTTTTCAGAACCAGAAAGAAATCAAACACCAGCTGGATAAAAGTTTATTCCTTTTTTTTTTTGAACTGGATTTATGATAGTGAAGATGCTTTTTGGCACCATGTGGTCATCTGTTGCATGATTTGCATTCCAAGTATTATTAATAGAAAAACTGGTCAAGTAATGTCACAGTTTTAACATGCCTAGATGGTCTTTGCTAAGGTCAATGCCCACATCATATGGTTCAAATTGGTGTCTATTTATAAGTGTACAGACTTTCATATTCTCATGAAGTGCAAAAATGTTCTGGAACAAAATTGAGCGGTTGACCATGGCTTCAGACCTTGTGAACAAAACAAACCAGACTGGCTTTAAAAAAGAAGAAAATATATACATTGTAATTTTGTCCACTTCTAAATTGAGTTTGGGTTATGGTGCATGCTTCATCTGTCAACTGGTTTTCAGATACATATACTATACCCATTACCATAATAACATTCAGAGCGTGATCCAATTCCGTCCCTCACGTGAGGGACGGAAATCAGGATACAAATGCCTTTCCTTAGTCAATACAACAAATTTAAACTTTAGTGAACCTGTATGTTTACCTGCTACTGATGTTAATACACACACCCAGTTTATCACATGTTGAAATTGACTTTACAGTTTCATGCAGAGGTTGTTTTTATGCGCGAGGAACGGACAATCAATAAAATTGACAAGAAGTAACAAATTTTTACATGTATTTTCAACTATTTCATGAATTGTGATGGCATAGTGTGCCTAGCAAAATTTATTCTGTTATTTTTTGTAATACGATTGTAAAATATGGAGATTTCTTTACTGTTCGAGGTATTATTTTGATTAATATAGGAAATTTTAACATTTTCAACCAGTGTTTACCAGTTTTGGATCACGCTCTTCACACAAAAACCATGCATTGATTTTGAAGGTTTTCTGAAGCACTCGTGCATCTGTGTAACTGAAATTTCAGTAAACTACATGTACATTGCAACATTCTTCTTTTATGTTATGCCTGTATTCCAGTAATCTATCAAGTTTAATCTGACAAATAATATATTGAGCCTTTAAGAAAATGCAGAACGTGGGGTACATACTTGAATAAAAGGAAGTTACGATACTATTAATAACCACGGAATTACAATGGATGTTGACTGTGTAAACTGCAGTGCCAGCCAGATAGATTTATTTACTTTTACCTCTAAGTGCTTGATTTCCCTGACAAACACGTCCTGTAATCTGACTCAAGCTAGCTGATGCCAGCTTCAGGAGGCTGGATCATGGAGTAATCCCTAGGATAGAAGAAGGAATCTTCCACATGATAAAAACCATCTGTCTTCTGTTAGGTTAGAATAGTTGCTATACGCACTCTTGAAAATAGGCAGTTATTTGTCGTATGCTGGTGCATGGTTCATGACTGCACACACTTAAAAATATATTGTTAAATCAACAATTAAAACGTGCGGTGAGTGACTACTCTTTAAAGTGTTAAAATCTGACAGTTATTGCGTTAAATCCAACCAAATAAATGTTGGATTTAACACGATAAGTGTTGAATTTTAACACTTTAAAGAGTAGTCAATCACCGCACGTTTTAATTGTTAATTTAACAATATATTTTTAAGCGTGCATGTATATATGATGTAGGACAAGAAACTGTATTTTTAAGAGTACGTGTATTTTTAAGAGTACATGTATTTCCCACCTTCACTTTTTGATGTTCGATCCCTTGATGATTCATGGCCACTGTTCATGAATTTGGCATAAACTAAATTCCCTTGGAAACTTGCTGTAAAGTTAAAAAATAACATTTGTTGTGGTTTAAGTTTTAACATGAAATAAGGTACCGGTAGTATTTGTCCAATACTGATTTTTATAACGAAATTTACTTGCCATGACATGATGCGAAATTCACTACATGATGTATACTGTACATGCCTACTAAATGCTTTGGTAAGAGTTGAGCAGTTAAAATGACTTATCAAGCATTGGTAAGTGCAGATTTGATGGAAAAAAAACAAATTTAGGAGTTACAAAAATGAAAGATTTTCTCAGAAAACACTTAGATATTTTTCAGCCAGTCTCCTGTGTTCTGCACAAAAGGTCCAATGCTTTTTTTTCTGAGACAAGTGGTAAAAACCCATAGCATACTCGGGTGGGACTTTAATCCAGGACATCTTACATGTACATACTAGATAGACATCACAACCATTCAACCACTGAGCTTGCCAGTGCCTAAACACCTGGTTCGAATGCCTTTAATGTGGTTAGATTTCACATGCTAACAATTAATATGTTACATATAATCACAGTAAATATGTAATTTTTTTAAAAATTAGACGTTGCCACTGATCAAATTTAAGTTTTCAAAGTGTTGATTAAACATCTTAGTTTTAAGTGTAAGTGGCTTTGGTTCTCCAAAAATGTAACAAATTAGGAAAAGCATATTTGTCGATTACAGAATTTTTAAAAACTTTGCCAGCAAATTGTTCAGCAAATTGCTAGCAAATTATTTCAGATGCCAACGCAATGTACAGTAAACGATTTATGCGTTCTACCTATATAACCTTTAAAAAACCCAACAATTTCAAGTATTGCCACGTTTATCACATATTACTGCAAGAAATGTTTGCATTTCAAGTTCATTCGCTAAATTACTATTTGTTTTTTCCCTCAAGTCCCACACCCTTGAATAATCATGCAGTATTAAAAATTGCCATCCCAGTTCAAGTGTTAAGACTGTCATCACCTTCCGCTAACACAGTGTTAATTTATTCGCTGACTGCCTGGAATATTCTGCCAGACTTAATCCAGCTTAAAAATGTTCACGGGGAATTAACTCCTGGAGTAATCTAGCAGGAAATGAAGAATATGGTGTGATAAGGGTAAATAAGAGCTCATGGCATATGGAATTCCTTCAGTCAAAAACATACATGTACCACTGAAATGCACCCTTTTCTTTCAAGTTTACATTTGTACAAGTAAAAATTGTATTTTTGATAAAGGAGATCCAGATGTAATGCACCATAATTTGTTTTTAATAAAGGCCCATTTACACTCGATTTGCCTTTGCTGAATCGAACTCCACAATTTCCAAAAAGGCGAGATGAAGCCGGGTATGCACTAAGTGTAAACGCAAAAAGTGAATTGAAAAAGGCGGATCAGACCCGGGTCTGATTCGCCTTTTTCAAGTCACCTTTGGGGTAGGGTTGAACCCCGCAATTGCGGGGTTGAACCCTGCAATCGTCAAGGTCGCTTGTAGTGCAAACGCTATACCTGAATACAGATTCGGCAATTTGAGTGTCCTTGGGGCAGTGCCCACCGTGTGGTAGATTTAATCGACCAATCTGGCACCAGTTCCACAACACCTAACAACTCACGCATGCGCTGCAGTTACAACTAGCAGTGACTTTTGCGGTTTCTGAAGGCGATTTGGGGTGTAGTGTTAACGCGGCAATTGTTCAGTTTTGTGGTCGAGTGTAAACACGGTGAATGAGCAAAAGGCCAAATTAGTCCCACAAGGACACATGTAGCCTGTTTACACTTGATCTTGAGCTCGGGGTCGAACACCGAGCTCAGAATCAGCTCCGGATCATAAACTGCATAAGTGTAAACGCTCTATGGACCAAATTGGCCCCGGATCAGACCCCGAGATTTTGGTCTCGCGTTTGCAGTGGGTTCGATCCCAAGCTCGGGATCAGTTTGCAGAACTTGAGTGGGGGAAAAGCACGCGAAATTCAAGTGGCCTTGTACACTGTACATTCGGATCAATCTTGATCCCGAGCTCGGGACCAGTGTAAACACAGACTAAGCTCCAATTTTCATGAGTTGCTTTGTTGTTGTGATAATCTAAATTGTCAATCCATTGACCTTTCTCCTTGCCCCTGCCCCCATTCTTCAACACCCAGCAATTAGTGTCACTAGGCTATTACCCCAAGGATGTTTGTGACAATCCCAATTCCAGAATACTCCAGCAAATCTTTGCCGATTTGTACAATCATTGATTTAAAGACAAATGTGATACTGTATAAGTCCAGAGCTGATGGAATGTCAGTTTAATGGTGGTACAGTGAAATCTTGGTAAGTCAAACTTAGACAACCAAAAATCCTGTTTTACTCAAAGCAAAAATAAGTATAAGGTAATATACCATGTTTAACTCAAATCATGTTTGACTTTAAAATGTTTTCGAAATTTTACCCCTGAGAAGACTGCACTGGTATACAGTGTACACAAAAATAACATGGACCAAAGTGTATAACAGAGGCTATAAAATAATGATTAATATTGTTTTCCGCTGTGAATAAGTTTTGAACAAAGCATTGCTCAGAATCAACATTTTGCTTTTATGTACTTGTAGGCCTAAACATTCCTGGCAACTATTGCGAACCGCTTAAACGTGGAAACTATGCTTACATAGGTGGTTGGCACCTCGGGAAACTAAGCGAGAGACACTTGGGAAATCCCTATATTAGACAATGAATGTTCTGATATATTTTAAGTACGTTACACAACACACTAGACCTATGGCTTTACATCCCATTCAAAGGATGAAGCAATTGAGGTTAAATGCCTTGCTCAAGGGTTCTAGTGCTTGGACACATCAAAATAAATTTCACACATTTTGGGGCACATGTACATGTATGTTTTTTGCATTCTTACAATTTGAGGGTTGAATTTTTCCTATTGAAAATGCAATCTTGTTTTGCTGACAAAATAGATTGATCAATTTTCTTTCCAATCAATTATTTCACATCAAAAATTGATTTCCAAAGTAAAATTCTTCAATGATCAGAGATAAAAACTTCATGTTTGAACAAACCCAACATTCAAATTTCAAAGTCGAGAATAATATTGATAAACCTTCAGCTTATTTTTCCAGTCTGAACAATAATTCAATTAAGCATCCATTTAGCTGGGCCTCTCATTCTGGAAGAACCAAGCTAGATGATTGCTTTTATAATAAGCGAGAATATTTGCCAGACCAGGGTATGGGATCATGGACATTTATCTGAACTGATCCAGGCGACCAAATGCATTAACAGAGTTTGCTTTAAAGGTGACTGCCTGACTGTTTCCTTTTGAAGTAGAGTCGCGTGGCCGCACCGTGCGTCAGCGCCCGGGCCCTGGTCAGCGGGTATTGAAACACGCACACAGAAACTGCACGCTCGAAAGCAAAATGTGCACTTAAGTATCCAGTTGTGTGCGTGCACGTACAATACGCCTGCAATACGCGTAACGCGCGCGATCGAACAAAAACATCTCGACACACATCTAGAACGTAGTGAATGCACAACATAGCAAAACGACAAGCTAATTTTGGTGAGTGTTTCCCGTTTACACAAAAACACATTTATGACGGGATTAAAAGTAGGTTAGGATAGTCTTATACAATCCGTTTTAAACCGGCTAGGGTCCTCTGCGCTGATAAAAAATAATGTTTATGGTGTTTTTGCATCACTCGTGCTGCATATCGCCGTAGCTCTGTGCACACAATTTTTAGGACTCGGGTAACCAAAATGGAGATCCACTTTTTGGTTACCTCAACCTGAGGCTGTGATTGGTCAATTCCAAAATGGGGGAGCTTACTGGATCGGTCTATTGTTCACAAACAATTTTTTTGCCATTCATTCAACACAAAAACCATGCATCAATTTTCAAGGTTTTCTAAAGTACAGTATTACTGCATAGTGTGTGGCTGAAATTTCTACAAGGCAGTTAATCAACTTTATTCCTAAGTTTATATTTATTAATATGATGAGAGGGCCGTGTGGCACATTATTTAATTATAAAAAAACCAACTGTACATGTACATGTATAGACAGGACAGAAGACAATGCACAAAAGCTGCACAAACACTGGTCTGTTCGCATGAAAAGAAAGCTCCGCTTCATGTCTTGTGAGCTCCGTGGTTCCACCGAGACTAATTTATTTTCATTCCTCAGTCATATTCTTATTTGACTAGCATTGTTTGATTGGTAATTACTGCGTCTTCAACGAGCCTGTCAAGTTTCCGTTTAGTTTTTTTTGTGCAAAGAAATTTGTTCTATGTTGAGACAGCTGGCCAAAGGGGCCCTTCAGAGATAAGATAATGGTGCATGGGTTTTAGGCTTATAATCAATTCTTTTGATTGAAATGAATAATTGAAGTGGTCTGTCCAAACAAGCTGTGATAAGGGCTATTAGTTGTTTAGCTTCTTAAATAATCTCTTTTCAAACTTAGGAAGCAGATTTTAAAAATGTTTACAATTCCTATCTCCTGCTAAAAGAAGAAGATTTATGAGCACTCTGGTTTTTCTGATAAAAATGAAATTGCTAGTATGTAATTGAGGTTTGTTTTGACCTTACCCAAAGTAATTATTCACACTGTACTCGGTGCTTTCCCAAGACACTATGAAAAACTTCATAGCGTGCTCGGGTGGGACTCAAACCCACGACCTTCTGCAAACAAGGCAGACGTCTTAAGGGCAAAACAAACCCTAATTAACATTCAATCTCCCCGACGCAAGCTAAATCAATTTCTGAAATTGTTGGTAATTCACTACATTGAGTAACATTCATTACATTTTCATATGCACACTGCGATGTGCAAACTGCTAGTCCACGCAAAGTGGACTAAAATGTATGAAAAGATGACTTTACAGTGAAAAGGTATTGTGACTATTTTAAAGCCCGCCGCACACGTGAGGTCGTTTGCTGAGCAAACGGTCACTCGTGGCCGTTTGCTCAGCACTTGGCTCACGTGTGCGGTGAAATCTTGCTGCGTTTTTTGCCTCGCGAGGCCGTAAGCCAAATATCTAACGTGTTTGATATTTTTTGCCTCGCGTGGCCAAAATCTCACCGTGTGCGGGGGTGATGAGCCAAGTGCTGAGCTAAAATGAATGTAGCTGGCCAATTAAAAACCATCCCCATATTCACGTGATATGAATACAGTGCGCGCGGGCACCGATAAGGTCACCAAACTTATGCTAAAGTGTGGTGACCTTGGCGGGGTTCGCGTGCGCGCGCTGTTTTCGTATTGCGCGCGTGGTTTTAATTGGCCAGCTACATTTATTTTAGCTCAGCACTTGGCTCATCACCCCCGCACACGTGAGATTTTGGCCACGCGAGGCAAACAATATCAAACATGTTAGATTTTTGTCTCATGGTCTCGCGAGACAGAAAATGCAGCAAAATAGCCACCGCACACGTGAGCCAAGTGCTGAGCAAACGGCCACGAATGACCGTTTGCTCAGCAAACGACCTCACGTGTGCGGCGGGCTTAACTTAGACAATTTTAAAAAGCCCTGTACTTCAGTTTTTAAAATTAGCAGGACAGGGTTCAAATATTAAAGAGGCTGAAGCAATTTCATCTATTGCCCCTTGTCTTGATTTTCTAATGGAAGTGCCGCAAAGAATGTACTGTACTGTAAATGTACTGTAATTAAAATGTTAGCCTAGGCAGGTTTTTGTACCATCTCCTCGGAACATTGTCATTTCCTGAGTTTTCCTCCGTTGAAATTGACTCTAAAATTCACATCCTGCTCTTTGGAAATGCCTCGCGCATCGTTGATAATAATTTTAAGTTTTAATCCGACATGCCGCTTGACTCAAACTGCCCACAGCCTATGATTAAAATATCCATCTGTACCTGTGTAATTATTGTTTAACTTCATCAGTCGTGGAACGCAAGCAACGTTATGCACCAAGGCAATTATTTTTAATAAACCGTGATGGAAAGAAATGAACAGTCCACCCTGTCAGCTTCCTGGGAGGTTAAAACAGGATTAAAGGAGTTTCAAATGAACGTGGGTCTTTCGATTTTGGCAACACAGACCATATTTTCGAGGAAATACATTTGTCTGCATGGTCTCAAAATAAAAGAAATAAGTTTCATTGTTCTGAAGAGATAACTTATAGGCCCAAAAAGGGTTACAAATAGTGTGACAACATGCCTTTCTAAAAACCCTGTGTACAACTTTCCAATATACGCTCGTAACAGGGACGGCCTAAATTGTAACACAAGTGTCCGTCCCGGTTACGCGCGTTATATTGTAAATTTGCACACAGGTTTTTTTAAAAGGCATGTTGTTGCACTATTTGTAACCCTTTTTTCAGAACAACTGAAACTTATTTCTTTTATTTTGAGACCAGGCAAAGGTATTTTCTGAAAATATGGTCTGTGTTGCCAAAATGCCCCTTTTACCGTGGAAAGACTCATGTACATGTACAATGTAGGGCCTTCATGTATAGTAGATTATAGACAAAATTATAGAAGTATAAATTGATGATTATCAGGGATAGTGACCCAGGGACTGCCAGAGTGAATTAATTTGATACAGATCTGGACAAAATGTCCATGAGTTTGGGAAATCTGGATGCAGTGAAAAGCAACTTGGCTCCACTGGGATTCGAACCACAGACCTTCTGCTTAAAAAAGCTCATTGAGCACATGTACAATGTCAAAGTTGTGAGAGGATGCAGAAACTTCATGCTCAACCGTAGTATTTTTACAGGCCTGTGGAACAATTTCACCCTGTGATTAAACAATGGGCCTGGATTAAACAATGGGCCTGGATTAAACAATGGGCCTGCACAGGTAGAGTTGCTGTAAGTTTGTGCATTGTCAGCGGAAGAAAAGGTCCAATGTGAACACGACTTCAGTTGGTTTTCCAGGGTAGAAGTAACCACCGGACTCGGGAAAAGTACCTCATGAGGATGTTTCCTGGGTTGTATGCACTGGATGCAAGGCTAAAGTTTGAACTGGCTTGGTCAAGTTGGTGAAGTTTACCTGAAAAAGAGGGAAATGCAGACAGGGCTTTCTCAACTGCATTTCATTTCTTGGGAATTCTTGTGGTTTTTTGGGAATTCTTGTGGTTTCTGAGAAATTTGGGTTTAAATTATCATCAGTTCCTTGAGTTTTACTGGAAAAGGGGAATATATAAAATATATAAAAGAAAATAATAAAAAGAATTTATAAAATATTAAATCGTTCAGACATTTTCAGCTATTAAAGGATTATAATACAACTACTGTAAAACAAAGTTCAGATGGAAGATGTGTTTATTTATTACTGTCAAATAAATTACAAAACCCAAATAAAACAGAAATCTGCTAAACCAATCACACTATTTGCCATGGCCCTGTACTTTCCAATAATTGAAACCATTATGCTATATAGGGAGTACATGTACTTAGAGGATGTTTGAAAATTGAATGTGATTGAGAAGGCTGTGGTTTCTAGGGTGCAGCATGGGTAATACTTTTAGCAGACAGTTTGTGTTTATGTACACCCTAACATGCGTTCGAGTCCTCAGCAGGTAGAGTTCTGAGTCCAAGTCCGAGTCCCAAATCATTGTTCCAATCTTAAGTCCAATCCTGACTGACCAAGCCCGAGTCCGGACTAGATTCCTACAGTGCTAGTATGTACACATTTACATGTAGATTTAGGGATTGTTCAGTATGTTTAAATTTTCTAATCCAGAAATACATACGTGACAAGATTAATATCGGCAAACTTTATTTTTGAAATGATTGTGACTATTTTTGTTTATTGCACATGGGTGGTATTGTATCAGTCTACAATGTTCCTTGTCTACAGCTGCGCCTTAAAGGCCCTATAGATGATCTGTTTTTGAGCGATTCTGGGAACAAAACCATTATAAATCAAAAGGACATAAAAAACACATCTGACGATATTTTAGCTCCGTCAAATGTACCACGTTTTCTAAAAACATGAAAAATCCATGTGCGTTTTGCCAAAGCTTTTTGGGTAATTGCAAATGATACATTAGGCCTTTAACCAAAAATTGCTGTTGTAATTATGTTGTTTTGTTTGTTACAAGGCAAGCACACTATAAACTACAATATCTAGATCATATTCAGTTGAAACCAGTATTGAAAACACATCCTGAAAATGTGATACAATAGTGTAGTAGCTATCACCACAGTGCATTTGCATCAGTCTTGCAATTTCCCAAAGCACACAGATGAAAATTGAAAAGCCATGCCGTCATCAAAGTCTGTTATTTTTATCCCGCTGAGAGTTCACCGGAGCATGAAATGAAGTTTTCCCATCTCTGTGGCACGACTTGATGATGATATTTTGATCAGTTTTAGCGTCTCTGTCTCGTATGTAATTTCAACGTTCATCCCACCGGATGGTCTACGTACGTGGATATTTCGCCAACTTTCATGGATCTGTCTGGCAGTGTGAACAAAGTCCTGGTTTATTGAGCAGTGAGTTAGCAGTGTCGCCAAAGATTTATGTGAGAAGATAACATTTTGAGGCTTGAATTTCACACTGAACAGTAATTGCTGTTTGTCTGTTGTGAGAAATGTTATTGAAAGTTGCCGAATGACAATCAGTTCATTGGAGGATTACAGAACCTTGTGGACAACATGATCTTCATTAATTTTCAATTTGAAATGAAAACTCGGAGAGAAAGGAAACTATTTGCAACCTTGAGTTCTGACGATTCTTCAGTAAATTTTAGTACAAATCTTTGTTTTAATAACCCATAACAACAAAAAAAATGCCATAATAAACATTGAAACGGAACAATTTTTTAGTACACAAAAAATCAATGTCATTTAATTTAGGCTTTGCCTTGTGTTTGCATACAATTTAGCTACTGTTGAATACCAGATTATCACCGGTACTTTTTCTTTGCCATATCTCCAAAATTATAGTTGATGTGGACTTCATAAATACAATCACGGACAATTGATTTGTGACATTGGTTCATAATTTAAAGAAACAAAATCTTAACATTCTAAACTCTGATTTCTAGTTTAAAAGGCAGGGTACATGTAAAAGCCAGGGGCCAATTTCATGGCACTGCTTAAAGGCAAAGGCTCGTCAGCAATGCGCGCGCCAAATTCGTGCCACGAAATACGCAGCTCTGTGTAGAAAAGGCATAGAGCTGCGTAATTCGTGGCACGAATTTGGCGCTCGTGCATTGCTGACAAGCCTGTGCCTTTAAGCGCTAGCTGAAAACATGTGCTTACTGTAGCAAAAAAGTTGTGCTAACGGTAAGTCTATTTCACAGCTGCGGCGTGCTTAAGTATGCGCGTGCATAGAAATGGGTATTGTTGCATCACCAGTGTTAAGCAAATTTTGCCTTTGAAGCTAGCAAACATTCAGCAGTGCTTAAAGGGCCACTTATTTGGGATTTTTATCAATGAAATCTATGCTATAAAACCAATATACTCAGTTACATTCATAAAAAAATCCTTTTTGGAGCTTGTTTTGGGGGTTAAAACAAAGGTTTTTAGTTTTTATGCTAATGCAAATATGTATATTCATGACCAAGGTCATGATGTCACTAGAGGCAAACACAGGAAAATCAAATTCAACTGTGCACAAAACATTTCACCTTTGTCTCAAATGTCCTGGAATTTTTGTAATCAATGACTGTTTGAGTTTGTTCTAAATGTTTCCTGTTGTAAGCCATGACGAAACTGGGGCAATTTGCCACAAGTCAAACTTAAAGTCTTATGTTTTTTCTTAACTTTTCCCTTCTGTCGTCCTTACGTGATGCACTCCAAACAGCGCCCTCTGTCTGTGGTTTATTGCAATGAAATCTTCAAAGTTGAAAAAGGCTACCTTTTACTGATTTTACATCCAAACGAACAATAGCATGTCTTGCTGAACAAGTAATCCATCATATGAAGCAAAGATTGGGCAAAAAGTTGTTTAGGATGTCATAACCCTTTAAGGTTACAGTTTTCATGAAATAGCCGGAGCCTCCGTTAGCACAAAATCGGCTGCTAAACAGCGCCATTAAATTGGCCCCTGGTCACACATGTATGCATGAAACACTTAGTGTCGCACGTCAAGTATGACAAAATTAATACTTCAACATCTCAATTTCTAGAATGTGCCAAGTTGACATTTAATCCTGAAATAGATAACTCAATTTCTGATAGAGATACCGGTATATCTCTATTTGAAATAAATACCTCTATTTTGGGATAAAATGTTAACTTGGCACGTCCAGAAATAGACATTTCTACATGTTAACTTTGTGCGCCATACTTTAACGTGCAATGCTGGCATTTCATGTGAATGTGTGACCAGGCCTTCATACAGTAGATATGCTAGAATTATTTTCCCATTTGTATACACTAAGAAAAAAAAGTCATTGTTCAGTTTCATTTATTTGAACCTGCCATTTCAGAACTTCAAACCCCACTGCTCTCCCTCATAAAAACAAATTGAAGTAAACAAGTCGGAAGGTTTTCATTTCTAAATGCCCTAGGGGACTAAAAGTTATTGACATTTGCGTTAGTGAAGGCTTCTATGGTTGCCACAGTAACAAGGTCCTGGTATTACCAGAGGTCATAATCATAATAAATAATCCAAGGTGTTCAGCAGGAAATGATTGATTACAGTGTCATGTTGTTTAGATATATTTCATTTGGACCTGTTTACCCTCAAGTGGTACATTGTATGTTGTGTGCAGAAGCTATGTAAAGACCGTTTACACTCGATTTACATGTACTTTTATTTTCCCTGATGGTTTAAAAGGGCGACACATTTTGCGTAAAAAAAGCTATATTAGGGCGACACTGGTGATTAGGGCGCCACTTTACTGTCGCCCTATTATTTATTATTTTAAAAACCATTTTTATTAGGTTAAAAAGCATTTTTATTAGGTCTAGAACCATTTTTATTATTTTAAAAACCATTTTTATTAGGTTTCAGACCATTTTTGGTAGCTTTAGAGAAAGTTAGTGTTCATTAGGGAGGTTTTTACCGAAAATTCAGTGGTCGTTTATGAAATGGTTCCTGGAGTGTCGCCCAAATGTAGCATTGTTGGTACTTATTATTATTATTATTATTATTATTATTATTTCTTTCTGGTATTCTGGGGGCACGGGTGCACGCACGCACAAACCCAAACACACAACCACGAACGCACCCGTACCCGTACGCCGCGGCATAGTGCTTGGCATGCAGCGCCCTCAAGAGGTCAACAAATTCGCCTCTTGAGGGCGCTGTTCAACAAATGCATACTGTCATGGCCGTTATCGATGCGGATTTGGGTCGCCGATCCGATAGATATGCGTGGTAAATAACCGATAATGACACCAGTGGCTACCGAATCACGTTAGGTGATTTTACAACACATCTTGACTTGGCTGTACTTTCATAGTGTTTTGGAGGAGAATTTTTTTTTTTTGTCCGGACGGCAAATTTTTGTCCGGGCGCTAACGGTACCTCTGATGATTTTGTCCGAGCGGCACGCCCGGACAAAACCAGTAGTGGAGATCACTGCTTCCGAAGGATGAAGCAAGTGTGGTTGAGTGTCTTGCCCAAGGGCACAGGTACTGCAGCCGGATTCGAACCCGCAACCCCAAGTTTTCACCCATGATTGCGAGTCAATGACCCAAACCACTCGGCCACGGAACTTCGCAATTTCCAAAAAGGCGAGTTGAAGCCGGGTAGCTGCTAAGTGTAAACGCAAAAGGTTTATTTAAAAAGGCAAATCAGACCCGGGTCTGATTCGCCTTTTTAAAGTCACCTTTTGGGTAGCGCCTACCCTGCTTCAAAGTTCAACTCGCCTTTTTGGAAATTGCGGAGTTCGATTCGGCAAAAGTAAATCAAGTGTAAACGGGCCTTAAGTATGCGCTGCAGTCATAATTAGCGGTGACATTTGCGGTTTGTAAACAGTGGTGAAGGTGTAGTGTAAACGAGGTAAATGTTTAGTTTTGAGGTTGCAATAAAAAGCCTGGTCTGTATCCACCTTCCTGTTTCAAGTGTAAACAAGGTGTGAGGTACAAGTGGGATCAACAGCCTTAACAAGACCTTGAGTGTTGGGTCTTTATAAACCACCCTTGGGTTTCTTAGGTGAGGTATGGTAGAATGCTAATTGCCCACAGTTCAAAGACCCCTTAGGGATTTTTGTGCTGCCAGGCATAACAAAACCAGACACACTAAAGCTGAATTTATATTGAAAATTAGGTTGAAAAGTTGGACAGATGTTTTGTTTTTGTTGACATGTTTTCAACATTGTTTTAACATTGTCTTAATGTCAACTGTTTCTTGCATTTCTCTTAGGCCTATGTATAAGAAGTTGATTTTTTTAGGGATAATTCCAAAGACCACCAAAGTGAATTAATTGGATAGAAATATCGACAAATATGTCTATGAGTTTGGGATATCTGGATGCAGTAAAAAACAACTTGGCTCCACCGGGATTTGAACTGCGGACCTTCTGCTTAACATGCAGACACCCTACCAATTGAGCTATGAAGCCAGTTGTTCCTCACTTATTTGGATTGGCCATCACGTGAGCTTAACAAGCCCTACAGAGGGATAAATCCTTTAATGAGATAACCACCCATCCCATTCAGGTTCTGTTTTTTTGTTAAGCTAAGCTTTGATGCAATATTTGAGCATACAGTAATGATTCTCTCAGAAATGTCTTTGAAGCAATTTCTAGATAAAAGGATAAGGGATCCCAACCACCCGCCCCCCACCAAACCAAAATTCTATATTGTGAATATTTAAGTGATTATTTTTTTCCCAATAAAATAAGGGGTACTGCACAAAACCACAAACAAATCATGAAATACAAGGCCCTCATCAGTTAAAATTTGCCCACTATAAATTTCTCCAAAACACCATTAATCCCCAACCACCAAGACCGTGTTTACACTGGTCCCGAGCTCGGGATCAAGATTGACCCCCTGATAAGAATATGTTGAGGTTAACCGCAATGGTCTCGAGTGCCGCGTTTATATCTGTTGTTGATCCCGAGCGCGGAGCCAGAAGTTGCAGTCAAAGGTCAAGCTAACGCAGCAGAATTCCGAGATGTTCCGTCCAGTTCAGCCATTATTTCTGCGCTGGCTCAAATGTCGAAAAACTTCGCCAGTTTGTCGTTGCTCCACGAGCGCCCGCGAACTTCGTTTGCCATCTTTTCACACGAAGACAACTCGACTCGGCTACTTCGTCTTCGTCAACTTCTCTTCACGACGAAATAATGTCAACTTATGCTATGTCGGAAATCGTTGAATGACACTCCGAAATCCTTGATATAACAACTAAAAACTAAGCTGTATGATAATGACAAAGTGTCGCTAGATAGTTGCAGAAAGTAGAGAAGTTGCAGAAAGTAGAGGAAATACAGAAACACTTTTTCTCAACGTGTGAAGTTTGTATCGGACACGCAAAAGAGATTGCTGAATGCAGGATACCAATTACGTTTGTAGTACGTTGTGTTTTCGTAATGGACACCAGCGATCGAGATTCTCAGCGTTGCATCACATGAGTCGCGTCGGGGTATCAGGCATTTTGTCCAGGCATATATGCATGCACACAATGCATGGAACCAGTGGTACCTGTGTGCGTGTATATACATGTACTATGTACACGTGTATATAATACGAGCGCGGGCTTCCCTGGAATTTTCGCGCGCTTTAGCCCACAACAGGATGTGGGGCTGTGTGGGGAAGATTTATTGCCCAGCTAACCGCAAACTGATCCCGAGCTCGGGATCGAACCCTCCGCCATCGCGAGACCAAAATCTCGGGGTCTGATCCGGGGCCAGTTTGGTTCCGAGAGCGTTTACACCTATTTGTGATCCGGGGCTGATCCCGAGCTCGGTGTTCGATCCCGAGCTCGGGATCAAGTGTAAACACGGTCCAAGTAAATTGGCAAAGATTGTGGTCCTAAAAAGGCTAAGGACGATAGATTGAGTGACCAAAGATGACAGACCTGACTGCAAAACTAGGTTTACTCTTTCCTATAGAGCCACAATTTTTGGGCTAATGGGGGTCAGTATTGTTGTCAATATGGTGTATGACCCATGAAGCAGAGGAACTGATTTATAAATTGAAAGGAGTGCCTGGATTATCCAGAGAATGGCATTTGCATGCAAACTGTCACTGGTTCATGCTGCATGGAACGATGGAAATGTCAGTTGTCTGTCTGTGAATTTTGGGCCCTTGGAAAAATTTGAAGTTGTAGTAGCATTCTTTTGGGAGCTATTGGTTTTTAATTTGCTTTGTGATCTGCGAATCAGTTGTGTTGTCATTTCGTTGGTCATCTATCCCGTGTGCATGACTTAAGGTAGGTGTAAAATACTGTACTCTGAGGCAATTTTTTATATATATATATATATATATATATATAATTGAGTTATGGCAAAGAAGTGCTGATAAGCCATTTTCAACTTTCACTTATCAGAGTATTACTATTATGCATGTATGGGCAAAAAATGCTTAGTGCTTAATAGGCCGAGGGGCCGTCCAAAGTTGTCAACATTTTCACGGAAGGGGGAGGGGGTCGAGGGCCCCCGTAGGACTTTACATGCACTGTAAAATTGAAATTTTATGGTAGTGACAAAAAAAGTTGATAGGTAGTATTTCTGGAAGGGGGGGGGGGGGAGGGAGGGGAGGGGAGGGGAGGGGAGGGGAGGGGAGGTCTTGAAAATACTATCTTTGGAGAACTGTGACGAGGTTGACAACTTTGGACACCTCCTAAATAAGAGAATCACGTTAAAATGGGAAAGAAAAAAAAAGGAAAAATTCACACTCTTGAAATCACACTCAAGAAAAGGGAATGTGCAGGCTGAGTTCTTTAAATTGCAGTTTAAAACAGAAATTTTGAAGACCTTGCACAAAGTGATTTCAGACCCCCAGATTCCACAAATAACTACCTTTTTAAAATTGTGTCCTTGTTGACTATTATGTAAGGATGTCTGGAATTTACAACAAAGGGGAAGTTAGCAATTAAGAGTTGGAATACATGTACATTGGATTTACAAGGCTGAAACTGAATGAGATGAGATTACTGCTGTGGGGCAGAGGTCAACCCAGCTTTGTCCACATTTGACAAGTGTCTTCTGCAAAAATATTTCATACTTTTGAAGTGGTTTATAAAAGATTCTTGTCCGTGAATAAAGTTGACCTTATGGGCTATTCTTAAAGAAAGGTAGGGCCGTATAGTGCAACAGAAAATCTTAATTTCCAAAAGTATTTCATGGTTATAAAAACATTTAATTAGTGTGTGCACAGCGGGTTTTCAAAAATCATAATGCAATTATTTAGTTTCCTTGACTTCTATCTAGTTTCCTTTGACTAGTTTCAATTTAGCCCAAATTTTTTCAAGTATAGTGACAAAAAGATGGCATTGAATTCGCACAAAACACAAACCAGTTTGGCATACATGTTTGTTAGTACTTTGGCAAAGGAACAAGTTTTATTGAATGTCTGCTATTTTGTGCACGTGCTTATGAGTTTTGTGAAATTAAGCCCTGAGGCAAATTTCATATAAAGATGTTTAGCAGAAAAATTTTGCTTAACCCTAGGGTTTATGTAAAATCATATTGATTTTGGAGGATTCACAAGTGTTCGGGTTAATGGAAAATTTTTCTACTTTGCAAAAATGAGTTAGCAGTCAAAATTGTATGTCAACTTGCAACAGAACACTAGTCAACTGTAATACACATCACATGACTTTGTATAAGCAATTTTTGTTGCGTTAAACAGCTTTTTGAAATTAGCCCCTGGTCCTTTCCAATTTGTTTTTGGTGCTTTCTCTTTGAAAGGTCTTATATGTTATTCTGGGTTAAATACACTGGCTAAAACTTAATGAGTTATAGCTAAAACTGTGCAACAGTTTTTGTTTGGCGCTAAGCCCACCCTCCGACATGGTTTAAATTATTGTTTTTGCAGCAAGATAAAATGGGTCTGGTATCACTTAAAAACTGTTCTTAAGCCGTGTCCGTATTGGACTAATTTTGGTAAAACTTACGGAGAGCTCCGTAAATTCTACCAAATTTAGTCCAATGCGGACGGCCGGAAAACACCCGAAATTGTAATGTGTCGACTGTCGATTGTAATTGTTCCGCTACGTCGTTGTAATTCTTACAGGGCGAGCTGGGTCGCGGAAGAATTACATTGTAGATTTTATAGCACTGGAAAGTCCCGTGCGGACAGGCATTGTAATGTAAAACGATCTTTACGGTCATGAAACGTATCGAAAATAACATGTGATATGTGTGTGAGTGAATACGCGCGCTTTCTTCACACAGACATGACAGCAGAACATCCGGTGTCACGTTACGCGATCGTTTGTAGGACGCCCTCATTAGTTTTAGGGGCGACAGCATTGTAAAAGATTACGCGGCGGAAAGCCTGAAATAAATCCACGTACGGACGCACGGAAGAATTACCACGATGGAATGTTTACAGCGGCCCGCGGAAACCTTTTACAAAATTTAGTCCAATGCGGACGCGGCTTTACACTGTATCAGCCGAAATGCTCCACAGAAACCAGTTCAGTCAGTGTAAGCAAGTTTACCACAGTGAGCAATGCTGCAGACAAGAAAATTGAACATCAATCATGTCATCTGTTTGTTGTCCAACATCACTTGCTATGTTTACTTGGCCTCCAGGAGGGTGTCAGGCATGTGCCACTTTTGCAATTATTGTGATGGTCAGTTCAAATGATGTCACCTTGTGTTGTAACTAGCAGTGATGTTAGACCAATGGGGGAAAAATATGATAGTAGACTGTGTTTACATGTACATTGGTTTACCATGTTCACACTGATCCCAATCTCAGGATCAAGATTGATCCCCTGATAAAAATGCGTTAGTGTTAACCGCAATGATCTTGAGTGTCGCGTTTATATTCTGTAGTTGATCTCCAGGGCGGTGCCAGAAGTTGCAGTCAAAGGTCATGCTCTATGTGAATGTACTGATCAATGTGTGCATAGCACCGTGTTTACACTGGTCCCGAGCTCGGGATCAAGATTGGTCCTCTGTTAAGAATGCATCAGTGTTAACCGCAATAATCCTGAGTGCCGCGTTTACATTCTGTAGTTGATCCCGAGCGCGGTGCCAGAAGTTGCAGTCAAAGGTCATGCTCTATGTGAATGTACTGATCAATGTGTGCATAGCACCGTGTTTACACTGGTCCCGAGCTCAATGTGTGCATGGGTTGTGCATGTGTGCATGGGTTGGCTTCCCCCCCCCCCCCCCCCCCCCCCCTCACCCCCCTCCCCCCAACCCCCTGCTATGGCTGTGGAGCAGATGCTGCAGGATGCGGTAAAGATTAATTGCTAATCTAAGTGCGAATTGATCCTGAGCTCGGGATCGAATCCTCCGCCAATGTGAGACCAAAATCTCGGGGTCTGATCCGGGGCCAAATTTTGGTCCTGGGAGCGATGCAAGTATTTCAAGAGCATCTTTGTTGTTAGAGTATAGTCCAACAATTAAAGAAATGTTTGTGCCAGAAAACAAAATCTGGAATTTTCCCAAACTGTCTTTTAATTAAAACAATTATAATATGAGCTGAGCACAAGGGGTCAGGGTTAGGCCTATACAACATATTAGTTATACATACCGGTACCGACATGAACAAAAGACAGTGACAGGTTAGACTGTTTATGTTATCTTTTCTAAATGCTGTTCCGACTTCTTTACAAGTCTTGCAGAAATTGGCATGCTAAATTTGTTGTGAAATGCCACCCCACGTTTCGCAGAGAAAGCACACACGATATTAAGCAAACACATCACTGTGATTCTGTATTCCATTGAGAAGGACGCTTTCACAAGCATAAGAAAAACAGAAGCTCAATCTGAGCTTGCAACAAAAATACAAGAGAGAACAGAGTTCAACCTTTCACTCAACTTCACCAACACAAAGCATCATCACGCCCAAATTACCGTTACAGTGCTTTCGTTTTTAAGGGAAACACGACAAAAATTGTCAAGCACAGCACGGTAGTAGACAGTCCTGGGGAGAGATTGTGAAATCTGTAACACAACCAACTGTGATGGTTTTATTGACTGAGGTGTCAAAACTGAAGGGGGTAGTTTTTCAAAAAGTGTAGCCAGAGCTCTTAGGGTAAACTTCACAAGGTGATGTTGAAAGTGCAAAAATAGTTGGGCGTAGTCAGTGATACGGTTCACAGGCAGTAATCATTTAATGCACATTTCGTCGAGTGTGTGATAATCGCTGCCAGAATTTCTGTGCAACCAGCCTTGTTGTCATAAATCTGTTTCACCATTTTCATTCGCTTTTCTTTGCGGATGTGTTCTTTGGATTATACTTCATTTTGGCTAGCCGTCGTGATTGTACCACGCCATCAGAGTTTGAGTTTAAACATTTATCTTCTTCTTCTGTGAATTGTTCGATCTTCATGTCGCGGTATTATCAACAATTTCAGTGACTGGATGTTACCATTGAGTGAAGCAGATGTTTGCTTAACGAGGAGACCTGCAAGTTTTCCACAAAGAAGACGTACCTATAAAACGGACTGTATGCACAAATTGGTGCAAAATACTCGATCATATTCATTGTGATATTAGTGGCACGTAGATTTGTCAAGGATGACGCTTTACGTGAAGTCTCAGCTCAGGTCTTCGAGACGCTTTAAGGGAACGGCCATTGTCAGAGGCGAAGGCATCCAATGGAAGAATTATGGGTTCATGTACGCCAAAGGGTAGGATGGTTTTACTCCAACAACATTTAAATCTAAAGGCGTGTTTCTATTGAGATTCCTTTACCGGATAATCCCATAAAAGATGGAAAATGTTCTCAGTAGAAACGGGTCTTATCCGCAATTTTCTGGTAAATGACGGGGAGAATTTTCCCTGGCAATTTTCCTTCTCGAGGAAGGAAAATGCCTGGGAATTTTTTCGGTAAGCGCCAATAGAAACGAACACTGTTCCGCCCGAGTGCACATACAGGGGAGAAAACGTAAACATGCATATGACCTTTATCCAGCAAACTCACGCGCGTGCGTGGCGAAGGTCAGCAAGCTCCACTATTTTCCGGATAGAGCGGCTCAGTAGACACTTCTCGTTACCCGCTATTTACCGGCAAATGGGTTTACCGGTAAAATT
The DNA here is from genome assembly GCA_037783545.1 of Henricia sp. BOLD:AAB3569. NCBI lineage: Eukaryota > Metazoa > Echinodermata > Asteroidea > Spinulosida > Echinasteridae > Henricia > Henricia sp. BOLD:AAB3569. The sequence continues at coordinate 751,604 of JBBELK010000030.1, read as the reverse complement.
CTTGATCTTTAATAGAAACACGCTATAATTCACAGTTTCAGTCTGTAGTGCTGACACACATTCACTTTATTTATGTATGTATAAAACCACCTATAGATGCAATTAAAAGCATGTGAAAATACTGCAAAAAGGCACCAAGCCTCGATAAAGTTCCAAAAGTTTTAGCTGTGGGTTTAAATCAATAGTACACATTTAATTCATCACCAAATCGCCCTAAAATATGATTCCTGTACTTATACTTGTCGGTTAAATCAATCATAATAATAATAATAATAGCAAGTTCTTATATACCGGTAGCGCATTCCATGTCTGTCGACATCTCAATGCGCTTTACAAGTACCTAGAAACTGCCTAAACATCGAGATACATAGGCGTGTGGTGCCTTCGGCTGCCGAGCCAGAAACACCGGGGAGAATCCCCTTCTCTTTACGAATGAATGCTCTGGGATCTTTTAAGTGCATTACACAACACACTGGACCAACGGCTTTACATCCCTTCCGAAGGATGGAGCAAGTGTGTTTAAGTGCCTTGCTCAAGGGCACAGGCACCGCAGCCGGGGATCGAACCCGCAACCCCAGGTTTTCACCCGAGTAATGCGAGTCAGTGGCCTAAACCGCTCGGCCACGGTACCCCAATCGTTACCCCAATCGTTTACTCTTACCGGTACATTAAAAACAGCAGATGTTTACTTCAAACAACCAATTTATCTTGAAAAGTAGAGTTGAGCTAACTATTTGCACATGTGTTGTTACATAATTTGCTGAAGTTGAATCTGGAAGTCAGCTGTTAATTTTATTGAATTTTTATGGAAAGCCAAAATTTGGCTGTGACATTTTGGGATGCAAATTGAGTGCAAGGCCAAGTGTTCCAAAAGGCACAAGGTCAAGTAAACACATTAAAGTCACAGTTTAAATTAAACCTGAAATTGAGTAACCTCAGACTTAATTAAGTTCGACCTTAATGTGGAAAAATCTGTTTTGATGGGATTGGATTTCTAGTTAACAGGATTTCTAAGTTTAGAGTTTGGTAAGTCATGACTTCACTGTGTTAGTAAAACTTAAATAGTACTTGGCAGGTTTGAAGCATCTTGCAAGGGTATTTAAAGAGGGAATAGCCGTGTCTCCTTTTCTTCATGACTGGGTGAGGGAGCAGAGGCAGGGAAGGCAAACTGAGGGCAATGAACAAATTTGGGCAAATGCCAACACACTGGACAGCTTCATATCATCCAAAGCATGGGGCAACAAATGCAGTTTTGGCATGGTGCACAATCACCATTAAAATAAAACATGGGAGAAAAATCATATGGTCCTTATCAGGATTCAAACCCGGGAGCTCTGGCAAGCTGGGCAGATGCTCTACCGGCTGAACCGTGAAGCACAGTGGTGCACTCGTTTACAATGTTTAGGCAAAAGTAGATGTAGGCCTACTATCTTTTGCTTCAACTTGGTGGCTTCCCCGCCAAGGCGCACCACCCTATCACCACTTATGTTGTGACATTCGCCTGAACAGTTTTCCAAATATCGCTCGGGTCGACGAAGCGATTGAGATAGAATATCTTGCCCAGGGACAAAAACATGTTGAGGCTCGAACCCATAACCTCTCAGTCACAAGCATGGCTGTGTACCCACGAGACCACATGCACATGCTCCCATTTGTAGCACTTCAACCAAGCAGTACAATGTTTGTCCATGTACATTGTCATTCCCAGTGCAATTCTCAATATTTCTACCTTCAAATCAAGTTGTAAATCACAGAAACCCTTTTTGTAACCTTGTCATCAAAAAATTATGTTTGTGTTGTGAACACTGTCTGTAGGAACCTGGGTTGTCTTTCATATGTACCCCAGGGGGTGATACCGTTAACCTTTTGGTGGGAAGGTTTTCTAGACAAAGTTGTAAATCAGGTGGAAATCAAAAAGTTGAGGAAATACGTGACAAATCAGAATAAATAGGAATGTTTGGTTTTATAACCTCCAGTAAAGTGGTTTGTTACTTTAGTACAGGAGGTAGTAAATCAAACAATTTAACAAGGTTTTTGTTATGCATTTATTGTACACCAGTGTGTAGAGGGCTTTTGACCTCACAGAAAAATGATTCTGGAGATGTTGGCGAGGATTTCTTTGTCATTGAGTTTGTGCAGACTTTTTCAATGAGTTCGTTCAGTTGTTTCACTTCAGTCCGTGTAGACCCTTTTTTAGTTGAATTCAAGTTAAACTCTCTGGTATGGATTTCAAGTAGTTTCACATCTGGTCCAAGTCGCCATTGTGACCAGTATAATTATGTCAAGTGCTCATTAAACATCCCATCCAAAGGATGGGGAAATTAGGGTTTTAAACACCTTGCTGAAGGGTGAAAGTACCTCAAGTGATTTTGAACCCACAACCTTAGGGTGTTTCCACCTGCAGTTTGTGAGTCTGTAACAGAAACTGCTCGGCCACGGTAGCATAAGTCATGGCTAATGTTCACTACAGCAGGATCTTTGTTGCAGTAGTGTTTGTTTTGTTTCTTTGGACTTTGGGGGTAGTGAAAATGACAGCAAACAAAGCTTTGAATTGTGAGTTTAAATGTTTTGTTTTCTTCTCTTTTTTTGTTTCTCTGCAGCATTGATGACAGCAGCTCTATCAGCAGTGGTATAAGTGACACCATCGCCGAGATCAGCACAGATGAGAACATCACTGGGTCTTCCATAAGCTGCTCCTCCTCACAAGCATCTTGCAACCTACTGGCCAGAGACGGTCACAAGCGAGGGCGTGGTTCATCGGATGGCAGCCGCTCGCCCGGCAGCTCGGCCCGCAACTCTTGCGAATCGGGCAAGAACTTAGAAATCTTTGGAGAAGGCGGCATACCGATTGATGGAAAGTCATCGCAACAAAGAAGGGCCTTGGAAGACGCGCGACGGAAAAACGGAGATAATTCCCCGCGTAGAAATGCTCTGAATAAAAGCATTTTAAAGGAAGCTGGAGCCGGGGGACAATCTCCAAAACGCAACAGTAACGGGAAAAACGGGAAGTTGGGAAGGAGTGATCAAACCAAAGGCAAGAAGTCTAAAGGGGAATCGAGTAAGTCGGACGTTGAGAAAGAACAGAGAAAGATGAGCGGGTATCCTGAGAGAGGAACTCTGTCATCACCGACGGCACGGACTGGCATCCCTCCACCACCCAGCTGGCAACGGAGTCTCGATCGCATTCAGATCCGGCAATCGCAAGCCGCTAGGCAAGCTGATCCCAGCTTTTCCCCGAGTCTGCCACGGTCAAGAACAGGAGGAATGAAATACGAGAATGGCACTGGGACATTAGATCGCAGGAATGGTTCACGGATGAGCCAGAGGAATAAAGATGAACAGGAAATTCCAACTGCTCACGATTCTAAGAAGATGGCATCTGGACGGTCACAGGGTATGCAGGGATTTGGGTTTCGACCTACTGGTGTACCACTCCCTACAAGCTCAGTTAGTTCAGCTACAACTTCAGCAAAAAGTGCCATCACAACCTCAAAGTCTGGTAGTTTTGGCTTTTCTGGTAGCAATGGGAAAGCAGGACGTGCAAGTGGATCTCTCAGTGGGTCTGAGTCGGCACCGGAGAGAGGAAGCAACAGAATGAAATCTGGCCAGAAGACTGGGCATAAATCGGGACATAAGACGAGTCCAATATCGCCACCCGGAAAAGCAGACATGAATGCGAATACCGATGCAAGGAGGAACCAGAAGAACATTGAGAAACTTGCTTCGGGATCGCTCTCTCCAACTGAGTCTGAAAGTGGCAAGTCTAAGCTGAATGGCAGCAAGTCGGGCATGTCTGCTAGCCCATCTATTAAACAGCTGTTTGGCCGCAAACAGGAGAGCTCCAAAACAACATCCAACATATCCCAGGACACTATCATCTCAAATCCCCATGCCACCCTGTCAAAGCACAGCACCTCACCACCTCGCCACACACCAACCACTCAGCCTCCATACATGGCAGGCATCAACACACACCGTCGAGCTTCGGCAAACATTTCAACAGATCTCTCACTCACCAAGACGCCATACTCTGATGCCCTTCGTTACAGCGGCTACTTAAGCGATACATGCAGCTATTCAGGAGCCCGAGACAGCGGCTTAGGATCCCTGCATTGTGGGATGATGGGTCCTTATGGCCGTGCCAACATGCACCCAAGTTCTCTCTCCATGCTAAACCGATCTGAGAGTGGTTCTATGGAATCGCTTGATTCCAATAACTCTAGTTCCCTATCCATGACAAGTCGTGCTACCAGTGAACGCTATGGCCTGACCTCCCCTTCATCCAGCGGACCTTCCCCACACCACAGAGCACAACCAGACAAGCTGCTCAGTATATCGCTAGCCAGTAAAGATGTAGAGGAAACAGCCTGGCTGCGAGCTAACGGCTACCCTAGCACCGTGGATGGGGCACCTCCACTGTCCCCAGCTAGCTCCACGGCCTCTCAACCCGTGGGGCAGTTCTTTGCAATTCCTGGCATGAACCCAAGGTAAAAATGAGTTCCTGTACAGAACAAGACATGCTACAAAGATCATCTTTTTAATTGTTATTGTTTGCATTCACTTGAGAAAGAGATCCTTTTAGAATAAATTCAGGGGACAAGATGGATCATTGCTTCCCAGTGGCGGATCCAGCCTCATTAAAATACAGAAATACAATGGATTTCAGGGGGTCCGACCCCCTGAATTTGGATCCGCCTCTGCTTTCACATGCCTAGGGCTATCTCTAGATATAACCGCTGAGCTGGCTAACTACGTTGAAAATAGTAGCCATTTGAATGCAACTTAGCTTCACCCCTGAAGCTTTCTCTGGAGCTAGCCAGCCCCAATTTTAGTCCTGAAATTTTGGCAGGTTCGTTCCACTTTTAGCATTTAACGCCGATACCCACACTAGAAACTCACTCTTAAAGCCTGTACACAATGGACTTTTTTAGGGAAAACGTACCAAGACGATGGGTACTTTTCTCATTTTAAGTCCAATGCCGACAGCCTAGGACGTTTTCCTCTCAGTAACTTTTCGTGAGTCCGGCGGTTACTTTTCCTGGCCAACTGCTGCCCAGGAAAATTGACCAGGGAACCTTTCACGAGACAAAATGCAGACACATCAAGTCGGTAAAAGCACTCTTGAGGCATACATCCGGGCCGTGAAGGTCAAACTGCGAAGGGACACTGCGCATGCTCTCCCATGGTCTTGGTAAAACCTCCCGAAAAAAAAGTCCAATGCGGACACGGCTTTAGCTTCACGGTTATTTGCTGTTGGGATGCACCAACACATTCAGTCACATAGCCCACATTCTGCCACTCAAAACATACATGTACAAAACTTTCTAAAAATTATAAATAAATTTGTTTGATGTTACCTTTTGATAGCAATGCCTCAGCCATGGTACGGTCCAACAGCATGTCAGCTAGTACATACAATGCAGCAGCTTTCAACAATCCACGGATGCGCAACAATAGTGTCTCCCTCGATGAACGTCAGAAGGCAGCACTGAGTATGGGAACATTCTGCCGTGATCAGGACAGCGAGTTACATGGATCTGCTTTGTCACTGGTCTCACAAGGATCGTCCCTGTATGCCGCTATGCATGTAAGTCATTAGGGAGTGCGTGTGGTCTAGTGGGTATGAAGCGGGATTCCCAATCAGAGGTTGTGGGTTCAAGCTTCACTATGACCAATGTGTCTGTGTCCCTGGGTAAGGCACTTAGTCCCAGTTGCCTCGTCAACCCAAGCGATATTTAGGAAGCTGTTGAGGAAATGCTACAATCTAACTGCTGATAGGGTTGAGCGCCTGGCCAGCAGCCACCTAGTTGAAGCAAAACGGTTCTGGTGATTCCCTGATGGTAGCGTTAATAATGGCAACAGTGCCAGGAGCACCCCGCAGGGTGGACATGTGCACTATATAAGAATCCACCATTATTATTATTATTATTATTATTAGTGCTGTCCGTAAAACTCACCAAAGTGACAGGTACTTTAAGGGTAAATTACAGGATCAGAAAACTGTTAAAAATGGTGTTATCTCTGTGTGTGATAAAGACCAATCTATAAGTCAGCCCAGTACTTTCCAAGAAACAATACAAAAAAACTGTCCAGAAATTGTGAAGCCACCATCCTTTTTAAGACTTGTTCTGAGTACTGGTGATTAGGCACTATACCAAAAGTTGCGTTCATTAATTTGGTCGGTTACACCAACAGAAAAGTTGGGTTGTAGGGAAAACCTAAGGGGGGATTCGTGTACCAATGTGCCTCATAGTTCAGCTGGTAGAGCATCTGCCCAGTGAGGTCTCAGGGTCGAATCTCGCTAGGGCCATATGATTTTCTCTCATCCCAAGTTCAGCTGAAAGGCACAATAGTAAATTCTCCTATATCGTGTCTTGTTTCCAGGTTGATTAGACACTATATGTACCAAATATTACATTATTTTTGTTTCTTATTAGCCTACTGACAAGGCTGTTGAGATCCGCCGTTTGAAGCGTGAGCTAGACAGAGAGCAGGAAAGGGTTGGGAATCTCTCCAATCAACTCAACACAAACGTAAGTCATGTTTCGTTATTTTGCAAGTGAAAATGTGTGATGTGTGATGTAGGGATGGCTTATCTAATGAGCACTGTAGGTTTCTGCGACTGTGACAAAAACATGGCATTACAGTTTGGCTATAGGTGAAGTTGTTTCATACGGCCAGTACTCGTCTCTGGTTTCCATGGCATGGAGTGACTCCTAAAGAGCATTACTACTCCCCCTGGATGGAATGCCAGTCTATAGCAAGTTACCCCAGCAATTTTGCTGTGTTAAGTAATAAAAGAAATAATATCATGATACGTTTTACTGCACATTATTATCTCTCGTTGTTGGGTACTAAATAAACATTCTTAAGCTGCTCTATCTCACACAACGAAGAATCCCGGCTGTAAGTTGGCAAATTTGGGTAACTTAGGACAACTCGTGGGATTACTCGGGATGATTCGGGTCACTCCGGGACAACTCGTTGCAACTTGTAGCAGCGCGCAACTTATAGCGAAAATGTTAAACATCTTTAAAATTGTAGCCATGCGTTGCCAACTCATGGAGTCAGTGAAACTCCAGCTTGGAACCAATTCCCACACTAAATGCAGAAGTCGGGCAACTCGTACCATACCCATAACTGACTCGTAACATACTCGGGAAACTCTTGCCTAATTCGTAATAAAGTTGTAGTACACTCGGGACGACTCATACCAAACTTCAAAAACACATACCAAAATCCCAAAACTCAGAAGCAACTCGTAGTACGCTCATACTCGTAGACATAGTGATGCTAAGGGTTTAACCAAGAGTTTCCCTGACCCAACTTTGCCAACCCGCGCCCTGGATTTGTTTTTCCGTAGTTAAAACCTTCTCAGCACCTTACACCCTCACAGGTAGTCTTGGGTAAATAGAGGCAATTTGCCCAAGGACACTTGCACCATGCATGCAGTTTGGGCTTGAACCCACAACCTGAATTTTCAATCTCTTGAGTTTATTAGACCGCTCAGCCATATAGTGCCCCACAAGAGTGAAATTAATTGGAAAAGAGGAAATAATGGGTGCGTCATTTTATGGAAAAAGGACATATTAATGAATTGCATTCCTTGTGAAAGAGATGAGTTATGATGGAGTTGTTTATTAACTGGACATGTGGAGACACATAATAAGTGTATGTGAAAGTGGGAGAGTCTGGAAATTGAGAGAGTACAGCTACGTTTAGATGAGTGCAGGCCACAAGAATGAGGATTTTCTGCAGATTTCCTTTGCTGTTCATCCAAGAAACGACCACATTCTTTCAGATGTCTTGAGAATTTCCTATCTGTAAATCATATGCAGGTAAGTTTTAACATTTCATAATACTCCAAGTCGATTCATTTGGCAATAATTCTTAATCACAGGCCTCAAAACCGCTTGTCAGTGGTTAAAAAAATATATAAATTTTTCTTGAAATCACTGTGTTTACTTCATCTCCAAGATAGCCTTGATCAAGGCATTGGGCCTGTCTTTTGAACAAAGCGCTTACAAGCTACGGAATATGTTGCACGTATTGGCTCACAACGCGCCGCACTACGACTATGCACACATGCACGTACATGTATCTGTTTCGAGCTAGGCCAGGCCGTACGCAGTTTGTATGCAGCCAGTGTGTTGCCGTACGGGTTTACTACGGAAGTCGTTATCTCACAGTGGCTCGTTTTGATGCAGTGTGCAGTTTGCATGCGCTAGACTCAATATTCTCTTGTACAGCAAAAAAAAACATGGAGACGGCCTTGGACAAGGCTATCTCCAAGATAGCTTTGCATGCCTTAAAATTAGGGTTGTGTTTTGTGTGATGTTGAATCTATATGTTATGATGCCCTCTACTGTCAAATATTTGCCAGCTGCTACTTTTAGTGCTAGATAGAAACTTTGCAGGAATTATTAAGCTGTTTGCTGCCCTCTTTTGGCCTTGATGCTCCATTGAAAGTGAAAGTTGGTAGCTATGTTTGGCGCCCTCTTTTGAATCTTTATATCAGGGAAGAGTGTAACTTTCATTTTCATCATTTGCAGATCTCATCAAACCAAATAAATACAATTATATTAAGCAATTGCCATTCCTTACCATAAAAGGATTAAATATATATTTTAATTTGGTTTGCAGAACATAGGGATTCCAGCATGTCTAGCCGGCCCTCGTGTTGGTTGAGATAAAGGGATATCTTTAAATAGATCAATAGAACCGTTTGTTTTTCAAATGCCACACCTTGTAGAATAATCAGGATATCACGCTATAATATCTTTGTTGTTACTCAATTCTGTTTTTCCCGACCTTACAAAAATGATGTGATGAGAATTGGCTGGACAATAGTATAGTTTGATGGCTCTGCCTATAGGTGCACCACATACATAGCAATAACAATTTAGTCTGTCGTCTGTATACAAAGTGTTTATGTGAAAGGAAGTACCTCAATACATTAGACTCTATTCACATGAAAACCTGCAAAAGGCTATTTGGCAGTACTTGAGATTTGCACACGTACATGTATGAAATGTGCAAGAATAGCTGACCAACATCATATGTACATTTGTTGGCTGAGATATTATGCAGTCCTCTATCAATTTAATTTTACACATGACATATCTGGGTCTCAAAATCAGATTATATGGCCGAATACAGCGCATGTACTTTACATGTAGCTCTGCCGTAATTGATCATGGCATTTACGCTCAAATAGGTATGGCTTTATTAACTAAATTCTTGCACAACTAGTTTTTTCCCGTACAGTGATGTGAAATCAGGTGATGGTTGCTATGTTTGGAACTTCTTACATTTTTGGTTTGTTTTTTTTGACATGAAATTGATAAACAGGTAACAAACAATTATAGAAAACTTGTTTAGTTCATGGAATTGTAACCATTCTGGAGATAAATTAAAAATGTATGTTTTCTTTCTTTTTAAAAATTATGCACATCATTTTCTGACTGATTAATGCACACAAAGTAAAGGGTGCAGCAGAGTGTACAGGCCATAGGTTTAGCCGGAATATACCGGTAGGATCAATTATTATATAAAATGAAGCTTTTGCGCCCAGATTCGATGTGCGTGCACGTTGGGCGCACCACGAACACACGCGTACGCGCGCGTCATGGATCGAGGGAATGGATTGCGTGCGTGTGCAATGGGCGCCAGAGTACAGTAACAAAAAATACTGTACAACAGTAACAAAAGCGCATGCATTTGTAAACTGACGTTTTCAACACCAAACAGACAAAAATCTCGCAGAAATCTTTCAAAACAAAGCTTATTTTATATAACAATAATAATATTGGATGTCTTTTCGGGTGATATGAGAAAATACCGCACTCGTCATGAAAATACCGAACTCGCCTTCGGCTCGTTCAGTATTTTCATGACTCGTATATTCTCATATCACCCTTAAAGCCATCCAATATTATATAATTATCCTCAACTCAACCTTGAGATCACTTAACCGATTTTGTGTCTTCAGCAAAGCTAACATTTCTTCTTCGTAGATTTAATCAATAGTGTCAAGTTGGGTCTCGAATATCAAATAGAAAACATCTAGAGAGACCTGATACTCTTCGTAAAAGAAATCTCCCCTTCTTTACACTCTGGCACTCGTTTTTGCACGGGGGCCTTATTTGCAAAAACCACTACCCTGGGAGAAATATTCATACCCAGGAAAAAGATCTGGATCGCCTCCCAGAATCGACAAACCGTGGGTAATTAAAAGTGCCGCTGCACGGTGCAACACATCACGCTCAATTTAACCTTCAAATCAGAATTTGCAGGAAGAAAATCAGTGTTTGCTCCAGCGACTGCTCATTGCTGGCTGGCATTGTCGGCCATTTTATAATGGATTTCTCTTGGTTGAATGTTAGATGTCGAGTCTTATCATCGCATCTGTAATTAATGCATCCTGGCAGATCCTGTTGATTCGTCTTATTGATGGCCAGAGTTTTCCAGGTCAGAAACCAGTGTAATTACACTGACCAGGAACAAACCCTTTGGGCTATGCAGGCAAGGTCACCTTGTGTTGGTGGTTATCCTTTATGAAATTGTCAGCAATGCTTTGTTACTAGTTTGTGAAATATTTGTGGGAGCTTCAAGAGTATAGAGCCTTTGCATGGCGGCCATGACAGGGGGCAGTCACATTGTCACCATGTGTCATGCATGAGTAGGTGCTTTGTGGTTCTATTGTTACATCATTTAAATAAGAAAACCTGCCCCCTTGTCATGGCCGCTGCTGCAGAAGCTCTATTGCTTGTATAACTTTGATTTCTTTGACTCTGTTACTTTTAAATAAGCCATGGTTATAGGTAGCATTCGTGGTTGTTTTTTGTCAAACATTTCACAGAAATAAATGCATCTGGATGGTGTAAATATTGCATCAAATCACTGATCTTTTCATCCAAACTTGGGATGAAAGAAAAATCTTAAGGGTGTTCTGATCTTTTCATATATTTGTGGGTCATGGGAAAGATAAGAAAACAGTGACATTATTGAATAGTCAGGTTCCTCGATGACGTGTGTACTGATAAGCAGAGCAAACCCAGGTTCCTACGTCTTCTTATTGTCCGACAACCTAAAATGTGACGAAATTGCAATCTTCTTTAAAACTAGTGAAAAAACTGGTGTTGTAATTTCAGTGAATGATTTTTCGTACTTTTATCCATGGAGGTTACTTTGTCATAACCTTTAACCTTACTATACCTTTCTTTTTGCAAACCTTTATTTTACCATTAAAAATAATCACCAATTGATTCACACAACACACTGGGGATATTTTACACATTATATGCACTGAACTTTCCAATTTGGTTAAATGGACTTGGTAGAGATTGGTTGGTAAAAGTAACCAGTGGACTTGACCAGTTATTACTTGAGTGGAAAGTTGTTGACTTAATATGGTTAAAGTGCTCATCTGTTCTGGTTTGTTGGCAAACTTTTCAAGTGATAAACATGAATTCATCAAGTGCACGAATTGATATTCATTCAGCCAAGTAACTACCAACCCATGTTGATTATGCAATTTGTAGTGGTGCATGGTTTACAGCTTGCAAGTGTGTCTGAATCAGCAGGCCTACTTTTGGCCTTTTATGGGCAAGACATATTTTGAAGCCTTCAAACTGTTCCATTTGAAGTAGGCCTAGCCTTCACATTTTTTACTGTCTTGGTACAGTCACAAATCAGCCACCTGTGTTTCATCCTTGAGATTTACAATTACATGACATAAGGATTACCCTTTGATGAATGAAGGCATGGCAGCCTTACACCGCGTTTACACTCGAACGGGCGAAGGTGGATACAGATTCGGCATTTTTATTGCAACCGCAGAGCAAACTGCAAACTCGGCAATTTGCCGCGTTTACACTACACATCGAGCCGGCTTCAACTCGCCTCCAGAAACCGCAAAAGTCACCATTAGTTGTAACTGCAGCGCATGCGTGAGCTGTTAGGTGTTATGCACTAGTTCCAGATTGGTCAATTAAATCTGCTACACTGCGGGTACCGCCCCAAGGACACTCAAATTGCCGAATCTGTATTCGGGTAGCGTTTACACTACAAGCGACCTTGACGATTGCGGGGTTCAACCCCGCAATTGCAGGGTTCAACCCTACCCCAAAGGTGACTTGAAAAGGCGGATCAGACCCGGGTCTGATCCGCCTTTTTCAATTCGCCTTTTGCGTTTACACTTAGTGATTTCCCGACTTCAACTCCCCTTTTTGGAAATTGCAGGGTTCGATTCGCCTTTGCCGAATCGAGTGTAAACGGGGTGATATTAGATAGTTTGGACTGATCAAAACAAGATTCATCCTGAAATTCCAGCCTAAAATTTCAGCCTAAAGGGGATACTTTCAGGGACTGTAAAGGGTTTAACATTTGGGATTGCACCTACGTACGTTTTGTTTTTTCCCTAGCCACAAAACTCATTCAGACATTGCTGGGTTGGAATGACTTTTGTTAACATTAATCTATGTAAATGGCATATGAGTTTATATTTATGCTCACCAGTAAAAAAAACAGTAACAAGCAACCCGCATGCTGTTCATCTTCCAATGATTTATGTTTCACAAGAAACAATGAAATGTTGTGCCCTCACTTTGAAGAAATATTGTGCAATACCACCATTCTATTTAGGCTGGTTTCCTGCATGGAAAATGGAGCCATATAGTACCAAGGTAGTCAAGTTCCTAGTTTTGTTCACATGAGGATACCCTGCGCACAAAGGATGCTATAGCCCTTTTATAAGGAAAAAAAATCATCTCGGGTGGAATCATTGCATTTGTCAGTTTGAACCACTTCTAGCATTGTTTGAAGTAAGGCTTTTCAAATAGTTTTCATTTGGTTCGAGTATTAAGCCTGGTTCATATTTCACTCAAAGGCGAATCTCACGTAAATCTGACGTCAAACATTTCGCGGCGAACATTCGCACAAGTTGAAACTAGTTCGCGTTCGCTTTCGCATGAAGTATGAATCCGGCTTAAGGCCTTTCCAATCAAAATGGTCCTACATGTGTAGGGCATTACAAATCTCAAAACATAATTCCTTGAGGTTTGATGGAGATTTCATACCTCAAAACCATTACTTCCATTTTCACTTTAAACATATTTTTTAAATAGTACCCTTCATATTTTATATATAGAGCAATAAGTTTAAAACTTCATTGTGACAATCCCATGAGCATCCCAAGTACAGACACGCAAGCCTACCAAACTGCTTATTCCTGCAGACATGCCATTTTCAAGGTGAAAATACCTCAGTTGCTATTGTCTTAATTTTCAAAAAAGCCGTTCATTAACAGTTTAATTCAATAAAGTGAAGAATCCTCTTTGGGTAAACAAAATATTTCATCTTGTAACTAGTTTCACAGTCTGCGCATATTGTCCACAGTTATCTCTTTTATCACTGCGCATCATCAACATTCTTTGTTACTTACATCAGAGCATGCTTGGAGAAAATGGCAAAACCATATTTCCTGGATGATCCACCTTCTTGTCAACACTTTGGGTCTCTGGGATCTGTGCTTAATAGACGATTTTATTGCAACACCAGATGTAAAAATCTTGATCACCTATAGCTACCACAGGTCAACTAACATAAGTCCCGTGGATGCCAGAGAGATATATGCCTGTGTAGATATTCTTTGAGGCCCAAAATACTTGGAGTGTAAGATAAGACTGGATTGGTATTTGAAGATACGGCCAGTAGAATTGGCATGTCCGCAAGATAAGCTCGTTGATGACTTGCGCAGTAGGAAATATCGTGGTCTGTCTTGGACTAGTTGATTGGTCAGAGCGTAGAGTAGCCTTATGAATTGATATTCGGTGCGTTTCGTCTATCCAGTTATGGGTTCACTGTCGAGTGCGGGTGAGTACAAGATTCCGATTTGTAGACTACATTCAAATTGGACTTCATTTATTTCATTTCATTTGCCAAAATAGCATCTTTGATGCCAATTAGAGATTGGTATTTGCGAGAAGATAAAGGAATGTAAATTGTAGAGTTGGGTGGAAAACTAAATGTAGTGACTTACATGTTCAGACACATGTTCTACATCATGTAGAACGTCTGCTCATTTAAGTATAAACATGGCAGTCACTTTGTATTTGGACCTTGTGGTGTCGATCTTTTATCCATCAATGTTGATGTTGATCTCAAATTTACTTAGGACCAAATGTCTCCTCCGCCCACCCCCTCCGCTCCCCCCCAAAAAAGAAAGATGGAATATTTCGCTGAAAATGCAGGATGGCACAAGGAGGTACTGGAATTTTAATAAACTCAATGCCCTGGCTAAAACAAGAGGTGTTTTGTGAAACAGTTAATACAGCGTACTAAAATTTACACTAATCCCACCTTCCAGTGTTTTAAATTACAATTTGTGGCAAGATAAAACGGGTCTGGTGCAATTTTTTAAATCATACATTTACACCATGTTGGCTGAAAAGTTGTACAGAAATGCAAATTTAACAGCGTCGTACTAATGTCTTGTGAACAAAAATTTGATGGCTTTAGGGCGGGTTTACACTGAGAAAAGCAAGGGAATTTGGAGTAAAACGACGCACTCAAAATCACAAAAGTACTGTACGCCCCAAGATTATTCTGTGGTTTTCATGCAGTGCAGCGTTTCAATCTAAATTCTCTCATAGCTGCTTTTTCTCGAAGTGACGCATGTCAGATTTATGCGCAAAAAGGCTCAGTGTAGATCCAGCCTAAAAAGCTGAAAAAGGTAAAGGCTGGAGGATCAGCAGCAACACTTCATTTCATTTACCCATCTGATATCCCCTCTATGATCGAGCTAACCCAACCAAAACTCAAACACCAAGAAAATCGAAGCATGCAGATCAGTTTTCATTAAAAAACAGAAATGCGGCTCTCTGCAGGAGAATTGAGGTCTTTGACAAAAATCAATGGCGAATGCAATCAGGCAGGAGTAGATTCTCGCTTCTTGGTAAATGTATACACTGTTTACTCAGGCTGCTTGTGAAGGAAAGTTATATGCAGTGGACTTTGAACGAGGACATTACTTGGCTTTAGTTTTTTGCTGTGTGGAATTCATGGTTTTTAATGTTTTTTCTTCTCACAACTACCGAGTTTTAGAATGTGTTCCTGATTTTTTTTATGAACTCTGATCATTTTAAGAAAGTATTACTCAAAGAACTTGTCAATTTTCTTTGCTAATACGAGGAAATTTAGGGTTTGTTCCGTTTTGTTAGCCAATTGCTAATTATTTAGAAATACAAGTGTATCGTTCTTTATATCTTTTGAATTCAGGATGTACATGTACATTTAGCTACAGTTGCATCAAGTGCCCGACATTGTTCACTGTGTTTATGAACAGTGTTGTAGTATAGAGTTACCAATATCGAGTCCTAGTCCGAGTCCCTAGTCTGGCTCGGGTCACCAGTCATTAGCCTTGACGCCAAGTCCGAGTGACGAGTCCCTTACCAAGTTGAGTTACCAAAGAAATGTGACTCGAATTGAACACAAGTGAAATCGATGACTTAATAAGTCATTAAAACACTGCAGGCCTACAACGCTGGCTGTGTATAAACAGTTCCTGTTTTTACTACTTTAATTCCATTTAAAGAAGTGCCTTTTATGAGCCGTATCATTGAATGTGTTAACAGCGCTCGATTTTTTTGGCTGCCTGTTGCCCTAGAATTCTGACACCTTTCACCCTCACCGCGGCGAGAAAATATACACCACGACAAGCTCTGTCTATATTCTTGAGACTTGCCGCTATATCCTTGAGACTTGCCGA
Organism: Henricia sp. BOLD:AAB3569; assembly: GCA_037783545.1. Classification (NCBI taxonomy): domain Eukaryota; kingdom Metazoa; phylum Echinodermata; class Asteroidea; order Spinulosida; family Echinasteridae; genus Henricia; species Henricia sp. BOLD:AAB3569. The sequence goes on along the minus strand of JBBELK010000030.1, from coordinate 735,835 downwards.
TCAGCACATTGAATAAATATTCAAATTGGGGTATAGCTAGGTATGAATTGTGTCACTAGAGAGATGAATATTTTTCTTGGTTTCAACCAGATGAAGAAAGAATTGTGATTTTATTTGATCAAGAACTTCATTTTTTTTTCTTTTAGGAAAAAAAAATATCCATCGGCTGTTTTTATTTGGTTTACCATAATTATTCTCCATATCTACAATGGAATATTCTATACTTAATATATTCAAATGGTTGGACAAATTGGACTGGAGAAAGAATTTGCGGAATGAAACGGGGGAAATTTGTGAGGGATAAAAAGCCATAAATAGAACTCGAGAATGAGAGATGAGTAAATCCGTGGCTTTATTTGTGCCGTAAATCAGATCGACTACCAGTCCCCTTTCGCAGAATGGTTTTGTCCGAACACGGCTAAATGTGGCATGAGCCAATTAACGTGATGCTCCGACCGCCAAGGTGGCATGACGAAAAGGCGGGAGGGAAAGGCATCGCGGGAGTTTCATCTAGCACCGACATCGGAAGTACGGAGAAAAAAATCCATATCGTGTAATCAGTTGACCAGAGGTCACAGTGTACAAAGCTTGGCACATATCAACCTATCTCTGGAAGTACACACATTCATAGTGGATCTCAGTGGATATGCTGAACGGATCGGCTTGCATCTAGCCCCTTAAGCCAGCTAGCTCTTAGTATAAGATTTCTTATTCCTAGAAGGCTACGTGTTTAATGTTACGTCAAGAGGATCCCCACGTGGCCGAAATCAGATTTTTATCTATACACCTGAATTTCATTTAAGTGAATTGATCAAATTGTTGGAATTGTAAAGTATCGAGAGCTTCGGGACAAAACATAATTTTGGTAACCTGAACATTTTGTCAAAAACTACGAGGAAAAGAGTTGGTGTCTTGTTAGGCACGTCCAGAACTGGAGTTGGCCTCAGGTGGATTATAATTGTGAAATTTAATGGAACTGTGCATGGTTTCACATGGGCTGCTAAAATGTTCGTGTGCCGCCAAGTTCTCTTTATTTCAAGCATTCAGCAATGAGCAGATGTGAAGATGCTTTTTCTTTAGACTTCTAAGCTTTTAAGACTACGCGATATTCTCAGAATATGACCAAGGCTACACAGATCATAATGCTGTTGTTTTACCGCGGCAATTGGATACCTCAAGTAAACATCGAAGGCTCGCGCTACAGCTGAACCCAAAGGAGCTTAAGATGTTAGGATGCGTTCACCATAACATCGCTGTCGCCAACCTTGCCAAGATAGTACCTTTGGGAGGATGCAACTTAAGATAACCTGATTATTTTGAAGTGTTGGGCATCGTACTTATGCGGCACCTTTATATGACAGTGATTCTTTGCAACGTTGTCGTGTGCTGTGAAACTCGCTCAAGGAACTTCATTGCCTGTGAAGGGTAGCAGTATATATGACACCAAAAGGTGTTGAGATCTATGTCAGTGACGATATCGTGAGTCGAACTGGCACATGCAATGTTATTACTCTCAGCAGTGTCAAGAATGTACATGATTATTAACGGTTGTGGCTGTATGCAGAGAATATGCAGCGTGGACCATTGCATCACATACTTCAAGTGATTAATGTTTGCTAATCTGTTATTAAAACAGCGATTTGCATCTGTATATCATGCGGTTTTGTCTGCTACAGTATACACACATATTTTTTACAAGACCGGTATGACACATTTTTCTCTCATCACATGTTTGAGCACTGCATATGTGATTTTGCATGTGAAGACAACTGTCCTTGCCATCCATCAACCCAAGACATAATTTCTATAGAACTTCATAATGATCAGAGGCCAACAGAACAAACAGACATCGATTGAATGGCATCTTCTGTTGGTTACTCCATGGACACAGCCTCTCCAAACCGCACAGAGCTTAATTGCGCAGTCCTCGGGAATTTTTGTGTTTACCTGACGACTCGGAGTGATCTTGATTAATTCTTAAGTGAGAATTTACCGAAACTGCTTGCTGCAAGGTCGCAACGGATATTATCTGTTCCTCTACTTGTCTTCTCCAGAAATTGGATGAAATCGGTCCAAGGATAAGTGATCCAATTTTCTGTCATAAACGAAAAAGCCTGTGCTGAGTTTTATCCAGAGGCAGTAACTATTTGCCGTTTGAGCGAAGACAGATTACGTGAATCAGTGACGCAAACAGAACCAAAGTAAAAGCGCAACGAAATTGAACATTTATTTTAGGACGCTGTGAAAACTGGAGAATTTACATTGAAGCCGCTGGATATTCGGACTTGATATCGCTTGGGAGAATTCATCTAACCTACAGGTGGTCGATACTGGATGCTTGTTTACCATTTACTGTGGGCTGGATTTCCATGTCAACGATGCCGTAGTTTCTATAAATGAAACTAGAGAACGTCAGCATTGCATCAACAACTGGACTTTAGTCCATTCGTTTATCGTTGATGCATAACTGTAGGACGCACTACATACTTGATGATCTATTTCCATATCCATTTTGGTCTGTGCTGATTGTTGGCAAGACAATCCTGTAAATTTGAAAATTTGTCTCATTGCTGTTTGAAGTAAACACCCGTCTGAGACCGAAATGGCTTGTGCGGCAATAAATCGCTATGAGAGACGGCAAAAGTATCGCTCCTGTCCGTTTCCATTTGAGGTATGTTATCCTTAAATTTATTAATAATTAAATAACTGCTAAAGCCAGTTTCGTTTTAAAAGCTTTTTCCCCTGAAGCATAGTAAGAAATCAAAATTTAATATCTCATATATTTATGATGTTTTCTGACTTTGTTGCTCCTCTGGTTAAGAAATTCAGAAACGTTGCCTCTTTATTAAATGACAATTCTAAAAAATTAACAAGAATTTTTTTTTGACAATTTGTTGAAATGAAAAGGGGGGTTTTCTATAGTGTCTGTGGTCAACTGGGCATGTATGTAGGCCTACATGTAGATTGTGTTTGCAGTCCCTGCCTGACCATGTGCATTTTTCTCCAGGAGATTTCCCTGGGTGTTTTCCTCCCACTTGTAAAACTGCATCTCCTTTTTCGTCCTCTTAAGTTGACAATAAAGTAAAATGAAATCTAATACCATATAGTAGATGGCAAACAGTGCCTTAAGGCGTGTTCCCATTGGACTTCTTTTTCCGCGCCCTCGCGGGAACTTTCCGCGACTCCTTGTAAACATTCCTTCCTTTAAATCTCCCGTGCGTTCCCACTTACCATATATTTTACTTGACGCGAGTGAAAAATTTAGCTACTCGGCTAGCCATATGTGGTCAATTGAGGGTGTGGTTTACATAACCTTTGACCTAACAGGATATTTGACATGCCATGCGATACACATATTGGCGTTAAATTATTAATTGTGTGCATACTGCACGAAACCCAATCAAATTTCGAACAACTTCGATTAAACTTGCCATTATATTTGCGAAGAAAAGAGCATGAAAAAACACGTGCGTACGTACATACAGGGCCTGTACATAATAACCAGAATTTTTTTGCGCAATGTGTGGTGGGATTGCACGATGCAGGAAGTGATGTCACCACTTGGCATTTTACACAGCGGCAGCGGTAGTTCTACAGGGCGGTGCTGTTCCCATTGGACTTTTCAAGGGCCCTGTAAAACTCCCGCGGTTGAGCGGAAAGTTTCCGCGGCCTCTCTCGCCCTGTACGTTTTACATCGTAGTCGCGGTAACTTTACAGGGACGCTAATTCTCCGTGCTTCCCTATTGGACTAAATTTTGTTATTCTCCCGCACAACCACGCCGGGGAGTTTAACCAAAAATAGTCCAATGGGAACACCACTCTAGCTGCCAAAACTTATGCCATAAAATTAACAACATACATGTATGTCAATATTTAGCCCATGCATTGAGATGTCGGTAGACACGGAATGTATAAAAATGAATTATTTTTATTATTCATTTTAAAATATTTTTTTACCCTAACAACCTCACCATTGATGCATTTTAGGTCATGAAGCTCAGAAACTCTGTGCTGCTTATATCATCATTGTGGGGTACCGTGGCCGAGTGGTTAGGGCCATTGACTCGCAATCGATCATGGGTGAAAACTTGGGGTTGCGGGTTCGAATCCGGCTGCGGTACCTGTGCCCTTGGGCAAGGCACTCAACCACACTTGCTCCATCCTTCGGAAGGGATGTAAAGCCGTTGGTCCAGTGTGTTAGGTAATTGGTAACGCACTCTAAAGATCACAGAGCATTCTTTCGTAAAGAGCAAGGGGGTTCCCCGGTGCCTCTGGCCATTTATAATTATAATTCTTCATGGGTTTCCTCACGCTTACGAGTGACAGTGCAATGAGCACTATTGAGGAATCCTTGGTATGAATACCAGAAAGAAATAATAATAATAATAATAATGGAACATATATGTCAGTTTTGCTTACCGCGGGTAGTAATGTGTACTTAGCGGATGCCTTAACAGATTGTGCACTAATTACAGTACTCGGCCCACAAGCACCACGCTGTTTGCCTTAATAAAACCAACGGCTAGTTTTGCGCATGAAAACCATCCATGGTGTCCATTTAGTACAGTGACCGCTCATTTGATACTGTAGATAAAGGTCAGGTTTGCTTTCAAGTGAAAGTGGTCAGTAGGGATACGTGCATCTGTTTGGAATTGTTAAGTGCGAACAAAGAGCAGTGGGGCCAGATTGCGTGTTTGCACTTTGCTCATGCAGGATAAATGTCTATATAGTGACTGCATGAAATTCTTTGTTAAAATCCTTGCCCCCTTCAAATTTCCTTTCGTATAATCTTATTATATTATTTGAAGGAGAATTTGAAGTATTCAGATGTGGGAGATATCTTAACCCTTGTTAAAAACACTTTAAAAACACTAGTGCTAAACCAGCAACCCAAAACCAACGTTTTTTTAAATTCAACACTTAGTATGTTGGATTTAACGCGATAAAGTGTCGTTTTTTTACACTTTATTAAACAGTGGTATCTCACCACACATTTTAACATATAGTGGTATATAGGCCTACATCTTTACCCTATCCATGTGCAACCCAGTTTTGTAAAATAAAGCAAATAAATTCTGTGCTAAACACATTTTTGTCCTAACGGATTGCATGAAATTGGGCCCTGGTCACTTTAACCGAGATAAAGTTAAATGTAGACAGTTCATCTAGTTGGAACTGCAGCGCAGTGTGAGTTGTTAGGTGTTGCTGAACTAGTGCCAGATTGATCAATTAAATCTACTACACTGCGGGTACCGCCCCAAGGACACTCAAATTGCTGAATCTGTATTCGTGTAGCGTTTACACTACAAGCGACCTTGACGATTGCAGGGTTCAACCCCGCAATTGCGGGGTCAACCCTACCCCAAAGGTGACTTGGATAAGGCAAATCAGACCCGGGTCTTTTTCAATTCACATTAGTTGCGTTTACACTTAGTGCCTACCCGGCTTTAACTCCCCTTTTTGGAAATTGCGGAGTTCGATTCGGCAAAGGCGAATCGAGTGTAAACGGACTGTATGTGTATAGGGCAACAGTCAAATGACAGGAAAAAAAATATGAAAAGACTGTATCTTTCATATCTTTTGGGGACAATACTTTCATATCTTTTTGGGACTGCACTTTAAAATCCTCATATCTGCAGCAAGATTGAAAGAGTGGGAGTGCCAATGCTTCTCAATTCAATCAAACGTCTGTCTTCTGAACACCATTTGACATTTCTACTCATCTCTTTTAATCAACCCGCTTTGTCATCTCATTCAGAGCAAATAAACGTAATCCATCAAATGACAGCATGATCACAGTCATGAAGATTTCTTTCGCCTGTGGGATACTTCGCGGCAGGTGTATGACACGTACATCTCATGTCAGGGGAAAAAAAACCTAACATCCCAGACCTTTTGTCACTGATTAATGTTCATGCTATGCACCATGCATGATGAGAAGTAATCAAAGTTTTCCCAGAACCATGCTTCATCATACATGTACAGCGTTCCCAGCCAATACTTGTACTTGTGAGGATCTATCTCAGACATAATATGTGGAACATTGTCCGAAGCGTTCTTTCATTCACCCGTTACAACACGATGACGTCTGGTCGAGTTTGCTGCACAAAAGCGGCCAAGCATTTTGCCTGGGGGAATGAGGTGGTTGCGAGATGTCCCGAGTGATTTTTTGTCAAAGACTACATGTACTTCTTCATGTCACATACATTGTCACTTCCTCATAACATCAGTTTATTTTCGTCTCAGCCGGGATTTGGGGATTTGCTAGTGGTTCTTGCCTCATGGATTTGTTGGCATTTACTGAACAAATTAATTCCCTACCTCAGAAATTGAAGGCTCAGTTTACAAATGATGATTTTTAATCAATTTCCGGAACGACTGCCTTATGCACGTAAAGAGAAGTCCTGGCAAACTAATCCTTGGAAATTTAGACTCCATTTGTTTTTTGGAAACTGTACATAAAAAGTATGTGTACTTGTAATGCTTCTATGTGCTGTCAAAATACATGAGCAGATCACAAAAATGAAAATGCACACTCGTTTTATTAAAACCATCTTCAGTTGCTGTTTTCTTCAAAAAGGTAAAACCTCGGGTGGAATAACTTTGTAAAACACTGGGTTATTGCAAATTATACATTGGGCCTTCAAGTACCAAAATGTCAGAAAATTTCAGGACTGTTTCCTTTAAAGCTACAACCAGTTAGGCACACATGATGTTTTCAAAGGGCACTCCTATTAGAAAACCCAAAAGTCTATGAAAGGACTGCAAAAGGACGCCAAGGGCAACAGAGGGCATTGCCTTCTGGCCTCCCTTGAATTTGAGATCTGCTACAGTAGATCCACTGTTTTATAGCTAAAGAAAAATGTTTTTCCTTTTGAAAAAATTATCAAAGCCACTATTATCAAATAACATCAATGGTGCTGTTGTGCAGGATCACACATAAAAACTACATGTAATTTGATAATAATAATAATACTGATGATGACATCTTATATAGCGCACATACATTGTATCTGTCCTGTGGGATACCCATGGCGCTTTACAATATCATTACCCTGGGCACAACTCCCTGGGGAGTATGCAGCCCTGGCAGCCTGACACAAGCGCTCAAATGCTGCAACCCTTGCAGGTACTCATTTACTCCTGAGTCCTGGGTGGAGAGAGGCAACTTTTGGCAAAGTGCCTTGCCCAAGGGCACATGCACCATGGTCGCTGCCGGGAATCGAACCCACGACCGTGGAAGTAGGCATGCTCTTGAGTTCAATTCACCAAACTGCTCGGCCATATGATACTCCATGAAAGGGAAAATATCAGAAAGCGGAAATATCAGAAACAAGCCCACACATGCAGCTACACAGCCTTTCCAAATTCATTCCATCTTGCTCCCGACAGAGGTCCGTGGCTGACTCATTGTATTGAACAAAATGCGTTTATTCATTTTGAACATGCAGGACATTACACTCGCCCACATTTGCAATTAAAATGGATGCCATTTCAGTTTTTCCCACTGTGGAAAAAATCAAAAAGCCATTGTTTTGGTTTCTGCAAAATTAGAAAGCATACCGGTACTACAAAAACATGCACATGCCTCAAAATTTGCTTGGAAATAAAAAAATATAAAAATACTGAACAAATATGGGGGTGGGTGGGAGGACATCACCTCGTTCCTATTACAACTAACAGCAGACTACTGAGTCAACACTTGTGTAGCGCTGAAGTGCAAATTGTGTGGCTAGCTGTCAAATAAGATCACTTTATCTGGCCGAAATCTTTCTAAAAATGTAATAACCGAAACTGGCATGACACATTGCCAATAACTTGAAATTGTGACTGGAAAAAGGAATAGAGTAACATTGAGCAATATAACATTTCATATAAGGATGCTGTAGCAGTTTATAATTTCCAAAGTTTTAACTAGAAATTTAAATGTTAATGTTATATTTGAGACATTTGTTATCAAACCACTATGTACTTCCAATTTGAAAAATTGATGGATGCAAAGTAGGCATTTTTCGTAATCCTATACGTACTTACAAACAAACTTTTTTTTTGCCTTTCGTGCGTTCAACTGTACATGTATGTAGTATTATAAGGCATACCTACAAGTAATGAGTCTGTAACTGATCAGATATGCTTCATTGTATAATTTACAGTAGAAAACACAAGCATTTGACGCCTTCAAAAAAAGGAAATTCTAGGAAAGTTTCATTCGAGCAGTATTTTTGTTCTAATGTCTGAAGGAATTTGTGGCAGAATTTTCAGTCACGATTTGCAAAAGTCTTTACAAATCAAAATCTGTAACAATTTGTTTGTCACCAACTATACATTCAAAAGCACTAGAAGCAGTCGGAAAGTTCAAATTTGAGAAATTTCTATAATTAGGTGCTCGATTTTAATAACAAAACACATTTAATAAACTTTACATGGTTTATCACCGTGTTTACACTCGAACCTGCAAAGGTGGATACAGACCCAGCATCTTTATTGCGACCACAAAACTGAACATTTGCCGTGTTTACACTACACCCCAAATCGCTTCAATTCGCCTTCAGAAACCGCAAAAGTCACCACTAAATGTAACTGCAGCGCATGCGTGAGTTATTAGGTGTTGCTGTTTCTAGGTGTTGCGGCACTAGTGCCAGATTGGTAATTTAAATCTACTACACGGCAGCACTCAAATTCAACCCTGCAATTGTGGGGTTTAACCCTACCCCAAAGGTGACTTGAAAAAGGCAAATAAGACCCGGGTCTGATCTGCCTTTTTCAATTCACCTTTTGCGTTTACACTTAGTGCCTACCAGGCTTCTACTACCCTTTTTGGACATTGCGGAGTTCGATTCGGCAAAGGCGAATCTAGTGTAAACGGGCCTTATCTCTGCAAGCATGGCAAGGCATAGCCAGTGTGTATACAGAGGTGTTGAATTCCTTGACAGTATATGGAATCGAAGATGCAATTACTTTTTCCCTTCACTCTGGGCATGAAATTTCCTTTCACCTGTTAGCACAAAGATATCTTTAAGGCAGTCATTTATGAGTTCGATAGGATGCCGTACTACCCCTATAGGGGTTGGGCGGGCTAAGAAAAGTAGATAGAAGGCAAGCTAGATGCCGTACTAACCCTATAGGGGTTGGGCGGGCTAAGAAAAGTAGATAGAAGGCAAGCTAGGCTTTGGTTAAAATGGATAGCCATTTTCGTTCAGCACACATCCCATGGCGTTCTATTGATTATATAGTATGGTGTTACGGGAAACCTTGCGTGGGCTGGCTGGACTAGCCAGATTAACAGTGAACGAATAAAAAAAAATAATCTCCAAGGTTTCCGTTTTGCTCTGAGGTGCAAGTTGCCGATGAGATGGAAAGTTTGTAACTGTAGAAACCAATTTTGTAGTGAGATTATTTGGTTTAGGAATCTTTCCAACTTGGCTTAACAGTTTGAAGAATAGCTTAAAGGACTTGCAACTATCAAAGGGCAAAACGATGAAATTATTCTGAAATAACTTTTATTGGTGTATATGAATGATGCATATAGTCGGACTCTGAACCATTGTGTAAAATCAATGTGAAACAATGGTGTTCTGTCGTCGCCATGAAAAGTTGAATTCATGCGTCAATTTGTAACCATGGTCAACCTATTTTTTTTTCCAAACACTGATAGACACCATTTTGCTGTACTACATGTAAATGATTCCCCCAAATCCATGAAAATAATTAACTTTTCAAGAGAAATATTCCTGGTGATATTTTTTTTTTAGTGCCGGAGGCAGATATAATTTTGACAGTGATGCTGAACTCAGATATTTCAAATAAAATAAGTCACAAACAGTTACATTTCACAACACTTTTTTACAGACATTTTGAAATTATTTTTTGTACAGAATGGTTTATGTAGTAAAGGTCATATCTTTTGCAGATGAAACTTTTTTACGAATTCCGGGAACAAGAGCATTACATAACTAAGAAATAATGTTGATAAACTGCCTTGTGGAAAAATGTTTGTAAATGATTTTTTAAAGTACCTTCAGTTGGCAATTTCTGTTACCATTGCTATCAACATTTTTAGACAGGTTTTTCTTGTCAATTCATGAAGTAAAATTTTGGGTTATTGCAAATGATGTATTGGGGCTTTAAATAATTCATGTTGTGTTATTTAATATGAATTGTTATCTTGGGGTCCATGTACATGTAGGTGTAGTTGGCACGTATTGAAACGTAGATTTGAAAAAAAAATACAAATTTGAAAAAAAAATTCTGAACAAATGTTTTTGAACTGCTCAGAACCAATTAAATCATCATTCCTTTGAGATTCCTTACTGAAAAATTTCCCTTTTTTCTGTCACAATTTCAAAAACGGCAAACACTTTTCCCTTGATTAAACACGGAACATTGTATCGGCAAAATCCTTGGGGCAAGTCTGAAGTTTCAGCAACCACGATTGCAGCTTTCTCCGCTGTTGTTTGCCCTTTTTCCCCAGTGAAAGCGAGAGAGAGACTTGCTGAACAGAGAGGGAAATCAATTCCTCGGCCGTGCTTGGTCAAATTGGCAGGCTGTTGGTTGAGCATATTTTGACTGTCATGAAGATAAGGGTAACATTGCGTGGGACTACGGGTGTCGCACTGTGAGTGGGTGATCTTACAATGTGGGGCCCTCTGATGGGAGTTCAAGAGAATCTTGAGAATTCCATTTTTAATTTATTTTTGAGAATACGTGCCATGCAAAGGATAGACAAAACACATATCACAGTAAAAGGGGCAGTATGAATTTACAGCCACATTAATTAAATATATTTTAATTAGAAAAGGACAATTTTCTTGATTAGCCATGTCTGAGATGTTGCTTAATATTTTTAAAGGTAGGATGTTACATAGTTACTCTATTCATAAAAGTGGAACTGGTTCCCTTATTTGGGATTATTATCAATGAAATCTATGCTATAAAATCAAAATACACAGTTACATTCATAAAAATCCTATTTGGAGCTTGTTTTGGGGGTTAAAACAAAGGTTTTTAGTTTTTATGCTAATGAAAATATGCATATTCATGACCAAGGTCATGATGTCACAAGAGGCAAACACAGGAAAATCACATTCAACTGTGCACAAAAGATTCCACTTTTTTACTCAAACGTCCTAGAACTTTTGTAATCCATGACTGTTTGAGTTTGTTGTACATGTTTCCTGTTGTAAGCCATGACGAAACTGGGGGAGAAAACTCCAGCAATTTGCCACAAGTCCAACTTGAAGTCTTATGTTTTTTCTTAACTTTTCCCTTCTGTCTTCCTTACGTGATGCACTCCAAACTGTGGTGTATTGCAATGAAATCTTCAAAGTTGAAAAAGGCTACCTTTTATTAATTTTACATCCAAACGAACAATAGCACGTCTTGCTGAACAAGTAATCCATCACATGAAGCAAAGATTAGGCAAAATATCATTAGGCCCTTCAACTTAACAGGGTACCTGGTTACTTGTTACAGGCTCACCACAGTTTATCTTTAAAGCCCCAATACATCATTTGCAGTTACCCAAAATTTTACTTCACATGTCGACAAGAGAAAACAGATTTTTTTCTGTGTAAAATGGTACCTTTGTGGGAGAAATTGCCAACTAAAAGTGGGTTTCTAAAAAATGTTTTTTACAATTCATTCACACACACAAAATATACATGGATTTTTCAGGTTTTCTAAAGTATTACTGCATGTCTGAGGCTGAATTTTCTGCAAGGCAGTTTTTAATTACGAGTGGAAATAATGCCGTTTTTAACAGTTTACCAATCATGTACTCTTTAACCCTGAATGCATGTTACTATGCAGCACCCATCTTAAGACGTTTCGCCCACCTGCCCCACTTTCTCCCTGCCTCATTTCCCTTCGCCAGTCTTTGTCTTATCATCCATCATTATCTCCCTGCACAGTAATTTCCTGTCTTGTCTCGGTCTACTTCCACAGTACTCCTTTTTCCTTTGACTCTGACTTCTTCAGTCTGTCCACATCGCGCAGCCATCCATCATGATGTCTTTGTTTATACCCGCTGCCTCCACTAGTCCTTAATTTTGTTTATCATGACATTTGGCAAAGATCAAATCCTTCTTGTTTTATGTGGTTTTGATCAGGGATGATATTCAGGCTGGGTAATTTTGGAAATGAAGGATTTTCAAGCACGATTGTTATCAAGTCTTTTTGGTGAAGGCTCAATTCAAGTCCCAAATCTTTGAGATTGAGTCCAGATAAGGTCCTAAGTCTTTGAGATCAAGTCTCAATTCAAGTCTTGGATTCAAGTCTGTCTTGAGTCATGTCTTAAGTTTCTGAGATCAAGTCTCAAGTCTTGGAGAATAATACTTAATTCAAGTCCAGTTGCTATGCTGTTTCTAAGGACTGGCATTGTCCGCCCATAGCAACAGCATAGCAACATCCATAGCCACAGCCAAAGCCACTAATTCGGATCCAGCTTAAATCTTGACTCTAGTCCCAGGTCTTGGAAAGCAAGTCTTGATTCAAGTCTCAAATCTTGCTGAGTAAATCTCGAATCAATTCTCAAGTCTCACAGAACAAGTCTCAATTCATGTCTTAAGAATTACAGAACAAGTTTTGATTCAAGTCCAAACTCCAAAGTCTCGTAGAGCACAACTTGATTTAAGTCTTTAGTCTTGGAGAGCAAGTCTTGATTAAAGTACAGAGTCTTATAGAGTAATTCGCAATTCAAGTCTCAAGTCTTGGAAAGCAATTATAGATTCAAGTCCTAAGTCTTGGAGAGCAAATCTTGATTCAAGTCTGAAGTCTTGCACCGTGTTTACACTGGTCCCGAGCTCGGGATCAATTTTTATCCCCTGATAACAATGCGTCAGTGTTAACCACAATGATCCTGAGATCCTGAGTGTTCGACCCCGAGCTCAGGATCAAGTGTAAACAAGGTGTTGGAGAGCAAGTCTCTATTCAAGTGCCACATTTTGGAGAACAAATCTCAATTCAATTTTATTGGGAGCAATTCTAAGATAATTTCTCAAGTTTTAGAGGTCGTGTCTCGATTCAAATCTTAATCATGAAAAGCAAGTCTCGATTAAGTTCCAATTCGTTGACTGCAAGTTTCAAGTCATATACATAGTTATTACATATTACAACAAATTGTAATATGTAACGAGGCATAGCGTGCATGACTGTTTAAGAAATTAGCCTGCCATATGTATTGTACATACATTAAATAACACATAAATGATGTAACAACTAATATTTCTTGAATCAGTCATTTAATGCTTTATCATTCATCTATAGTTCACGTATTCCCACTGTGCTTTGATAATGCAGTCTCCTCTTCTTCGCTGGAAATATGACTTTCATTACTTGAGTGTCACCTGAATTTACCCTAAGAAAAATTTCCAGGAAGTTGACATGATATGAACAGAACTCATTTTGACACTTTGATATTAAAGCTAAAAGGACTACATGATCTACATTTCCCCCTAGCTACTTGTTTTTGTGGGAGCTGTCGATAACTGATATGAACTCATTTTGACACTTTGATAAGCTAAAAGGACTACATGATCTACATTTTCCTCCAGCTACTTGTTTTTGTGGGAGCTGTCGATAACTGATATAAACTCATTTTGACACTTTGATAAGCTAAAAGGACTACATGATCTACATTTTCCTCCAGCTACTTGTTTTTGTGGGAGCTGCATGTCGATAACTGCAGGCATCCAATTGGCACCATACAGTTGGCATCACCTTTGCCAAACCCTCCAAGTCACATGAAATATTCAAACCCTCCCGGTTCCAGTGGGCTCTTCACACTTGCAACAAGAGTATTGATGTCTCGCCACCACTGTGTCAAGTACAAATAAACTAAATGTGATGCATTTGCAGGCGTGGGGTCAAACCATTTCAGAGGCACTTACCTACCTTTGGTGTTGCATCAAATATTTTTGTTTTTTCAACCTCAGAACTGAGCATTCACACACAGAAAAATCAGAGGGAAAAATTATGGTGAATTCTGACTTCAACCATAACCATAACCATGTCCACATTGGACTAATTTTGGTCAAACATACGGAGATTGTTGTAAATTTTACCAAATTTAATTTAATGCAAATGGCCGAAAAATACCAACAATTGTAAAGTGTTGACTATCATAGTATCAATTGTAAGTTTTGCGCTCCGTCGCTGTAAATTTTACGGGGCGAGTTGGGTCACAGAAGAATTACATTGCCAGCTTTACATCACTTAAAAGTCTCGTGCAAATGGGCACTGTAATATCAAACCATGACAGAGCACACGTTGTGGTCATGTAACTTACTGGTATATGTATGGTAAAAGACATTCCATGGGCCAAAAATAAATTGAAGTGTGATGGACAGAAGAAATACTATGATGGAATGTTAACTTTTAACAAAAATTAGTCCAATGTGGACTTGATTTAAATGGAAATGGTCACATAGAATGAGAAATATAAAATGGTCTTTGTTGGGATTTGAACCTGAGACCTCTGACACATTGGGCAGATGTTCTACCAGCTTAGCTATGAGGCATCATGGTATAGTCTCTTAAGTTTTTCCTGATGGGAGCCCAGCAACTTTTTTTCTCAGTGTTGAATAGAAGGGCCATATGATTTTACTCGCATCTTACATTTGGTTAATTTGTTTCTTTGGTATTATTGTTTCGGGGGTGGGTGGAGTTCTATCTAACCAAGAAAGAAATAATCTAGTGGTGGGGGAGGGTGATCGAGGCTAAGATTCAATTCATTTTGACAAGAGAGATAAATTTTGAGTTAGGGGAAATTTGAAACTTGAGTACATGTAGCACAATAACCTCTTCAATAATGCTCACCATATCAGACACTCTCAAATATCCTTAACCATGTTTTTGAAGAAGCCATATATTGATTGCATGTTCCTGAACTGACAAGAGTGTTCATTGTATATGCAGAATGAAGCTAGATCGTGTGTCATTGACAAATGTCTCATTTTCACCTGTTGCCCAGAGGCAGCATATTTATTTTTTCCCCTTGGGGCTTTACGAGGAGCATCACACTCAAATTTATATTCAATGACAGCAACTTTTAAATTTTAGAAAATATTGGCTCTCTTGAATCCTGTTCGCATTGGACTTAATTTTTTTAAATTTATTACGAGCCACTGTTTAACATTTCATCATGGTAATTCCTTTGTGCATCCATACATGGATTTACTTTTAGCCCGCAGAGTGACGTTTACCATCTAAAACCATGGTAAAAATTACAATACCATTTCGCTTCACATTCAGGTCCACAAAGATGTTACATGACCATTGGGCTACGCTCGGGCGTGGCATGTTCCAGACAGCATCAAAGATCCCACAAAATAAAAGTTCTCGGGGTTTTCTGTGATGTATGTCTGCATTTTCGTTAGTTTCTTTTGAGCAGTATTTGTCGAGTCATGGCAAGAGACAGCCATTTTGACTGATGACCATTCGCGCATGCGAACTGCAGGTTTGCTGTTCACGTGATGTGACCCGAGTGCAATGCGCACGCATTACTCTGGAGTATCAATAACTGT
The DNA here is from genome assembly GCA_037783545.1 of Henricia sp. BOLD:AAB3569. Classification (NCBI taxonomy): domain Eukaryota; kingdom Metazoa; phylum Echinodermata; class Asteroidea; order Spinulosida; family Echinasteridae; genus Henricia; species Henricia sp. BOLD:AAB3569. Next base: position 720,314 of record JBBELK010000030.1, on the reverse strand, counting down.
ACGCCCTAATGCAGCTTTGTTGTACAGTACATTATGCCCCCATCGAGCGATAAAATTGGCAACCTGAACTTACAGTCTGTGGCAGACTGTAAAAGGGCAATTCCAGAAATTCTGATTTTTATTTCAGAGACTTTGAGGGCTTGTAAATGCTTCACGCTTTCAAGTTGTTTGATTTTAAACTCATGTTCTTCAAGCATCATTAATGAAAGTGTAATTCCTGAAAAACTGATTGGAATGCCATTCTCAGTAAGTGTGTAGGGTCCCCGAGATATTTTTGGATGTACCACGCATATTGAGAATGGCATTACAATAGGTTTTTCACGAATTATACTTCCATCAATGATGCTTGAAGAACATGTGTTTAAAATCAAACAACTTAAATACGTAAAGCAATACAAGCCCTCAAAGTCTTTGAAATGTAAATTTTAATTTCTGGAATTGCTCAAAACTAACACTCGACAAAATGATTTCTGGCCACCCGCATTGAGACTTTATCTACACTATTAAAAATCTATTGTTAAATCAACACTTATTTGGTTGGATTTAACGCGATAAGTGTTGAATTTTAACACTTTATAGAGTTGTCACTCACCGCACGTTTTAATAGTTGATTTAACAATAAATTGTTAAGAGTGTAGTTAAATTAGAACACTCTCTGTAACAAAGCTTGTTCCCAAAAAGTCCGTTATAGCCAATGGCCCCAATATTGTATGCATGCTTTCAGGTGTACTACAATGCAAGTCAACCAGTTGATAAAGATTGAAAGTAAAATATTATGAGAGGATTTTTGTGTGTGTATTAAAGGACAGCTATTTGCATTTCAAAAGAGTCACAGCTTGTTATCTGACAGCCCAATCAGTTGCAATTGCCACTCAGCTACCGACATTAAACAGGAACAAAGAGTCTTTTTTGTCTGAAAAATCAATGAACTGGAACATTTTGTCTGTGAATTGACAGACTGTTGCCAATTTGTGTATTTCATCCATGTTCAACGGATAGGATATCGTGTGTCCAATATATGTAAGTAATATACTTTATTTGTGCTGTTAAAAGGATATCTAAATACCCATTTTCTTGCTAGTTTTTGACAAGCCTGGCCGTTTACATCCTCTTGCAACAGTGCCCCTTTAACGCACTCCCTAACTCCTGCGTACAGTGGCCCTGTTGAAACAGGCCCCATTTCGCGGTGGGACAAGCGACAGAAATCTTGTCGCCTCTGTTGGACCAATCAGGACGCGTGGGCAGTGCATTGCAGCATGATTGCAGGCATTCAAATGTAACGCGCGCAGATTGTAAACACCGTGCATGCATGTGATACATGTACTCGGTAATGCTGGCCGTTGTCCGCGTCGGCGATTGGCTGCTATTTAAAGCATACTGGGGAATCCGTTCCATTACATTCGTCAGCATGCATCCCTGTTATTAATTTGAAAAACTGCGGAGTAAATTAAGATCGTCGTTTGAAAGTTTGGTAGGAATGGGACAGTCATAAGGAACGGAACCCAATACAATTTCTGGAAAGTATAGAAATCGTTTCTTTTCGGCATAACATGACCGAATTGATTAAATTACATCAAAATGACTCGGGCGTGAATTGGCTCACTCCACAGATTTGCGTGTATTTCCTCAGGGTATTGTTACGTCGCTTTGCAGAGTGGAAATTCCCTGAGATCTCAGGATGGGCCGTTTATTGATCAATAATGTTCAAATTACAATTGTAAAAATCCTCCGGTGATGTGAACCAACAAAGTAAATCTAAATCAGGTTGATAAAAATGGTTTACGTAGATAGACCAATTTCTGTTAAACCAAAGTTGGACCATTTGAACTATACATTGCCATTGTTGTTGAGTTTGTATAGTTTGCGGATGCATGCAGAATCATAACAGAATATCCGCCTACGAGATAACGACAGTTAATATCTGACCTTGTGGATTTTGTTTCTCCTTCATTCATCCATATCCCAGTAGGCCAATTAGGATTATTATATTTCCCTACTTGGTATGGGGTCTCTATTTTCATCTAAAGCACAGATTTGTAGGCTAAATGTTTGTTTCCGTTTATTATCCGCAATCTGTTCAATGAATTTGTGGAAGATTTGGGATCTCGTGAGAAATACATTCAAACAAGGCAGGTAAGAAATTTAGTTTGTACCAGTGGATTAAATAGTTTGCATGTACCGGTAGTCTGAAGCATTTTATGTCTAGTATGTACAAGCCAGTTCTATTCATCTGTGGCACTAATTAAACATTTAATTGAATTCCTCCTCTAGAAATGTTGTTTAAAGGAATGTGTGGTTGTATCATTATGTACTATGTTAATGCTAGGATTTATAGACCATTCCCTTAACCATGGAAAGATTCCCTGCATGTCCACCATGGCTGGGACGCGGCCAGTGCTTGAACTACGTGATGATGCTCATTGTGTCGTCACTTCGAACAATTTGTGCATTTGTTGTAAGGGCGAATTCACACCGAGCCTTTTCGCGCGCGCGTAATTGCGACGCGCGTCACATTGAGAAAAAGCGATGTGGAGGAAATTTTGAGTGAAACGATGCACTGAAATTACTGAATTATGAAGACACTTTCCGTGCAACATGTCCAAGCTAATTCTGTAGTTTTCAGTGAGTTGTTTCCCCTCAAATTCCTTCCACAGAATTAGCTTGGATGGAAAGTGTTTTCATAATTCAGTGATTTTCAGTACATCGTTTCACTCAAAATTCCTTCCACACCGTTTTTTTCTCAAATTGACGCGCACGGCAATTACGCGCAAAAAAGCTCAGTGTGAATTTGTGTGTGCGAAGGGCACGTTGAGCGTGTCATGGATGCGCGCTGTTCGATTTAACAACAACACAAAACGCACAGTCCATGCACTGGAAAAAGCTGCATCCCAGCAATGGCGGACGTGTACAGGGAAAGGCGTCCTGGGAATGGTCTATATATTTTACAGGCCCTGTGAAAAACGGGTTAATGAAAAACAGGTTTGTCATCACAGCAGACTAATGACTATCACTAGGGAAGTACCTTTTACATGCCTAGGGCTCCTATCTTTCGCACCTTGTCCTTCCGAAGCAGCAACCACGAATGGTTGCCTAGTGATGGTTGCTATGAGAACATGAACAGGATGCCTAAAGTTGCATTTGCATCAATGTTCAGACTTTGTAAATAGTCGTGACCGATCGTTAAATGATGCAGAATGGTAATTGTACCGGTACTGCATGTATAAAGTGTTTGTATCATTTGAACATGAAACTTTTGTCGGAATTCCTGGAATAATGGTGTAAGTTAAAGCAGAATGCTGGTGAAGAAACCTGCCGAAATTTTAGATACATAGATGCAGCAATATTTCAAAAAGCATTTAAAATCAATGCAAGTTTTTTTGTATAACTATTTAAGGAGCGTGTCCAGATCACATTTTTGAACCTCCCCCCTCCCCCATTTTTCCCATGGGTGTTAAGATTTTTATACCATATCATTTGCATATTTTTTTCATTTCCATTCTCAAATTTTTCGTTCTCAATCGGTATATTTTCAAGGATATCGTAAAAAAAAAACCACTGATGTTTTGTAAACTAATTTATTTGGTTCCATAAAGCAGTGCAGTAATTACACCAACCTTTTTAAGTAAATGCAAAAATAATTAATACTATGCATGCTCACTTTTCCAAGACCATGATCAGTTGTTAATACATGTATTTCACAGAAAGGTACGATTTGGGGATGGGAAAAATTCATGTGATGTTTGTTACCATTGTTCAATAGTGATGTGATGAACGATTCTTTTGATAAAACGTTACTTGCCAACTCGTAAAGCAAAGTTTTAAATCATAACAAATGATACAGAAACCTGGGTTAATGTTTTCTGCAAGCATAGACTCTAGAGCAAATTTTAAATAGATTGTATCCATGTGTGGTTTATCAATGTTGAACATGGTTCAACAGAAGAATATGTTTAACATGATTAGCAGAGGTTTAGGGACTCTATTCTTAGTTCACACATATCAACAGTCCAGAACAGCTCTATTCAACCAAAATAACTTCACAAAATTTACAACAACCTTCACAGTCAAACATTCTATGGATTGTTTTCATTCCATGGCTTAAATTATTCTGCCCCTTGGACTCGAGTATCTTTTAGATTCTTCTTGCCACCAGGTTGCATTCTTGATGAGAAGAGACTTGACAGATTTCCAAGTTTTATCGGCAAGATCACAGACAACTTATTTGCAGCATTCAGGAGAGGTTTTTCATGCTTCATGTATTGCCATAATACAGAAAGATATTAGGAGACGACATAAAAAATACAGTACCTCATTAGCATTAGTTAAATTATTGAATCGGTTCTATAGGCCTCTTTCAAATGAAGTCGCTGCCTACAGATTGCCACATGCGTCAGTATTTTGAGCGTAATTTTTTGTGACATACATCAGCTGCGTCGTATTTTGAACCAATATTGAGCAACATGCGCTTGTGTTTGGAACATCTGCCATGATGTGCGTACCCATACCCGTATCCAATGGTGCTTAATATGCAGTTGTATTTTTCCTTCGAAGATGGCCGTCTGTGAAAGTGGTCTGTATAATGCAAAATGCTGATATACCGTAAGCAAGTGCTGGCTCAGACTTGATGGATCTAAAAAATACACTGGAATAGAAGCATCTAGCTTCAGCATTAACCTGAACCTCTGTTTAACATCTTCAATAAAGCTAACAGGAAGAACTTTAAGTGAACTGCACATATACTCTCCAACAAAATGAAATCTTTCAAATGGTTAACCGAACTTGAAATGTACAAAATGTGTTCTTCGTGTTCTCAGAGGTTGCTGAAAACTGACTTGCCAATATTGAAGTCACAAAGTCAGTATCGAGTGTGTCCCCCTTGTTGCATTAATCACTGCTGTGCATCTTCGCCTCATGGAGCCAATGAAACGCGCATGAAAGAGAATATTGACTTTTGAGTAGTCCTTTTATACGGCTTGCTAACGAGACCTGAACTTTATGGAATTCTGTTACATAATAACAACCTGTAGGACCCCTATTGTGAAATCAACACCCAGGCATGCCTAAGTCCTGCACTATGCCATGAGCAGGTTTTGAGTGCATAACCTTTTTCTAACAATGTCAGAGAATATTGTCTGTGAATTTGGTGTTTATTTTCCACCTTCTTGAAAAAATACAGCAATTTTTACCATGCACAGTTTCTTTTGTTGGAGAGTATATAATAGACGAAGACAGACAATCTCAAACTGAGAGTAAAGCCGAATTCAGCGGTTTCAGAAAGTCCAAATCTCATTGTCGAGACATAGTTTAATTCACGACTATAGTTAACTATAGTTCAACTATTTCCAACCGAACGAAGTCTAGTCAACCATGGTTAGTCGTGTCTGGTCAACCATTTTGAACCAACCCACAGGGCACGGACGGTCGGTCGCGCTGGTCACTGGTACCCATCAGACATTGAGTTGATGCAGCATTTTGCATGGAAACAATTGTCTAACCGAAATTAAGTGTTTGCACTGTTATGGTGCGCATGTATGTATTGTTAGGATGACGTTTGAATAATGGTTGACTCTAGTCATGAATCGAACTTGCTCATAACGTATAAATGTCTGGTACTTTTCTAATCAGTAGTGTGCCCTCTATAGGTCTTTTCCCACTAATCCAAATCTCGGGGGTGGCCCCGGGGCGACGCGGGAGTGAAAATAAGCCTCGTATCCCACTTGAAATTCTCACCCCCGCTCCACCCCCGAGCCACGCCCCGAGATTGCTCTTTTCCCGGGGCGAGTTCAGCCCTGCCCTGGGGCGAGACACATTCCCCGGGGCGAAAACGGTAGTGTGAAATGGCGCGCGGGGGTGAGTTCGCCCCGGGCGAGCAATGGCGAAGGTCGCTTGAAATCGTGCTAAGTTCGATTTGACAAAAGCACAACATGAACGACATCTTTTAAATTATATGTACAATGTATATACATGCTACAGTACATATGCTGGCAAAACGTTTTCAACACGTGCGATTCTGATTTTTTATGTTTTTGGGGTTCCATTGCCCAGAATAAATATCATTTTATCACTTTTATCAGCTTCTACATCAGCTATGTCGCAGAAAAAGAGGTCAGCTGAAATGCAAATCTGAGGAAATTTGGAAATTAATTGCCATTTAGGTCGACGACGAAATACAAAAGCAACTAAAACTGGACAGAATGACGAGAAATTCTACTTGATAGGCGCTTCGCCCCAGGACCGACTTGCTCAAGTGGGAAACGCGGGTGCCGATCCCCAGGGTGAGCTTGCGAAATAAGTGTGGTTTGAGAAAGACAAGTGTGAAAAGATGCGGGGTTGAACTTGGGGATGAAAAATCGCGCGTACACCCCTGGGTGGCCCCGGGGAGAGTTCGCCCCGAGGTTTGACTTTCTAGTGGGAAAAAGCCTTATATGGCAGATTCGGGGAACATGATTAAACCATCCTTTCACGAATAGGGTCTATTTCCTTTCAGCAAACAGTAGAATAACAGTACCCCTTTAATTGATTCCTTCCCAAAAGAAAACAAAATGCTCTGCCTGTCAAAATTCACTCTCTGGTTCTCATTTCCCATTCTTTCTCACTTGCTGATGAAGTGTGTTTACATATCTTCCCGAAGTGTCAGAAAATAGAAAAACCATACTGAGTCCTAAGGCAACATATTGCTGAAGAATCCAAATTATGTACCCATATGTGTTCTATGAATGGATCTTTCAAATGCTTCAACCGCAAGTAACCCTTCATGTGGTAAAACATTCCTTCAGGGCACAAGAAGTCGCACTGGATGACAACAGCCTTGCAAGGTATATAGAATAAGAATTGTGGAGAGCCATGGGTAGTTCAGACACTTAAAACTGTGCTTCTTTGTCTATGAATCCTTGCAAAATTCAGGTATGTACACGGTTGTCGGGAAGTTCTTGGAACAAATGTATACTGTTGTTTAATGATGGCGATTAGAAAAGTCTTCCACTCAAGAGATTGCAAAGAAACTACTTAAAATCAAGTGCAAATGTTATTGTAAGTAGTTGCTAAATTTCCCACCAGAAAATTCCCATTTTTGTTTAATCCAGCTGCATTTCTAATTGTGTTAACTAGGCAGTTTTAAATGTTGAGCATCATTATTCAGTTGGCAGGCTTTTTAACAAATTTCAAATCGGCGCTGACAGCCTTGTTCAGATGCTGAGCCACTGTTATTATGTCAAACGTTCTGTTTTTATTATTTGCAAATTTTAACTGAAAACAATGAGGGGAGGGGGACATAGACTGTCCACATTGGAGTTTTCGTCTCGGTAAAATTTGCCTGATTAATATTCCGTGTAGATGCTGCCTTAAAAAATAACCATTGGACTCAGAAAAAGTATTAACAGAGAGTAAAGTTTTCTGCCACTTTCATATGCAATCTATAGACCCTTTGCACCGTTGGCCATGTTGGGAGGGAGGTTTTCTTATTAAAATGATGTGACAATAGAACCACAAAGCTCCTACTTATTCTCGCTGACACTACAAAGTGACACACAAGTGCACTTCTGTTACAGTTCGTGAAAACTGCACAGTGGGGGACACAAGTTTTCACGAACTGACATCCGAGTGTGCGTGGACTCGTAACACATGAAATTCATGGTTCGGTTTCCATGAACTGACACCCAAGTAAGCGTTTATTCGGAAAATGCTCGACATGAATGATGTCATCCATACACTTTTCGAATAAAGTAAAAAATAAATGACATTCCCTAGTTTGCTAATTTATGATAGGTGTCATGTTGGGTGTCAGTTCGTGAAAACACAATTTACGTGCTGACATCATTTTGTACATGAGACACCACTGAAGTGCCACTGGGTGACATGTTTGAAGTAGGCCTACAGTTACAATGTGATTGCCCCATTAGATATCCGCCACGCAAAATGTCTATTCACATCGAAACAGCAAAATTAGCAAGCTAACATCGGCATATCTGGTTTCTATTAGCCTACTTAACTATGCCTATCCTGCCCCTACACATACTCCTCCAATGCACCCCTCCCCTCAACCCCCATACATATCTAACATCACATGACCTTTAGCTAAAGATGCTGCGAGATCCCAAAGAGCAAAGCCGCTACTGTGTGTCATCGCTAACGACATGCCAGCCCACATTCTCTACAATTAATGTTCCGGTGCCGCCGACGATGCACGAGGGAATCGCAGAACAGGAATTATCCTTGATGAGATTTGAAGTCCCAGGGATGCTGCAAGCATTCCAAATCAGATTGTAACATTAATAGGATAATGCTAAATCAGACGGCTACATGCTTCCTCAAGAGGCAAGCTTAAGTGAGAACAAATTTGAAGTACCTGGAGCAGCATTATTTGGTTTATTCATTTGATCAGGTTTTTAAAAGGTATTTTCTTACTCCCCTCTAACAATGTTACTAGATATATGATCCTATTTCCAACATCTTCAAGAGAATAAGATTGAAACTTGCCCCAGATCATTACTAAAGAGTTTTAAAATAACTTTTAACGAACACAGTATTTGGTATGGTGCCTAATCACCATTGAAATGAAACAACCACACATGGAATGAGAAAAAAAATTACATGGGTCTCATCGGGATTTGAACCCGAGACGGCTGATTCACCATGCAGATGCTCTACCAGCTGAGCTATAAGGCACAGTGGTATACTTCATCAGTTTTTCCCTATTGAACCCAATTTGTTGCTCGGAAACGGAAAATATAACTCTATTTTAGAAATGACGGAAGTTTGTAAGTTGGCATTATTTCAATTTGCATTATGCAAGAATTTAGCATTTTTATGTATGATGTACATGTAATAAGTCTACATGGGTCTATTACCGGCCATTTTGTTCAATTTATCACTGTATATGCAGGTATATGTGGATACTATGGGATACTTGTGGGAGCGCGTGTGGTCTAGTGGGTATGAAGCGGAACTCCCAGTCAGAGGTTGTGGGTTCAAGCCCCACTTCGACCAATGTGTCTGTGTCCCTGGGCAAGGCACTTAATCCCAGTTGCCTCGTCAACCCAAGCGATATTTGGGAAGCTGTTAAGGGGAATGCCACAATCTAACTGCTGATAGGGTTGAGCGCCTGGCCAGCAGCCACCTAGTTAAAGCGAAATGATTCTGGTGATTCCCTGATGGCAGCGATAATAATAATGGCAACAGCACCAGGAGCACCCCGCAGGGTGGACATGTGCGCTATACAAGAATCCACCATTATCATTATTATCATTACTATACCAAGATATTCATTAAAACAGCACATCCATCATGCTGTTGAAACAAGGGAAAAAAAGGGTCAATCACTGTTTAGGTGCACACTTAAAGGTGATTTTGTCAAAATTTGGGCATGATGGAGTCCTAAAAACATTCCCTGAGGTAATGCAAGATATTGATACACACAGGTATTCCTTCAAAATACCTCGGAGTTATGTTTTGTTTTATATTATAATATGTGATTTGTGTTGGATGTAATTGGTCAGGTATGGTCTTAGGATGAGGGATTCAAAGCTAAGTTGACATCAGGAAATGGCAAACAATTTTCAATTAAATTCATAATTTCCATTCATGAGTAATTATGGACATTGTTGATAACAAATTACTGTCACAATTTTTGGGTGACATGAATTGCTATTACACTTAGTATACGCCTGCCCTGGCTTTTGGATGATCAAATATTTGACCACAAGAGGGGGCACTACCAGATTATAAGCACGGTCAGCTGCCTTTCAAGTGAGCATTACTGTGTTTGCTGCCCTCTCCTGCTTAAAACTGGCTAGTTTGGTAGTTGTGTGCAGCAAGGTTTAGAATAATATTGTTATTGCCATAACTGTTTTATGCAGTTAGTCTATATTCATTTGATATTCGCGGGTTCTAGCTGTTATTTGTTTAAATTGGACATAGCTATTTCTGCTTATTACACTGTGTTTACACTTGAAACGGCAAAGGTGGATACAGACACCCTGCATTTTTATTACGACCTCAAGACTAAACATTTGCCGCGTTTATACTACATCTCGATTCGGCTTCAATTTTCCTACTCCACCGTTTACAAACCGCAAAAGTCACCGCTAATTGTGACCGCAGCCCATGCATGGATTGGTCGATCAAACCTACCACACAGTGGGCACCGCCTCAAGGACGCTCAAATTGCCGAATTGTATTCGGGTAGCGTTTACACTACAAGCGACCTTGACAATTGTGAGGTTCACCCTACCCGAAAGGTGACTTGAAAAAGGCGAATCAGACCCGGGTCTGATCCACCTTTTTCAATTCACCTTTTGCGTTTACACTTAGTGCCTACCCGGTGGCTTCAACTCGCTTTTTGGAAATTGCAGAGTTTTATTCGGCAAAGGCGAATCAAGTGTAAACGGGCATTCAGACTTTAAACTGTGGTATTTGAAAAGTGAGGTTTCAAGTTTATCTAAGCTGCATTGTAATGCGGTTTTTAGTCAAAACAGATGTCTTTTGTTATAAAGAATTTCATCTATTCTGTTTTTCTCTGCGGCTTCTCCTCCTGACAAATATTGTCTCAAAAACAAGTCCAAAGTTCACCAAACTTGTGTTAAAAAACTAAACAAAGTTCATCTCAGAAATTGCAAAATATTGTTCTTTATCTTAAAAATAGTATGTGTAGTATGAGAAACGCCCCTGGAATTTTGCAGTTGACATAAGATTGCCTGGAAACAGAGGTTTTCGGGACGTAAACATGTCGTCCTTGGGACAGATAACAATAGGCAATGGTTTTGTACAGTCGCGAACAATTGATTGTGGAGATGGGTGGTAATGGGAATTTTTTGTTGTGAAAGAAATGCATACCAAGGTTTTTATGGTTATTAATAGATGAAGAGCTCACCAAGGAGACGATGGGGCTCATGTAGGCCTATATAAGAGTATTGAAAACAAGTTGGTTTTTTGCTGTTGTTTGTGACCATACTTCGATTAGTATTGCCAGACGTACATTCATAAAGGGTATATTGCCAGTGGTTTGAAACAGATTTAAAAATAAAAATGTAATTTACATGGCTGAGTGGCTTCTCCAGGTTTTGGGTTCGAATCCAGTCGATGGTGCATGTGCCCTTGGGCAAGGCACTTTGCCATCAATTTTAAAGGAGTGTGTTTAGATCACATTTTTTGAAACCCTCCTCCCTATTTTTTCCATTGGTGTTGAGATTTTGATACCATATCATTTGTCATATACCATTCTGAAATTTTGCGCTCTTATTCCCTATATTTTCAAGGATATCGTAAAAAAAACACCGATGTTTTGTGAACTAATTTATCCGGTTCCATCATAAAGCAGTGCAGTGATTACACTGACATATATCCCATGGATAGTATTTTGGGGAGGTACATGACTTTGTATTTGATGTGATATTTAGGTTAGAATGAAATCCTAAATTTTCTGGATAAATCTGAACAACTCCTTTAAAGGAGTGTGACCAGATCACTTTTTTTTACCCATAACTCCCCGGGACTTACCTTATGGGTCATGAGATTTTTATATCATAACATCCGTTATATTTTTCTGATTACGAAACTGAAACTCCCGCGCTTCTAGGCCGCATATTTCCGAGGATATCGTCGAAAATCCACCGATTATTTGTAAACTAATTTTCCAGTATCAACGTTTAGGCTAATGAAACTCGATGTTATGTTTCCCGTAACCCGCCCGCGTTTGGATTTTTCGGCCGCGTTTGAGATGCCAAAATCCTAAAACAATTCATTATTTTGTATTTTCCCAAAAATATCAAGTTTTTAATTTTTTTCTCCTGCCATTTTGGTTGGATTTTTAAAATCAGCGCTCGAATTTCACATTGCTCATTCTCGTCCTCCCGCCAAAAAAATTTTTAACGTCATTTTCTTCCCCCCAAAAAATATACCCCAGTATAGCGAGTACGTACTAGTATTAAGCGCGGCTGGCCGCCGGCACGTGAACAGTGATCACAATAAATTCCTGGAGAAGACAGCGCTGCCATTTTTTTGCATGTTCCCGGTGTGCAAAACCCTGCACGTACGTACGCGCAAGCCCGGCGCGCTGCTGTACAAACACAACTGTCCACTCCATCGTAGTTATTAGATCGGTGGTTTTCAGCTGCGAGTGCTAGCCTAGAACTACACAAACTACAAATGGGCGATTGTATTTATCGTTAGCGAGCGGCGCGGACCACAAATGGGCCATCGTACGTGACTGCGGCTAGCTTTATACTACTGTCGACGCATCAGGATCGTAAATCGCACATGTCGCATCGTTTGTCGTGTTTTGGAGAGATCTCAAGAAGGTTAAATCATGCGAGACAGATAAAATGTTTGTGTCAGTGAAGATACAGGAAGGGGGTGTAACCAAGATGCCATGGACTATCACGACTGTGTCTCAAACGTGCACTTTGGTGCAGTTATTTGAGTCAATTGTTGAACTCGGTAACGACAGTGTAATTTAAATCATCATGTTGTACCAATATCTGTCTATGTTGGATCTTCACAACAGTCCTACATGTCCAAAGCAGCTGTTGATCCGGGGGTCAGACATGTCGACCGTTGAAACAACTCGACTTGAGACAAGTCGACCGTTGAGACAACTCGACCGTTGAGACAACTCGAAAGACAAGTCGACCGTTGAGACAAGTCGACCGTTGAGACAAGTAAAAGGGGGGAGGTGATGGTGCTTACCCATTCAGTGACACGGCCGTTCTGGTCGACATGTTTTTATTGTTTGAAAATAAAATGTTATTTTAATTTCAAAATTTAAGTGTGTCCGCTGAGTTGTCTCAGCGGTGGAGATGTCTCAACGGTCGAGTTGTCTCAACGGTCGACTTGTCTGACATCCGTTGATCCTACATGTCCAAAGCAGCTGTTGACCTGGCCAAATGCTTGGCTCACGAAATTTGTCAAGTTTTTGGCAATTTTGTGTGCTTTGAAGTACAAACAACTGAAGAGATATGTAACCGTTACTTTTAGTAACACCTGGTTTCACAACAACTTGTGTATTTATAGTGCATTAAAAACCATACCTCCTGTTGATGGGAATGTAAGTTAAATAAAGGTAGAAAAGCATGGTTTGCAATTCCCTTTTGAAATGTGTGGACTGTTATAAATGTGTTTTGTTATTTAAATATATCTTGATCCTTAAATAAATCATAAATACCTGGGAAATGGTGAAGGATACTTTAATAAATACAAATTTGTGTCTAAATTGATCAGGGTTATGTTTTAACACACTATCAGAGGGTATAGAGCGTGCTAAGTTTTGATCAAAAAGCCGTTACTTTGCAAATAATGAAATGCTGAAAAATAATGAATAATGAATAATGAAATAGTTGCCTCATTTGGGCTTGACAAAAATGTTACGGGAAACATAACATCGAGTTTCATTAGCCTTATCCGCTGAAAGCATACTCGATAGTTTTGTTCAATTTTTTTACTGGAAATTGCGAATGTTTTTGGGACATGGGAGGTGTGTATGGGAGTTACTTGATAATATTGGTAAGTTACATCGAAAACTATTTTCCAGAAACTCTGGTCACGCTCCTTTAATGTAAGGTGCCATGATACATGTTTAATTTTTCCCCCTCTATTTTGGTTTATGTGCCTTTAAAATTACATTTTCTCAAGATTTATGTTTCACCTCCCCTGCTGCTAAAAATCCAACTATTAAAAACAACAAAACCACATTTCTGCACTAACCACAGCCCCTTCTATAAAGACCTATGTTGAAATGTATATCACTGCAAAACATCATAAATCTTTCAACAATTGAGTGCTACTGTGCAGATTGGTTTATAATCAAGTTGTCTGAAAATAATTCAAATTAGCTTCAATTCAGGTCACAATTTAGTGTCTGTTCTCACTGTGTCTGCATTGGACTTGTTTTTCAGGAGGTTTTACCAAGATGAAAAATGAAAAATGGCTAAATTTTACTGCTGTCTGCATTTGGACTTTATCGACGCTGGAAAATTTTACCGAGACCGTGGGAGAGCATGCGCAGTGTCCCTTCGCAGTATGACCTTCACAGCCCGGAGGTACGCTTCCAGAGCACTTTTACCGACTCGATGTGTCTGCATTGGACTTAATGTCTCGGGGAAAAGTTCCCTGCTCAATTTTCCTGGGCAGCAGTTGGCCAGAAAAAGTAACCGCTGGACTCAGGAAAAGTTACTGCGAGGGAAACTTAAATTAAAAATGGGGAAAAGTAATCATCGTCTCGGTACGTTTGACCCAAAAAAGTCCAATGCGGACAGGCCTATATTTTCGTGGTAATAAGGTAAAATTGATTTTCAATAATAGATTTGCCATGATTTTAAAAACACAATGTATTTGGTACTTTTTTTTATCAGGAAAATTAAATTTATAGACCAATTTGTATTGCCATAAAATGTGTAAATTACAAAGCTTGCCATAAAATGTTTAAATTATAGCATAGGCGTAGGAAGCTCTTCAAAAGGGGGGGCGGGGGGATTTGGTGAGCGGGTGGGCGCCCTCACGCAACAGCTTGTATAGACATGTATGTAATATAATGTAATAGCATTGCCATTGCCGTGGCGTTTTATCAGCGGTGTTATATTAGTTTCATGAACTTTTTTATTTTTGCCGACCCATGATTTTGCCGACAAAATAAGAATTACATGATATATGGGAGGCAAAAAATAGGGGTTTCAAATTGACATCTTTGCACCCCCACTTTTGAAAGTGGGGGGGGTGGGGGGCATCAGCACCCCTTGCCCGCCCCCTCCCCCCTCTCCTACGCCTATGTATATAGTGTCATGTATAAAATGAAACCTTTAAAACTACCGCCAGGGAGACATTTCTGAGCATTTACAGATCTGGTTGCTGCTACCTCCAAGCTGGAACTCATAACAATATTTATAGGTTTCTTGCCCCAGAGTAAAACTGAACCATGTTGTTTCTTGGTCTGGTGTGGTCAACGTGTGGGGTTGATATGCTAGACCCAACTCAGGTGTGACTCGTGATATGAGATTAAACACAGCCTAGGGAAATAATGGGGCTGCAAGTCTGGCAAACATTTTGGAGATAATTTTCCTTGCTCTATTAAAGTATATTTTTGATTTCGGTCATTTTGGGGAGTAAGTAAAATTTAAATAAATTCGTCAAGACCAGGAACAAGAGAAGGTGTGATCTTCTTGCCTCAAAGACCTCTGTGGAATTTCTTCCCTCACCCATTTTTGTGCATCTGGCCTCCTGGAAATAAGTTTAGTTTTTAAATACAGCAGATTTTCTGAAGGCCTATCTCATTTGGATTATTGCTTGAGTGCACTGGGTTTTACGTAATTTGTGTCTGCATTGGACTTCTTGGTAAGATTTACAGGAATGGTTGCTAATTTGACCAAATTAAGTCTAATGCGAACGGCTAGTAAAACACCTGAAGTGGTTAAGTGTTAACTGTCAAGATTTGTTAACCTTTCGCTTCACTCGTGTTAGTTTTACAGAGCGAGCTGGGTTGCAGAAAAATTACATTGACAATTTTATGTCACTGGGAAGTGGAAAGTCATGTTCAAACGGGCATTATTATGTAAAACAGTATAGAACGCACATTGAGGTTATATGAGCGAACTTAAAGACACAGGCTCGTCAGCAATGCGCACGCGCCAAATTCGTGCCATGAAATACGCAGCTCCATGACTTTGCTATGGAGCTGCGTATTTCGTGGCACGAATTTGGCGCGCGCGCATTGCTGAGGAGCCTGTACCTTTAAATGATGAGGTGATACTTTGGTGTAAGTTTTACCAAGGTTTTATGCGGCAAAGGATCTGCATTTGATATTGGTCTGTAAAATTTTACATGCCGAAAATAAAACCAAGTGCAAGCATGTGTACAGAAGGATGAACGTGATGGAATGTTAACGGTAGCTCACAACTGCAATATGGACATGGTTTTAGTGAGACTTCACTTTCGTAAGAAAATTTAGTTCTGGTACATGAAGCTCAAAATGAATGTTGCTAGCAATGTTATCTTGCAATGAACTTCTGTCACCCAATACAATGGCATACCAGAAAAACTATGAATATCGCCAGCTTTTGGGTGAAGCAAGTACCAACCTTCGTAGCAATCACAACAGTTCCCCCTGAGTCAATAGCCCTCCTCCGAAGCCCTCCCTCCCTCCCTTCCCATTGCCACACAGTACTTTGACACGCAGAGAAGAGGAGAAATAATTGTATTATTACAAGATTCACATGGGAATTTTGGCAGAAGCTAAATACACATATCACTGTGCCAATTGGATTGTGGGGCAAGTCTCAAATTTGATTGGCAGGCGAATTTGGTCAAAGCGCGTGTTTGAGTTCTGGCTTTTTTCTCTGTAAGCCCCTGTTTTGAGGGACTCTTGGCATGGCCCTTGATGGACAGTTAGTGGCCGACTTTGTTTTTACAAAGAATATTTCTGCTGAAATTGGCACTTGATTGGGATAAATATATCTCGGACACACTTTGGAATGTGCAGATGGAAGGAGTGGTTGTTTTGACACATAATAAAAAAAGGCATTTGGGAAAGTCAAGTATGCCAATTTTTGTTCCAAAAAAAAATGTCTGAACAAAATTGTGACAATTGCATAAAAAAGACCTTGCATAAAAATACACTTTCGTTTAGTGTTCAGCTGTCAATCATTTGATATAGTAATGAATTATATTTCATTCTAATTGAACTGACAATTTGGTTAAAGCTGGTTGAGGTAGACTTGTTAAGGTAGACTGGTTAAGATGTCTGCCTAGTAAGCAGGAGGTCGTGGGTTCGAGTCCCGCCCGAGCACACTATGAGTTTTAGCGTGTCCTCGGGAAACGCACTTAGTATACAGTGCATACCGCGTCGTGATGGGCAATTACTTCCACTTAACATCATTTGGACCGACGCAATAATTCCCTACTTAATAGACTTTCATTGTTTAATAGAAGACAGAGAATCTTCTGTGACAATCGGGTTGGTGTAGTAGTACTCGCCTTCCACCTCTGTGGCTCGGGTTCGATTTCTGCCCGTACAAGTATTGCTAACTGGCATTTTAGTTTAAGGTTGATAATGTAGTTTAGTTTTCCTTGTCTTCTATCTATTGGTTTTATTTTTCGTCCGGGCTTATGTGATCCAAAGCAAATTGCTGCCATTTTTTCCCCCACTATGAACAAACAAACAAAATCTTTGATCTACTTGTATCTCTTTTCCTTTCTTAGTTAGTGGTTGCTATCTGATTGTTGCCTTTGAATAATTCAACTCCAAAGCCAGTCAAAACAGCTTCAGACACATTCCAGTTGTTATTCAATCCCACCATGGGTTCCTAACCTCCCATTTCTGGTTGCTTGGCACTGTAAATTATTACCAGCCTGCAGGGTCAGGCCGAGCAAAACCCCCTAGCTCAGTAAACCACCACTATAGGCCTTTGTGTATCGTGTGTGCTCAAGTTGGCATGTTCATTGACTGGCTATTACAATACGTTCAGTCTGCGAGCCCATTGGCTCTAGTGGACAAACATGTCAGTTGAGTTGGTCGTACGTTGACAGTTCATTTGGTGCACTGGTGGGTTAAGGTTATTAAGTAGTGTCTGAAAATCAACGCTGGTTCGGGCACTATCATTAAAACAATATTCAAACCACTTTTTGATATCTTCAAATGAAACTCACAAGAACTAATAGGTCATCGTCAACGGAGAGTCGATTGCTACTCCTTGTGACAATTTGGTGTTGATGTGTGGTGTTTAGAAGGGGTTTTGAGGACGAGAACAAGATTTTCTTCGTTTCTGATCATCTTGGAAGTTTGAAACAAAAACCTGAAGTGTCACAAATGCCTGCGTCTTCGGAAGAAATGGAACTTGATTTTACTACCTTGAATCTTGACGATGGCACTATGGTGAGGATATGACTTTCTTTCTTGATGTTTCTAGTTATCGAGTTATCCCTAGTTATTTCTAGTAATTTCTAGTTAGGTTGTATCTTAAGTGATCTCTGGGAGGCGCGGTTATCTCATTAAAGGGTTTATCCCTCTGTACGGCTTGTTAAGCTCACATGATAGCCAATCTTATTCATTGAGGAACAACTGCAATGCTGTGTTTCGACTCTTCGAGACCACGAGTTGGCTTCATAGTTCAATTGGTAGGGCATCTGCACATTGAGGAGAAGGTCCGTGGATCGAATCCCAGTGGAGCCAAGTTGTTTTTCACTGAATCCAGATTTTCCAAACTCAGGGACATTTGTCCATATATTGAATTCTAGTTATTTCTTATTTTTAATTTTTGGCGATTGTTTCCGAATTCAGTTACGAAGTACTGGCGACACATTTGCGATTTATTACGAAAGAACACAACTCCACTTTGGGTTGATTAGTTGTCAAATTCGCGTGATTAAAGTACAGTTGTGTGTGAACAATCGATCTACTGACCATGCATTATATTTATAAACAAGATGGCAGTCAACATGAAGACATCGCTGGCGATAATGCTTCTTGTATTTTTTTCTTGAGCTTTTGTGTGGTTGGAACACCTTCCATTGCAAACGATGTTCGGTTGTAACAACACAATGGTCCCACACAGTACACAACACAAGTGAAAGCAAGCGCAGAAGCTTTTAACCCGCTTTGCTCGCTAACCCGGGTCGGCCAGTGTCATCGTTTCCCACAGCAAACGTTAACCCGGAGAATCATCTCATGCCGCTGTTAACCCCGAGATTGGTAGGTTAACCCACCTCCCGAGCAAGGCTAGAAGTTACCTAGGTTAAGCGGCATTTTTGGCCAGTTAACCCGGGTAATTCGTAACCCCGAGATTTGCCGTGGGAAACGAGCCCTTAACCCGGGTAATATCGGGATTAAATTTTTCTGTTACCCGGGTAATCTCGGGGTTAAAGTGTCGTGGAAAAAGGCCTTAAAAGAACAACTCGGCATAAAAAGTCTGTAAAATTTGTCAATTTGTTGTTTGTTTATTTTACCCAGTTTTAACTCTCATACTCCACCCTCGTCCCCCCTCTCCCACCAATAGAAAGACTTTTTCTGGCCAAAAAAATTGTACTAACAACCACCTGCACCAGAGTTTTCATAACAAACAAACATCCAGGGTCAGTTGTATGGTCATTAGGCCACATTCCTTCAATCACTAGGTGCTAGGGACAGCTATTGTTGGTGCAAACACAATAATTTCAGTCAATAATCACTGTGTAATTAGCCTCAAGGCCATTTTGGCAACTGGTTGTGGCCATGAGCTGCAGTTCCCATGGATTGTGTGGTTATAGGTCATTTCGTGCAGGGCTGGGGCTGTAGTGTTGATCAATATGAAAAAGGCTACTGCTGAAACTAGATCCAGGCAAAGAAAAAACAATAAGGTTTTGAAATGTCAGAGTGTGATATGAATAAATAATTATGTGAATAATTAGTTGCGCACCCATGCAACACTGAGAGAAATAGGCAGGTTTAGATGCACATAAAATGCGAACGTGAATGCGAAATGGCTTGAGCCCTCGTCATACCTTTAGGAGGTCTCAGAGCCCAGCTTTGACTTTTGGTCTCGGCAAAAGAGTTATCCCACGAAAGTCACATTTGTGGTTTTTGTTTTGTGATTTCCTCAAAGTAATGACCAAGTGCTTAAAGCAGTTCGCGTTCACGTTCGCATTTTACGTGCATCTAAACCTCCCTAATATTGGTTCGTAGTAAAAACCTGATGGAGTACACCACTGTGCCTCAAACAATAGCTCAGCTAAGTTAGAGGTCTCTAGTTAAAATCTGAGAACATAAGATTTTTCTCCCATTGCGTGTGGTCTAGTGGGTATGAAGCGGGACTCCCAGTCAGAGGTTGGGGGTTCGGGCCCCACTTCGACCAATGTGTCTATGTCCCTGGGCAAGGCACTTAATCCCAGTTGCCTCGTCAACCCAAGCGATATATGGGAAGCTGTTAAGGGGAATGCTACAATCTAACTGCTGATAGGGTTGTGCGCCTGACCAGCAGCCACCTAGTTGAAGCGAAATGGTTCTGGTGATTCCCTGATGGCAGCGGTAATAATGGTAACAGCGCCTTGAACACCCTGCAGGTTGGATATGTGCGCTATACAAATCTAAATACTATGAATTGTAGGTTAGGGCGACAAATCGTGTGTAAAAAAGGTATATTAGGGCGACCTGCTCAATAGGGCGACATTTTGGTGTCGCCCTAATATTTTTGAGTTTAAAATTAATTTTTTTAGGTCAACAACCATTTTTTTTAGGTCGAGAACCATTTTTATGGGGACTGGAGCTGTTTCTCTTTGGTCTGCGACCATTTTTGGAAGCTTTGGGTAAAAAAATAAGGTGTCATTTTGAGTGACTCTTGCCGAAATTTCGGTGGTCTCCGGCGAGAGTCTTCCCGAAATGTCGCCCCATTGCGGCATTCAGCGTTCTTTAAATCATTATTATTATTATTATTATGTTTTTATGAATAATTCAGCAAATTCTAAGAAAATGTTCACTGCAAAATTTAAGACAGCAATTAATGACTTTACTCTAACTAAAAAAATACCTCAGCTATATTGCAAAGTTGTAAAACTGTGCCAAACCTGTCAGCGGCTTTCAAAAAAATAATTTGTTAGCACAATTTTAAATCTGTTGAAATTTTCAACATTTTCCATAGATGTTCCCACTGACCCAGTCTAAACGTCATTATATTTTGGATACACATTTACTTTTTGATCTTATCTTATTTTGGATTGTTGAAATTATTTGCACAGCGTGCGACAACAACCTAGTGCTACGTGACTAAAATTATTTTTCCTGTATTTCAGACAGACGTCAAAACAGTTTTTATATCAAAAATGTTTTGTTCGCAGATGTAGTGCAAACTTGTGAATTACAATACTTGTCCAGTATAGTTAATTTTCAGCACATATGTTACAATGATTCGTCCACACCAAACAATTTTGGTTTTGTTATCAAATTTCTACGGAACTGTTTGGTGAAATAGTAGTAGGTCTAGTCACTGTTTGCTTTACCTAGAACTGAGGGGGTGCGTCGCATTCAAACTTCACAAATCAGTTATATGTGAATAATGGTTATGTTTGCACCGAGTTTTTAACTTAATGTATTTATTAACATATAGTTAAGTTTAGGTTGGACAGACCAGGAACATTTGCTGTCAGACAAAAATTGAGGGGAGAAGTGGTTCGAAGCAGAAATAATGATGAGTTGTGATCTGGGCCCAATTTCATAAAACATGTTAGCACCCGATTTTTGATTAAGCAGCACTCTCTCCATTTCATAAAACTGTTTAAGCACTAGCAAACCAAACCTCATGCTAACATGACACCATCTTTTTTCTTCGCCATTCTCGGCAAAATTCACATTTTCCAACAGATACACAACTTTCAGCTGTTGTTGAAATATTCCAGTCAGCGACAGGCAAGGGTCTTCTGTGGTAGTGATAATCATCCCAAAATGGAAACAAAACCGATGATGGTACTTGACAATTTTGACGTTGACTTATGAAAGCAGACAATGAACGCGTTCGAACAAAACAGACGACAGCGTTGCGCGCGCACTCTCTACGCGCGCTTAGAACAACAAGTTTTATGAAATACGCCCTTGATTGAGCGAATATTCGTGTTATGCTTAATCCAAATTTTTGATTAAGCGTAACATGTTTTATGAAATTGGCCCCTGGACGTTTTGGACAGTTGGTCTTGTAGAAGATACAGCATCTTTGGGAAAAGTATGTAGAAACCAGGGGGCCACTTTCATAGCGCTGCTTTAGCACTAGCTGAAAATGTTTGCTTACTGTAGCAGAAAAGGTGTGCTAACGTTACCGCTATTTAACAGCCGTGGCGTGCTAAAGCATGTGTGTGCTTGGAAATGGGCTTTAGGCATGTTCCCATTGGACTTTCTTTTCCGCTGCCTCGCGGGAAGTTACCGCGACCTTCGGTAACATTCCTTCGTGTAATCTTCCCATGCGTTCCCATTTGCAATTGTTTTCAGTGCCCATGCGGAAAGCTACCGCGACCTTGCAGTAAACTTTTGCCGTGCAGGCCCATAGTTTACTTCAGGGTCGTGTTCATTTTACAGGGCGAAACTGTTCCCATTGGACTTTTCGATGGCCCTGTAAAACTCCCGCGGCTGAGCGGAAAGTTTCCGCGGCCTCTCTCACCCTGTAAGTTTTACAACGTGGTCGCGGTAGCTTTACAGGGACGCTAATTCTCTGTGCGTCCCCATTGGACTAAATTTTGTTACTCTCCCGCACAACCACGGGAGTTTTACCAAAATTAGTCCAATGGGAACACCACTTAAGTTGCGTCATGTGTGTTTAGCAAATTTTGCCTTTGAAGCTAGCGAATGTTTAGCAGTGCTTAAGGTTACAGTCTCCATGAAATAGCCGGAGTCTTCGATAGCAAAAGATCGGCTGCTAAACAGCTCCATGAAATTGGCCCCATATTGCTTGACTGACAAGAAGTCTTAATTCTGTAAGATCGGTGTAACAAGATGAAAATTCCCTTGACAGCATCTTAAGTCATGCTTTCTTCTCAGAAATGCCTCCTCCCCTCTCGCTCAAGGAATAATCCTGCTGAGACACGCATTGTGGTGTTTTGGTAACCTTTCGCAGTTCCTGCACCCCTGCGGGTGATTGCGGTCGCCTTTGGAGAACTTGCTTAATCAACACTTTGTTTTAAATTACTTCATAGAAATGAAAACTCAGAGTTGCATATGTGTGTTGGACTGAGAAGTGCATTTGGAAATTGTGACGTTGGAACTCCATATTTTTTTGCCGATAGCACATATCCTTGGAGTGGAATAATTGGCATTCTCTGTGCTTCATCAAAATACAAAAGCCGTTTACAACATTCTCTGGGATTAATATGTAAGAAGTTTGTTTTCTCATGCAAGGTGAGTCTGTATACATTTACTAAATAATTACATGTGAATTTTAGTTTAGGCAAAAGTGCAAAATGTGTTTCAACCCCAAACCCCTTTGAGGTTTGAATTTGCTGAGGCAAATGTAAATAGGATTAGGAATTAGCGTAAATTGTCAAATCCCATATAATATCCAAACATTTGGACTTATACACTACCTGTACTGGAATATTGCAAATATTTCCAAAAGAAGTTACATGTACTTCTCTACCTAAAGGCCTGTCCTCATTGTACTTTTTTAAGGAAAACTTACCGAGACGATGGGTACTATTCCCATTTTAAGTCCAATGCAGACAGCCTAGGATGTTTTCCTCTCAGTAACTTTTCCTGAGTCCAGCGGCTACTTTTCCTGACCAACTTCTGCCCAGGAAAATTGACCAGGGAACTTTTCCCGAGAAGAAAAGTCCAATGCAGACACAGCGCATGTCGGTAAAAGCACTCTGGAAGCATACATCCGGGCCGCGACCTTCCGTAACATTCCTTCATGTAATATTTTGTGGTCGCGGTAACTTTACAGGGATGCTAATTCTCCATGCGTCCCCTTTGGACTAAATTTTGTTACTCTCCCGCACAACCACGGGAGTTTTACCAAAAAATATAAACTTACTATAAACTTACTGTGCATTCCCACTGCAATTTTTCCTCTTTGCCCAAAAATAGGTCGTTCAGACAAGGAGCTATGTCTGGAGCTAGCTCCGGAGCTAGCTCCGGAGCTAGCTAGCTCCTCCCCAAACTCCCGTCGTCAGAACGCAATTTGGCTCCACCTCTGGGGCTAGCTCCGGGGCTAGCCCTCCCAAATTTAGCCCCACAAATTTGTGGGGCAAGCCCCACTTTCAGCACAGCTTCACCATTATTTACTGACTGAACGCAACTGACCTCGCTCTGTGGCATCTGACCAATGTTAATATGCTATCACATTTTAGCTCTTCTGAAACTTATCATCACCATTTGAACGGGAGGGAAATTTTGACTAACTCCCTTTAGCTCCAGCGAACCCCCGCTAAATCCGTTAATTGGATTGGGGCTATACAAAAAAGGTAGCCCTCCGTCTGAACATACCCAAAGAAAATTACTGCAGCCCTGCTGCAAACTTTCCCATTGTTTACTGCAGGCTCTCATAACTTTTTTACGGGGTAAAAATGGTCCCACTGGACTAAAAAATGAGTCCTGTCAAACTACTGCAGCTGAGCAGAACGTTTTTCCATCCTGTCTTGTTCCCATTGAACTTGAATATGTTGGCTATGTACTTCTACTTTACAGCCAAAGTAATTTAACAAAAAATAAACTCCAATGGGAACACCGCTTTAATATCATGATAAATTGTCGGTGAGTTTGACTGAAGAAAAGGGCTTTAGGGCAGTTTTAATTTCTATCTTTGTACTTTATTCTGGTTTTTATAGTTGGCCTGCCTGCATGTTGTCATGGTTGACACAAACCAGCTCACATGAGTTCCAACTACCAAGATTATAGAATACATTTGCTCTGGGGCAGGTTTATTGTTAAAAGGGGTATGTGAATGCCCTTTGTGTTCACTGCTGGTTTTTTTTGCAAGTTGTTTCCTCAAAGTCCATAACATTCATGTAACATGAGCCTGGTTGGACAACATATCCCCCAGACATTTTTGCTTTTAATACCAGTTCCTTAGTAACATCTTGTTTAATTTATTAGAAAGTGTTGTCAAAAATAGTTTCAGATATCCCCCTTTGGACAGAAAAACAAGTCCTTTTCAACAAATGTACACATGTGATCGAAGGGATATAAAGGCTGTGCGTTTTAAATCATAGATGCTGTAGATTCCTTAGGTACATTTCTATTGAGACCCATTTACCGGATAATGCCAGAAAAAACGGAAAATGCACTCAGTAGAAACAGGTCTTATCCGCTATTTTCCAGTAAATGGTGGGGAGAAATTTCCCCGGCAATTTATCTTCTCGAGGAAGCAAAATGCTAATTTATCCGGCAATAAACAAAATGCTAATTTAAGCGCCAATAAACATGCACCGTTCCGCCAGAGTGCGCATACAGGGGAGAAAACGTAAACATGTGATCGCATATGAACCAATGCACATGTTTGACCCCCAGCATGTGACTTTTATCCGGCAAACTCATTTTTTTAAACGAAGGCCAATAAGCTCCGCTATTTGCCGGATAGAGTGGCTCAGTACATGTAGATACTAAGTAAAATCCTGGATCTTCAATAGTAACATGCCTTTAGATACACACAACATTTTTTTCCCATTTCCCTGGAAAAAAAGTGCACATAACACAAGTGTGATTTTTCCTCACTTCCTGCACAATAATATTAATAAAGGACTGCAAAAAACTACGCTAAGTGCATTATATTACGGTTCACCGCTTTGCAAAAAAAAAATCAATTCATAAATTCTAGGGAATCCCCAAAGAATTCTACACATCAAAATAATGAGCCATTTGTTCGCACTGCGCCTAAAATGAGTACCACACGCACTTTTCCTTTCTCTTTATAATTCGTTCATTACACGTCCATTTATTGTCTGCGAGACATGAGTCATTGGCCCCTAGTGTGTCCTCCGTTGTCTACATGTTGCTCGATTGAATTGTCATGCTATTGTGAGCACTCTATCTGCTGTTGCTTTGTGATGATCTTGTTCGTCACCGTGATGCAGGATTGTTGATCTTGTTCGTCCCAACAGGATATTAACACTCAAACACTGGCCTAGGGAACATTTTTAGGTAATGCTGTTCTAGACTATAATAAGTAATGCTGTTCCAGACTTGTGAAACACTAGGGGTAGCGCCAACTGTATTTTCTCTAATAAACCAAAATATCCACATGTGAGATTTGACCCATAGCAACAAAGCCAATTTTGAAAAAGTCTGATAAAACTTACAGGTATTGTATGTGCTTTTAATAGGAAATTTCACCGCAGAACAACTTAAAGTTGTTCTGCTTTGTTGTTCCTACTTTACTTATAAATTGATTTATTTATCCAGGTGTAATTAATTATTAATATCAATTGCAGTTCAAACTGGTTTAAATGTAGCAATTTAAGAATTTGTTTTCATGCAAAGAGTTTTCATTGTTAAATGTAGCTATTCCTTCACTCCGTCTGTTGACGTTTAAGCACAATTGCAACCCTTGATCTTGTGTTTTTCTACCTAAATTACCCTGACACCAACAATATGCCATGGCCCTGTGTGCAGTGCTCCGTTTCCCCAAGCAATCTTAAACCAATGACTATCATGTTTCGTACCCCGAGCTGTGCATTTATTGTGTTTAAGAATCGTACCATTGTCCCCGACACAAAGCCTGTGAAACACTTTTCCAATCATGCTGGGGTTACACTTTAAATGGCTGTTCTAGTTCCAGCGATGTACATGTAGCAAGAATTTGATGTTTTCTTGAAAAGTTTGGTATACATCGTGAGCATTACAAGAGGGATATAAAGTGAACGGTTTAATAATATAGGACTCTTTACATTTTTACCCCTGATCACCTGTTTGGAGATCAAGAGATAAATCAATTATTGCAAACAAGTAACATATTTACTCCTGGGGCCAATTTCATGACGCTGTTTAGCACAATTTGCTAAGAACAGAATTTATTTATTTTATATTGTAAAAATGGATTACCAGCCAAAATCGTATGTCATGTGTATTTACCAATATTTTGCTACTGTTTTTTAAAAACACTATATTTTGACATACAATTTTGGCTGGTAAGCCATTTTACAAAGCAAATAAATTCTGTGCTAAGCAGGGTAATAAACAGCCCCATGAAATTGGCCCTCTGGGTAGAGAGGCAATTTTTGGCAAACTACCTTGCCCAAGGACACATTTACCATGGCATGGCCTAGGTTTGAACCCCCAACTTGCAGAATTAAAGAGGTCTCGAGTACAAGGCACCAGACCACTCGATTACAGTATTCCCCACTTGCACTCTTTGGTTTGATTTCAAGCTCCGCATAACATTCATTGTTCAATTTGACGAGAAAAACAAATTCACTTGATGAGTTCTACCTCAAACGGTGCACAGTTAAAAATTCAGCAATACCATCTTTGATCTTTTAAGGAAAAAATCCAGGACAGCGTTGCTGTTCTTAAATTAAAGTTTTCTGCTGTAACTAAAACGTAGTGCTTAAAATGTATTAGCAGAATTAATATGCCCCAGGATTGGGATGGTAACATATACAGTTGACATCATTTACACCAGCCCGGAGCTCCGAACAAGATTTTGTCATTCCTGCCATTGCCGTAGTGCACGTTCTTCCCCTCCACAAAGGGAATGGCAAGTTATCCAAATGAAAATGGCCCCTTTGCCCCGTGGGAATTCTTTGGTTCTCTTTTGTTGTTTGCCGATTGGCCCCACGCCTTGAATAGGGTGGAAGTTTGGCCAGCTTAAGGCTCGGAGTAGCCGTGTCTGAGTCATCGCACTTGCATTAATCACAACAATAATACCAACATACGGTAAGGAGGGAGAAAGTGCCAGCTTGTCCGTTGCCGCTGGAATCGCGTAATTGAGCCGCCGATCACTAATAAAGTGATTTGAGAAACATTTTTTTCTGCCGTTGTGTTTTGGCGCGATGCCTGATGCAATTGGTGGTGAAATCGTAGCCTTATCCGTGGACGGCAACAATGGCCTGGCTCTCTGGTCTGGGACAGCCAGCAGGATCTGACTCATCACTTATGCATTATTTACGCCAAACTGGGGATTTTTTTGCAATTTTTGGGAAAAATGCTCGGCTCACTAATATCAGTTGCATCGCCTCAAGAATTGTCTGAGATGGAAACTGCTTTGTCATAGTTCACTTATAATGATGTAGTTGGGCATAATTTGTATCATGTTTTGAGGCCCGGGAGGACTTGAGAAATGGAACTTTACACACCTATAAAAATAAGGCAAAACATCTATAAAGGCCTATATGTAATTATTAATATGTATTTACCTATATGTAATTATTTTAAACACTATGTTGTCTAAAACAGTAAAAGTTTAAACAGTTGCAGATGGGAGCTGCTGGCCTGTTGCAAATGTAAAATGTACCGAGCATTCAGACATTATTCTGTTTTAATCTTTTTAACACAGTGTTTGAGCGATGCCCCAAACTATTTATCGGCTTTAGCGAACTAAAGCACTGTTTTCAGTGACTGGTACAATAAAGACCAACTAACACCAAATCCCACATATCAACACAAAGCTACAATAACATGGGTAGTTACTGAAAGACTGGCCTAGCCTTGACCCACCAAAACCTTATTTTTATAAAAGAACAAAGACAGGAATTTTGTTTATTATTTTTTTAAGAAACTGCACAGAAAACACAAATGAATTTTATAGTAAAATAGGCCACGTTATTATTTTGAGTATTGAAATGTTGGGTAGATAAGTGACGTCAATCAAAATAGAGGTCGAAAATTCTGTTAATGGAAATTGAAATTTGATCAATAAATCAATATTTTGCTCTTTTTTGTGTGCATATTTTACATATTGATCTATTAGCAGCTCGAGGACAATGATCACAATAAAATAAATAATGCAGTTGGGTAAAATTAGCAATAAGAGTTTAGTCGTATAAAAATATTTCTGTACAATCTTTCAATGGATTTATTCCTAGATACTTCAGGTTTACATGTATATTGAGAATTGTATCGCCAACTACGGATACTAAAGCCGTGTCCGCATTAGACTTATTTTTGCAAAAAGTTTCCATGAGTCACTGTTAACATTCCATCGTGATAATTCTTCCGTGCATCTGCACGTGGATTTATTTTTGGCTCACTGTCCTCCGCCACGTAAAACCTTGATGAAAATATGTCACCTCATCATTCAAGTCCACACAGAAGTTACATGACCACAATGTGTGTTCTGTTGGTTTTACATTACAATGCCCGTCCGCACGGGACTTTCCAGTGGTGTAAAATCTACGATGTAATTCTTCTGCGACTCGGCTCGCCCCGTAAAAATTACAGCGACGGAGCATAAAAATTACAATCGACAGCCAACACTTCCGGCCGTCCGCATTAGACTAAATTTTGTACAATTTACGGAGATCTCCATAAGTTTTACAAAAATTAGTCCAATACGTACGGACACGGCTTAAGTCATTTTAAATTAGTGAGGTCTCTTGAGATGAATGGTCAAGAATAACATGGCAAAATGTTACCTGCGTTTCAATTTAGCCCACGATCTGAGCACATTTGTTTAATAATTGTCACACATTCTGTACACTTCATGTTATAAGAATTTTCAACCTTTGCCAGCACTTCGCTGTTGCCCCGAGTTGTCATTTCTCGGCAATTACGAAGTTAATCAAATCAACTATGCCAATCTCAGCAATAATGACACAGCCTGAAATAACAAGATCTTGCCAATAACAAAAATGACAAAAAGTACTCAAGTATAATCCATCAGCATTAGTCAGAAAAGTCCATTTATTAAATGCCATTCATCCTGCTGGAAGATAGATTCTCTTTGTCTTTTTACAATGATCAGCCTCTTTCAAAGTCCAGAGCCAATCCATCAAAGGGAGATGGGCCTTTTGAGATTGTTTGGGAAATGTCTAAACAAGTCCATTAATCATGCTTGGCAAGTTATGGTACATTTAAGCAAAAGAAAGGGGATTTGCTATGGGTGTAATTTATGTTACTTACATGTGATGATGTGTGAAAGTTAAGCGATAACATGGTTAAAAGGCTTGGTGGTTGTAA
This sequence comes from Henricia sp. BOLD:AAB3569, assembly GCA_037783545.1. NCBI lineage: Eukaryota > Metazoa > Echinodermata > Asteroidea > Spinulosida > Echinasteridae > Henricia > Henricia sp. BOLD:AAB3569. The sequence goes on along the minus strand of JBBELK010000030.1, from coordinate 690,769 downwards.
ATTCCAAGCTGACCTGGCAGTTTGCTAACAAGAATACCCATTGTGCTCTAGCAGATATATTGTAAAGTTCTCTGACTTTTGCCTTCTTTCGTGAAATTGTCATTTTGGTAGGACTGGAGAAAGTATAACTTAAAGGTAGTATACATGATTGGTAAACTGTTAAAAGAGGAGTGATTTTCACTGGTAATTGAAAGCCTATGCCAAGAAAACTGCCTTGTAGAAATATCAGCCACATAGATGCAGTGATACTTCAGAAAACCTGAAAAGTTCAAGTATGGTTTTTGTGCATGAATAACTTTTTAAAGAGATTCAAAAGGTTTTGTAATTTTTCTCATGAATGGGGGCACTTCAGACGAAATAATTTCACAGGATGATTACTGCCATCGAAAGCTCTGGTTGGAACTTTTGTTGATTTTTGTGCAATACAAAGATTAAAACCATTGAAATAGTAACATTACCATCTTGATAACAAGTAAGCTTTTGGATAATAAATCAGACATTTTTTTGGAGGTTAAAAACCAAACAAAAGTACCATCTTGGATGGAAACAAACTCATGTTGTGTTTATTAGCGTTGCTATCAACACTTTGAGTAAGGTTTTCTTGAAAACTCGAGAAGTAAAATAAGTGCTCTTTCAGAATGTAGAATTGGTAGAATTGCTTTGGGTGCAGTGGCGGATCTGGAGGGGGGAGGTTGAATGGTGGGGGGAGGGGGGTGTCGAGGGGGTTGCAACCCCACCCTTGAGCGGTGAACTAATGTTTAATGAAGAAATAAATAAGATATATGCATTAAACATCCTTTCCTGAAACCTTTAAAAAAGCCCCTAAAGTGTGTTAGATTGCAGGAGAAAGCACTTAAAGGGCCCCTTATTTAGGATTTTTATCAATGAAATCTATGCTTTAAAACCACTTTACTCAGTTAAAGTCATAAAAATCCTATTTGGAGCTTGCTTTGGGGGTTAAAACAAAGGTTTTTAGTTTTTATGCTAATGAAAATATGCATATTCATGACCAAGGTCACGACGTCACAAGAGGCAAACACAGAAAAAACACATTGAACTGTGCACAAAAGATTACACTTTTTTCTCAATTTTCCTGAAACTTTTGTAATCCATGGCTGTTTGAGTTTGTTTTACATGTTGCCTGCTGTAAGCCATGACAAAACTGGGGGTAGAAACTACAGCAATTTGCCACAAGTCCAACCTGAAGTCTTATGTTTTTTCTTAACTTTTCCCTTCTGTCTTCCTCATGTGATGCACTTAAAACAGCGCCCTCTGTCTGTGATTTATTGCAATGAAATCTTCAAAGTTGAAAAATGACACCTTTTATTGATTTTACATCCAAACGAACAATAGTATGTCTTGCTGAACAAGTAATCCGTCATTATGAAGCAAAGCTTAGGCACAAAGTTGTTTAGGATGTCACAGGCCCTTTAAATTTCCACATTTTCTGGGCTCCCCCTAGCAGGGTGTACCGATTTCGGTACACCGTAGGGGCCACAACCCCTAACCTTAAACCAAAAGCCAGATCCGTCCCTGGGGTGAAATTTGATAGGCCTATTGGAAATAAAATTACTGTGACTGCAAAAGACAAAATAATTTTTTTTTCTTCATTTTCTGAGATAAGGTGTAAACAAGTTTGAAGTTGTATTGTATGCAAATTTAGCATTGCACTGAAAAGAAACTGGTAACAATAAGAATTCACCACAAACGGGGGAAAAACTACTGATATGGAAAGGGCTTCTAAAATTTATCTTATCCATAACACCTGCCCAATGCACCTGCACTGATTTTGGGTTATTGTCAAATGAATACCAATATTTGACCATATATACAACCCTCCGAGGCTAGATTCTCAGATAGTCACTATCTCAAAACCACCAGTCTCTTGAATATATAGGTCCTACTTTTTTGCCTTGGAGCAAAATATCACTAAAGGGTTGTACTTTAATCGCCTTTTGTACATGTACATTTGGCATGGTGCTCCATTGATGCAAATGAAATAAACCAAATATGGGTTGAGAGAAAAATCACGTAGTCCTCATCAGGATTTGACAACTGGGTTATCAGGTTTAAATCTTAAGGAGGACCCCTAACACCGTGTTTACACTCGAAACGGCAAAGATGGATACAGACCCGGCATTTTTATTGCGACCTCAAAACTAAACATTTGCTGCATTTACACTACATCTCGATTCGGCTTCAATTCACCTTCTCCACTGTTTACAAACCGCAAAAGTCACCGCTAATTCTGACCGCAGCGCATGCGTGGATTTGTCCCAAGGACGCTCAAATTTCCGAATCTGTATTCGGCCTTGACAATTGCGGGGTTAAACCCTACTCTAGAGGTGACTTTAAAAAGGCGAATCAGACCTGGGTCTCATCCGCCTTTTTCAATTCACCTTTTGCATTTACACTTAGCGCCTTCCTGGCTTCAACTCGCCATTTTTTGGAAATTGCAGAGTTTGATTCGGCAAAAGCGAATCGAGTGTGAATGGACCTTAAGATTTTTCTCTCAAACTGTATTGAGCTGTTTTATTTCCATGGTGATAAACGGTGGTTCAGACACCAAGCCAGATATTGTAGGCCTAATTATTTAGCCAAATTGTGCATCTATGCAACACCGGGCGAAAAATTACACATATGTTGGTTAATAATAAAGACTGAAAGAGTGATGCTACTAGACCTCATGGCCCTTGTTCACTGGATTAATTAGTACATTTATAAGAATATTTGCATTAACCAATGTAATTTGATTTGTTAATTGTTAACAGTTTATCCACAGTTTACATAAATAAAAAATCACAGTCACTATCAGTGCTAACAAGCCAAGGTTTTGCAATTGTCATTAGCACTAATGGTTAGCCACAGTTGACCTTATGCTTGCTTTATGACATCATCAAAGGACACGTTTTACTTCACCACAGATATACATGGATGAACATTTTATGCTTTTATTATTGAGAAATTTCAATACACAAATAACTCTTTTAGATTGTCCATGAGTCAACAAGTCATTAGTATTAAAGTGAATGAAACAATTCCATCACAAGAAACTTTAACCTTTATAAAGTAGAAAAAGGTTGTTACACTTTTTGTAAATCTTTTGATCAAGTTTATCCTTGGTACATGTGATGTCATACTGTCACTCCTAGTTTTGTGGTCAATGTTGTTAATAGTTGCATTCAGTTAAAAAAGAATTGTAACTATGGTACACAATATCTGTTTAGGCGACAATTTGTTTCATATCTTTTGAACAAAATGTGTTTGTGGTTTGTAGAATTATTGTGGTTGTGTTCAAAATTCGGTGACTACGTGTACTGTAGATGACATATTCTGATTTGAATGGTAATTTTTTCAAGCGAAATTGGTCATATCAAGATACTCCCAACATTATAACATTCAGATGCACATTCCTGTCAATTTTAATAGAGATTCTTGAATTTACCCATTTTTTTTTTTTTAAAGTTTTGATAATTTTCTTTTCTAAAAATGATGCGCCATAATCATACTTCTTGACATACTATGCCTTAAAGTTTGAGTTTTTACTCATGCGAGTCTGATGCTGCATTTGCACTTGAAACAGCAAAGGTGGATACAGTCCCTGTAATTTTGTTGTTGTTGTTTTGTTACCGCAAAACTGAAAATGCATTGTGAAAACCTTGAAGGTAAAAATAGACAAACAAGATGGCAAATTCTGATCAAGGTTGAATTTTTGTCATTATAAGTTAATGGCATATCAATCTGACATATCAATGCTGGTAGTCTTTTCAAACACAGTTCAAGACTCTATAATTCACCTGGAATCCTTTTGCCCTTCAAAATTACAAATTTAGCAGGTCTTATTGACTTTTGTGGGATGAAAATACTGTATCTGAACCTCATTCATAGTTGCCTTCAAACTGTAACTGAATTTGTTTTTATTGAACTTGTTTACTCAGAAGTTAGCATCCATTAGGTTTCATCCCACACAAAGCGTAATCCATCCTATTCAGCGGTTTGGGTTTGCAGTTTTTGTCGGTTGGCCTTTTTACATGCGTGATCCTTGCACCCACCTTGGGTAGGCTTTAGGATTATTTCCCTGTGGCTTTTAGTGCACGGACTTTCAAAAGAGCTATGACAACTACTCGGAGGTCAGTTGGCATAGTAATGGATCTAAACAATATGCAGACGGCTGAAAAGCACAGGGAAAGATTGACTAGTTTGAGAGTAGACACATTCATCTTATTTAGAAACACGAGAAAATTGCAGTGCCCCGGCTGGGATTTGAACCCAGGTCCTTTGCCTATATTGCTCTACCAAATGAGCTATCTGGGCATCCTGCCAGAGCACCACAACAAGTTAGTGAAAGGAAAAGTCAATGGAGTTCACTCTCCAATTTGGGAAGAAATTATCTTATTGGGAATCCAGGGGAGTTTGGTACAATGCAGTACAATGTAATATGAATCCATAAGGTTAATTTACTGGCTTTACAGGAACACCCAGGAACCTTTCTGATGAAGTATAAATTGATTCCACGTGTTCACAGCATGATCTGAATTGCCTGCTCCTTACTGCATAATGGGGATTATTGCATTGACAGTGTGTGGGAGTACAGGTAATCAATTAGCCTGTATGGGAAAGTCTTTTCCTTGCCATTTGAATTGAACAACTGTAAATTAATTGCATTTTTCATCCATTGATGTATCAAATTTACTGTAATGACTTGTCACCGACATCATGAGCTAACACCCCGGTACACTTTGTGAGAAATGCACAATGTGTCATGAAATGACCTGTGCGTCTGCACAAGCACATTGCACAGAAACCGATAAGCAAAAATGTGAATATCTGAGAGATTTTCTTTCAAAGTTGCCTCTTTTAAAAAAAAATTTGAAAATCTGATAGGCCCATGTCTTTCTTGTTGAGACTGATAGATGTAAAGTACTCTTCAACCAATAGGCTGTATTCCTGAATGCATGAGGGCACTGTCTAGTGGCCCGCGCCCATCGCGCGTTATGTTCGAACACAAAACGCATTATGCCCGCTCGCCTTCCAAACATTTACTTTTAATGGAAATATTTGCCCGTGCCACGAGCCTGCGCTCTGCATACGCGCTCCGCATACGCGATTTTTTCCACGTACGGTGAATTCCCCCATTTTCCACATCAGTTATGGCCATTTTCCCCCAAGTTACTAGTTCGAGCGCCTTCACCTGTTCAGGAATACGGGCTATTGTAGTCTCATACAAGACATATGTGCATTGTCTGCATCTCCCACAATGCAATCGCAATCAGATTTCCATGGCTTTGGCAGGCAATTTTATACATGTAAATGATATAATGCAATGTCCAGTATGTGTAAAAAGAGTGGTCATTTTAATATGCGCAGTCAGTCTACACATGTACACTCCTACATGACTTGTAATCTAAAAATTGTGTAACCACAGATGTGCACTTAATGTGCCCTGAAATGTATGCAATTTAAAGAATGTCCATGCATTCATTGTTGCACCAGATCAGCAGATCTGGTAGCAAGTTTTGTGATGAGCCATCTGTGCGGTTGCCAGTTCTCATCACAATGCCTCATTACACAGACCTTGGATTGAAATGTAACAGAAAGGGGATTTGTAAGAATGCTGACTATTATTGTTGGGTGCACCCCCAACATAGCATATCTTTAAATCTAGCGTAAAGAACTGATTATAACCATAGACATGGCAAAATCTTGGATCCTGGGGAGAGAGCCCTGCTTGAAATTAAATGAGCTTACTGACATATCAAAGAGACAAGCAGAGTTCTTTTTGACATTTTTCCTTTTCCTTCATTTAAATTCTTTCTACCACTTACCTTCAATATAAGGGGGTGTTTTCGTCAAATTTGCCAACAGAAATTTGTTGTTCAGAGTGACAATAGAGCTGACAGTTGATGAAAGTTTGTATAAGCCTCCTGGGAAATTGTTCTTTTTTTTCATGATAAAGAGTGTTTTTGTCAGAAATTATGTTTGTTCAGCGTGACAATAGAGTTTTCAATTCTATGGAATTGTGTACTTACTGGGAAATTGTTCAATTTCCAGACTTCATATTGACAACTTAGCCAAGGTCTCTTCTTAAAAAATATTGGTTCAATCAAAATTAATAAGAAGTTGTGCAAAGTTTCAGAAATAGCTTGTTTAGTTTTTATGCCACTCATTGGTTTAAGACACAAACAATAGATGCACACTTCAGGTAGTGACTGTTTCTTATGATACATTTTTTTTCTTATGATTAATTCAGCACATGTACACGTATTGTGTATTAGATAAGGTACAACAGAAGTCACTGGACATGTGATCAGAGCCATGCAATCAGCAACTAGATGTTGTTCACACCTTAATCTCTTTTGTCAATCCCTTAGTGTTAATCCTGATAGGGATAAAGGGGATAATCCCACCTGTTGGTCATAATTGATTGGCTAGCAGATGAATAGTTGGCTGATTGAATTGGGTGGTGCAGTTTTTGTAGCTAGACCCAAGCATACGTACATGTACAGTAGGCCTACATGGTATCAGTGTAACATGATGGAATATGCATGAACATTATGCACTCCTCCTCGAGCCATGTAAGTCACCTTTTGCTTAGTTACAAAAAAAACTAAATCTTCAGAAATATGCCTGTCGGACTTTCTTGTTAATAAAATGTGGTAGCTTTGCTACATAGAATTACAAAATTAAGTCCAAAGGGAACACTGAAAGAACTAACCTAGAAGGGAGTATGGAAACTTGTCGTTCAGCTGTTGTAGTTTTACAGGGCGGTACTTAGTCCAGTGTGAACAGTTTCACCCTGTAATACATGTAGTTATGCAGCTTTGCAGTTTTAAAACAATGGGGTTGCACAGGAAAAGCTTACAGAGGGGTCGTGGTAACTTTTTATACGGACACGGATGCATACGACTTTTCATGTATTGCCATAGAAATACACAAAGGAGTTGTACGCAAAAACGTCATTCTTTGCCCAATTTTCGGACAAAATGGCAGCCTCCATACAACAAGGTATCACTGCAATTCACATTTTTAAAAGTTCGTATCCACTTTCCAGTGGGTCACAACAATAATGTAGGCCTACGGTTTGCACTTGTTTAACACAATGTCCAACACAATGTCCCATGCTTGTCCTTTTATGTTCTAAAGTGGTGTTCCCATTGGACTATTTTTTGTAAAACCTTCGTGGTTGTGCGGGAGAGTAAACAAAATTAGTCCAATGTGGATGCACAAAGAATTAGCGTCCTGTAAAGTTACCGCGTGTAAAATTTACAGGGCGAGAGAGGCCACGAACATTTTTCGCTCAGCTGCGGGAGTTTTACCGGGCCCTCGAAAAGTCCAATGGGAACATTTGGGAACACGAACACGACCCTGCAGTAAACTATGGGCCATGCACGGCAAAAGTTTACTGCAAGGTCGCGGTAGCTTTCCGCATGGGCACTGAAAGCAATTGCAAATGGGAACGCATGGGAAGGTTACACGAAGGAATGTTACAGAAGGTCGCAGTAACTTTCGGCGAGGCAGCGGAAAAAGAAAGTCCAATGGGAACATGTCTTTAGTCTGAAAGAAAGGTCTATAAATCAGAAATTACATTTTGATTTTACAATCCTGTGGTTATTCCTGCTTTTCATCACATTAATTATTAGCAACAGTTTGATAGTTATTGTTTATTACACTGCGGCCTATTACATTTCTTGTCTTGTGCCCTGTTCTCTCCTGAAGTAACCCTGGTTTTTGGAGCGCGGCCTTATTGTGGGACTTCTAATAACCCCCTGATGAGTTGTAATTCACCAGCTTCATTTACAAAGCAACAGCTGGTGAAAAATCCCAATACCTTACGGAGAAACCAAGGGCTCTATGTTAACTCATTTTTCCTTGAAAGTTATTTTTGCAGCCAATGAGAACTTGTGATTCTAGCTCGAGGTTGGGAAAAAAAGTAGCCTGGATTTTGTCATGGTATATTAAATTAAATTGCATTTGCTGGGAAATGTGAGTGGTATACCAGAGTCAGAACATGATTAATGTTTTCTTTGATGACATAAAGCAGCAATGTACAGGTTAGAGCAAGTTCGATCGAGCTACTATAGTTCACTATAGTCGACTAGAGTCCCTCGAACGACGGGTAATTTCCATTGTTCGAGGGACTCTAGTCGACCATAGTGAACTATAGTTGCTTGATCGAGTACAAAATTTATTTGCTTTCCAAACATGGGTTACCAGCCAAAATTGCATGTGATGTTTTTATTACAATTGACTGGTATTCTGCTTCTGTTGCTAAAGGCTTGTCCGCATTGGATTTCTTTTGGGGGAAAACTTACCAAGACGATGGGTACTTTTCCCATTTTAAGTCCAATGCGGACAGCCTAGGATGTTTTCCTCTCAGTAACTTTTCCCGAGTCCAGCGGTTACTTTTCCTGGCCAACTGCTGCCCAGAAAATTTGACCAGGTAACTTTTCCCGAGACAATAAGTCCAATGCGGACACATCGAGTCGGTAAAAGTGCTCTGGAAGCGTATGTCCGGGCCGTGAAGGTCATACTGCGAAGGGAAACTGCGCATGCTCTCTCACGGTCTTGGTAAAATTTTCCCGTGTCGAAAAAGTCCGAATGCGGACAGCAGTAAAATTTAGCCGTTTTTAATTTTACCATTGTCTCGGTAAAATCTCCCGAAAAATAAGTCCAATGCGGACACGCTTTAGGCTTTTATTTGTGCACCAAATGATTGTGTAGCTGAGAAGAAAATCTTGTTGTGCTTCACTTGCCTTATGAATGAAAGGAAACTGTGAGTAATGATGACTTTGTAGTGTCGTAACTCAAGGACAGTTGTCTGGAATTATCTCCCATGGATCATATATTGAACAAGATGGAATGCAAAACATGTACGCCATTGTAAAGAGGGATTTACTGGTGGTGTTCTGCAAGAAAGACTAATGACACTGGATTGGATTACTGAAGGCCTCCTTGTATCCTGGTATCTGCTCAAGGATTTTCTGTTTGGTTGTAATGTGAAGAAGTAAGTCTAGCCAGTTAAAAAAGGCGTTTCACATGAGAAATCTATAAACCCGGACTAAAATCAACCCAAATTGAGTTTGGGTTTTTCAGTCCAGCAATACGTTTGTTTAGCACAGTGTTACTTCGAATCAGGTAGGTTTGGTTAAATTTACTGTAGTTATTGAGAGAGAAATTGAAGTAGTTGAAAGAGAAACACACTAACAAGAATGGATGATGAGAATAATTGAATTTTGAGTGGAAAATGTGTTTAGTAGTATGGTGTTTAGTAGTATGGTGTTTAGTAGTATGGTGTTTAGTTAAAAGTACTTGGAGTGTCATTTAAGACCTTGGTCGAATCTGCCTGTCATGATTTTTAATCCAGGCCTACCATGGCATTTTCGGCAACTAAGCCCATTTGTGCCATCTACTATAAACCGTATCAAATAGCCGCCATTTCGTGGGGCACCTTTTGTTACTTAAACCATTCAACAATGGAAGCACAATATGTGCAACCATGCATGTCCTCAAGGAACAAAGAAAGTGCCCCACGAAATGGTGGCTATTCGATACGGTCTATACAATATTTTCTCTAACTTTATTTTCAACTAAGGATTTACAAAGGAGATGCAGTTTTATAAGTGAGAAAAAAATTCCCAGAGAAATCTCCTGGTGGAAAACCCATGCGATTAAGTAATGACTGCAAACCCAATCCATATACAGTATGCCCAGGAATCGAACCTGAGACACCACAGGTGAAAGGCAGGGAAAGAACCACTATGCCAACCTGACTGCCTTGCAAGAACCTAAAAGGAACATTTGTGAGTTTCACAATTTTCTTTGAATTTCTCAAATTGTTTTTCCATGCGCAGGCCCACGTGGTGGCAGCATTCGAGCAGAGCTTATCGAACATGACCAATCGCCTACAGCAGCTGACATGTGATGCCGACCAAAAGGACAGTGAACTGCAGGAATTACGAACCAAGATTGAACTGCTTAAATACACACAGCAGCAAGCCGTCGCGGTCGGTGAACGTAACGGGCAAGCACTGACTGGTGATCACAACTCACTGCTGAGGAAGCAGTCCTTTGGAAAGGACTCGGCTCCCTGTAAGTTTCTTTGTAAAGACCCAATCATTTGCAAGATAAACATTTTTACAAATTCGCAGGGGGGGTTGGGGAATCGCGCATCACCCCGGAGCGAGTTATCACCACTTATAAGCTTCCCCCTGCCTATGAAGTCACAAACCCACAAGAAGAAGACAAAAATGAAAAAAATGATGGGCTAACTAAGCATGGTACAAGTGAAAATCATGTATCTTTAGGATTTCAACCTGAGACCTCTGACACATTAGGCAGATGCTGTATCAGCTGAAGGCATTGTTGTATACTCCTTTAGGTTTCCCTTATAAACTGAACTTTTCTGTCAGTGTTACATGGATGCTAAACTTAACAAAGCAACAAATACATTCATTTGTATCAATTGAGCCTTATCACTGTAGAAATTAAATAACCAAATATAAAATGGAAGAAAAAAATAATACAATTACGATCTCTTCTCTGGGGTTCAAATCCATTCCTGTATAAGTACCTTTCAGCTCTTTGAACTTTTACCGAAAAGTTCAATGCAGAAAGGACAAAACACTGGTGATTTCTTTTCTATACTTGTTGATCTACAAAGTACTCCCAAATAAACAAAAAGTTCATAACCCATGTCTTTACAGATAGCTGAGGCCACTTAAAGTTCGGGTGTGAAATGTCAATAAGTTTGGAGTTCTGTTATAAAGCTGTTTATACTGATTAGTTTTATTGTCGCCTGACATTGCAAATGGTCTTTCAAAACTGTCAATAATGACCTAAATTTACTTGAGATTTTTGTCGTTTATTCCTAAGTCTAAATAACTTCTACTTGCTACTACTGGGTTGATATTCATAACGTTTTCATATTTTAGCAGTAAGAAATTCCGGAGATCATTAATATCTGTAAATATTTGAAAGGTTTTTAAGTAACGAAACCGGACAAGTTCAGTTTGTTGTGACATGGTCCGTCGTCCCAGACAAATTAATGTGTCTATGCCAAAGTCCAAAGGTTTGTGTACAAACCTGGCTTGCTCTGCCCGCTGCTGCATTATTGTGCCATTACGGTCCAAACCGTTTTAAAGAACAACTTACAGCTGTCAGTAGTTGCGACGAAACTGGGCGCGCTTGGAACTTGACAACACCGCAGTTGGCAGTTGCCAGTTTGAACCTTTGACGGTGTCATAATGCCCATATCATGTCGGCTACACCTGCGATGGGTTAATAATTTTTTTGCGGTGATGGATTGATTATCTCTTCCTGGATGCAGAAACGGAATGTAAAAAAATATGATTGAAGTGGCTTTTGACTGTCATGCTCTGTGAGTATGTTGAGAAGTATTTTGCATTGGTAGGGGAGACTGGTCTATCCAATTTGAATACAATTGTACTGTGGTGTGTTGATCAGTATGACATAAAGATAAGTTTAATTCCGCAATGGGTGCAAACTTCAAATTGTTTTGCAAGATTCATGTTTAATGGCGTCATTTGTTGACATGTCTATCAGCAACACCTGTTTGTCTAACATTACAAGCTTGGACATGCATGCTGGTATTTTGTACCAGGATTTTTACCAAAGTTAATTTTTTTCCAGTTCCTACTTTGTTTTCCATATTATCACTTGGTTAATCAAGTATAAAAATTAATTTGTAATTAAAAGGAAAATTTAAAAGTTACACACCAAATAAAAGAGTATTAATTATTTTGCTTGGTTGTGCACCCATTCAACACCAAAGTCGGGTTCTTAAGGGAAGCCTGAGAGAGTATACATGCACCACTGTGTCTCATAGCTCAACTGGTAGAGCATCTGCCCTGTGTGTCAGAGGTCATCTTGGGTTTGAATCTCGATGAAGCCCATGTGATTTTTGTTCCTCATTCCATGTTTGGTTATGTCAAATACATGTGAAATGCACCGTGTGTAAAAAAAGTCTTGATGTGGATGGCGGTATGTTATATCAGGGTAATTCCCAAAATTAGGGGTCCAAAATTGTTGGTGTCCCAGTTACGTACGACACTCTCTGCTTCAAAAATCACCACTTATGATCACAAATTCTCAGTAATGGACTGTGGCCTGTGATTATAGGGGGCCAGATCATTTTCTTGAATATTTTGTTCTCTGATTCCTGAAAAATATTCAAAACAAAAGACCATAAAGGCTTATAACTTGTTCCATGGTATTGAATAGGAGTTTGGTGTCCCGGGTTACCTACACCAATGAAAATTGGCTGTAGAATGAGTTTGCATTGACCTTGGTGCCATATCTACACACAAACATTAAATTTAAGTGGTATTTGTTGAAATAAAAATAATAATTTTCTACTGGGAAACCACTTTCAATCACTAAAAAACACTTGGAAATCTTAAAAAGCATGTCACACTTTTGGACCCCTAATTTTGGGAATTACCCATCAGTATTTAATGGTTGAATAGTCTGATGACCATAAAAACTAAATTAAATTAAATAGTGAACATTAAAAAAAAAAAGTTTGCCTTTACTTGGGGGAGGGGGCCTTGAGCATTTTATTCCATTTCGGGGAAACTTGTAACATTTAAATTTTTGACAATTGTCTGTAGATGATGTAAATTGTGACATGTGAGACTAAAAAACTGCATTCTCCAAACTTTTTCAATAAGCAATATTACGATTTTCTTAATCAAACTTGCAGTACCAAATTCTGCAATTTGTAAACTAACATTTGATGGTTTATTCTCATCATTTTAGTTCCAGAGGTGCGAATCAGCCGGCAGTTGTCCACTGATAGCATGTCCAGTCTGGCTTCCATGACCAGCATGTCAAGCTATGGTTCAGCTGTAACTGACTCGGAAGTCACTGATTCCAAGAAAAATGGCAAGAAAAAGAAGCATTGGGTAAGAAAAGAATTGGTTTGATGAGAATTGATTTGATGAGAATTGATTAGATGAGAATTGATTTGACCAGAATTGATTTGATCAAAATTTTAAATTGGTGAGAATTGATTTGTTTTGATTAGTGGAGATGCACCACCGGGAAAAAGGGAATGGCTCCCCCAAATATTTTCTTTGCTCCGCCCCCAAATATTTTCCTTGCCCTGCCCCCAAAGACCTGCCCCCAAAGACCTGTGTGTATGGGGGTAAAGGAAAGGAGGGAGGGAGGGAGGGAGGGGAAATGCTTTACATGTACGTGTTGCTCATAACCTATTCGTAGACCCTGGCCAAGGCAACTTTTACCATCATAACGGCAGACTTTTTATAACTACTTGATGATCGTAAATTTTGCCTTTTATTGATGAGGCCGCTACAAAGGGCACCCCCAAAAACTGTAAACTGTCCTTATATAGCCTCTTGATATAAAGCTCTTTTCAGATAAAGCTCCTACTGTACAGTGAAACTTGTCTATAGTGGCCACCCTTTAAACCGTAACAAAAAACTGGCCACAATACACAGGTGGCCACTTTACAAAGGTTGCATTAGCATCATACATGTTGCTTGCTGGGTCATTTTAAGGGCATTTTCACGGTAACTGATGTTACTGTAATGTTACAAACCGTGAAAATGCCCTCTTGTATATACTTGTAAAAGGCTTAAAACCAGGGTTGTAGTCGAGTCCATCACAAGTCCATCACAAGTCCTCACGAGCCCTCACGAGCCCTCACAAGACTTCACAAGTCCCTGGGTCTTAATTCAAGTCACAAGCTATTCAAATGAACTCCAACAAAGGCATTATTTTGTGTGTGTTCATCATTTGCTTCTTGTTACTGGACTTGTCCTGGACTTGTCACAGACTTGTCACGGACTTGTGATTTTATCAGCTCTGGACTTGTGAAAGACTTGTGATGTTCTCGACTACAGCCTTGCTTAAAACTGCCCAATTTGTGCCAAAATTTCATTGATACAAATATTTATTCTGCATTCCATTCCTCTCACAATGTCCGAGCCCCACCCTCTAATTCCCCCTCCCCTCACTCCCCAAATAAAAAAAGTTGCAAGGGTGGTTATTGTAAATTCTGAAGCAGAAGTGCATGGGTGGTAAAGTAGGGAACTATATGAATGATGCATGAGATCAAAGCTTAAACATCTTTCAAACTGGTTACACTTTTTCCTTTCGTGCCTGAGATCACAGCAATTTTTATTAAAAAAAAAACACCATGGCTGCTCTTATTCAGTGTTGCCTTATTTTGTACAAGCTGAAGCACGCTTTAGCAAAAATCAAGCAAACAAGAAGGGAAGAATTTCTCACTAAAAGAGGAATAGAGCTATACATGATAATTAAAAGGAAGTACATGTATTTACACTACTCACAATAAGTTGGGGATATTGTGGGGTGCATGTATGCAGATACCTTTTTGAGGGTATGCATTCCGCTTTAATGGTTTTGTATATGATTTGACAATTGTATCTGTATGACAGACACACCTTGTCATTTGAATATAGAAATATCCCTTATTGTGAGTAGTGTATGATAAGAGGAAGTATTTACTGCCTTACGACTGCATTATGTGTGAATAAATAAAGAAACAAAGCATGGCTTTTTCAGTGATAGGCCCTTTCCAATTTCATTGGAAAGGGCCATTAGTCAAAATGGCTGTCTCTTGCCTTGAATCGACAAATACTGCTCTAAAGAAACTGAAGAAAATACAGACGTACCGGCATCTTTGATGCTGTCTGGAACAATCCTTAGTGAGTTGTTGTTTCAGTTATAGAGTTAACACCTTCAGCAAATTCAACTCAATTCCACCCATGTTCTGCCATCTTCGTGCAAATCACATGGCACTTGTCAGGAGTAAGAGCAAACTCCCCATTTGTCGGGGAGTAGCGAGAGCACACTCTCCCTGACCTGAGTGTTGTTATTCTTGCCGTTCGTGCGTGCAGGAATACTACGAGTACATGAGTGAACGCAGCCCAAAATTCAATATATTTAATTCCTGTTACTCATCGTGTGACCTTTTAAAGGCGATGTCATGACCCCGTTGTCAAACTAATTATTTGTCACATTCCTTCATTCTGCCCACCCACCCTATTTTCCTTCAATTCACCATCACCTGCCACTCATCTCTCCACCAAAATCATGCTCAGATTTCATCCGGCGAAAAGGTACTTCTAAGTTGTTGCATGAGCCTGTTCATTTTCCACTCATTTCGCCCTTGGTTTGATTTCATGGCATCTGTTTTTTTGTAGTTTTAGTTGCTTTAAAGGCCCTGTCTGTATTATTTGCAATTGTTAAAAATTTTACTTATTTGTTGACAAAACAAACCATATTTTTTGTGCTGTCAACGATGGTAACTTTCTACTGGAAATCAACAACCGAAGATTGTTAAAATAATAGAATTTAAATGTTATCTGATAACACTGCCATAGATGAAATTTCTACAGTTATTTGGGTAATTCCCAAAATTAGGGGTCAAAAAGTGTGACATGCTTTTTAAGATTTCCAAGTGTTTTTAGTGATTGAAAGTGGTTTTTCAGTATAAAATAATTATTTTTATTTCAACAAATACCACTTAAATTTAATCTTTGTTCGTCGATATGGCACCAATTTGCAAACTCATTCTACAATTTGTGATCATGAGTGGCGATTTTTGAAGCAGAGAGTGTCGTACGTAACTGGGACACTAAACATTTTGCACCCCTAATTTCGGGAATTACCCATTTGCAAATGGTATTACGGGCATTTAAGTTTGAAAGTTTCACTCAAGCATGGTAGAATTACATGTAGTATCTCATCTCTCATTGCTCGTACTGAACAATGACCCAACTTCTAACCTCCCCCAACCATCAGTCCCTCTGATTTGAAAACTTGCTTTCAAATTTCATTCTGAGATTACTTCTGAACTCTGAAGTAATTTTTGGCATTGGTAATTTGATGTCAAATGTTTGTTTCAAGTGACTATTGTTTTAATAGTTGGTAGAAGTGAAAATTCCATACATTGGTAATTAACACTTTGCTGTTGCTTCTGTCAAGAAGTAAACTTTCTATTTTAGTTTTAAAGTTCTATGAAATTCTGTAGTTTTCTAGTTTGATAGAATTGAGTGGTGGTGGTGAAAATTAATGTTGACTCGTGCGTTTGTAAGTTTTATGAGCCACTGACATGCAAACCTGGAGACTGGACAAGCTAAGAGAGAGAAAAAAACTTTCCGGGCCTTGCAGGGCCTTGTGTGGACTTTTGAGGTCCTGTGAGGATTTGCAGGGACTTGTGAAGACTTGCAGGGACTTGTGAAGACTTGCAGGGACTTGTGAGGACTTGCAGGGACTTGTGAGGAATTACAGGGCCTTGTGGAGACTTGCACAGATATATGGGGACTTGCACGGACTTATGTGGGGACTTGCATGGACTTATGTGGTCTTGTAGGACCTTTTGAGGACTTCGCAGGACTTGTGGGAACTTGCAGGGACCTGCTATGGACTTTTAGGGACTTGTGAGGACTTGCAGGGACTTGTGAGGACTTGCGAGGACTTGCACAGATATGTGGGGACTTGTAAAGACTTGTGGAGACTTGCACAGACTTGTGGGGACTTGTAAAGACTTGTGGGGACTTGCACAGACTTGTGGGGACTTGCACGGACTTGTGGGGACTTGTGGGAACTTGCAGGGACCTGCTATGGACTTGTGATATTCCAAACTACAATCCTGTGTATTTAATGACAAATTACTTAACTGTTTCTAGCTTCGAAGTTCCTTCCGAGCAGCCTTCAGTCGTAAGAAGAAGAGTGGCACATCAACAGACACGGAGGATTTGGAGAGTAACAGCTCCTTCCACAGTGGCGGATACCCTGCCAATCAGCAACTGAAGTCATCCGCTTCGACATCAGCGTAAGTTTTGTATCAGCCCGTTTACACTCGATTCGCCTTTGCCGAATCGAACTCCGCAATTTCCAAAAAGGGGAGTTGAAGCCGGGTAGGCACCAAGTGTAAACGCAAAAGGTGAATTAAAAAAGGCGGATCAGACCGGGTCTGATTCGCCTTTTTCAAGTCACCTTTGGGGTAGGGTTGAACCCCGCAATCGCGGGGTTGAACCCTGCAATCGTCAAGGTCGCTTGTAGTGTAAACGCTACCCGAATACAGATTCGGCAATTTGAGTGTCCTTGGGGCAGTGCCCGCAGTGTAGTAGATTTAATTGACCAATCTGGCACTAGTGCAGCAACACCTAACAGCTCACGCATGCGCTGCAGTTACATTTAGTGGTGACTTTTGCGGTTTCTGAAGTCGAGTTGAAGCGATTTGGTGTAGTGTAAACGCAGCAAATGTTCAGTTTTGTGGTCGCAATAAAAATGCTGGATCTGTATCCACCTTTGCCGATTCGAGTGTAAACACGGTGTATCTGCTAATTCAATGACCATTAATTAGCCAAAAAGGTTTCAAGCAGTCGCCAGACTGGCTCAGTGACCATGTCTGTAAACAGTTCCAAGTGTAGACCTTTGTTGCTTTATGGTTATGACTCTTCAGAATCTACGATGCAGAAAAGAGCCAACAAACTATCAATGACCTGAAGAGAAAACTGAGAGATAAAGAGACTAAGCTAACAGACGTCAAGTTGGAGGCATTAAGCTCTCAACATCAGCTGGACCAGATGAAGGAATCAATGAACAAAATGAAGGTATGGGTTATCACAATTACATGACAAAGGAAAGATAATGACTCAAGCCTGCCACACGCAAGAGATATCTGTTGAGGAAAACGGCAACCCAAGTTGGCAGTTGTCAACATTTTCATGGTTCTACAGAATGTAGTATTTTTCAATACCTCTCCCTCCCCCTTCCCCGTGAAATACTACTTATCAAAATGTTTTCACTTCCATGAAATGTCAACATGTAAAGTCCTACGTGGCCCTCAACCCCCTTCGCCTCCTTTCTATGCTTCGTAAAACCATGTAAATGTTGACAACTTTAGATGGCCCCTAAGCTACTTGCTGAGCCAAAAATAAATTTAGAAGTCAATAAAAAAATCTCCTTTTCAAGATGGCCCTTGCTGAAGTCACCAACAGTTTTGCTTGGTCTGTCTTTAAATCAAGTGAGCATGTTGTGTTTTAAGCGTTGTGTTTTTTAGGTTTTTTTGGATAGTAACTTTGATTTGAAAGATAGCAGCTTTGATTTGAGATCTTGTATGGTCCCTTGGGGGGAAAAATTAAGACGGTAACGCCCCTGAGCCTCATAGCTCACATTTCGTAATTCAAATTTTCAAAATTTCTCCATCCCCTTTTTTGCTCCTAATTACAAAATTCATTTGTAACCCAGGCTAGTTTGAGTTTACGCGGACATAACTAGAAAAATTTTCACACAATTTTACCAATGATAAGCTTTGAGTGATGAAGCTCAGACATGGCCATTGGTCGAATTGGTGATTACGTCAGAAACATATTTCTGGTCCGTCATGAAAGCGTGGCGACTTTCAAATAAGTTTTGCAAAGCGGATCTCAAATACAGATGCACAAACTGTCGGAAACTAAATATTAAACAGCAGAATCTGTAAAATAAGTGGCTTTACGTTCCAATCCCTTCTTATTTACTGTATACTTTCACTGAGGAAATCAATGATTTTTTTAATCCAACCCATAAGAGAGCTCATGTTTGATCTTTGAATGCACAGAATGAGATGAGCACACTGAAACAGGAGAACGACAAACTGCAACGTCAAGTTGTCGCTCATCGATCACTTGATGCCAGCTCGTCACAAGCCTCTCTCAACTCACTAGGATCATCCAAACGACTCAGTCGTGATTCATTGGACAGGCATCGGCTCAGTATGAACTCGGACCACGGTAGTTTAGGTTAGTCAATTCTTCTTTTATATCTTTCAGTTCAATTTTGTCTGTATTGTTGGCCCACCTCAATAGGCCTTTTCCCACTAGAACAACCAACCTGGGGCGAACTCGCCCCAGGGCCGCCTCGGGGCCACCCAGGGGTGACTCGCCCCCGAGTTCAAGCCCACGTTGATTCACACGTGTTGTTCTGAAACTCGCCCCAAGGCGAACTCGCCCCGGAGATCGGCACCTCATCCCTCACTTGAACAAGTGAGAACTCGCCCCTTCCCCTTTTCCCACTAATGTTCTTGCCCCAGGGAAAGTGTCTCGCCCTGGGGCCAAAATGTTCAACCCTGGTCCCGAGCAGAGTTGAACTCGCCCCGGGGAAAGAGCAATCTCGGGGGTGGTGCGGGGGTGAGATTTTAAAGTGGGAATCAGGGCTTATTTTTACCCCTACGTCGCCCTGGGGCCACCCCCGAGATTTTGTCTAGTGGGAAAAGGCCTAATGTGGTTTTATTAGTACTGTACACTCAGTGCCCTCCCAAAACTGTATATTTATTTTGTGATATATTAAACCAACATTTTGTGTTCTTTTTCTGCAGATATTCTTCTTGACGACAATTCCGGTATGACAAACAACAGCCAACGAATCATTGTGACCGTTGCTGTAAACAGTTTACCAGAAGTTGCTAAACAGGCAGAGGTAACTAATAAGCGATCTTTGCAAACTTTGGTTTTTATTTTCAGACACCACATTGGTAAAACGGTAAATGTTAAAATGGTTGCTCACCACACGCACAAAAGTGTGTTCAACCAGTTTTAGGCAAAGTTGACATGTTTCTGAATGACAAACTTTTCATTAACATTAAGAACATGCATCCTGTTGTGTTCAAAATTAAATTTATCAGTAATTCAAGTATCAGATTTTACCCCTAAAATGGCATTTGAAGCTAATTGTTATTATTATTCATATTTATTTCTGGTACTGAAACCAAGGATTCCTCAAAAGCGCCCATTGCACTGTCGCTCGCAAGCGTGAGGAAACCCATGATGAATTAGAAACGGCCAGAGACACCGGGGAATCCCCTTGCTCTTCACGAAAGAATGCTCTGGGATCTTTAAAGTGCGTTACCAATACCTAACACACTGGACCAATGGCTTTACATCCCTTTCGAAGGATGGAGCAAGTGTGATTAAGTACCTTGCTCAAGGGCACAGGTACCCCAGCGGGGGCGAGTTTCGAACTCGCAACCCCAAGTTTTCACCTGTGATTGCGAGTCAGTGACCCAAACCACTCGGCCACGGTACCTCACGGTGACCACGTACCTCATGCTGACCACGGTACCTCATGATACATTGTACATTCTTATGGATACTTGTGTAAAGGGCATTTACTGTAGAAAATCCCCAAATCAGTGAGAAGACTGCAAAAGGGCAACCCCAGGGGCAATGGAGGCAATTGCCTTCTGGCCTCCCTAAAATTTGGGGCCTGGCAATGTTTTAAAACTCCCCCACATCCAGTTTAAATGTCACGGTTTTCCATTAAAACAGAAACTAACATCCTTCATCCAGCTAGCAATAATGATACAAATGCCCTGGAGTTAAGCACTTTACTGTGATTATTTTCTCTGCCCTGGAGTTAATTTGTGTCTCGGAGGACTTTATTTTATTCCATTTGATTATTTCAGAGCACATTTCACCCCAGCCAAGCATTTTAGGAGACTGTAGGGGCTGTACTTGTTCCTTTAATCTCAACAGAATATGAGTCTTCCCATAGTAAAGGGGGTATTTTGGCAACACAAGCCATATTTTCCAGAAAATACCTTTGTCTGGTCTCAAAATAAAAGAAATAGGTTTCAGTTGTTCTGAAGAGATAACTTTGGCCCAAAAAGGATTACAAATAGTGTGACAACATGCCTTTCTAAAAACCCTGTGTACAAATTTCCGCTTGGGCCTAAGTTATCTCATCAGAACAACTGAAACTTATTTCTTTTATTTTGTGACCAGACAATGGTATTTCCTCGAAAATATGGTCTGTGTTGCCAAAATGCCCCCTTTATTGTGGAAAGACCCTTATGCATTTTCACAGTTCAAATACTAAAGCCGTTTTGGAACCAATGAATTTGGCTTCAGGCTTGGTCTCTGTGATTTTCTGTCTTGTCGTGTGTGTATTTTACTTGCTTGAGCTTCTCTTGTTGGCCTCAACAGGGGTGAATTTGGTGTTGAAGGTGGATGTTTCTGATATCCATGTTAATATTTTGTTCGAAGTGCCAAGCCCTGAACCAAAAACGTTTGACTTAAGCATGCTTCGTTGCCCTTTTGTGGTGGCATAATACATCCCATTGGTCAAAAATAGGAAGTGTTTGTTTGTGTGTGTGCACCATTCCTCCAGTGAATATCTTTGTTGTGTCTTGTCCATAATTTATTACGACAGAATGAGTTTGTCTGTTTTTCAGAAATATTTGTAAAAATATAAGGATGAAGCTGTTTTTTAAAAAGAAAACTATTTGTTTTATGAAATTCTTTTCATGCGATTTTCTTTGATACAAATTAGGACCACATTCAAGTACTTTAATCTTATTATATTATCTCTTTTTCATTTTATTTCTGACAGAGTGTGACACCCAAACAACAGGAGGTGTTTATAGGCACAATAGGCATCAGCAGTAGGACAAACTGGGACACGTTAGATAGTGTCGTCAAAAGAATATTCAAGGTTTGTATTAACATTATGCACTTAAACCAAACCATACCCACACCAGTTCACACACATGTAACCTTCAGCAGTATTGCCGTCTTTTAAATCAAAATGTAATACTGAAGCTATTGTTTACAAGAGTCCTAATATGTATTCTTACCAGTGAAATCTTCAAGTAGTAGCGATAACACCAACCCTTTTGCTTCCACATCCAAATTCGAGATTGCAAATTTTTCATTTTCTTCCGATGGGTAGTATTTTGGGGAGGTATTTTCCATGATTATTATGTTACAATGAAATCCATTTTCTGGAGAGAAAAAAAATCGGAACAAGCTCCTTCAAAGAATACTAAGGTTAAATTCCAAAGTTTTGTTAAGTTTGTTACTTAGGTCTGTCAAAATGTACAAGGTGAAAAAGCGAATAAACATAAAATGTTCATAGGCAAACAGTGTGAAAGTGCCAAAACATGCAGGATGACTTTTACATAACAGCCTCTGTGGCTCGTCTCCATTTTGGTCTGTTTCGTATGTAATTATTAAAATTACTGTGTTACTGTAAAGGTTATAACATAACACTGTTGATGTTGTTTAAAACCTCCAATATTTCTGTTACAGGAGTATGTATTACGAATTGACCCCGTGACCAACATTGGTCTGAGTGCCGAGAGTGTATATAGTTACGTCGTTGGTGAAATCACGAGGACTAAAGATGCCGATCCGCCTGAGCTCTTGCCTTGTGGATATCTCGTTGGTGACAACACGTCCATTCAGATTCACGTCAAAGGTAACAGTTTTTGTCTCATGCCGGTGTGACATACTCATAACGGACTTGTTGCGGACTCGTGGTTGACTCGGGTTTGGCTCGGAATGTGCTTGGGACAGGCGCCGGACTCGCACCAGACTCGCGCCAGATTTATGAAGGACTTTGGACTTGGTTTTTATGGGGAAGAAAAAAACAACAACTGTGGATTCCTTTGATGAATGTTTTACTCTCAAAAGTAATTATAAAGGATTGACGAGATCTTTAAATCAATTTATCCTTGAAAAATGCTTTACATTTTAAAAGATAGGTGTGTTTTACTTTGCCGACTTCAGTTGACGTGTTCATAATACTTTACGACAAAAAGCTATAGTAAAGCTAAGTAATCTTTTCATTAATCATTTTGATGATTTTCTCGATACATTTTCCTTGATTTTCAACAGGTGTTCAACAGAACGGCTGTGATCGTCTAGTCTTTGAGACCCTCATCCCCAAACCCATCCTCCAGCGGTATATCTCCCTGCTTCTGGAGCATCGTAGAATCATCCTATGCGGCCCTAGTGGGACTGGCAAGACCTTCTTGGCCCAAAGTCTTGCAGACCATATCGTACAGAGGTTAGGCTTAGTCATGTTCATACCAGACCAATTTGGGGTAAAGTGTTTTTTTTATTGCCAAATCGTCATCTCATCTGTATTATATGTTTGATTTTCAAAATGTAAAGCAATGTCAATGTAAGGCCATAAGTTTAGTGTTGTGTGTGAAATTAACTTGGACGTTCCCACAGAGGATTTCATTGTCAGAGAAAGGGACTTCCTATTGTTTCTGGACCAGCTGTCTAAAATGCAAATCTGTGCATTTCAATGTTCATTTGGTTTGGGGTATTTCTAAAGGTGGACTCACATTTTCATGCATTACGAGGATAAATTTGACGTGCGTCACCTCGCAGAAACACAACACTGAGGGAATTTGATGGGAATTAATGCATTGAGAATTATAAAATAAACAAAAAATGCTTGATGCCCAACTGGATTTTGTTGATTTCGTGACAAATTCTCTCCACTTCGTGTGTTTGTTGGGTGATACACATCACATTCAAGCACATAACGCGTGAAAATGTTTATTGAGTAGCCAAAAGTTCTTTTAAAAAAGATTTGACAACTTAGGCCTGCTTCAAACGTCGCGCTTAAATTAAATTCATTCGTGCCAAGTTGAATTTAATTCGACACGGCATAAGCGCGACGTTTGAAGCGGGCCTTAGAAAAGTAATTTTTACATATGCATCAAAATGTTTGAATCTCGTTTTTATAGACCCACATATGCTTTTCAAGATGCTACCATAGCAGTCATCCACTCACTGTGCTCACAGATTGATGCTACTACAGCGGTCATCCTTAGATAATTTCATTAATGTTTACTGATGTATTTTTATTTAACAGAAGTGGTAAGGAGCCATCCGATTCAACGATAGCCCTCTTCAATGTCGATCACAAATCCAGCAAGGAACTCAAGCAATACCTGACCAACGTGGCTGACCAGTGCGAAACAAGGTTCATTAGCATTTTTTGGTCTTTCTTGTACAATTTTATTTTGACTTTATGCTTTGTCTTTCACAAAGGACCTGTCCGCAAAAGGCCTGTCCGCATTATACTTTTTTTGGGAAAACGTACCAAAATGATGGGTACTTTTCCTATTTTAAGTCCAATGCGGACAGCCTAGTACGTTTTCCTCTCAGTAACTTTTTTCGAGTCCAGCGGTTACTTTTCCTGCCCAGGAAAATTTACCAGGGAACTTTTCCCGAGACGAAAAATTCAATGCGGACACAACAAGTCAGTAAAAGCGCTCTGGAAGCAAACGTCCGAGCCGTAAAGGTCAAACTGTAAAGAGACACTGCGCATGCTCCCCCACGGTCTCGGTAAAATTTTACTGTGTCAAAAAGTCCAAATGCGGACAGCAGTAACATTTAGCCATTGTTCACTTTACCATCGTCTCGGTAAAACCTCGCGAAAAATAAGTCCAATGCGGACAAGGCTTTAACCACCAGCGAACAATTTCATGTCACTGTTTGCCAGAAAATCTTGTCAGCACAGAAAATTTTCATCAAAGAAAGAAAGAAACTTATGACCGTTACTCTGACAGTTTTTTGTGAACAGAACAATTGCTAAGCAGAATTTGTTTTAGCTAGAATCGAACGTGGATCATTTTCTCAAACTCCATTCTCATGTCCTGCCAACACACAAATAGAGTTTCAAATACCCCCACAATTAATGTGTGTTGCTAAGTTCTTGTGAGTGTAACTTTTTTCTTCTTTTTATCGCAGTTCAACAGACCTTCCAATGGTCGTCATTCTGGACAACCTGCACCATGTTGGTTCACTTGGTGACATTTTTAATGGCTTCTTGAGCTACAAGTATCACAAGTGTCCATTCATTATTGGAACTATGAACCAAGCAACATGTTCCTCCACCAACCTCCAACTCCATCATAACTTCAGGTCAGAGACTATTTATTTTTCTTAAAATATCTTTTGGTATTTTTTTTTTCCAGTGGAGAAAAAGCATTTTAATGAAAATTTAAGTAATTTTCCCATTATCAAAATTTTGATCCATGACGTCGTGTAATCTGCAGGGTAAGAATTGAGAAGTTGGACATTGCTGTTTTCCCCTAAAATTACTTATGAAGCATCAGTAAGTGGAGAGTTGATGGGAAAAACACAATTTATGAGTGAAAAAAAAACATAAGATCTAAATCCATGGTAAACTATGTACTCAATTATTTCCATCTACAGTCTTATTTTAATATTTCATGGCTTCTCATAAGTTTTGTCCCTGTTTAAAAATACTTTAAAATCATTATTTTCTTCATGTATATTCTTTTGTGTCTCAGCAAAGTTTTATACTTAGAAAATGATCGGGAAAAACAGAATAACCCCAATGTAACTGCAGTTCTTTTTTATTATTTCCACATGTGCAAAAAATTGTTTTTTACAAATTTTTTTTTTAATAGGTGGGTCCTATGTGCCAATCACATGGAACCAGTGAAAGGTTTCTTGGGTCGTTTCCTCCGCCGTAAGCTAGTAGAGACAGAAATCAGAGAAAACACTCGCAACAACGACCTGAACAGAATCATCGACTGGATCCCAAAAGTCTGGCAACACCTCAACAAGTTCCTGGAGTCTCACAGTTCATCGGACGTTACCATCGGGCCTCGGCTGTTCCTGTCCTGTCCGGTTGACCTAGCTGGGTCGCAAGTCTGGTTCACCGATCTGTGGAACTATTCCATCGTGCCGTATTTGTTGGAAGCTGTCAGGGAAGGACTGCAGGTCAGTAACTTTACATTGGCATTTTGGCATTAATTTAAACTGGGTAGTTGAGCTCCCATCCAATATCGAGAGAAAACCTGAGGGAGTATTCCACTGTGCCTTCACGCTGAATTGGTGGAGCATCTGCCCGGTGTGTCAGAGGTCTTGGGTGAAACCTGAGGGAGTATACCACTGTGCCTTAATGCTCAACTGGTAGAGCATCTGCCCGGTGTGTGTCAGAGGTCTTGGAGAAAACCTGAGTATACCACTGTGCCTTATAGCTCAGCTAGTTGAGCATCTGCCCGGTGAGACGGAGGTTTCTGGTTTAAATTCCGACAAGGCTCATATGATTTTTCTCTCATCCCAAGCTTAGTGGATTCACAGTTGTGCATGTTTTGAGTGTGGATTAAAAGAATCAATTTGGTCCATATAAAAAAATATCTTCATTATTTAATTGTCCTGTATTGAAGCATAGCAATGGTAAAAAAAAAGTAGATTGTTCATCGTAGTAATCAAATAACAAAAAGATGCACAATGTTGTCATCATTGTTTGAGTCTTTGTCAGCCTTTATCCTCCGTTATCGCTTTTTATGATAATTTTATTAAAATATAATATGCAATTAGTTAGGTTATTCACCAGCTTTGTCTATTTTTAGCAAGTAAAACT
The DNA here is from genome assembly GCA_037783545.1 of Henricia sp. BOLD:AAB3569. Taxonomy (NCBI): domain Eukaryota; kingdom Metazoa; phylum Echinodermata; class Asteroidea; order Spinulosida; family Echinasteridae; genus Henricia; species Henricia sp. BOLD:AAB3569. The sequence goes on along the minus strand of JBBELK010000030.1, from coordinate 664,576 downwards.
TGACTCGATTTGTGTTGTTCAACTAAAGTTTCGAATCACTTCATTGTCAAATGGTTTTAATTTTTCATTTATGATTCAATACCTTTTTTCCCAGCTATATGGCCGCAAAGCCGCATGGGAAGACCCAGCCGAGTGGGTGATTGACAGTTACCCCTGGCAACCAACCAGCAGCCAGGATTGGCCCTCGCTACTACGGTTACGGCCTGAGGATGTCGGCTTTGATGGCTACACCATGCATACCGGGGTCAAAGGTCAACAGACAGGGCAGAGTGATGCGGAGGGAGATCCACTGGTAAGTTATCAAGGTTTTGATTGATGAATTTTACATTAGCCTGTTCTGTACACTTCTGCATTGATACCGAGGGTCTTCGTGTCAAGTCAGCAGTACACATGCACTACAAATACAATATTGTATGGGGACTGAGTGTGTATGTGTGCTGTTCTAAGTGGGGTGTTATGGCCGAGTGTTATGGCCGAGTGGGGTGTTATGGTCTAGTGCGTCGAACTCAAGTTCCTGTGCCAGTACTAGAATGTGGGTTCGATTTCGGGTTGTGGCACTTGTGCCCTAGAGCAAGGCACTTAATCACATATGTTCCGTCCTTCGGAAGGGATGTAAAGCCGTTGGTCCAGTGTGTTAGGTAACGCACTTTAAAGATCCCAGAGCATTCTTTCGTGAAGAGCAAGGGGAGGGATTCCCCGGTGTCTCTGGCCGTTTCTAATTCAACTTAGAAGTTGATAGTTATTCGAATATCTATGTTAATTGATCCCATTCCTGTAATTGGCGGTCCTTCCGCTGTTGGATGTGGTGAATACATTTTTAAAAATTAGGAGTGATTGTGCATTCACGTGCGTACATTAGTTCACTTCAGTTGCTTAACATAAAGAGCCTTGTTATCAAACCTGGAAGTGCGCAGAACGGTCTCAAATTGGTTATTTGGGATCCGTCTATTGGTTGGCAAATCTTAAAGGCCCAATGTATCATTTGCAAGGTGAACATTTTTAAGAATTCCCGGAATAAGGGCATTTCATATCTAAGGTGGAATGTTGGTAAACTAGCCTGCAGAAATTTCAGCTACATAATTAGATGCAGTATGCTTCAGAAAACCTTTAAAATCCATTCATGATTTTTGTGTTGAATAAATGGTAAAAGAAATGTGTGCGCACACACATTTAAAAAATAAAAGTCATTTCTTACAGAAAATTTCTTGGACAGTAATAAATTGCTGTCAACACTTTGGCAAAGTTTTTTTTGTCAACCCATGAAGTAAAATTTTGGGTCATTGCAAATGACACGATGTGCCTTTAAATTTCACAAAGATCTTTGAAGACAGTGTTGAAATCAAACTGAATGTGTTATCCATAACTACACAACATGGTGGAGTCTTATTTATTCGGGTTTCAAAAACACGTTGAAATAAACTGATTTATTTAAATACAAAAAAAACAGGTGAAATGTTCTTTGCACATGTACTTCACATCAGGTGGTATAGCGGTACTTTTATGCCTTCCATCTCTGTGGCCCTGGTTCAAATCCTGTCCGGGTCAATATGTGGATTGGATTTTCAGTACCTGCTTGATCCTGTAGATTTTCCCCACTCGTGTATGGAATTTCCCGCCCACCTCTCAACTTCTCTCAAATACAAATATGTAATTGACATTAAAGACATTGTTAATTTGGTAAAAGAAATTGATTAAATTAAATAAACCAGCAATTTTGATACTTTGTTAATATTAACTTACTTCAAATCCTTTACTTGCACATTAACCCTGTTATACACACTTCACCACTGACTGTGCTAATGTAATGTTTATACCTTCTTCCATGCGAACCAACAGCTGAGCATGTTAATGCACTTACAAGAAGCCTCGGGCTACGCCAGTCCGCGCAGTTGCGCAAGCCCGACCATTTAACGTTGTAGGTAGGTTACGGCACGAAAAACAAAAATTTGATGTTGTAGCCATTGCATGCAGTGTAGTGTGAAAAACGTGCCTTGATTTTATCTGCTTTGTAGAAATATAGCACATTATTTCACAGATACAACTAATTCACAGTTTAATATTGCCATTTAATACACTAGATGTAGTGACTGAACCTGCAAGATAACAGCAGAAATGAGTTTTTGTGCACACGTGTGCCTGTTGTTTTAGATTAACTATTGCCATACCTCATATATAATCAAGATCAAGAAATCCTTTATCACATGTTGGATGATACTAACTTCAGGAATATGTTTGAGGTATGGTGAGACAAATACAGTATTACCATACCTTATACATATTCATAAAGAAAGTCCCGTTCTCATTGTCTTATTCACCATCATGTCCCAGTGGTTATTTTTCACTGTTTACCAGCGCTCAGATTCACTCGCATCGCAAACGTCTCAGCATAGTAAATTAGCTGCTTAGGAAACAGTTGACTGCACATGCACTTTACGAAATAATTTTGTCTCTGCTACCCAGGAATAGTTTACTGCATACATGCTTTATGAAGAAGCCAGGTGTGAAACGTACAGAGCGAAAAATATGCGCTGAATGCTGCACATGCAAAATTTTACTTGTTTTCTTGCGCTTAAAGGCACAGGCTCGTCAGCAATGCGCGCCCGCCAAATGTGTGCCACGCAATACGCAGCTCCATAGCAAAGGCATGGAGCTGCGTGTTTCGAGCACGAATTTGGCAGCTGCGCATTGCTGACGAGCCTGTGCCTTTAACTGGTGAAGAATATGTAGAAGATATGGTAAAACAAATATTAGCTCCCCTCGGTATTGGAAGTTGACAAACTACGTGTAGTTCCCTCGATTTTGCCCTTGTTCCAATATCTAGGGGAGCTAATATTGTCTTTCCACCATTAAACCAAGTCATATTTGCATGACCAATACTTAACTTCTATACTAAATACAATTTATTGAGCTACTGTCTTTTGTGGATAAGTGATGAATGGTTTTTTCTTGCGTTTGTGAGTGTATTGTGTTAGTTTTTAGATGAAATACATGCACTGTTGGCCAGTGATTTAGGCTTTACGTGGACCTAGTCTGCTTAGCAAAAAATATTGCTTAGTACAGAAGAATTGTGCCTAGCAAAAAGAGGTTACCAGCTGTCGTGTCACATTGGATTAGTGGGTCTTTCTATAAATTAGGGGTCCAAAAGTGTGACATTTAGTGTCCCCGTTACACCTTACATGTGTTATTTTTCGTACAAAAATCATTAAAATGGCTTTTTAAGCATTATTTATGAATTGTACTTTATGTACTCACTTTTTGAGATGGAAAGTATTTTTAAAATGTGTCCTGAATTTACAAAAACAAGATGTAAAATGTAACGGGGGACACCAAAATTGGACCCCTATTTTATAGAAAGACCCTAGTACTAGGCCAGTTTTTGTTGAACACAAAAGGAGATGTGGTGGTCTAGCGAATAGCGCGTCGGACTTTCGGTCGAGAAATACCATGGTTCAAAACCTGGTCATTGCACCGTGTTGTGTCCTTGGACAAGACACTTCACTCCACGTTGTCTCTCTCTACCCAGGTGTAAAAATGGGTACCAGCAAATACGGTTGGGGAAACCCAACTAATTGCTGGGGGTAGACCTGCGATCGACTGGCATCCCATCCAGGAGGAGTATCAATGCTCTTATAAGGCCTTTTCACACTACCCACTTCCGACCCGGGTAACTTTCTACCCGGATAGCTGCAAATAACCCGGGTTAAATTTAACCTGGAGTTTCGTTTCACACGTCAAATTTTAACCCGGAGAAACACTTACCCGGGTCGTCTCTTACACGGGTTAAGTGGCATTTTTGGCACAGTTAACCCGGGTAATTCGTAACCTTGAGATTTGCCGTGGGAAACGAGCCCTCAACCCGGTTAATCTCGGGGTTAAATTTTTCTGTTACCCGGGTAATCTCAGGGTTAAAGTGTCGTGGAAAAAGGCCTGTAGTCACTCCATGCCACATAAACCGGGGATAAGTACTGGCCGTATGAGCCAGCATAGGCTCGTAAACAACTTAGCTGCCTGCCTACCTACCTACCTATATCATAAAACTTTTTGTCCTTTCATAATTTGATTTGCTAAAAGCATTGGCCAGACAACATTTTAGGACAAGTGACAATGAACATTTATTGTATATTTTTGCACAAACTGAAGTGCACTTTAGTTAACCATTAATCCATTATATCATTGCATGATAACCCCATTTCTCGTTCATTCTGAACATGTCTAAACTGTGTCATCAAAACATGTTCCATTTCTGGGTCATGTGCCCTAAACAACCCTCGACCATCCAGGGATGTATAATACAGCTGCTCCAAATAAAATTTTTATGATAAACTCCTGTTCATACCACATCTAATAATATTTATTGAAATCTTTGTTTGATAAACAACCCTTTGTCTGATAGAGGACATTTGTTTTTGACTGATGTTTATTTATTTATTTATTTATTTTCTTACTACTATAGGCCCGTTTACACTCGATTCGCCTTTGTCGAATCGAACTCCGCAATTTCCAAAAAGGGGAGTTGAAGCCGGGTAGGCACTAAGTGTAAACACAAAAGGTGAATTGAAAAAGGCGGATCAGACCCGGGTCTGATTCGCCTTTTTCAAGTCACCAATTGCGGGGTTGAACCCTGCAATCGTCAAGGTCGCTTGTAGTGTAAACGCTACCCAAATTCAGATTCGGCAATTTGAGTGTCCTTGGGGCGGTGCCCGCCGTGTAGTAGATTTAATTGACCAATCTGACACAAGTGCCGCAACACCTAACCGCTGACCTATGCGCTGCAGTTACAATTAGTAGTGACTTTTGCGGTTTCTGAAGGCGGGTTGAAGCCGATTTGGGTGTAGTGTAAACGCGGAAAATGTTCAGTTTTGCGGTCGCAATAAAAATGCTGGGTCTATATCCACCTTTGCCGGTTCGAGTGTAAACATGGTGTAAGGCATGCACTTTCCAATCTAATTTTAGAGATCCTTTACTTTTCATTCAATTTATATGCATTGACGTGTGACAACTCTGACAGCTATTATTTATATTTTTAAAACATTTTTGATAATTTTCAAAGTTTAACATGCAATTTCCTCACATTGAATATTCAGTGATTCTCAACCCTAGCTTTGTTACTAATTAGGATTTGTTCAATATTTGTTCAAATCTTTGTCTAATTGCATCTTGTCTTCAACCTTAAAATTAATCATATTTTTGTTCTTCATATTTTTAGGGGCAGGGCAATGACACAAACTTACTGAAAACTCTTGGTAGTTTTTTTAATTCTTGTGTTGGATCTTGTGTAGTACATGAATTGTGCACAGTGCAAGTTGTGTTTGTAATGTCATTTTGCATGGCTTTTTTTTGTTTTGCTCGAGTGAGTAGCCACCATATTGTGCAGTATTTTTGGAAGCATACAGTGCTTGTGTAGAGTCCATCTTTACAAATTGCTAATTATGAGATATTTCTGTTTTATTTTCTTCCGTCTTTAGTTCAATATGCTAATGAGACTGCAGGAGGCTGCCAACTTGTCCGGACCCCAGAGCTGTGACAGCGACACAAACAGCATGGACAGTGTCGGAATGTCAACTGAAGACATCCACAAGACTGTGGAGATAACTGTATGAATATTCAGTGCCATTCAGTCATGAATATTCATTGCCATTCAGTCATGAATATTCATTGCCATTCAGTCATGAATATTCATTGCCATTCAGTCATGAATATTCATTGCCTTACATGGAAATCCATTGCCATTCAGTAATGAATATTCAGTGCCATACAGTCTTGAATATTCAGTGACATTCAGTCATGAATATCCAGTGCAGTCATGAGTATTTGTTGCTGTACAGTCATGAATATTCATTTCCATTAGTGAGCAATATTTGCCATACAGTCATGAATATTAAGTGCCATTGAGTCATGAATATTCATTGCCAGTCAGTCATGAATATTCATGAGAATTGCAAATATAGCAAGCTCCCATTGCCCGTGAAAACTATGAATAAAGTGATAATTTTGAGAGAGTATTCTTTGTGGTGTCCAGTGGCAAATTTTGCAACTGTTCCACAAAATTCTAATGAATATTCAGAACTATAATGTATTCAATTTAAGGAACTTATTAAGAGTTGAAAATCTTCCAAAACAGTTCAATGCAGCAGTACTTGAAGAAATGAATATTCGCGAGTGCTGATGTGCCTAATCTTTGAATGTTTGTATATTTGCATTTGCTAACTGTGACATTGAATCATGAATATTGATGAGTATAATAATATTTATGAATTTAGCCACATTTATTTGTGTCATGTGGTGTTTTCAGTGACAAAACTTTGTTTCTTTTTTTTATTTGATTGAAGTGGTAAAAACAAAAGGTTAGATTTTTCTAATTCTGTGGAGAAAATAATTAGGCCATTGTTTTAAAAAATGAACAAATCACTTTTTGAACAGTTGGGCAATTTCCCACTTCCCCTAAAAAGCAATGTGCAAATATTTTGGACTGTGCTTGATATTTTTCACATTTTAAATAATGTAAAGCTGTAAATTATGTACATGTACTTATGTTCATATTTGTAAAATACAAATTTAAAAAAATGTTGATATTTGTAGATAAATATTTGACACGAAAAGATTGACATTTTATTTCTTGCCAATACACAAAGCAGGATTGTCCTTTTTTTTCCGAAGAAGAAAAATCCCTTCATTTTTATAGAAGAAAAAAAAATGTACTATTTTCAATTACAGAATAAAATGAAACAAAATTACTAGTTATAAAAAAAATTTAAAAAAATAAAATGAAATGGCTGACACCAACATTTTGATGTACAGAACTTTAGGTTTGACAGCGAAAGAAAGTGAAATGAACAGATCGTGTTTTGATTAGCATAAGATGGCAATACAATGGGAGATTTTGTTTTTGGCTATTGGATGTGCAATGAGAGTTGTGTATTTATTGGAAACTGTAAGTAGAGGTGCTGCATTTGTGTTAATAGTGTAAAGAAATTCCACTACCTTTTGTTTTCAGACATCAATTTCATCATAAAACAAAATTCCAAAAATACTGAAAGGGGCTGTGTCATGGTTTGCGCATGCACCAACAATACAAAACACACAGTCCATGCAATCGATGGCGCCTTGCTGTATACGACAAATAGTGCAAGTTCAGAAGGAAATGATGCATTTGGGATAACAAGCAGACACTTCCACTACATGTATATCATAGTCTGAATTACTGGCGTATTACAAAGGATGAACAAGATAATGCATTATTATATAAAATGAAGCTTTTGCGGACACCGTGCGTTTCTGTTACTGTGCAGCACAGAGCCCAGATTCGATGTGTGTACATGCTGGGCGCACCACGAACACAAGCGTACACGCGCGTCATGGGAAATCGAGGGAATCGATTGCGTGCGTGTGCAACGCTCGCCAGAGTACAGTAAAAAAAAAATTGTAAATCGTGAAAAGAACTGTTTTTGGCACAAAACAGACACAAATCTTGCGGAAATCTTACAAAACAAAGATGTTAGAAGCTTAATTTTATATAATAATATTGGATGCCTTTTCGGGTGATATGAGAATATACCGCACTCGTCATGAAAATACCGAACTCGCCTTCGGCTCGTTCAGTATTTTCATGACTCGTGCGGTATATTCTCATATCACCCTCAAAGCCATCCAATATTATATAATTATCCGAACTTGAAAAGGTTGGGCCAACTTTTTTAGTTTTGCTACGCATGCGCATATTGTGACATGGCCCCTTTAAGGCCAATTGTGTCATTTGCAAGAAAACCGTACTGAAAGTGAACTTGGGATGAGAGAAAAATCATATGGGCCTTATCTGGAGACGTACCTGAGACCTTTGACTCACTGGGCAGATACTCTATCAACTGAGTTATAAGGCGCAGTTCAGATTCTGCGGGGCTAGTTTACCAACATTCTTCTTTAGATATGTTATGCCCTTATTTTCAGGAATCTGTAAGACATTTCATTTTGCAAAAAAAACCACAACTTTTGCTTCCGAAAAAAAATTGCAACCGACCCAGTGATCTTCAAGTACTTGATAAACTGAAATTTCTCTTTTGTGTCACTGGAGAAAGAAAACCGTCTAGAAAATTATTGTAAATGTTTGCTTGCATGCTGTGAGTTATGTAAACTTAATTTTCTGCATGAATATATTTTTGTCTAAGTTAAAGGCTATTTGTACAGTTCTTTATGCGGATTTATGTGTTGCAATTAACTGTAATTCAGATACTTGTGCGTAACCATTTTATTGGCTATTAAAAATGTACTGCAAGTTAAGGTAATTAACTGCAAGCGTTTTTTAAAAAAATACCAAGGTTTTATTTTATTTTTTTTATAAATACTATTTCCTTCACAATTTTGTTGACAAACTTTGCTGGTTTTTCAGAAATGAGATGTCATTTAAATTTTTTTATTGATTAAGCACTGAAAATAAGTTTGTCCAAAAAGTCACATGAATTGATAGTGTACTAAAGTGAATTTGGCACTTTTTGTGTAATGCTAAGGTAACTGGGTCTGACGACGCAATGCTATAACTATAGTGTTAACTCCATTTAAAACGTGCAGTTTATGCACTATCCCTGCAGTTATGGCGGCCTACATAAACAGACAAAATAGATTCATAGACACTTTAGCAGTCTTCAGCAAGTGAACACATTTTTAAAAAATTTGTACCTCATTAATTTACACAATTGTATTTTTGTGGGGTTTTTTTTCGACCAGGAGGAAAAATATGAAATTTTCAGTACTTAATTTATCAATGAACATTGATCGTCTTGCAGTGTATGATGTGTTTATATGTTGTGAATATTTGTACCTGCTAATTATAAATATTCACACATTTTACTTGGTTCAGAATGTAGCCCATAGTGGATGTATTAAACAAAAATGGGCTAGTTCAGAAAGCTGCTCGTAGTTTTACAAACTACAATTTAAGACGTCATTTAAACATGGTTTGTTTCGAGATTTAAAATTCTAATTTATCATGGATGTGTTTTTAAAATCGGGAGCAAATCAGTGTACAGCGTGTATAATTTTGTTACATAAAAAAAAGATAAATCGTTTTTAAAAATCACGTTTTATTCAGTTTGTAACCAAATACTAGTAATTCTTTTAGTGATGTATAATTGTGAAAACTTTTATTGTGTTAATTTTAAATCCAAATAATTGACAACTTTCTTGACACAAAATGAGAAAGAACATTTAAACCATGCGCAGTATTGTCATCGAGTAATATTTTATTTTACTTTTATTTGGGTAAATAAAATAATAATTTACTTCTGTGATTGAAATTCTAAATATTGAACTTAATAAAAATGGTTATCATCTCTCCATTTTATTTAATGACAATATCACATTCTTTACATCAAAATTGTACATGTTGTCGTGTCGGAAAGATTACCATGCACAGACACCCACTGGGACCCCATGCACTAAACCCCCATGCACTAAACCTATGGGACAACTCAAAAATTTAACATTTTTACAAGGAAAATCCTGGGTGTCCATATATGGTAATCTTTCTGTTTCAAAACTTAAATGAGCCCCACTAACTTGTGAGGTCTTGTACCGACTAACATTGTTCAACTTTCTTTCCATTTCGAATATGATATTCACTGTACTTCCACACAATGTATCAACAATTACATATATTTTATGTACTTTACACAAGAAATGTATTCATTGGAAAAAAGATAACCCAAGTTTAATCCTACAGAAAAATGAATTCACAAATAAAACATATTTTCACTTGTGTTCTGTAGAAAAATGGCTGGCTGTCTGTTTGTTTATTTATTATTAAATGTTTCCCAACCTTCTATTTTGTCTCCGAACAGAATTAAAACAGATGCTTAATTTGCAAAATATATAATAATTTCGAAGGGAATTCATTTGGTGTTTGAAATAAACAAGGATTTGAGTTCTCTTCTCCAAATATGACAAACAGTTACAAATCTGTAAAACATTTCAACAGATCAATTGAAAAAAAATCCTAGTTAAATATACCAGGATAAATTAATTCTAACAAGGAGTACTGAAATACTTTTGTCACAAACTTATTATTTTGGGTGAACAAAAATTGATTCCGATGTATTCAAATTTTGACATCATTTTCTGAATAAGGTTTCCATCATCAAATTTACATTGGATTTTCTTTAATTTAGAATGCAAATTGTCATTCCTGTGTGAAAGTTTAAAATAAAATGGCAGATGATTTTACTCAGTGATTTAATTTTAGACTTAAGTTCGGGAACAGAACGCGAGGCCAGTGGGCGGAGTTCTTATTACCCCACACCCTTTTTACTTCCCCCGCCCCTTCTTTACCCCTCCGCAAAGTGTTTACAGCGCCCTCTATTTTTCTTGGCATTCGATTCGTATATGGGTCCTGCCAGCAAACGGGCACTGCACTTGCACACAGTTTGGCGTCAGGTGAGGGGCGGGGCGGCGTGCGGACGGTGGGGTTGGGCATCTTTCCGTGATAAATCATTCATAATAATTGGCCTATCATCTTTTTTGGTGCGGGTAGGCTTAGGTTCATACGGTTAAAGTTGCCCTGTCCGATTTTAGGCCGATTTAAGCGTCAACATTTTATTAAAGTTAAATTGCTATTTTTCTAGAATAGAAAAAAGTTATCAGCTTTCATTTGGTACAAAAAACGTAAAAATCCATCGAGGATTAATGTCAATCGATTACAAATTCGACAGGGTTATGACGTAAATGTAGGCCTACATGTGCGCGTTCGTGTGTAGGTTTCGCAAGGTGACGAATACGGATATGAGAACGGTAACCGTTCACGTCGATGCGTACGTTTCGCACCGTCACGGATACCGATACGGATACGGATACGTCATAACTTTATGCGCTACTCGTGACGCGTAACCGTAGTACATGTTTTCATACGCGTGAATAACGGTTATCGGCCTTCATACGCGTATAATAAAAACGGATACCGGTTATGCAGATTTGTCGCTTTTTCCGTAATGGTTTAATAAGTTGTGTGCATTTTCTTTCTTTTTGATGTATCTTTCACGAATACCTATCGAATTTAATGAGTCATGCCCACGTGAAACTAGTGAGGAAAATCAGCTGAAAACAAAGCCAAGCCCAGAGCAGATTTAGCAGATCGTATTCACACAGTGCGAAACCCAGTTCAGTGTGCACATCAACGTGAACGGTTACCTTTTTCATATCCGTATTCGTAACTGTATTCGTCAACTTGCGAAATCTCCACTATGTGTACTTCGGTTACGCGTCACACGAAGCGCATGAAGGCATGACGTATCCGTATCCGTATCGGTATTCGTGACGGTGCGAAACTTCTCTACTATGTACATATATGAGCATACGCGCACGTGTACAACATATGTGAAGCCCGTTTCAAGAAAAATGCTTGTATCTCCAATTCCTGACGTCGGAAATTTAAGTTTTTTATATTTTTCGTTACAGAGACACGTAAGCTTTCTAAATTCGTTCGCTTGTGTAAATTAATTTTCTAATCCTTTCACCCAAAGACGGACAGTCTTTTGAAGCTGTCAGTGAGCAAAATTGAGGATGCCATTTTTGTTTTATGATAAAGTTTATATGTATAACGTCTGTTTTTTAAAGATTTAATCGCCTTTTAGCTTGGATAATTGTCGACGGCTATTTCATTTCGATTCTCTATATTAATTCTGCTTTAGCACCACAGTTTCTGGCAGTTGCATTTTAATTTTGTAGTACCCTTCAATATAACTTCCCTGTACAATTTTGGTTGCAGACGATATTTTTTTGCAGACGATAATTTGCACATGGGTAGATTCTTACTTGGGCCGTACGGAAAAATGATTTGTCTGGTATCCTGTCATCGAAGCATATCATATTCACGCAATTAGCGATCTGGAATCTCGGGGTCCAGACTATTGTCTTTGGTGTGAGGAAAAACATGAAACACAAAAATGAGCTGCATGCAGATGACGCATTCGTATTCATTTATACAGTGAGCCACGGAGAGGAGAACAGTCTTTGAAGTTTGACAGAGCGAAATCTTTGAGTTTGAAGCTATATTTCCTGACCGAGTCTTCCGGAGTGTCTCTGCCCGATTGGAATGGGTTCCATGGGGCAGCAGACCAACAGGTTTGTCGACTATTTCGCCGTCTGCGGTCTGGAGCCGTCTGCAGTTCTTCAACCAGGCCAATTTTCTGGTAAGTTGCCAAACCCAACGTGCTGCAATGCGCTATGCAGCAATGCACCTTCGCCTTGCTACCGGTATTCGTTCCCGTGGACATTAATTCTGTTCACTGGTCTCCACTGAGGGAAAGATTACCACGAACGGACACCCTCTGCAGACCCCATGCGCTAAACCTTTCATGCTATGGGACAACTCTAAAAAAGGTATTTTTTTCGTATAAGATTTTGAGGAAATTTAATACCTCCTGGAATCAACACATAGGGGGGGGGGGGGGGGGGGGAGCCTAATGTAATTTTAGGATATAGGCCTAGGCCTACTTCCCGGAATTCTACTTCCCACTTGCACTTTTGTCGCAAATGTTGCTTTTCTGTAGAAAAATCACGGTATTTTTTTCATATACATTGAACACGGATTTGGGTAAATTTATATATTGGAATCGATAGCTTATTCAATTCTAAGATATACTTCCCACTAGTTTCCGTCGCAAATGTTGCATTTCTGAGATAAATAAATGATAAAATTACTGCATAAAGTAATGTACAAAATGACGCGGCGAGCGGTCTGTGCGTAAGCGCGACAACAGAGGGCGCTGCGCGCGCGCGTGAATGGTTATCTTGTGCACTAACTGAAGGCAATTTTTGAAGAAGAAAACGTGATTTTTCTACAGAAAAGTGCAAGTGGGAAGTAGGCCTATATCTTAAAATTACATTATGTGTTGATTCCAGGAGGTAATTTCCTAAAAATCTTAGTTCAATGTATACGAAAAAAATACCAAAATCACATTTTCTTCTTCAAAAATTGCCTTCAGTTAGTGCACAAGATAACCATTCACGCGCGCGCGCGCAGCGCCCTCTGTTGTCGCGCTTACACAGACCGCTCGCCGCGTCATTTTGTGCATTACTTTATGCAGTAATTTTATCATTTATTTATCTCAGAAATGCAACATTTGCGACGGAAGTGTCAGTGGGAAGTATATCTTAGAATTGAATAAGCTATCGATTCCAATATATAAATTTACCCAAATCCGTGTTCAATGTATATGAAAAAAATACCCTAAAAAAAATTCTAAGTTTTTCCTCAGTAAATTCAGGACACTTTTCCCTCCTAATTTTGTATTTTTATCATCAAACTAACATTATTGTATGGCTTATTAAAATTATGTCATAACAAGGAAAATCCTGGGTGTCCGTGCATGGTAATAAACCCGTACAACTAGGCCTACTTTATACATTTTTGCAGAAAGTTAAATTTTCCATCAAATTTTGAGACCGTTTCTTTCTGTTATAAATGCCCTGCGACCGGTCATACTAATTACCGTCAACTACCGTCATCTGCCATCAACGGCTGTCACCGGCCGTCAACAGCCATCAACGGCCCTCCCCAGGCCGTCAGCGGCCATCTCCCCCAGAAAAAAAAGGAAATTGTTAGCTAAAATTACCTCACCCCTAACTTTATTTATTGTGGTTATTTGTATTGTTGATGTCCCCCAACGTGGCGCACTTTACTTTCCGTTCTCTCTTGGTGCAATAAACAATCTGTTGCACTTGGCATTAAAAGAAAATAAATTTCTCAAGTACCTTCACAAATTCCAAAACTAAAATACGGAGAAGAATCATTCATTTACTAGAAATTCGCCGGAATGTGAAGGCATCGCTGTTCGCTTCAAGTTGACATGACACCATATACGGAAGCATGTAATAGGCATTTGACGTGAATAAAACCAGGCATACTGGCGTTGTGTACTGTCACGGTGTGTGCATGCAAGTGGTCTTTATGGGCCACCGTAGCACGGTTCTCAACATTTCAGCCAATCGGCATCGAGTGCGTCACGTTAGGGAACAGTCCGGGCGATTTCGGGAAAAAAGTGTTTATCGTCTTGTCCTGACTGTTTGTGTTATTTTGTACTTGTTGATTAGTCAAAATAATAAAGTATTACTTTTTCTTGGAGCCTATGAATGTTACTACACGGTGTGTAAGTTTCAACTAAATTTGCCAGGGGGTTTTCCTGTAAGGTGAGCAGATTTCCAGTGAGTTGTCGAAGTGTGCCAAGTTAGGGGACATCATAATATAGGGCTAAGGATTATAGTCAACATGGACCCGACATTTCAAAAAATTGAAATCCAAAATGTGTCATTTTTTGCCCGTGACACACTAATTCCCCCTGGGACTCGCCCAAACCTTGTCAGGCATAACCACTACGCAGGTCCTTGAGGGAAATAACAAGCCACGATGAAAATTCAGCCTACAATTTCAGTGAAAAGTGATTTAAAACCCATCAAGTTTTCTAGCCGATCACGACGCGTGATTTGTATACAAATAGCCTATCCGTGTACAATGCATGGTTTATTACCAGACTACAGTGCACAGACTGGTGCGCACACTTGATCCGCACCGCGTACGTAAAAAAGTACCCGTCCGACCAACCGACTAAAGCAGAGTACACATGTTTATGTTTTACTTGTATGTTTTTTTATTTGCATTGCATAAACAGTAAACAGTACGTAAATAAACAGTTTATGGAAAAAATCTTCTTCCCTTGACAAGGGAAGAGTACTAATTGTGCTGCAAAATATATTCACTGCAGTAGCACTGTGCCTCAACACAATTGACTGCATGCATTGCAGCTGACACATGACATCATGGCCTTCTGTTCCATCCACTGAAGCGTGAAAACAAGGTCTGGGTTGCCCTTTCTGTGTATAATAGCGAGATATTGCTCACTTTTGTAAAGTTTGCTTACATTTTGTGGATGGATGAAAAGGCTAGGCAAGAAAGCACTGGGATATCATTTAATCGGAAAAAAATACCATGCACCCTTGCCAGTTGACACTCCATGCACTACGTCTATGGAGCATGACATAAAAATGCTGAGTGTTACTGTTTTCAAAGGAAAACTTGACATTTTCTCACTGCTAAATTCGTGTTTCCCCACCATATTTACACTTTCTGGGGTGTTATGTCATATTATGAAGAATTAGTGGCGAGGGTGTACGGTATTTATACCATTTAATCATCTAGAGTGTTACAAACTACAAAGTGTATTGGAGTCTTTCATCATGACATCAATTTCATCTGAAATATGAAATTTTGTAAATATTTTTTTAAAGGATTTTGACTGTTTTTTTTGCTCTGTGCGTACATTCTTGTTATTAATTTTGTATGGAATGTATGTATGCCCTACACAAATCAGTACGTTTCTCTTTTTGTCAGTTTGTCAGTGACAATAAATACTTTGTCATGAGAGAACCATACTTTGCAATAACGTAAATTTGTCATCTGTGCAGATTCACTTCAATGCTCATCTGCCTAAAACATTTCTGAAAGATCATATAGACTGACCGCCATCTACGTAAGACTACATGTAGTAAACACACAGCCGATTTCAACACCATAGCGAATGCTTGCAAGATGATTCATACTCTGAATGTAGATGTAGCTTAGTGATGAACGTAATATATGTGGTGCGGTCCTTAATCACCATGGAAATAACCAAACATGAGATACGTACACTACATGTAGCTAAGAAAATGCTAATTAGAAAGGACATGCACACTGGCACATCAGCATTAACATGTTATATATCTTAATTTTATTTATTTAAATAATTTTATTTAATTACTTTTTTTAAATAATTAATTAGTTAGGCTTAGGCATGATTTGTTTGTTTCTTTCAGTTCATGTACATGTATGGTATACTTGGCACTCTACATGTGTACATGTAGGCCTTACTATGTTTTCATCTTTAAAAGACCTAAATCATACGCTTGCAAAGTTCAAGCTATCCACTGCTTTTCTTAGTCATTATTTTAATTAATAAAATAGGTCTACAGTTCACCGGGATTGATTTTAGAAAGTGTAAATCTCCATGAAACTGCGAAGAAGGGCGTCCATGCGTTTTTGATTTGATAGAAGGGATATATAATGCAACTGACCCAACAGTAACAAGGCTCAGACTCCTTGGAATCCCAAGCCATCACGAAGACAAACAAAAACACTCTTCCCTAGCGCCAAAAGTGCATCCGTACCTCAGCAAATTGGGCAAGTAATAACACTCAGTAAAGAGCTTAGCAGAATTACACTAATCTCAATGGAATTCACTCTGGTTACAAAACCATATACTGTTAGCGCAGAGATGGAGAGAGCGTGAGACGGTGTACGTGCTCTGTGATTTAATAATGCATTATATGGAGTCATCCGTCGCCAGACTGACTGGCTGCAATGGTGGTTGTTTCTTGGGGCTTGGGAGTTTGAGAGGGGAAGAACTGCGTAATATCTACATAGCCTAAGGGAGGGCTTGACCCGGACAGTGTGGCTCTGTCCTGATTTTTCAGTGAAAAATAGGACAAACTCCTTCCGAACTTGCACTCTCTTTGTTGGTTCGTGTAACTTGAGATGAAATATTAATTTACTGAATTCCATGAACTGTTAACTTATTTCTTGTGGGTGTTAGCGTGGTTACATTGCAATAATGCTTTTGGATGCTCTTCCTCCTGGATTACCTTCTGTACAATATGTTATCTGTGCAAGTTAATTTCCCTGAAAATATACCCTCCAACTTCATAATAACCACAAATATGCACTTGGCCCTACAATGGCATAGCTCAATCCAGGGGATTAGACCACCCTCTGGGTCATCATAGCGTGGTCATAGTCCAGAAGATTATTAATTTGTGGAGTAACCTACTTTAAAAACTTGCAATTATTGCAATTATACATAGCTGATACTAGTATGTGTCATATATTTTTTTGTAAGCCCCTACATATTTGTAAAACAGTTAATTGCAACAATTCCAATTTCACATATTTGCATTATGCTGTTAACATAATTGGTGTGACCTTTGTGTAGGCCTACATGTACCTGTACAAGATGCAATTGTGTATAGGGTAGGCTATACTGAACAACACCCCCACAAAAAGATAACAAAAACCCTCTGAGCAAGTGAATGAAAAAAAAAACTAAAATAATCCACCTCTTTTAGTCTAAACACATTGTGCTGCAAGGAACAATAAATAATAGGACCCACTGAAAATTGGATATGAACTAATGGATTGCCTATGGACACCACCATGTTGTCCAGTGGGTCATATTTCTTGCTCTTTGCATAAATAGAGTTGCATTTGTTCAGCACAATGTCTTTTGTTTCTTAGGTATAGTTCCCCTAATTTGTATTCCCGTTGAAAGAGAGATCTTAATTGCAGCTGCAGAGAGCAGTTTGACCTGAGGACAGTCTTGTGACCAGTGCCAATGCCCTGGCCTAAGTGAAAGTCAAAGTAAAGCCTTATTAAGTCCAATCACAGACAATCAACGTCATGCAAAGTGTACTTAATGGATCGCTGAGGTGAGCGACCTGAGACAACAGAGTTGCAATGCACAAAGAGTTCCAGTGCGGCATAGTTACTGGAAATTTAGCCCTAAATTTCTTGGAATAGGCCTATATACATTTACTGGTGTGTACAAGTGTATAGACTGTACCGAATACACTGTAGCTGCCATCTTGTGGGGCAGTGTTTGATATTTATATTGTCAACAATGTAAGCACAAAATGTGCAACCACGCATACCCCAAGGAACAATAAAACTGCCCTACAAGATAGTAGCTGTTCGATACGGTCTATTTGGCAAGGGTCGAACAAGCCAGTTTACATGTACAACAGAAATTGATAAAATATATTTAATAGGCCGGACATCCTTTCTGACTTGCATACATACAAATGCACATGACCACACTGGGGCAATCCTGTTGTGTGACCTGCTACTACATGTACCTACATGTTGTAACCCATGCATTTAAACATGGGATAAGAGAAAAATCATGTGGTCTTTGTGGGGATTTGAACCTGAGACTTCTGACACTGGGCAGATGCTCTACCATGTCATTGTGTTTTGATTGGTTGTATTATTGTTTTTTATTTTTGGTGGTACCAACATGGTCTCAAATCTTTGCAAGGGAGGTGCAAAATACAAATTAAGGGCATTGTCTGAAATTCTAAATGATTGTACGGTACATGTTAGGAGGCTTGTTAACTTGTTTATATCAATGTGAAAATGTTGGTACATGCATTGGATTGAACAGCTGTACGCCTACTGGAAAGTATTGATTTTTGTCAGGGTCTATGGAACCTTACTTCACAATCTGATGAAGCCTTGATATTATGAAGGTTCTGCAAACTTAAGATGTATGGTACAGGCATCCTTCAAACAAGGACTCCCTTGTCTAATGGTTACAGTTTGCCAGTGGGCAGGAAATAGCTGGGATGAACAATTAATACTGTGTACCACTAATGGAAATTCCTTGCCTGATCCTGTTTGAATGTCCCTGACCTATCTACACCACATAGGCCTACATTTTCTGCACTTGGACCCTGGAGGAAGGACCTGTACATGTACATGGAGGAAGGACATGTACATGGAGGAAGGACATGTACATGGAGGAAGGACCTGTACATGTACCGTAGTACACACAAAGTACTCAGAATACATGTATACAGTACATGTAGGGTACACATCCGTGTTTGTATCCATCCTAAAACTTGACTCTAGAAGTCAAGTACAACTTTTATTATATCCCACAAAGGGAGAATACATCCTTATGTAATTACATGTATACACTACCATATAGGCTAAGGCTTATTATTGTGAAGATGTTCATTTTAAATAAATAAAAAAATAATAAAATAAACATGAAAACACAAAACACTTTATTAGTTGGACTTTGCTGTGCAGCTGCCACATGGTACATTAGGAACAGCCTAAAGGCCTGACTTTTTACGCATGGAATGGTACAGAGCATCCACTCCCATATTTGGAAGCTTTTTGACGGCTTTGTTACCCAAGCGGCACGTGCATCATTTTCCCCCAGCGTTGCCAGTGACAATGAACATGGCGTGTGTTGGGAAACCCCATTGTGCGAGAAAGGCAGGTGACGTAATGCATTATACTGCAGCTGCATTTAGTCCCATTGTTGGCGAACAGTCAAAAAGCGTAGGCTCCCTTTGACGTGGGAAACCGGAACAAAAGCCGTAAGGGGGAAATGCCCCTAAACTGTATGCGGAATTATCGAATGTATGGTACATTGCAGCATTTTGTTATGGCAAAACAAATGTCAAAATCCCACAGTCCCACGGTTTTGGGAATTTCTAAATTTTATCTGTGTGTTGCAATCTGTTGACGTTACGAAGTAATTGTTGGTAAATTACATATGTATCTTGATGTATTTATAATTTTCACACTGTGTACTATGGATTGTGACCTTATCCTTCATGGTACAATGTACATGTGATGTTTGCATTGCGTAACTACAAACTGTTTTTTCTTTGTTCACAAAGAGAATCAGGAAGATGCATTGTATTTACAGTTGACAGTAGCCTACAAATGTTGACAATTTGTATGTTTGGAGCTTCATCCCCTGAGCAGGATGCACAGTAACACAATATCCTCTGTAGGAGATTGCATAATCATAACCATATATTTTGCATTGTCATACGGGGTTCTTACGCAAATAAGGTGTATACTTTTGTCTCTTAAAAAGATATCAAACATTCTTTTGCAATTTTGGGGCCATTCAAAGTTGTCAACATTTTCACGGTTCTAGAGTGTTGTATTTTTCCAGACCCCCCTCCCTCCCCCTAAAATACTACTTATCAACATTTGTCTAGCAGTACCATGAAATATCAACATTTTACAGTTCATGTAAAGTCCCATGCGGCCCTTGACCTCCCTCCCCCACACCCCAACCCACTCCGCCCCCCCCCCCCCCCCCCCCTTCCTACGGTACACCCCTTCCTACACGTAACTTAGAACTGTGGACAACTTTGAACAGCCCTTATGCGAGCAAAATGGTACTGCAGCCGATTTCACGAATCCTTACGTACTGCGTAAGCCCGCTTGCGCAACTTTTTATTGCGTAAGCTGCGCAACATTCCTGTGATAATTACACGCAAGCCTATGGGGCTTGTGCCATTTTTTAAAAGTTGCGCAAGCTTCGCAATTTTTCGTGAAATCAGCTGCAGGTAGATGTCATGAAGGGAAAATTTTTTCTACATCTGTAATGAAATACCAGGGTCAGCCAAAGGGAGAAAGGAAAAAAAAATCAAATTTCGTCAGCAAATTGGCACACAACTAAAAAACTCACACAATAGACTAATTGCTTAAAAATAAGTACATGTACATTGTGTACATGTAGGCTAATCCACGGAAAATACAGTGAACATGTGGGATTGTACAATGTACCAGTAGTTTCATTTTAATAAATGAACTTGTTGCAAAATAACAAACCATTATGTGAATATTGCGCAACAGTTTTTACAAATGATGTCCATGCCTGTAGGCTGTACCTGTAGGTGCAGTGTTTATGTAGATCACATGATGCGCTGTTTATCTCCATTGTTTATTTGAATGATTAAAGGAGCTTGGAACACAATGCAGATACATGTATGAATGTGGATGTTGTATGTTTTGCTCTTAAACAGTCATTTGATTTTGACCACTGTCAAAGAAATAGGTCATGTTGATGGTTCAGGTGAACCATGAGTTTAAATGGCATTAACTTGATCTTTAGGGCGTGTTTGTTTCATGACAGATCCGAATCAAGATCCCGAGTTGTTATACCGCGCAGAAACTAACAAAACTGCTCTCAACTAGGAATTTAAGTCGCGTGAATTTGATCTGCGCAGATCTGATCTGCGCAGATCTGAATCTGGATCCATCTGAAACAAACGTGCCCATACTATTGATCCATAGACATAAGTAACCCCAAAAGTTCTGACAGGTGACCTCTAGCTGTGTGGAGGTCTTAATGGTGCATAATTTATTTACTCTCTCCTGGGTGAACATGGTTGAAATGTCAAAAGAGCAGAAATACCAATTTTACAAGGGCCAGAGTTGCCCCAATAAACAGTTTTCCTTATGACAGTTTATCAGTTGTGTTGCCTTGAATATTATAAACAGATGTGGTTTTTTTGCACCTCTTTTCTTTATAGACAGAGTAATTTGTGGAATTTCTTTCTTGACCTGAATAAAACTGTTTGGAGGAAACTGCACAGGATAACAGTTTATTTATACATGGCCTACATGTACCCACATATGCTTATCTTCTCTGCCAAGAAAGGAAGGGGGTGATCCCCT
Organism: Henricia sp. BOLD:AAB3569; assembly: GCA_037783545.1. NCBI lineage: Eukaryota > Metazoa > Echinodermata > Asteroidea > Spinulosida > Echinasteridae > Henricia > Henricia sp. BOLD:AAB3569. The sequence goes on along the minus strand of JBBELK010000030.1, from coordinate 643,293 downwards.
ATGGCATGAGTGTGTTATTTAGGGAACTGCTTGACATTAAAGTTAAACTTACACCCCAGATCTAACTCCAGGGTATGTTTATAGGTAGGCCTACCCATTTACTGGAACCTTTCTTGGTCTATCTAGCTTCTCAAATTGTATAGGCTAACATCAGTGGTACCACTTTTGGAAAAGGTTAAATGCCAGATGACACAATTTATTGGTTTTAAAAGTTTTGAGGCTACAGTAAGTAAACAGAGTCGCTGTGTTTAGATAGTTCCAATGTATAGTTACAGGAGTACATTACTTCAGTGAAAGACAAATAACAGCCACGTACATGTACACTGCCTACCAGCACATTCTGTCAAATGTAGCTGTGTTCTCCATACTTGCATTGTACAAATGTACTGATTAATGTTGTGAGGCACAACGAGAGCTTTTAACAGCATGGACGACCTAAAAAGGAAAAGTCACCATTGTGAATTATATACGTGTACAGTACATTTACATTATCCATTCATAATCCACATTGGTAGGCCTACTGCTACATGTACTGTGTTTGTGGATTGTTGGTATCTGCATGTGCCAACACCAATTTTAGGTAGTCTTGTACCCACCTCCCACCGCGGACGTCCCATTCTTCCTCTTTTGTTTGGACTTTTTTGGTCACTGCTCTAATTTGTTTTGTACACGATTTCAAATTCTGGACCCCCTCTGCAATCGAGGACCCTATTGTTCCCCTTTTTAAATGTCCCCCATTTAAATACAGAAACCCGCACAGGTTGTCAAACATGAAAAGAAAAGATATATTTTTTTCTTCAGTGCATTATTTTTGTCGAGGTTTTCAGATTTAATGCATCATGCACATATTTGTTTACACTATGCTCTAGTAATTTCCCTCAAGTGTACAGATGTTTTGTTAAGCATTTATTTGAATCTTTAGCATACTCCAAATTGTCAAGAAAACTGTGGAGGAAGAAAACACCCTTCCCCCATGAGTTCAGATAAGGGAGAGTCTATAGGGAAATAAAGTACGTACATGTACTGTACACGTTTAACATGGATAGTGTGTGATTATCAGCAGGCAAATGTTCAATTACTGTACTTTAAATACGTACAAACTGCTTGCAAATAGAGAGTTTTGGTACATATGAAGTACATGTAGTAATAGGGGTGTTTCAAAATAAAGTGACATTTCAAGTGCATGCCCTTTAACAGACTGTTTAGCAATAATTGTCAGTTGTTTCACCAGTTTTTAAAAAATATCTTGTATGTTGGGCTTTGCCAAGCTTATGTGCACCCACAATGTCATTCTAGAAATTTCGTTTTGGAAATAAATACATACTGTACATATGTGTCCCATATTCGCGTCAACCAAAGAATGTCCCATGCATTTATAACACCAATTTTGCTGATTTGTCACTTTGATATCTATTAAAGTATTATCTGAAAAAAATGATGACCATGATGAAAAATACTTAAAACATTGCAACTTCTCAGAAGATTTGGTGTAAATTGGTTTAAGATCTGTAGAGATGGTTATTTAAAATCACTTAAAATTTCTGGTTGACGGATATTTCACGTTATTTTGAAACACGCCAGTACACTGTAGTATTATAATAATAGGGCCTGTAGCAGAAGTGTGTACCTCAGCACTAAAGTATGGTACATGTACAGTGTAATTGCAATTACACACATTTTGCCAAAGTAATTGCAATAAATGCCCTTTTGCGCAGTTTCTCTATTGTGCTGCAAAAATAAAAGCTTCATTTCTCTTGCGAGCCCGTCTCATGAAGATGCAGGCTACATGTGTAAGATGTCTTTTAACTATAAGCAGATGCTCTTATGTTATGCAAATGAGTCAGGGATGAGTCAAGTGTTGAGGTCATCTTGAGGTTACTACAGTGTATGAGTGGACAGTTGATGGCAGTGTCCCCCATTTAAATACAGAAACCCGCACAGGTTGTCAAACATGAAAAGAAAAGATATATTTTTTTCTTCAGTGCATTATTTTTGTCGAGGTTTTCAGATTTAATGCATCATGCACATATTTGTTTACACTATGCTCTAGTAATTTCCCTCAAGTGTACAGATGTTTTGTTAAGCATTTATTTGAATCTTTAGCATACTCCAAATTGTCAAGAAAACTGTGGAGGAAGAAAACACCCTTCCCCCATGAGTTCAGATAAGGGAGAGTCTATAGGGAAATAAAGTACGTACATGTACTGTACACGTTTAACATGGATAGTGTGTGATTATCAGCAGGCAAATGTTCAATTACTGTACTTTAAATACGTACAAACTGCTTGCAAATAGAGAGTTTTGGTACATATGAAGTACATGTAGTAATAGGGGTGTTTCAAAATAAAGTGACATTTCAAGTGCATGCCCTTTAACAGACTGTTTAGCAATAATTGTCAGTTGTTTCACCAGTTTTTAAAAAATATCTTGTATGTTGGGCTTTGCCAAGCTTATGTGCACCCACAATGTCATTCTAGAAATTTCGTTTTGGAAATAAATACATACTGTACATATGTGTCCCATATTCGCGTCAACCAAAGAATGTCCCATGCATTTATAACACCAATTTTGCTGATTTGTCACTTTGATATCTATTAAAGTATTATCTGAAAAAAATGATGACCATGATGAAAAATACTTAAAACATTGCAACTTCTCAGAAGATTTGGTGTAAATTGGTTTAAGATCTGTAGAGATGGTTATTTAAAATCACTTAAAATTTCTGGTTGACGGATATTTCACGTTATTTTGAAACACGCCAGTACACTGTAGTATTATAATAATAGGGCCTGTAGCAGAAGTGTGTACCTCAGCACTAAAGTATGGTACATGTACAGTGTAATTGCAATTACACACATTTTGCCAAAGTAATTGCAATAAATGCCCTTTTGCGCAGTTTCTCTATTGTGCTGCAAAAATAAAAGCTTCATTTCTCTTGCGAGCCCGTCTCATGAAGATGCAGGCTACATGTGTAAGATGTCTTTTAACTATAAGCAGATGCTCTTATGTTATGCAAATGAGTCAGGGATGAGTCAAGTGTTGAGGTCATCTTGAGGTTACTACAGTGTATGAGTGGACAGTTGATGGCAGTGTGGCTTAATTTGTGTAGGATTTGACTACATACAGTAGATATAGGATTATATTCACTCCACACCCTTAGAAGAGCACTGTTGATAAAATATTTTGCTTAGATTCAAAATAAATAAAAAATTGAGGTCCTGGTAATATTATTTTGAAAGGTCTAAGAACCTTGTTTGCAATGATGTTAGACTAATAAATATATGCCTATTGAAAAGCTTAAATGTTTGTTCTAATTGATGAAAGAGAAGACATTATCAGTACTAAATAATACGAAGAAGGAAACAAGTCATAAAGCTGTGTCTGAAATATTTGGCATCATCTTGAAATTACACATGAGTATATGGAAACTGATCAAGCTGACTACCTACATGTAGTACGTTGTAGGCCTATAAATTTGTGTATGTATTTCCTGACGTACCAGTACATCAGGCGGTACATGTAGCCATATTATTTTGGACGCAGGATTTTTTGTTTCTTTTTTGTTAAATTTCTATTAAATTTCTATTACCAATTTGTAACATTACCTTTGGGTGCATTTTAAATAAAATCAGTGTTCTCCACTATCTGTTTTGACAAAATCAAAGAAGGTACAATTAGCGCCTGGACAAAAATTAGCTGCCCAGGCAAAAAACTCGCCCGTCCGGACACAAATAATAAATTTTCCCCTTACGGCTGAGTCATTTCAAAATTAGGTGTAACGTCACCAAACATGTTTCGCTGGCCGCTAGTTTCATTATCATTTCACTGGCTGCTAGTTTCATTATTGTTTCACTAACCACGCATATTTTTCGCATCGACGACCGAATCCGTGATCGAAAATGCCCATGACAGTTGCATGCATCTGTTTAAAACAGCACCCTCACGCGGCGAACTGGGGGTTGATCAGTGTTCGCCGCATGAGGGCGCTGCTCAGCGCGACCGGACAAAATGTTTAGCAGTGGAGAACACTGAAAATGGATTCACATTTTGACATCATGCACCAGAATTTATTTTTAATGTACAAAATATTGTATGCCTAATTATCCAATTCCATAATTGAAAATTAAATTGACAGAAATATTTTTTGTGTGGGAATTACCATATTTTGTCCAAATATTGACTAACAGATGGCCTGATATTGATTGATTGATTGCATGCATATTACTTTTCACATTTAGAGCACTTCATACAGACAGTTTTTGATTGCACAATGCTGCATACCGTAGTTTCCTATTTGGAGCAATACAACCGTTGGCCTTTTTACCCCCACACACAAACCGCTTGACAGTTGAGATTTCTTCAAGTGAGTGAGATCATTATCGTGCACCTGCTAGTATGTACACTGTGCAGTGGCTTTAACTGGTACCCCTAATTACAGATGACCAATAATTAACTTTGTCATTGAACTAATCCAGATATGAAAGCCAATGTTGATAATGATTTATCTCTGTGTGAATCCTGTGCTGAATCAACAATGTTAAGGCTAATGGGTATGCTTAAAGTCCCACATGTAATATATCATTTTTAGCCTAAACATTGTTGTGGATTTCTGGAGTAAAGGCATAGCATAAAAAAGAATGTTGGTAAACTATCCCACTGACCAGCCTGCAGAAATTTCAGCGACATAAGGCCTGTCCGCATTTTTTGGTCCAACTGAGACGATGGGTACTTTTCCCAGGACAGCCTGGGAAGTTTTCCTCTTAGTAACTTTTCCCGAGTCTAGCGGTTACTTTTTCTGGCCAACTGCTGCCCAGGAGAAATGACCAGGGAATTTTTCCCGAGACGATAAGTCCAGTGCGGACACAGCAAGTCGATCAAAGCACTCTGGAAGCGTACTTCTGGGCCGTGAAGATCAAACTGCGGACACTGTGCATGCTCTCCCATGGTCTCGATAAAATGTTCCCATGTCAAAAAGTCCAAATAGCCTTTTTTCATTTTTCTATTGTCTCGGTATAACCTCCCGATAAACAAGTCCAATGTGGACACGGCTTAAGGGTGGATTCACACTGAGCCTTTTTGCGCATTAACACGATGCGTGTCAATTTTTTTTTAAAAACAATACTCTGAAAACCACAGAATCAACTTGGGTGGAAAGTGTTTTCATTTGCAGGTTTTTCCAGGTTTCAAAAGAATTTGAGCACTCAATCTTCCATCTTTCTTCACATTAACCTTTTTTGTATCTTTTGGAATTGTATGGTCGTTTAGATATTTAGAGTGAGGACACACATGTATAGTAGGTCTAGGATACATATAGCGTGTTTCTATTGAAGATCTGGAATTTTACTGGTAAACCCATTTATAATAATAATAATAATAATAATAATATTAATCTTATATAGCACCAAATGCCAGGGCCTCTAGGCGCTTTACAGTATAAACCAAAGTGATAACATACATATATACATGTACATAGATAAAAAAAGATTAAACGTTAAAACCAAAGAGCATCATTAAGAGCATCAGGTTTGGTAATACTGAACAAAAAGATGTATTAAAGGAGCGTGACCAGAGTTTCTGGAAAATAGTTTTCGATGTAACTTGCCAATATTATCAAGTAACTCCCATACACACCTCCCATGTCCCAAAAACCCGAAAACATTCGCAATTTCCAGTAAAAAATTGAACAAAACTATCGAGTCGGCTTTCAGCGGATAAACGTTGATACTGGAAAATTAGTTTACAAATAATCGGTGGATTTTCGACGATATCCTCGGAAATATGCGGCCTAGAAGCGCGGGAGTTTTAGTTTCGTAATCAGAAAAATATAACGGATGTTATGATATAAAAATCTCATGACCCATAAGGTAAGTCCCGGGGAGTTATGGGTAAAAAAAAGGTGATCTGGTCACACTCCTTTAAACTGGGACTTGAAATTACTGATGGAATTAATTTGACGCATGCTGTTAGGAAGACCATTCCAGAGGTGTGCCGCTGAAAAAACAAATGATCTATCACCATAGAATTTTGTTGATGAGCAAGCAGGTACCCTCAATTGACAGTCCGATGATGATCCTAATGTAGATGGGGTATACAACTGGACAAGGTCAGAAAGATAACCAGTTTTTACCAGTAAAGATAACCAGTTTTCACCAGTAAAGATAACCAGTTTTTACCAGTAAAGATAACCAGTTTTTACCGGTAAATAGCAGTTAACGCAAAGTTTCTACTGAAATAGCAGAGCTTGCTGTCCTTCGTTACACACGCGTAAGTTTGCTGGATAAAGGTCACATGCATGGGTTGCTGGTTATGCACAGCATTGGATCAGTCATTCATGTGTATACATATATGTGTACGTACCGGTATTCTCCCTGAATGCGCACTCAGGCGGAATGATGCATGTTTCTATTGGCGCTTACCGGATAAATTCCCCGGCATTTTCCTTCTTTGAAAAAGATTCGAAAAGTAAAATTGCCGGGGAAATTTCTCCCCGCCATTTACTGGAAAATAGTGGATAGGACCTGTTTCTACTGCGAACATTTGCCGTCTTTTCTGGCATTAACCGGTAAATGAGTCTCAATAGAAACACACCTTTTGTGAAATTTCGACTGAGATTTGATAGTACATGATTGTAGTGGCTGAAACCCTCATTACATTACCTACATGTACATGTACTTGTACTTCAGTCATCCTGTGTGATGTAAACACTCCATCTGGGTGGCATTTTAAGCAGTAGAGTGGAATGCACAGTCTATCCATGCCCTCCCAGGTAAATAATCAGGGATATCCAGTTCTGTTGTTCTTGTCAAGTGCCTGGGAGGGCTTATCCTGCTTGTGAATACACCTAAACCAGTACATGTACATGTGATGTAGTGGTTTACTTTATATGCCCTATAGCCTAGGTGTAGGCCTATGTGTACATTTTGCACCTGGACAATTAATTGAGGAATTTGAAATTGTTATCGAAAACAAGGGTCTCAGTGCTTTCTTTTGTGATAAAATTTGCAAATGAAAAGACGCAGGAAAAAATACATTGGCTCATCATCTGAAACGAGGGTGCCAGTGCTAATTTTAAATTTGTCAATTGTGACGTACTGTACCATACTCAAAAATCATAATCAATAACTAAAAACAAAGCCTATATTCTTGAGAACATTTTGGTAAATTAAATTGGTGTGGTCTAGGTAGAATAGCCATATGTACAATGTACATTATATATGTATTAGAAATCTGATTTCTGTTAGGGATAAATTTAACAAATAACCTACTGAGTACCGGTAGTTGCTTAGCTTTTTTACTTAGGCCTAAAGTAAATATTTGTTACATTTTAGAAAAATAAAAACTTTATTTCTCTGTTGATTATGAATACAGTTGGCCTACATGTAATTTGATTAAACTCTAAACTACGCCCAAGTGAGTTTACATACCGGTACATGTAGCTTCAGATAAATTTAGTTTTGACTCAAGAAGCCTATGCTACTTCTATGAATGTCAAAGGTCTCACTTATCTATTTTTAAAATTGAAGGAACTCATCATTGTGCTCAAATATAGAATTCTCACAAAATGCTACAGGAAACCTGCCAAATTGTTGCCAGCATGTGTCACTGTGTGTTGCAGTATGCTGCAGGGGTCGATTAAAACTATCAAATTAAAGGAATTCCCCAAGGACCCCATGTGACTCACTGAATAGTTATCAAAATGCACCCATCCATTATTTATACGGCCTGTCAGGTTGTGACAGATAACGACTGTCAAGAAAATGTAAAACTAAAAGATGCTCATTTATTACATTTATCTTCGGGCATGACAGACTTTTTTCAGCATTCTATATTCTCGTGTCATTTCCAAACCTGTCTGCATTTTGTCGCCGTTTTGAAACTATTAATGGATCTGTTGTCCGCTCCTGGCAAATTTGGGTTTTTAGCTTCGGAAAATGTCAATTTCAAGTCTGAAATTGATGAAAACCCATAATGTGAATACTTTTTGTTCGAAGATTACAAGACATGCAACCTTTTTCCTTCAAACTTTTGTACGGCATGGTTGAATATTTGAACTTGGGACGCCTCAAATATCCTCCATTTTAATACTTTTTTTTCTCAAAAAGGGAAAGAGACATGTAATCGATTTGTCCATGTACATGTACTTAGATTAATTTTTTTTTAAATAATTAAGTTACACATGTACATGTATTTAGGCAGTAGGCCCTATATCCCGATAAATGAATCATTTACAACTGGGTCTTTCCACACTAATGGGCCTATTTGTAGAATCGGTCAATAATTCCTTTCAGATGTCTTCAGTTTATCTCAAACTTAAAGAAATTCCCTTGTACTCAGAAGATAACTTTTGCACCAAAAGGTAAGAAAATGCTGCCACAACATACATTCCTGAAAAGCTTGTGTACAAATTTTCCATATACGTATGTAAGGGTGGACAGACAAAAATGTCACAATTTTGTCTGTCCACACATACATACATGTACATATAGGAAAATTTGTACACAAGCTTTTCAGAAATGTATGTTGTGGCAGCATTTTCTTTTTGGGGCAAAAGTTATCTACTGAGAACAACAGTACAAGGGAATTTCTTTAAGTTTGAGATTAAACTGATTTTTCAAATAGGCCCATTAGTGTGGAAAGACCCATCTGGTCTATAGTGTAGTTTGAAAATTTTGCAGAAAGAAAACTAATTTGACCCATGTAACACTGTGACTGTAGACTATTGCTTTTTTTGCTGACGGGTTCCGTTTCTTGAGGCAAATTGCCTCTACAGTACCTTAGTTTCTGGTTTGTCTACACGACACACGTTGGACTTTGTCACCTATAAGAGAGTAGCTGTACTTTCACCCGGTAATTTTTCTGTAATTTGCCTCTCTCTCCATTTTGTTTTTGAAAAATTGATTTATTAATTTGTCTTTCTTGCTTAGTCATTAATAGCACTACAGAGGGATTTTTAGGATCATGCTAAATTTTTCCTCTCCTTAGTTACACAAATTAAATTTAAAAAGCAGCGATAAAATGGTGAATCACACTTCGTCCATTACATGTACATGTACATCAGTGATAATTTCCGTTTGACCAAAGTTCAGGCATTGTATCTAGTAGTCACCAGTGTTTTTAAGTTGAATTGCAACGAGGCATCTGATAGCAGATGAGTTTCTTTATTTACAATTGACCGAAATGAAATATCATAGTTCAACATTTGTTAATTTGTACAAAACAATGTATATAATGCAAATTCTACGTAATGCATATTACTAGTTTCCGTTCTCTGTAATCAGTATATTGTTGACAATTTTCTTATGTACACTGTTACGGGTGTATAATTATAGGCTATGCCATGAGGCCATAGTGTGGGGGGAAATTCCCGTTGAATATTTAATAACACATCATAGTGACATCTTTTTGGGATGTGGGCAATTAGGAATCAATCCACAACAAAAAAGGAAAAGTGGAACCACCCTATACCTTTGTACACATAGACTGTAAACAAGAGAAACTCAAAAAACTAAAAAAGTCACCTGGTTCACACTTGATGTGAATTGCAAAAGTGAAAAAAAAAGATGTCACATATTTTACACCGAAATTTCTATACTTTTTACAGCTTCATGTACACCAGCACTTTACTTACATTTCGAATAAATGAAATTAGAATCCTGGAATATTCCAGATTGAAAAGCAATTTGCAGGAAGAGTGTGACGTCAATTTGCGTTCACGCTACTTGCACGACAACGCGTTTCTCCATTCGTTTTGCACAGGAGCCACACGCAGAACATTTTCTGTTGAGTTTTTCTGTTACAAACATCACAAAATAAGGTGGTATGGTAGCGTATCACTATGAGAGTAGGTACGAGCAAACCATTGCAAGTCATTATGGTCCTTATTTTTTAATATTTTCCTATACAAAAATAAAAGTAAAACACACTGCGCGCAAACACAATGGATGTAAACGTTAGCGTGAACCAGTAACCATAGTTACGGTCCAGCGCCCGCAATGTGACGTCAGGACTCTGCCAGCGAATTGAAATAATGTTAACCAACAAAGGAGAAGATTACACGCAAATCAAGCATACACTCTCAGTTTCCACCCCAAGATTCTTAACAAATGAAGTGTTAAACTGTGACTAGACCTCAACATAATCTCAAATTATCTGGAGAACCATGTGGTGTGAAGCACTCTGCGTTTCCTTCCTGTTTAACAGGAACTCTCTAGCACTACGCCAGGGAGACTCTATTATGTACAGCTTTGCTTGCCACTTCCCCAGGTCTCAGACAAGAGCTCCCCTATCAGTGGAAAGCCCTTGAAACTGATGAAGGAATTACATCCTGGATCTGGGGGACTGTGCATAACAAATTATTAACACTTGGCATCTTCAGTCTAATCAATGAGACACAAGGACAGTAAAGATTTTTTTGTGTGCGCTTCTCTGCATGTTACACATTGCAGGCTGCCTCGGCAATATCCATTGTGTGTGGCGGAGATGTTCGTTAGATGAGTAAGGGCCCATCTGTCCAGGGTTTCAAAAGGGATGGTGTAAATGTATAGGGCCTACACAGCACACACATTTCATAAAAGAGGCCCACAATTTCATGGTACACATACTGTACATGTAACAGTGGAATCTTGTCTGTAGTCAGTTGAGTACATATTAGATATTCCTTTTATGAAGAAAATGCCGTATTTATGAACATGAAATTAAGAGGCTTGATAAAATTGTAAAAGAAATGCACCCATACTATTGATTACTTTAGAGTTTTCCATTAATTAATTTATTTTAGTAATTGCATAATGGATGCCTCAAATAATGGTTGCTTATTATTGGGCAAGAATCATCTTAATCACAAAGCTATTAATGGCAATCTGTCAAAAACATTGCAATTGTGCTGAAAACATTGCAATATTAACACACTGTTCATGAAATATGTTACTGTTTTGCACAGGTCATCAAATAGTTTAGTACATGTAGGTATTGTAAAATGTGGTACCTTCTAAAGAAATAAAACACTAGGGATACAACAAATACACTCTTAAGTTTATATTTTGTACCCAAAATATCTGACAAATTAGGCAGATGCTTCGTTAGTTGAGCTGTTTGGCACAGTGGTATAACAATTATTCATAGAGGTTTCCATAAGACTTGCATTTTTTTTCTATAGCCGTGTCTGCATTGGACTTGTTTTTTGGGAGGTTTTACCGAGACGATGGTAAATTAAAAAATGGCAAAATTTTACTGCTGTCCGCTTATGGACTTTTACGACACGGGAACATTTTACCGAGATAGTGGGACAGCATGCGCAGTGTCCCTTCGCAGTATGACCTTTACGGCCCAGACGTATGCTTCCAGAATGCTTTTACCGACTCGATGTGTCCGCATTGGACTTAATGTCTCGGGAAAAGTCAATTTTCCTCGGCAGCAGTTGGCCAGGAAAAGTAACCGCTGGACTCGGGAAAAGTTACTGAGAGGAAAACGTCCTAGGCTGTGTCCCATGGACTTAAAATGGAAAAAGTACCCATCGTCTCGGTAATTTTCCCCCAAAAAGTTCATTGCGGACAGGCCTTAACTACATGTATTGCAGCTATTTTTTACATGGTTGAACACCAAATCTACCGGTAGTATGAGTACTGTTAAAGTTCCCCTTGAATGCTTGGCTTACATTGGAAGCACTGCAGTATGTGTGAATGTCCTGAAACTGTGACGTTGATTTTTCACACAAATCGTCTTTTTCCAGGTAATAGGTCAATAATAAAAAATCAGGATGTCCGGGAATGAGGAAGTATATTCTCACATACCGGTAACATACACAGTAGGCCTATACAAACGTGTACATCCAGTAATTGACTATTGCCAAAGGGGTTGCAAAAGCAGTCGTCACTGTGGTATATATGCTGGTTGTCAAACCCACGCTAGAAAAATTGCACACTGCAAACTTGTGTTTCTGGAACATGGTTGGAATTGCCCTTTTTGTTTATCTTCAGACTTTAAGAGCCACATTCTTGCCTTTTAAAGGTGCTTTACCAGACCACGTTTTTTGTTGTCCCCTCCCCCTCCCCACTTACATACATACCTCATGGATGATGAGATTTTGATATACCATGTGTCATATTTACCGTTCTGAAATTTCCCACTTTTAATCCATTCTAGGATATCGTCAACAAAACCAACAATGTTTTGTAAGTAATTTATCCGGTTTTGTAAAGCAGTGCAGTGATTACACCAACCTTTTTGCTTCCACGTCCAAATTTATATCAAAGTGACAAATCAGCAAAATTGGTGTTATGCATGGGACATTCTCTGGTTGACGCTAAAAGTGTTACGCATGGTGAAATAAACTGGTGAAATAACTCACAGTTATTGCTAAACAGGCTGTTCAAGGGCATGAACTTGAAATGTCACTTTATTTTGAAACATCAAAAGTCCTGAACTTAACTATTTGTTTATTAAGAAGCGTAATTGTGGACTTTACCATGTTTAACTCAAAATTCTGATCCACCAAAATTTGAGCTTATTCCCTTGTGGCCTGGTTTATCTCACTATACATGTAGTTTAAAACTTCACACTTAAAACACCTGCAGTATAAGGCCTCTACAAGATTTGTATACTGTGTACAAGGTTGTCCCCAAAGCCTTTTCTCAAATAAGTTTTTAGATGCCCCTCAAGGCAATTTCCTTTTTTGGGAAGAGAGGTGTACCAGTAAAATGGTTATTTGCTCTAGATAGTTGGACTAGGTCAAACAATTTATAAATCAAGCGAATGGGTACATCACAATGTACATGTATGTTGATGCATGTATGTACCGGGGTAGATGTCTCTGTTTGGTGAAAAAATCCTAGTTGCATTTTTCTTTAAGCTACCCTTAAATTGTAGTTTGTTTCATTTGGCAAAATGCCAAACATGTACCTTAAATACCTCCACATGTAGCTAAAATTGTAACTGGTGTTCCCATGATTTACTACATTGCGGCAGGCCTCAAATTTCGCAGTTTTTAGGGCAAGGCCACTTTGGCCTTGCATGAAGGCAAATTAGAAAGGGCACCGAGGCCACAAGGCGGGGCACTAAGGCCAACTTTAGTTTTGAAAAAGGGCAACAAAGCCACAAGGAAAAAAACAATGAAAACAAATGTTTGTTTGGAGTCGAGTAGGTCTGGTGGCAAAGTTTATACACAAAGAAATTGGGGCCGAGTTGGTCTGGGGCCGAGTTTATACACAAATGAATTGGGGCCGAGTCGGTCTGGGGCCGAGTTTATACACAAAGGAATTGGGGCCGAGTTGGTTTTGGGCCGAGTTTGTACACAAAGCAATTGGGGCCGAGTTGGTCTGGGGCCGAGTTTGTACACAAGGCAATTGGGGCCGAGTTGGTCTGGGGCCGAGTTTGTACACAAGGCAATTGGGGCCGAGTTTGTTTGGACAAAACGTTTTCGCCACGCACGCCACGCCGGTAACACTGGGCGGTATACCCAGTACATGTAACATGTACCCGACGAATACCAGTGAAAGCATAATGCAAATGCCGGCTCATGTACTTCTTTCCTTCGCTGGTGTACCCACCATAGACGATGTACATGTATGAGCTGTGTGGCTTATAGTGCAGTACATGTACATTACTGTACACGTGTACCGTACATGCGCTATGCATTGACGACCGACTGCGTGCCATAGTCGAGTCACATGGCGCGCCCGATGTGCTCTCGCTTGTTGATATGATGTTCGTTCAGTTTCTAGGAATTTTGGCAGAGTTTATACCCGTGGCCGTACGCGTACCGCGGTACACTTCGAGTGTCGTTTATCGCCCATTTTATCTTGATGCAAAAAAGGGGCACGACGGCCATCGGCGAAAAAAGGCAGGGCATTTTTGGCCGTGAAAGGGCCAAATTTTTAAGGGGCATCAAGGTCAGTAAGAGGGGCATCGGCGGCCATGGCCGTCGTGGCCGCCGTGAAATTTGAGCCCTGTTGCGGTAGCAACATGACAGTTTACATAACTGTAGTGCATAGGTTTGTACATCTCTCAGTAGCTTCGCTGTGTATATTTTGCTGAACTGGAAGATTCCAGATCTATATCGAACCACTATTTATCAATTCCATGCTCTGGTATTCCAAACCATGTATTTCTGGAATACACACATTTCAACTTTTGACATTGCTAAATTAAGTGGGACAAGAATGCGTACATGAAGTACACAACCATGTACGGTACGTACCAGAAGAGAAAATAGATCAAAAACAACTCGATTTGTCAAATAAGTCTTTCTTGTTCGAGGCGTGTTGTTTTAAACCCGTCCGATTAGCTTAGCTGTCATCATCGAGTTATTTCCTACATGTATATATCATTCACAAGATGCTAATTTGAGACCTGCAAGGAATTCTGCGGCTCGTAAGATAAACATAACCTTTTCTAGTGACGTCCAGGCTGCTATCCAAAAGACTTGAAGAAGGGGGAAAAGAGTGCAAAGTATACTATGTTTAAAAAATAAAATCCTCATTTGCTAGTGGATTTCAACCAAAATTTCAGATCATGTAAACAAGGTCTGACATTTTTTTGAGCGACTTGCATCAGCTTTGTCCAAGAGGGTGAAGCCTTGATCAAGGTGTTGGGCTTGTCTTTAAGAGGGCCCGCTGAAGATCATATAGCAGTTCCCGTTAAATAGCTCTGACCAGCTGTGGCATTCTGTTGTGTGTATGCTCACAGCGCGCTGCGCTCTGAACATGTACATAAAGCACTGTACATGTATCGGTCCGTAACCCAACGCCTTGATGGTTCTGCTTTCAGCCAGCGAAACTCATTACAGTAATGGGGAAACCACCCCAGCATGAGCTGAAATTTCATTGGTCGATGCACGACAGGTTATGTTTGAAAAAATGCTACATGTTCGATCCCCAGTTTGTTCGTCCGAGGCAGTATTAAGAGCTCCCACAAATCATTCAGGCAAGCTGTAATATTGCGACTGTTGTCCCCCCAAAAGTGTAATCAAATGTGTAAACAGATAAGCACAATAAATGCTACGAACCTGGGAACATTTATTTTCGTCCAGTCGATCATGCCACTGTACTCGTAACATGGCAGACGCCATTACTTGCATGATGCATGCTTTGCGTCATCACGTGCTACTCGGGAAGCTCTCGATTGGCTCAAGACAAATCTTAAATATTCATACCTTGCATACCCGCATATCCAAAGCCCGCCCATTTTTTACCAAAATTGGCCGAAAAAATAAAGAAAGACATTATACCCGGAAGTGACAGACGCGCCAAGGCGGTCGTTTGAGCTAGGGCAGGCCGTACGCAGCAGTAGGCTTACTGGTGGCTTGTTTTGATGCCGTGTGTGGTTTGCATTCACAAGACCTGACATTCTCTTGTATAGATTAAAAAAACGCCTTGGACAAGGCTAAAGTGTGTGAGATTTAAAAGCCATACGAAAAAAAAACCAACAACTCAATTGCAGAATCTGCCACTTTCAACTTGGCACCCACCAATGTCGATACATCGGTGGTAGAAAGCGTGTGCTGCAGCCGAGAGCTTCTGAAGGAATGTAGGATCACCCCTAACGTGCCTTGATCATTTCGCGCAACTCGTCAAGAGGTTCAAAGAGACCTCTGACATTGACAAATTCATTGAACATTTGTGTGTTTTCGTTATCGAGTTTCGAGTCACAATTTTTGAGTTTCGAGTCACAATGTTCGAGTTTCGAGTCACAATGTTCGACACACAATTGGTTGAGGCTTGTTTACATGATCTGAAATGTCAGTAATTACTATCAAAAGTAGGACATTATATTTTATTGATTTTTTTTTTTACAAGTAGTAGAAGCCTGCTTAAATTCTTTGCCCCACGTCACATCAATTTCATTTTTGACAAGATCTTGAAAGAAGATCTGGGACCACATTTGTGTTGTAATGAGTAAAAACTAACCATCATTTATTTCTCTTTTGTTGATTTTATTCAGGTGAACACACCAACCATGTACATCCACTACTCAGAGGCTACAAGTCAACTGTGCTTGCTCACTACCCATCCACAGTGGAGGGAAACCCATTCGATAGTGATGGGATTAACATGGTATGTAGTTAAAAACAACTACAAGCAAACAAATGAGAAAAGTGTACATTTGATTCTTAGGGGCACATGGTCCCCCAAGAACGTGTTACATGTATGCGCCCCCATGAAATTTGAAGTTTTAATTTAACAACATGTATGAGCTGCTTTTGTGAGAATTAAAATGCCCCCACCTAAGTACTAAGGGGTGGCAACCCCTTAGTGTTTGCCTCTTCCCCCACCCCCTTTATCCAGTAGGCTTGGACGATTCCAGCATTCTTGAAATCGATTCCGATTCTACTTCGGATCAGATTACATTTTCAAAACAAAAGTTACCCGGTATCTCTAAAATTTTGGGAAAAATCTCCCAAACTGGGCATAAAAGGAAAAAGGAAAGGAAGGGGCATGCAAATATCCAAACTTTGCTGCGGGCACTCAACTCCCGACTCCTTGGCTTTTGAGCCTGCATTTAACCCGGCGATAGAGCCGACTACTGCTCGGGTTTGCAGTTTCCTTCCCCCTTGGTGGCCGGGGCCCACTACACCAGCTGACGCTGGTGGCGATGTACATGTACAGCTGAGTTTTCCGGACCAATGGGAAAACCCTGCGACCACTTCGAGGTTCGAACCCACGACCCTCCGATTGCAAGCCCGATGCTCTACCGCTGCGCCACAGTGCTGTACAAACTACACATAAACCACTGCTTAATTCTTGGAATTTTGTAATCATCGGGTACATCCTGGAATCGGCAAAATAATATGAATCACTTCTTCCAAAAGACGGAATTAATTCCTCCAAAAGACGGAATCGCAAATTCTGATTCCTAACTTGGAATTTATTTTAATCAACTTCAGAGACGGTTCGCCCACCCCTACTTTAAAAAGTCTTGTGATATGACACCTAAATTTAATTGGTTTTATTGAGCATGTGATACATGGTGTGCCAAGCCTGTATACATGCACCAATATTCTTGACCGAATTACATTAAGTGCAAATTAGAGTTCAGTTAAATTTGTGTTACAGTAAACGTTACCGGTCGTGATGTGTGCTCAACCTTTTCACTTCAAATTCCTAACATATTAGCACTTTGATTCTGCACTGCTTGAAAAAATTGCAAGCAAAATGTCACATTTATTCTCATCTCTCGAAGGTTTACGGATTGTTGGATAACTTCCAGACAAGTAGTACTAGTAATGCGAGCAAAAATGATTATACCAGATTCTCTGCAGGAATGAAATTAGTCTGGCTAGTACACAGCTAAAGAGCATAGTTCAACTCATCTACCACATTGTAGAATGTAGGCGAGATGTGTTATGGTGGGGTGAGGGGGGGTTGTCAGTGTGTTGAGATCTTGTAATGGGGTCTCGTAAAAGGCATCAGTGTAACAGCATGTGGATACTGGTTATGTCATGCGTAATGGCTTTTAGATAGACAGGTCAGTATGATGTGTTACAGCTGCAGTGTGTCCAGTAGGCCTAAACACATGTAGCAATGCAATCCAAGCATTCACTTAAGATGAAGTCTGATCTGATACAAAAGACAATAACTCAAAGCAGATGCAGAGGTGAATGATGGGCAGATGTGGAGCTGATGGCATGTATTTTGTGGTGAAGATTTACGCAAGTGGTCTTATGTTATTTCATGGTGCAAAATTCTTAAGCATGGAGCTATAAAAGCTCCATGGTTGAAGTGGCCTTTAAAATGAATCACAACACAACCAAATCTGTACCTCAAAGTCTTAAAGAAAGAAAAAAAACACAGTTTGCACAGTCTTTGTGGACAGTCTTTGTGGATCAGGGTTCTCCATAATGCATAGTTCCGACCTGTCAATCAAGCCGAACCCGCGACCAATCACAACAGAGCTAGCAGACGGCGCCCACAGAGGTCAAAGTGATGCAATCATCACACAATCACGTGATTTTCTGCCCATACAGTTTGTATGTTGTATGCGCCAGTGACCGGGTGAATGTTGGTTTCAATGTCGGGCGATTCGCTGTTCAAAGGTAGGAAAGCGCATTCATCCCTGCATTACTAGCCCTTCGCTCAGTGTGTGCTACGGTAACTGTCGAACCTAAAACATAAATACCTTTGAGTTTTCTCCAATGAATCTGTGCTTTCCATGCCGAGTCCCGTTGCTTTGTACGCTGTGTCGCCATTTTTTTGCGATGGCTTGTGAGCACATAGCAACAGTATCTAAGGGGCGGGGTTAACTGGGCAATCTCGAAACTATGCATTAGCTGTTTTGTCAGGGGCACGCTGCCGGGGGAAAAATCATTATATGTTAGTGCCAGGACTAAAATTTGCCACCCGGACAAAAATAATCAATTTTCCCTCTAATAACACTTCAGAAGTACAGCCGAGTCATTCAGAAATCTGCTGAGTCAAAATGCGGCGAACAGAGATTCACTGGGTTGGTCAGTGTTTGCCATGTGAGGGCGCTACTCAGCGTGCCCTGACAAAATGACTACCAGTGGAGAACACTGTGAATGTAGTGTTTGTAAATTTGTGACAGGTTTTTGTTTGGGGATTTTGTGTGGTTTTCCTTCTAGAGACAAATGCCAAATTAAGAATCAATTATTGAATGAAAGATCGTGGTTTTGTTCAAGCTGCCATTATGAGGTCATCTTTGGTTCTTTGTCCACTTGCGCAATGTACTCTTTGTTTGGAAGATTTCAACATTATCTACGAATCCTGTAAATATACTAGATATTTCCGAAAATGTCAGTTATTAAAATCGGAACCCGGATTCAAGCAGGATTTAAGCGCAGTCTCATAAGCCCAAGTGTAACTGCAGATGTTCGGTCAAGGTCACAGGGCACAATCATCTCTTGATGCTCATATGCCAAGGGGTAATAGGGGGCAAATCCCAGTGCATGCAGTTTAGTAATTTCCTCCAACAAACAAAATGTGGGTTTTGCATTATGATAAATAATTATTCTCTCCAGAGAATGT
Organism: Henricia sp. BOLD:AAB3569; assembly: GCA_037783545.1. Classification (NCBI taxonomy): domain Eukaryota; kingdom Metazoa; phylum Echinodermata; class Asteroidea; order Spinulosida; family Echinasteridae; genus Henricia; species Henricia sp. BOLD:AAB3569. The sequence continues at coordinate 624,316 of JBBELK010000030.1, read as the reverse complement.
CTTTTGGGTAGTGTCAGAATGTGGGTGTACAGTCTGTGGAAATTTTTGTTAAATAAAATGATTTAGTTTATGAATTGGTACATGTCCTTTTTGAACTTTCAGGATTTGAAAGTAGTTCTCTGAAAATCTGTCATCTTTTATTTGAAAGCAAAACATACTACAATACATGTACCTGTAAAACCATTCAAAAATTTCCCCTTCACCATGTCATTGGCTAATTTCAACACTGTACTATATTTAGAGTCTCAGTGCTGTACCAGCATTCTCATGAGCTATCACTCAAACATGTCAGCTATTTGACAGTTACATGTATTGGATAAAAATTACCTGTGTAACGTTGACATAAATGTTTCATACAGTATGTATTTTTGTTTTAGCAATAGTTCATTTTTAAAAGCCATTAGATTTGGCAATAACCAAATGGTGATCAGGCACCATACATGTACCGGTACCAGATATTGCATTCAAGAAAAAAAATTTGGGTTCATAGGGAAAACCTAAAGGGAGTATACCACTGTGCCTTATACTGTACAAATGTAGCTCTGCTTGGTGAGTCGGAGGCCTCGGGTTCGAATCCTGATAAGGTGGCGTGTGTGGTCTAGTGGGTATGAAGCGGGACTCCCAATCAGAAGTTGGGGGTTCGAGCCCCACTTCGATCAACGTGTATGTGTCCCTGGGCAAGGCACTTAATCCCAGTTGCCTCGTCAACCCAAGTGATATATGGGAAGCTGTTATGGGGAATGCCACAATCTAACTGCTGATAGGATTGTGCGCCTTAGCCGGGTTGCCACCTAGTTGAAGCGAAATGGTTCTGGTGATTTCCTGATGGCAGCGGTAATAATGGCAACAGCCGCCTCGGAATATGTCTACATAGATAGATGGGGCTTTACAAATGCTTGTGATTGTTATTGTTATTGTTTTAAGGTCGTTACGATTTTTCTCTCATCCCAAGTTTGGTTGTTTCATTTCAATGGTGATATCAGATATTGCGTTTGTTTTCAAGGTGAAATTGGTCATTAGCACAGACAATTAATGTACCCTTAAATTAGTAAAACTGTGTGTCGCCCTGGGGTGGCCCCAGGGCGAACTCTCGCCTCATTGTTCTACATGTATCTTGTTAAATGACTGGTTCCTTTATAAGTTAATTCCACTTAAAGGAGCTTGTTCAGATTTTTCCAGAAAATATATTTTGTTCTCACCTAACAATCGTTTAAAATACTTCCCCAAAATACTATCCATGGGACGAAAACGGGAAATTTGCAATCTCCAATTTTGATGGGGAATCAGAAAGGTGTAATCACTGCACTGCTTTATGGAACTGATAAATTAGTTCACAAAACATTGGTGGTTTTGACGATATCCTTGAAAATATAGGGATTGAGAGCGCAAAATTTCAAACTGGCAATGAGAAAAATATGACAAATGATATGGTATTAAAATCTAAACACTCATAGGAAAAAAAAGGGGGAGGTTTCAAAAATGTAATTTTGAGACACTCCTTTAACAATGTCTTGTACTCGGGATTTTGTGAAAATATTCATCTTAATTAAAAAGCATGACAATGTGTAATACTTTTCCTTTTATCTTGTCCAGCTATGCATGCCCAAAGGGCTAACCGTCCGCACCCAGAAGCAAGACCGAGAACCCAAGTTCCATTCCTTCCTCATGACTCGCGAGGACGGTTCACGAACCTACGGTGCCGCGCTCACGTTCTATGAACAGTCTACATCACCACACATATGTGCAGGAATGGAGGTCTTGCAGGTATACATTATTTATTTGTTTCTCTCTGTTTTGTGAAATGAAAATTGACACCCAGCTGGTTTTATACACAAATTGAAAGATCAAACTGCTGCAGACAAAGGGGCAAATTCAAATTTGCTTTTTACTTCAGAAAGAAGTGACCTTTTCTCTACTTCAAAATTGTCTTGACAGATGGGGGTGCTGTTCATAGTTGGGGCCAATTTCATGGCGCTGTTTAGCAACCGATTTTGTGCTAATGAAGGCGCAGGCTATTTAATGGAGACCGTAACCTTAAGCACTGCTAAACATTTGCTAGATTCAGAGGCAAAATTTGCTAAACACTAGTGATGCAACAATGCCCGTTTCCAAGCACGCGCATGCTTAAGCACGCCGCGGTCGTGAAATAGTCTTAACGTTAGCACAACTTTTCTGCTACAGTAAGCACACCTATTCAGCTAGTGCTTAAAGGCACAGGCTCGTCAGCAATGCGCGTGCGGCAAATTCGTGCCATGAAATACGCAGCTCCATAGCAAAGGCACGGAGCTGCATATTTTGTGGGACGAATTTGGGGCGCGTGCATTGCTGATGAGCCTCTGCCTTTAAACAGCGCCATGAAATTGGCCCCTGGTCATGGACTCTTGGAGGGAGCCCATAGTTGAAAAATAGAGAAAACACATTGCATTTCAACGTGTAACAGTAACCCACTGATCCATTTTTGACTCAAACAAACTTGTGGGGATTGGTGCAAATGACAAACTGAGTTCACTATATCAAGAAGCCACTGAAAGTGACACCAACTTTTGTACACAAGTCTTTGCAAAAATTCCTCTGTTACCGAGATGACATCACAGCTTTGCTCATGAATATGGAAATTCTTATTAGCATAAAAATAGAAAACTTGCAATTACAGCTAAATGAAACTATCCAATTCTGAAATTGTCTGAAATTTGTAATACTCTTATGTATATAAAAATCCCAATTCATGCGCCTGCATCTTTTAAATTCTAGGCATTGTAGTTATTATTCATGGATTGTGTATATTTTGTATTGGTACAGGTCCGGTTCCCAGCCTTTTTTTGTTACCTGTGTCTTACTGTGACCCATATTAAAATGTTACATGATACATGGTCTGGATAATATTGCAATGTATTTTCCTAAACTGCAGTCTAAAGAATGTTAATGATACTTGGCAATTTGTATTTCATATCTAGTCTACAATGTAGATAGATAATATTGCAATGTATTTTCTTAAACTGCACAGTCCAAAGAATTTTAATGATACTTGGCAATATTTATTTCATATCTGGGGTTGGGCAAATTCAACAAGCACAGATACGTATTTCATATCAATATTTTTATCTGTCTAAAAAAAAAAATGTCTTGAGTCAAACCTTATAATTGCATATGTTCAGACTTTGAATTCCAAAGGTAGATTTTTTTTATGGAAATAAATCCTTGCTTTGGGTTTATGTGATTAGTGAGGTTTCCCTTTCAAGAAAACCCCTTGGAATTTTCCACTGGACTGTTGCTTGATTCAAGAGTTTCAAAAGGCCTATCTGCATTGGACTTTTTTGGGGAAAACTTACTGAGACGATGGGTACTTTTCCCATTTTTAATCCAGTGAGTGTGGACAGCTTAGGAAGTTTTCCTCTCAGTAACTTTTCCCGAGTGCAGTGGTTACTTTTCCTGGCCAACTGCTGCCCAGGAAAATTGACCAGGCAACTTTTCCCGAGACCATAAGTCTAATGCGGACACGTCGAGTCAGTAAAAGCACTCTGGAAGCGTACGCTCGGACCGTGAAGGTCATCCCGCTAAGGGACACTGCGCATGCCCTCCCACGGTCTCAGTAAATTTTCCCGTATCAAAAAAGTACAAATGTGATATGCAGACACATACATGTATGTGTCTTAATCATTTTATTTGGAGTACTAAATTATATTTTCGAGTACTAAAGTGAAAATGTTACTCTTTGCATTGTTGCTATTAAAGGTTACTGGGTCTTCACTAAAACAAGTGAAGTGTTTCATGTGCTTCAGCAATGGACGTTTCAGATTACCAGTGTATGTTTAGTCCCAATTACCCTGACAACTGACGTCACACTCTGAGTAGTCTATAGTATTGGAGACATTTACATGGTCACTTGTTTTTATAAGCAATTTTAGGAATTTGTTATTCGTACTGTGCTACATGTATAAAAGTACTGAAATAAGTACATCATGTATGTTCACTTTTTACTCTTTTTATTCACTCTTTTTTAATATTCAAAATCACTTTTGTAGCAGCAGCTCAAAGGCTCTTATCTTACAAAAGCAATATGCGGACACGTATGTATCTTATCTTACAAAATAAGATACATACATGTACTTTAAAAAATTTTACCAATCCCCGTTATAAAACAGGATGAGAAGAAATAGCGATCTTTTTTTAAAGCGTTGTCAAATTTATCTGATACAGATTAAGTTCAAGGAGGACTCATTGCGTCGTAAATTGAGCAACATCGAGTCGCCATCTCGCTCCCAAATTATCCTGGAGAGCTTATCCCCCAAGATGGATCGACGAAGCTTCTCACCCAAGCACCGTTCTGCAGGATCCATGCAATCGCCTAAAATGAGGAGAAAATCCACACCGGTCCACCTGCCAGCTCGGAGGAAAATTGCCGATTTTGACACGCCGAATGATACATTATATGTTGCCAAGTGCATTTGCCTTATCATGCAGGTAAGTACATTGAAAAAAGGCTTTGCCAAATCCATGTCAGATTCAATTAAAATTTCTTCCAAATGCGGAATACAGTCAAATCTCATAACATTGAGACTTTGCATGTTACATGTACAGTGAAACTTGTCTATAGAGGCCACCCTCGGGACCCTTACATGTAAAAAACTGGCCACTATAAAGAGGTGGCCTCTTTATAGAGGTTTCTTAAGCATTATACACATGGCATTTGGGACCAAAGGTGGGTGGCCACTATATGCAGGTGGCCTGTTTATCAAGGTGGCCTTAATAGCAGGTTTCACTGTACCTTGCTACGACAGGAAACTTGTAATACCATGGGCTTATTTCACAAAGAAATCAGCGTTGTAACAACTGATGACTGTTGTAAAGTTACGACTTCCAAATCTAGGTAATCACAACTTTGCAAAGCGTTCTGCCCAAAGATTTTATTGTGCCGTGTAGTGTTTCTGCCCACAACTTGTGACGTGTACCCATCACAAGTTGTTTGTGAAATGCAACTATACCCGTCGTAAACTTAGGAAGGGTTCGACAAGTTGCGATAGATTTGAGCACTTAAAATTTTTGGTGGGAAATTGACCCCAGGAATAAAAACAAATTTGTTGTCCCCAAAAACTCGGAGTTAGTCTTACATCACTGACTTCAGTCTCATAAATCTTGTCGCAAATACTACTTGACTGAACTTGGTCAAAAGACAGAACTGCATTGTGGGAAGATTGCTTGATTATTATCCTTCCCACAATGCAGTTCGATCTTGTGTCCAACAGTACTTGGCAAAAAAGGTCAATGCTACCATTGTCCATAACTCGGCATCTTCTTTTTACAATATACAGGTCCCCTTCGTCCAGCCCTACCGTCGCTACCTTGAAACTATCTACAGTGCAATCACATCCACCACCGCCCCACCCCTCCCCCTCGAGTCCTACATCTACAACATCCTATATGAGGTCCCAACCCCACCCCCAGGTCGCAGTCTGAGCTACAGTTCACTCAGTGGAGCCATAGTGTGCCAGCGACCGGCAAGCTCCGAGCTCCCATTGTGTGATTACTCATTGAGGGAGTGTATTGAGCTACTAGGCTTGGACCACTTGATGGAGCTTATGACGTGTGCGATGTTGGAGAGTCAGATACTACTGGTATCCAGAGGTCAGCCATTTTTGAAATTGTTTTTTTATGTTTTGGGGTCTGTTTTACGAAACACTAACTTGAGTTGCGATGGGAAATCTATCTTGTACATGTATGCCATTAACAATTTCATGGAACTTGAGTTCAATGCGCATATCTGCCATGGCAATGCATCCTAAGTTACGATGAGTCAATGGGTCATTGTAGTGTACGATTTGACCATCAATGGTCATGTTTCTTGCTAAGACAAACTATGGATGCCCTGATAACTAATTTTTGCTTTTGATTAATTTTTTTCTAAGCCATTTAGGCAGGAGAAAATGTAAAATTTTGTACCGTCAGTAAAAGCAGGTGACAAAAAGTGCCACCATAAAACTGTTCAATGTCCAACATTTTCGCTACACGCAAACATTTAAATGATGCTGCTGTGTTTTACAAGCTTCCTATGCGCATGGCTTACAAACCTGCGATATGAAATGACGTGCTTGGTGATTGCACAACATAGAAGGGCATGACACACGTCTCGTTGGGTCATTTCTAAGATACACTATTATGGAGTACCATGGACGAGCGGTTTCATGCATTGAACTCACAACCGTGCCTAATTCTGTGGTCATGAGTTTGATTCCAGGCTGCGACTTTAGTGCGTGTGTCCTTGGGCAAAGGACTTTGTCATAAGTTGCCTCTCTCCACCCAGGAGTAAATGGGTACATTACTTGCAAGTGTTGCTTGAGAAAATTGTACAAAAGTGCAATCGTGTGAAAGGACACCCATGCTTGAGAGTCTCAAGCATTCCTTGAGAAATTTTCTCAATCCTTGAGATATTTTGGCGGAGGTCCAGACCTACATGTACGACAAGGTATTCTTGAGAACGATCGTGTGAAACGATTTGTACAACGTCCTTTTACAACAGTCAACGCAATGCGCGTGCGTGGACACATTTATACACTGTACACGTCCTTTTTGACAGCGCAACGTACACGTGGCCGGCCCGATCCCGCGAAATTTGAAGCGAATGTATTCAGCAAGTACGTCCACCGGTCATGGCTCTAAAGTCTGGTCACTGTTCCGATCTTCAATACTCCCAACGATTTTTATCATGTCAACAATTTTGTATTGGTTGGTGGACAACTGCTGTCGCAGTACTTTCTCGTGGGTAGTTTTTGGCTGTTGATACCAGCAGCACTTCTGTGCAAAATCAATGGTCTGACAGTGACCAGCGGAAAAAGCATTCACATCTCAAGGAATGCCAGTGACGTTTTCACTGTATCATGTGAAAGTACGCTAATCACCCTACTGTGTGATCATAAAGTAAACAATCCCCGCTCGTAAAAAGGGCTTTAGACACCATTATTATTAGTACTCGGTAGAGCAGACAACACCATGTTTATCCACCATGTTTACCCATTGCCATAATGTTTCTTTGCACAGAGTACCACCGTCTGATGTTAGTAGCAGAGTGCCTATCTGCCTTGCTGTTCCCATTCCAGTGGCAACACGTCTATGTCCCCATACTCCCTGCTAACTTAATGCACTTCCTGGATGCACCTGTTCCATTCATAATGGGCCTGCACCTGGATGAAGGAATGGATCCGAACAACCAGCTGGAGATCCCTAGTCATGTAAGCAATACAAAATGCAATGCAAAGATAGTGTTCGTAGTTAGTGCTAAATTCACCTTTAAAAAAAACTTTAAAAAAGTTCAATGATTTTACTATCCAAGTTCATTTGGAAACCAAATATCTGAAACCAAACGAGAACCAAAACAATCCTCCATAATTAAAACAAAATTTATAAACAAAAGTGTGTGAAGCTATGAATGCAATTTACAAAACCAGAATTAATCACAAACAAAAGATATTCATTTTAGGTAGTTCACCCCTGCTGCTCTAACTGCACTAATGCTATCTAACCAGATACTTCCAATCTGTACTTGCCAAACCCGACCAGCAGGTCTACTTCCGATATTAGGGAGGTTTCGCACCGTCACGGATACCGATACGGATACAGATACGTCATGACTTTATGCGCTTCTCGTGATGCGTAACCGTAGTACACATGTTTTCATATGTGTGAGCAACGGGTATCGGCCTCCATACGCGTAGCATAAAAACGGATACCTGTTATGCAGATTTTTCGCTTTTTCCGTGATGGATTAATAAGTTTTATGCATTTTGTTTCTTTGTGATGTATCTTCTATGAATACCGATCGAATTTAATGAGTCATGCCCACGTGAAACTGAGGAAAATCAGCTAAAAACAAAGCCAAGCGCAGAGCAGATTTAGCAGATTAATGTATGCACGTAGTCACACAGTGCAAAACCCAGTTCAGTGAGCGCATCAACATGAACGGTTACCGTTATCATATCCGTATTCGTAACCGTATTCGTCACCTTGCGAAACCTCTCTAATAGTTGTGAGCTTCCCGAGAAGTCGGCATGTGTCAGTGTGTGCAGAGGTTGATGTACGCAGGATAAGATTTGCAACATTTGAGGTTCTACTATTTAGATATTTGGTTTACAAAAATTTGGATGTTAAGATTTTCAGTTTCTCCAACACTAAGAATGACTAAACAAAATATGCAAGTGGTAAGTTATGGAGCACACATGTGCAGATTAAATTTGCATACCACTGAGGTTTTAGAGATACTCACTTTCATCAGGTTTTAGGCTGGATTCAAACTGAGCCTTTTTGCTCGTAAATTAGATGCGCGTTGTTTTAAAAACAAAAGTGCCATGGAGGGAACTTGGAGTGTAAAGATGCACTGAAAATCACGGAATCACTAAAACACTTTCCACCCAAGTTGATTCTGTAGTTTTCAGTGTGTCGTTTTACTCCAAATTCCTTCTACACTGCTTTTTCTCAAAGTGACGTGCATCACATTTATGCGCGAAAGAGCTGTGTGTGAATCAATATATTTAGCTGAAATTTAATTCGTTTCCCCCAAACATTGCATACGTAAGTGTTTAAAAACTTACAAATTTAGATAGCCTAATGTATGTTTTATTATGTTTCTTACCCAGGCTGCTCTGTGCTTTGTAGACATTGACAACAACTTAGTGGATCTTCCCGAAGACCTACCTCTATTCCCCAACAAACACCACATTCTACATGACCTCACCCAACTCCTACAACGTTACAATGTATCCCCCAAACCCCAAACTCAGAAAACCCCCACACGGACTCCCACAAGAGGTGACGGGAGCTTTGATTGGTCAACACTCAAAACAGAACTCACTCTGATTGGTGGATCCAGTCGCAATTTGAACCTTGAAAGCTCCATCGAAACCGACCAGGACAGCTCGTATTTCAGCTCGCCCAGTCGCGGGGAATCCCCTACGTCCGTCGCACCCTCAAAAAGCGACATCTTACGTAATAACGAAATCGTCTCCAAAGTAGCGGCGATTGTGCAGAGAACGGGTGTTATATCGTCTATTAGTGAAATCGAGGACCGAAACAGCAATACTACGTCCCCGGATAGGGACACAAATCCAGAAACGTGGGACCCAGAATTGAGAAAAGAGGTGGAAGAAATGAGTTTGAACTCTGCTGTTAGGGAGCTGTTTCTGAGTAAAATGGTGGAGCTTCTGAGGCACTATGAGACGTTTGTTATTCAGCCAACGAGTCACAGTATTGAATCGTGGTTTGCTAACAGGGAACACATGCAGAACTTTGATAAGGTATGCAATACTTCCCAATTACAATGGTTTGATTTTTAAAAGCATTGAGTCCACTTTAAACAGTGGTACTCAGGTTCATTAAAATATAAGTCTATAGACCTGTCCGCATTGGACTTTTTGGGGGAAAACTTAACGAGACGATGGGTACTTTTCCCATTTTAAGTCCAATGCGGACAGGGACAGCCTAGGACATTTTCCTCTCAATAACTTTTCCCGAGTCCAGCGGTTACTTTTCCTGGCCAACTTCTGCCCAGAAAAATGAACCAGGGAACTTTTACCGAGACAAAAAGTCCAATGCGGACACGGCGAGTCGGTAAAAGCACTCTAGAAGCGTACATGTACGTCTGGACCATGAAGGTCAAACTGCGAAGGGACACTATTCATGCTCTCCCACGGTCTCGGTAAATTTGTACCTTGTCAAAAAAGTCCAAATGCGGACAGCAGTAAAATTTAGCCATTTTTTATTTTACCATCGTCTCGGCAAAAACCTCCCAAAAAACAAGTCCAATGCAGACACGGCTTATAAGAATGGAGTGGAACACTTAGTACAGCCTACCCCCGCCTTTTGCATTGTATTACTGTAAATGTATTACTGTATTTTAATGAGCCGGTATATGCCAGCAGTACATGTCTGGAATCATTGAAAGCAGTCATGTCATTCTTTGCACTTGTTTTTCCATGATATAATTTACGGTTCAAAAAAGAAATGCAAATTATACTCTGACCAAAAGATCAAGGGCGCTGAGAGATAACATATTTTATCAATCAGTAACGTGTATGACCACCTCTTGTGGCAAGGCTGACTGCACCAGCTTCCATAAGAGCTGCTGAGGCAGGGTGTGCCACTCTGAGAACCTGCACTTTTAGGGCTATTTTGGAGATGTGTAGCTTGAGCTTGACCCACATTTCAAATTGTGAGATTTACCAAATTAATTGGTGTTTTGTTTTTGTTTTTTTGTAATGGATAAGTTTCCAATTTGCATGAGAGGTTTAAAGCTAGTATACATAATTGGTAAACCGTTACAAATAGTTTCATCCCCCTGTGTGATTGGTTAAAACCAACCTGAGCAAAAATCAGCTCCGTACTTCGTCTAACTTTTGAGAAAACAGTCAAAAAATGGTTTAAAGTCACTTCGCCCCAAAACCACTTCGCCCTGAACCACGGCCTGTGCACGAAGTTGTTTTGGGGCGAAGTGGGATTTGGGCGAGGTAGTGTTTGGGGGCGAAATGGCCTTTGGGCGAAGTGGTCCAGGGCGAGGTGGTCTAGGACGAGGTGGTTTTGGGGTGAAATGAATTTACGTCTCGCGAGACGAAAAATAATTGTTTTGCTCATTTCTCAAAGACTATAGCACAAAACCATTTCAGGGGACGTTTTCTACCCTCATCGTGTTTATATTGTGTAAATCTGTGAACAATTTTTTATTCCTCCAAGATATCAATCATGTATTCTAAGTGTTTTTTCTTTATTTTGTCCCCGTTCTTTTTGGTAGCAACTCGAAATGTATCTACGAGTAATTAAAATGACTTTTCTATCTTTGAACTCTATCACAGGCTTCTTTCTTATCGGACCAGCCAGAAGCCTATCTCCCCTTCCTGTACCCATTTGTGGAGACCCAGATGTTTGCAACGTTCATCGACAACAAGATCATCTCCAACTGGGAAGAAAAGGAAGAAAATCTCAAGATCTTTGATAGTCGCATTGATCACTACCCGGCCAGCAATCCGCAGACACCGACCTGTGAGATAGATCATTTGCTCATCAGTGAAGCAGGTAGGTTCTTGTCTGCTGATATGTTTGTAGTTGATTTAATTTGGAAAAAAAATTCTGTTTCCACATTTCAGAGTAGTAATAACAAAGTTCTGCATTTTTGGTTTAACTTCAGCCTGTGCAAAAAAATTCAACCCTGGTCTCGAGCAGGGTTCAGTTCAACCCGGGTTGAAACAAATCTCAGGGGTTGGCGCGGGGTTGAAATTTCTCAAGTGTGAAACGTCACTTTTTTCAACCACTCGCCAACCCCAAGTCAACCTCAAAAATGTTCAAGTGTGAAAAAGCCTATTGAGCTCGTGCCAATGACGTCATTTTGGGAGTAAAACAATGCCACGTCGTTGTGGAAGCAACGTGCGTGTCCATAGCGCGCGTAATGCGCTATGATGAGGCTCCCATTGGTGAACTAAACCGCGTTACGCCCACCAGAGACACACACAACGCGCACGCACATTGCTTCCACAATGACTCAGCATTATTTGACTCCCAAAATGGCATATTCGCACGTGTTCGAAAGGGGCCAATAGCTGTGTTGATATTATTATTTCTTTCTGGTATTCATACCAAGGATTCCTCAATAGTGCTCATTGCACTGTCACTCGTAAGCGTGAGAAAACCCATGAAGAATTAGAATTAGAAATGGCCAGAGACACCGGGGAATCCCCTTGCTCTTTACGAAAGAATGCTCTGGGATCTTTAGAGTGCGTTACCATTACCTAACACACTGGACTAACAGCTTTACATCCCTTCCGAAGGATGGAGCAAGTGTGGTCGAGTGCCTTGCCCAAGGGCACAGGTACCGCAACCGGATTCGAACCCGCAACCCCAAGTTTTCACCCATGATTGCGAGTCAATGGCCCTAACCACTCGGCCATGGTACCCCACTCTGCCAGAGATCTTGAGTTCAAATCCTGATATTTTTTCCTGAAATGTTTAAGTACACATGTAAAGAAAAACGGTACAAACAGAATATGCCATTCATTTCTGTGTGTACATTTACGCTGTATGCATTCTCCCAAATATCAACTATGATTTCCTACATTTTCCCACACCAGAATCCAGTATCCGGCAACGGGCTGTGAGTATTGATTACACAGCCCCTGTCCCACATGAGTTGACCTCCAAACCAGCGGATAACAACCACAAACCGGGATTCTTTCCACGATTACAGGAAGAAATACTCCTCAAGGAACCATACACACCAAAGTAAGCACAACCAGGGGCCAATTTCATAGAGGTGTTTAAGCACAACAATTTGCTTAAGTACAAAAACCTCTTGCTTAGAAGAGAACGTTACCAGTAAAATCCTCATGTGATAGAAGTATTGTATGACCTGTGTTAGGGGACTATTCATTACAATGATAATCGGATAACATTTTTGGTGGTAACCTCATTTTATCAAGTTTTTCATGCTTAAGCAATTTTTGAGAAGTATTGTATGACCAGTGTTAGGGGACTATTCATTACCATGATAATCGGATAACATTTTTGGTGGTAACCTCATTTTATCAAGCACGTTTTTCATACTTAAGCAATTTTTTATGCTTAAGCAGTTCTATGAAATTGGCCCCAGTTTTTGGTCAATCTCTCTACAAAAGAGATATAAAATGATGCAATATTTTGACAATGTATAGACATCTCCTAATGTTTTCCATAACTTCTCAATTGTGGGTTTAAATTGTACATGTAGTTCATTCAAAAGCTGATAGCTTTGATGAACTGAAATTTTTTTCATTGTTCAAATTTAGTTTTCCTCCAAAAATACAATAATTGCAATTTTCCTGCAACACCCGAGCATTTCGGATGTTTCTATGGGTGATTGTGTTGTGTGTTTTGCAAATTTGGATTATAACCACTCAAGTAAAACTGGGCTGTTGACTTAAATGACAAGGATCCTATAGACCGTATCGGATAGCCGCCATTTTGTAGGGCAGTTTCTTTGTTCCTTGGGGACATGCATGGTTGCACATATTGTGCTTCCATTGTTGAACGGTTTAAGTAACAAAAGGTGCCCCACAAAATGGCGGCTATTCGATACGGTTATTGCTGACAAGGGTTTTCTGGGGAGAGAAAAAAAGCTATCATCAAAGCTATCAGCTTTTGAATGAACTACATGTACAATTATTTCTCTATTTTATCCAATGGGGCGACACTTTTTGTGTAGAGAGCCCTATTAGGGCGACGCGCTCTATTAGGACGACAATTTGGTGTAGCCCCAATATTTTGGAAGTCAAAATCCATTTTTTTAGGTCAAAATCCATCTTTTTCAAATCAAGAACCATTTTTATTAGGTCTAGAACCATTTTTATTAGGTGTGGAACCATTTTCGGAACCTTCGGGTAACAGAATTTTGGTGTCCGATCGATGTCTTTTAGCCGAAATTTCGGTGGTCGTCTGGCAAAGTCTTATCGGCGTGTCGTCCCTTTGCGGCATTAAGTGATATTATTATTATTATTATTATAAAACTTAAATTCACAACATTTATCAAACATTGTGGCCAATATGCAGTGTAATTTCATGGCAGGTAATACATCATGAAAAACCAATGTTTTAGTCCATGCTTTCAGAACATATGCTGCCTGTTATAGGCAGGAACTTGGCTAGAAAATTCCAAGGTCTATTTGATTATCATTATCTCCAGTTGTGTTTTATCTCTTCAGTTTGTGTTATCTTTTGGTTGCAGTCTACGTGCCTTCCTGTTTTTTTAAACATTCTCCTTTCATTATCATGATGACATAACTTATAATGTACATTGTAAATTTGTAGCCCTTATAACTTACAAAAATTAACCATTAATGTGTGACATCAGATACCAATGTAACTGGGTCTAAACATTGGCTGGTTATCTGAAATGTCCATTGCTAAAGCACAGTGAAACAGTTGACTGGTTTTAGTGTACACCCGGTAACTTTAGTACCAACAAAGGATGATGTTTTCACTTTTTTATTTTTGTGAATCCACTCCGGGACATCTGAAGGAGAATGCACTTGACCATCCTTCACCTCATTAAAAAAAAGGGGGGGGAATAAAACAAAGAAAAAGTAAAAAGAAAAGTAAAGAAAGTAGAAAAAGATAATTACATATTTTCATTAAAGGAATGTGTTCAGATTTTTCCAGAGAATGGATTTTATTTTAACCTAAGAATCATATAAAATACCTCCCCAAAATACTATTAATGGGAAGAAAACAGGAAATTTGCAATCTCCAATTAATTGGATGTGGAAGCAAAAAGGTTGGTGTAATTACTGCACTCTTGGAACCAGATAAATTAGTTTGCAAAACATCGGTGTTTTTTTACGATATCCTGTGTACAGATTGAGAGTGCGAAATTTTAGAATGGTAATGAGAAAATTATGACAAATAATATGGTACCAAAATGTCAACACCCATGAAAAATGGAGTGTTCAAAAATGTGATCTGGACATGCTCCTTTAAAAATAATTTGATCTATATATTATTATACAGTTGAAGTATAAATACATGTACACCACTACCATCATCACCCAAAATGGTAAACAGGACTACCCGAACCATTGCAAGGTGTACAAGCTATGTTTTAAGTACTGCATGCACGTGAGGAATTCCACAAAATCAATAATTTAGTAAAGACTGTTACAAAAATGGTGTAAGCACACCAGTTTTAACACTTGGTTGCATACAATTGTATTTATACTTCTGACTTCAACTGTATGTGTTGTTGAAACCTAATCAATATTCTGCCAATACCCATGGATTCAGTATATAACAGTTAGAGAAATTCAATGTCTTTACCACATGTTATTTTTCTCTGGTTAGAAACAAGCACAGGAACAATGCACAATGGAGGAGGAAGGATAGACAACAGCAACACACTGAACATTTGCAGCTTGCACCGCAGGAACGGGAGGTAAACAGGATTTACAATGCCCACACATATTAATTAATTGTTTGACCGGGAAAAACCCTTAGGCCGGGGTACATCTCAATTTATTGTCGTATAGTACGAAAACGAGATTTTGTGCGTGGGTCATGGTCAACGATGAGAGTTCTTATTGTTCCATTGTAATAGGATTGTAAACGGATTACAATAAATTGGAGAAAAAAAACGCATGTGACCCTATCTCGTAATCATATTCCAATCCATCCCATAACTTTCCCCACGCACGCATGTACTTTCTGTCTATCTTAAACCCAGGGCGAGCGTTTCAACCCGGGCCATCAATCTGCAAAAGCAGCATATTGCAGAATGACCAAACATCAATACTGATACTACTGACGTCATTTGTTTTTCCTTTCGTGATACTGATAATGATACTACGCATCAAATTGCATCATATTTTCTATTTCAGGTGCATTCAGATTGTAATCATCAATGTTGGCTCATAATATTCCTTTTAGAAAAAGGAAAAAAGCGGGACCTATTACAACGCATCTGATATAAAGCTCCTTTTTTCCAAATTTTTGGCATACGTATATGCCGTGCATGAATTTCATGCTTGGTCATGGCGCTTTGCTGATATAAAGGTCACATTAGTTTGATCACATAAAGAGCTCTCTAATCACAATTTACTGTAGTTCGTTGTGAAACAAACACTGCTAAAGCAGACCCGTAGGCAGAGTTTTTGATAGGAGTGCAGACACATGAAAATTGTCACCATGTCCTGGCATATATCTTTAAAAAGTAGGGGGTACACATTTGCATCAGTCGCACGCTATGTAAAAGACTGTAATAGGCCTACTGCAGAATACATATTGCATGTAAACTGATATTGTGATGACTAGTAGCAGAGGCATAAAATATGCCAGGATGTATTGCATGTGAACTGATATGTTGTGATGACTGGCAAAAATATGAAATAATAAATGTTTTATGAGTTCAGTGGTACGAATATTTTCATTAGTTGAAAGATGGAATGTTCCATTCAACGATGCGGAGCCGAGTTGAATGGAATAATTCCATCTTTTAACAAATGAAAATATTTGTTCCATTGATCAATGAATGAAAAACATTCATTATTTGTTTTATATAACGCCCAAAGAGATCATTGTCATTTGATTGGAGAACATCCGACAGCCTGAGAATATAAAAAAGTACTTAAGACCCTAGTCCCTGACATCCCTCGCATCACAGTGACCGAATCCGACTCGTCTACCACACGTGCGTCTTACACAAACTCGTCTGCTTCAGCGTCGTGCAATGTCATGCGTGTACAAGAACGCGCGCTTGCAGTAAAAATGCATGCATGCAGTGCGCGTGTCGTGCAATGGAAACAGGTGAGTCGTGCAATGGAAACGGGCGCGTCATGCATTGGAAAAATTGAATGGAACAGAAATGCATGGTTGGTGAGGTAACATTAATTGGTTAAATTATTTAACACCATGTGACCTGCAATCAAATGACGGGGATCTACGTGGGCGTTATATAAAACAGAATATCTTGCAAATATGTTGTGATGGCTGACTTACATTGCATTTTGTCCTTTTTCCCTCAGCAAATCATTCAGCAAGCCAGAAAGGGAACAGTACAGCAGCCAGTTCTGTCCAATCTAGACCAAAAACAGACCAACTGGAAGTTTGTTGAGGGCCTTCTCAAGGAGTGTAAGGTTAAGGTATGTAGGTTTGTCCAAGAAGTTGGGTCACGTTTGTAAAATAGCATATCATGAAAATATTGTCTCATTCCAGCGTACCTCAGTTAGACAAGCATGTCCCGCAACTCTAAAAATTCTTGCATTGTTGTATAACAAACTACAGACCCGATAAAATGTGTTAACCGTGTTAATATGTGCATATGTGGTGTCCATGTATCATAGAAGAAAAAAATCTCACAATTGGTTAGGGACTGCCCAATGAAAACATGAATATACCATGTACATGTACATGTATACTGCAACCAAAATTTGAAAGTCTAAATCTTGTACCGATGCCTCTTGGTCACTGGTGTATTTTATGCCCCAAATTGATAGAATGATCGATGTTCATTTTTACCATGTAATTACTGCCATTTGCCAATGTTGTAGGACCAAACATCTGTTCAAACCGAGTTGTTAATAGACCGTACATGTATTCCTGAACGCATGAGGGAGATGTCAAGTGGCCTGTGCCCATTTAATGGAAATCTCTGCCCGCGCCATGGGCCCGCACTGTGCGTATGCGACTTTCCCCCAAGTCACCCCCTAGTTTGAGCGCCCTCACGCTTCCTGAAATATGGTCTATTGTGTGATATTGGTTTGGTTTGCTTCTGTTTTGTTTTAAACTGTTTATTTAACATGTTTGTCTGACAATACACTTCTTCCTTTGCTTTTCAGGAACTGTATATTTAGGCCTATATGTGGTTGTTACCAAAATACGGATATGTGTATTTCATAACTACTAATGTCTTTTGTTTGTTAATGATTGATTGTGCAAGTGAACGACACTTGAATAGCAAGTCACGACCCCATTTGTCAAATATTGAAGTTGCCATACCAAATGCCACTATGAACATTTTTCTCTTGCTTTCTAAATAGTTAACATGGATGGTCCTTGTTACTGCCAATATACTTCAATTTGTACACAAGTTTTCAAAAACGTGTTGTTGTAAGGTTTGAAACAAACATGTGTAAAGTTTCATCGCAGAACGCTATATATCTATTTTTGGCATTTTGAGAAGCTGCCATTTTGTATTACAACTAAGCACTACAGTCGAGGGCAAATTTCAATAAGTTAAACCGTTTTTTGTGGGATATAACACAGTTTGCCAATAATCTAATTGACAAATGTACATGTATAGGACCGCCAATTGAGAATGTGCTGACACCATTATCTCATTTTTTTTGATATGATGCTTATTGCGTTTTGCGCTTTGCGATGAAACTCTTCATGTATTCCAAACCTACATTAAACTCATTTGCAGACCAAGAAGATGCTCGTGAGCAAGATGGGTCAGGAGGCAGTTGAGCTGGGTCATGGTGATGTCAACAGGTCAGGAGTTGAGGAGAACACACTGATTGCCTCGCTGTGTGATCTGCTGGAGAGGATATTCAGTCATGGTATCCAGAAAAAACAGGTGGGTTGAAAAATATACTGAAACGCAAAAGAAACTTACCACTTGTTTAAAATGTAATGATATTGTAACAGCTCAAAATGAAACAAACCAACAATTGCTAATTAAAACATTGGCATTTTATTGATCGAGGTCTGTCATCTGCAGAGTTGTGGAGGGTTTCTTTGTCCACCAGGGCCGATATTGTCTGGTGTGAACAGCCAAGACGACATGCCACCTCACGGTAGCTCAGTCCGCCTTGCAGCATGCCCTAGGACACGCTGCCGTTGATCCCCGACAATCATGGCATGTTGCTTGAAATGCCCATTTTGCACTGGCCTTTTTAAAGCCAACATCAAGACATCACGTGCAGCTCATTACAATCATCCCATACCCCTTGGCTAATCACTGACAGTCAAAAAAGCTGTTCAACAGCTGTGCCATGAAGTGACCATTGAAGGTTCAAGTGACCTTCAGACACCGTTTGGTCTGACAGTGAAGACACTATTGTCCAGAAATAAGTTCACACATTACTACACGTAGTGTTATTGTTGCTATTTAAAGGTTTAAAAGGTGGTAAGTTTTTTTTTTTGCGTTTCAGTATATGTGACCTGTCACGACGAAATGAATTCAGCAGAAAAAGTGCTTTCCAATGATATATAACACATAATGTAAAACTATTCCCCCAACGCAACACAGCTTGGAGAAGTGGTAGTGTTCAAACAAATCTTAGAAATCTTAAAACGAAATTTCTTACGAGTTACAAAGAAAACTATCATCAAAATTGGTCTGAAAATGTTTTTAATTGTTGGCTGATATGATATGTGACCTCTAAAAGTACACCTAAGTCGCGCTCACATTATCAAGGAAAAATGGCTTTGCGCGCCTGTGGCATTGGTTTGTACAGGAGCTGGTTTGGCACTTGTGTGCGGCCTATCACGACGCACAAAATGTTTTGAGCCGCAGTCAAAGTTCAAATCTGTTGAACTTTGATCGCGGTGCGCTGACCTTTCCAACGCGCAGCCAATGAGGTATCAGAGTAGCCCCAAGTTATCATAGTTGAAGTTTCTATTTTGGTAAGATAGGTGATTCGGAGCTCATGCAATGCGGTAAGCGCAGCATACAAGCGTGGTTTTTCCGCGTTAGTGTGAACGCCCCATTACAGTGAGCCATCTGATATTGTGAGCCTCTGCAACCTCCTTACTATTAACAGCCAGTAAAGGTGCTGCACTGTGCTTCACAAGCCTTAGAGCTGAGCTGGTAAAACATCTAACCATTGTGTCAGTGATCCCAGGTTCAAACAGCAATGATGAAGACCATATGATTTAGTCCCAGTAATATTTTAATGCAATCTTTATTCTACTTTGTCCTTGCAGGGGAAGTCAGCCCTATGGTCCCATGTGATTGGCTATCGCAAGATGAAAGAGAAGAAAGAGACTTATGCAGAGCAGAATCTCTCCGTGGTCCCTCAGGCCGTGGAACACCGAAGGAGAAGCAGCTCATCCGTAGAACCAGTCCTGATCCCGTTACCAACAGAACTCTTGTTTGATGTCAGGTGAGAATTATATATTGGATAGCTTTGAGAGTGATATATCGCATGAGTCATGAAAATACTGAACGAGCCGGATGCGAGTTCAGTATTTTCATAACTTGAAGTACAGTAAATTGCATCCGTTATTATGAAGCCTACATTTTGTTTTGTATTTCTGGAGGATTTTTTTTTCTTTAGTTTTGAAACTTCAGTTCTTACTTCCTACAATGACATCTGCATGCGCTGTTCTTACTGTTTGACTGTATTTGTTGATACTGTACCGGTACCCTCACATGCGTTGCACATACGCACAATGCATTCACTCGAGCGTGTGGCCTGTGCTTTGGTGCGCCCAGTGTGGACGCACATCCGATTGGACCTCTCTACTGCACAGTATCAGAAATGCGCCATATCCTCAAAAGCTTTATTTTGTAAAATAATTACTGTACTCGCAACCTGATGTGATTGAAGTATCTTAAACTGATTTGTGGCGCTAAGGAAATGTGTTTTAACGCTTATACATGTATTGTTATATAAAATGAAACATTTACGAATACTGGGCGTTTCTGATAACGTGCAGTCGAGTGTCCCAATCTGAAATATGTCCAAATCAGATTCACACACAAAAAAAGTGTATTTGTGTGTAATGAATTTTGCACACAAATTTTAAATAGTTTCCACCTATCAAGTGAATGCATTGTAAGCTTCTTGCAACTCTGCCTACGGCCTGCGAAATAAGGTTCAAACCCAATATAATGTGCAGTGCATGTGAATATACTCACATGAAATGTGCACAATATGTGACCGACTCTGGCAAAACCTGACGCTTCTCGGCATTTCCCATTACGTGATATGGGCCCACAACCTTAAAAAATGGCCTCTGGGACCAACTTGAAAATTTGGCAGAATCAACATCGGGATACATTCAAGATTTGTTTTGTTGTTTGAACTGTCTCAAAATTCCTCATATTATTGACAAAAAATTAAATAATCAACTAGTTTGTCAAACTTTAAAGACCAATAGCTCCATTTCACTTTTTCTGATCTGTCATACTTTAATTGGTCATAACTTCGCCAAAAATTATCAGAATTTCCTCAAACATGTTTTAAAAGATACCTTTTTGTATGCACACTAAGCTGATACCAAAACTTAAATTTTGAATTTTCATCACAAGTGTTGGGTTTTGCTGGAGCCGGTCACATATATGTAGGCCTACTGCTTGTTTTGACTGAATTTCCCACAATGACAAATTTTACATTTCTCCACCATTATTCTTGTTCTTAGGAACGTTGAGAACATGAGCCAGATTAGGACCGATGTAGGAAATGCCCGTGCCTTTGTCCGACTTGCCTTAGAGAGGAAACTACTCCACAAGCATCTCAAGTTGCTGCTCACAGACTACGAGCTCTGCAAGTGAGTATTGCTGCTCTTTCTTATGATTGTTTGCACTTCACTTAAAAATGATGTTAAACATATTAGGGTCAAAATTGGCACGCATTGAAATGAATTCAACTTTCTGCGAATTTGCCGTTGCGCAAGTGCGTTGCTGAAGTTCATTAGAAAGGTTTGGCATGTGTACAAAGAGCAGGGAATTTCACACCATTCATGTGAAGCATTGTAAATTTCATCTGCAACAGTTGTCTAGGCTTGTGACTTTATTGGGTCTGCTAGACATGTGTTGCGTTACTTTTACGAATATCTGGGTATTTCTATAAATTAGGGGTCCAAAAGTGTGACATTTAGTGTCCCCCGTTACACCTGATGTGTTATTTTTCGTACAAAAATCATTAAAATGGCTTTTAAACCATTTTGTATGAATTGTACTTTATGTACTAACTCTTTGAAATGGAAAGTATTTAAAGAATGTGTCCTGAATTTTTAAAAACAAGATGTAAAATGTAACGGGGGACACCAACATTGGACCCCTAATTTATCTCATAAGGTTGCACACCAGTAAATAGGGCTCCCATAGGAACCAATGCTAAATGCCAAATTTTCAAAAATCATTTAAAAATACTCACAACTCTCTCAGCTTCTCAGGACAACAACCAGAATACTCACTGATTTCTCATCTTTTCAATTCTGTTCAATTTTATGGGGGTAATCCGTCACTTTTATTCCCTAATTTCCACTTGAAACAAAACTACCCCTACAACAGTGAAACTTGCTAATCAGACCTGCTTCCATTTTGGAACAAAGGCACATACGCTACTGGGCAAAATAGGGCCACTTTTAGGAGCTACAGTGTCTAAAATGTTTATGGTTGGAAGAAAAAATACCCCACATCGCGACGTTAGTCATATTCTACACAAGACCACACTCGTTCAGCTCGCAACTCTCCCTAATAAAGAAGAATTTGAGGGCATACAAAATATTCATGAGCTCGGCGCACAGATCTCTGCCTATTTACTTGGGTGCACCCATAAAATGTCGGGTGACAGTTTGTAATGTATTATTTTTTTCCCAGGAAACGTTACAAGCGCTATGCCTTTCTGAGGACAGAGGAAGAAAAGGAACAGTTTCTCTATCATCTTCTCTCGCTCAATGCTGTCGATTATTTCTGCTTTACCAACTCTTTCATTAGCACAGGTAATCAGTTAAACATGTATTATTGAATTTTAATATATTTTTTGATTTTCCATTGCTTCATCCTTGTTGCCTGTTTTTGCTTGAAAAGTTGGTTACTGTGTTCATTCGTTGCTAATGACATGTTTTGGGGGTTTCAGATTGATGCCCTACAACACTATCAGTTATTTGAAATGTTTCATGAAAAATTGTGTGTGTGTGTGTTGAGCTTATTTCGTGTTTTTAAGCTTATGTGCAACCACATATTTAATTCTGGACTAATCGTTTTAGAAATAAAATACATGTACATGTGTGTCCTACGCATAATGCTTTTTGCATCAAGTGAAGAGTGTCCCATGCGTGACCAGTTTTGCTGATTTTGTTTACTTTGGTAGCTTTTAACTTGACCAAGCTTTAAATTATTTTATAACATTGCCACTTCTCAAAAGGTATGGTGTGCACTAGTTTAAAGGCCCAGTGTATCATTTGCAATGACCCCAAAAAGTAATCGACGAGTTTACAGGGGAAAAGTTCTGAAAGTAAAGATTGAATTAATAGCAACTACCCAATGAAAGGTTTCCGCTCAAAATGATATAATTTTACCAGAAAATAATCCGTAAAGATTAAATTATTTAGATTGTTTGCAAACGATTTACTTATTTTTGGTTCGCATCTACGCGGACCAAAATGCATGGGCGCTGTGTACTGCGTGTTCCAACGCGATGCATTTTTATGGATCGCGCGCGAACGCAGTATGTGATGTGCGCCACAGAGTGCATGACGCAAGCCACATAGTACCCGATCAACTGAGAACAAATATTTTAAACACCCCGCCAAGACCAGAAAACGCATATGGATTTTCATGTTTTTTTTTAAACGTGGTACATTTGACAAAGCTGAAATTTCTTCGGATGAGTTTGTTGATGTCTTTCTTTTGATTTATAATGGGTTTTTTCGCAGAATCGCTCAAAAACAGATCATCTACATGTACAGGGCCTTTAAAATCTGTAGAGATATGATTATTTTGATTTTTATCTCATCCCAAGTTTGGTTGTTGCATTTCAATGGTGATAATTAGGCGCCATATCAGATGTTGCGTTCATGATTATTTTGAGTCACTTTAAATTTTGGTCGACAGATATTTCGAAACTTTCCTATTTACACTTGTCAAACCATGTTGTATTTTGCTGTATTTATACCTTACTGAAACCAAGTGATTGAGCTACTAAGCCAGCCAGGACGTGGTATGGGGCTGATTTTTGCTACGTATATTCAATGTTCCATTGAATATACGTAGCATAATTCTTTGTCTAACCCAATATGTAACCTTTTTTCCCCCACAGTTGTTCCCTACCGAGTAGTGGTAGTAACAAGCCGTAAGTTCCAAGCTGCAACTTCAGCCAATACATGGATCTGTGTATCGGGGGAAATCAATGACTCCAAGATGATCCATATCCCAAAGAACTCTCCACAGGAGTTTGTATTCCAGGTGAGCCAGCTAAAAAACCAGTGATGATGAAAATCACTGATACACCACATGTCTTGACCTAAACACTTAAAGGCAGTATACATGATTGGTATCTCGAAAATCAGAAATGTTCACAAATTTACGCCTAACTTACACAATATAAACATGATGGCCGTAGAAAACTTCCCCTGAAATGGTTTTGTTTAAAGTGCTATAGTTTTTGAGAAATGAGTAAAACAATTAGTTTTTGTCTCATGAGATGAAAATTAATTTCGCCCCAAAACCATTTCGCCCAAACACTAAATCGCCTAAATGCTACTTCAGCCCCAAAACCACTTCGTGCACAGGCCGAGGTTCAGAACGAAGTGGTTTTGGGGCGAAATGACTGCAAACCCTTTTTTGACTGTTTTCTCAAAAGTTAGATCAAGTACGGAGCTGGTTTTTGCTCAGGTTGGTTTTAATCATGCATATCTTCAATCACACAGGGGGATAAAACTATTTGCAACAGTTTACCAATCATGTATACTATCTTTAAACGTTTGGTCATAATTGCAGTTTAAAACTTGTTCACAGTGTTATTAGGATTTCTTTTTCAATTGAACAAAGAAACTTGTTTAAACTTTGTACCCTGTTTGTGTGTATTTACAGCATAGCAACCTTGGAATTCTGACAACAGTAAGAATTGGACATGACAACTCAGGCCTTCTGCCCAGATGGATGGTGGACTATGTTTTGGTTCGCAACGAGATCACAGGCCACACATACAAGTACGTAATTTACTTAAAATTGTGTATATTTGAAGATAATTTATGAGAAGGTTCAAGCAATGACTGCTGTTAAAGGGACACACTGGCTTACTGTTTACATGATGTAGTGATCTAGCATCCTTGACAATAATATTTTGATGGTCGTTGTGGGAAAACAAATCAAAATGTCACGTAATTAACTAGAAATGTTAAAAATGAACAAAAGAGACAAATGTTGGGCTATATGCTTTACCAGCCGACGCGATGTATCATGTGTTGGTAAATAAAGGTGGCGTTCGATATGGGTCGACACGTGTTTAACCTCATTTCCCCCGACTCGTCACACCTTGCATGATCCCTCAGGTCAGCGCTGACTCGAGGAAGCAACTCGAACGCAACGTTTTGGTGTCTTTAGCGCCCTGAATAAGCCTATGGTGTTTTTTCTTCGGATATTATTTATCGCCGCGCTGTGAAAATCTGAGATTCTCTCGTCCGTATCAACACCCAGAAACCCTCCTTATGAAATCTGTTGGCAGATTTGTGTACAAATTGGAAAATATGGTATGTAACATAGTGTTCGTAGGACATTATTTTCCAACAAGAAGAGAAACCAACTGCGAATGACAAAAGCAACTCGCACTTCGCGCTGGTTTTCTACGACTGGAAATAAAACTAACTCCAAGACCACGTGATTTATATCACGTGACCTCGATTTTTTGAAAAATGCTAAAAAACGGCGAAATTTGGTGGTTTCTTCTCAGGTTCTCTTCAGTCTATTGCGGAAAGACTTTCAGAATCATGTATGGGTCTATTTCGAGCCCAAAATAGCCCAACAAAGCCGGTATGTCCCTTTAACTATACTTCGGCAGTATAAACCTAAGAACATGAGCAAGGTAACAAACATAACACCAAGAGAATAATTGGTTTTGTAAAGAAAACCTGAGTGAGTATACCATAGTACCACTGTGCCTTATAGCTCAGCTGGTTGAGCATCTGCCCGGTGTGTCACAGGTACTGGGTTTTAATCCCGATAACACCCACGTGATTTTTCTCTAAATCCATGTTTGGTTGTACATTTTGAGCATCATAACTATAACCTTCCCCCATAGGTTTCCATGTGGTCGATGGATTGGCCGTGGCGTAGATGACGACAGCCTAGAGCGTCTCCTAGTGGGTGAACTACTCCCCTCTCCCTCCGAAGCAGAGGAACAGTCACGAGGCTCCAGGACACCACCTCACTCCATATCCCCTGTACTGTCCAGACACTCCAAGGGACAAGCTACTAAGCTGGACCGAGACACCATACAGGAGATGCTGACGGATGCAGTTAATAACATTGTCAAGCACTTCTACAAACCGGAGAAAGAGGTAGGAATTATTCTTGATATAAGAGCAAATTCTGCCGATTAAAAGAGTTATAGACTGTTTGGAAGAAGGGCAGAAACTCCCTTGGTGTTACTTGCAATGCCTCCCCTAATTCTCTAAAATCCTGCAAAATTTTGTTTATGTTCAAATTCTTCCTGATTTGAGTTGGGCGACCATGTCTGTAAGTGTATGTAAATGCCCCTACAAATGGGAAAAAATTGCACATGAAAAAATGACGCTTATAAATCTTAACAGAATGTTCAAAATGGCTTGAGCAATCTTGGCCCTTTTTCATTACAAATAAAAGTGCTACCACCTTCCTCCATCATTAATGTTTGAAATAGTCTCCTGCAAAATGTTTTTCCTGTAATCGTTTTCATTTTCATGTGATGACATTTTAGTTAGTAGATATGTATTTTTCCTTACTTTGTCATGGATACCTAAAGATGCAAAATGTTTTCACTTGCACTTCACCAGTGTTTATACTTCTTGTTATCCTTTCACAATATTGCATATTTTACTTATTAAGAAGGAAAATATTTTGTGGATACTTTTATTAATATGATCATTTCTGGTTGTATAATTTCTACTGAATATCTACATGTACAGTTGAAGTCAGAAGTATAAATACATGTACACCACTACCATCACCCAAAATGGTAAACAGGACTATCCAAACCATTGCAAGGTGTACAAGCTATGTTTTAAGTACTGCATGCACGTGAGGAATTCCACAAAATCAAGAATTTAGTAAAGACTGTTACAAAAATGGTGTAAGCACACCAGTTTTAACACTTGGTTGCATACAGTTGTATTTATACTTCTGACTTCAACTGTATACCAAGCAACAGAATAAATGTAAACAATTTCCCCACCCACCACACTGACAATCTGGCTAGGCTTGCTTTGTCCATGGCAACAAAAGAAAATGCCATGCCAAAGTACGTGTACAGTGTTTAAAGAACATTTCACCTTTCTTTTGATTAGTTTTTAAGTGATTATATTTTTTTTCTCATTGCATTTGTGTATTTGTGTTTACCGGTTTAAAGAATTGTTGATGTGTGTCTTGAAGTTGGGTATTTCTATAAATTAGGGGTCCAATTTTACATTTTACATCTTGTTTTTGTAAATTCAGGACACATTCTTCAAATACTTTCCATCTCAAAGAGTGAGTACATAAAGTACAATTCATACAAAATAGGTTTAAAGCCATTTTAATGATTTTTGTACAAAAAATAACACATGTTAGGTGTAACGGGGGACACCAAATGTCACACTTTTGGACCCCTAATTTATAGAAAGAACCAGTTAATCAAATTGTAAAGCCCGCTGCACACCTCTGCGATTTACTGGCCAATCGTACACTGGACCATCGGATGCGAAAAAATCAAACAAGTTTGATTTGCCCCGGTGAATGACCGTACGGTCAGACTGGCCCGAATTGTTTCATCGCACACCTTTCCGGTATGGGGGCTGATAGGCCGATTGGCCGGTAAATCGCAAAGGTGTGCAAACGTGTAATATTCTGTAACATGATCATGGTTACAAGTATACAATTGCTAACATTCTGTTCCATATTTTGTTACAGCGAGGTCGGTTGACTGTGTTACTGTGTGGAGAGAGAGGCCTTGTCCAGTGTATGGAGATTGTTCTGCGGTACGGGTTCCGCTCAGCAAGGTTATTCAGAAATAACTTCTTCATATGGGACTTCCTAGGTAATTTGGTCCTTTTTGTTGATATGCACTTTCTCCAAAATACTCAACTTTTTGTCCATATACAATATTTTCTTGTTGCATCTAAATGCTGTACCCAACATCTGTGTTTTTGTTATGTACCATAGCTTAAAGGCACAGGCTCGTCAGCAATGCGCGCGAGCCAAATTCGTGCCACGAAATACGCAGCTCAATAGCAAAGGCATGAAGCTGTGTATTCGTGGCACGAATTTGGCGCGCATGCATTGCTGACGAGCCTGTGCCTTTAAGTATTTAGCTTTTAATTCAAATACTATTGTGTTTGTTCTTTTGTGTTGACATGAAGATTTTCCCACTGGTAACTTGTGATGTCCCATTTTTATGGTATGACTCGGGGGCGGTTGTATCCCTAGAAGTTTTTATTGTGTCTTAATTGATGTGTTGCTTCTGTATTGGAAACAGTGTGACCCTAGCAGGAAAGGACTTTCTGCATCTTATTGTTGAGCTGCCTATAAGGGGTATTAGGGAGACATTTTCGGTGTCTCCCTAATTTTCAAAAATTCATTAAAAAAGTTAGTGCACAAACCTGACTTATTAGGGCACAAACCATTAATGTTTCAAATTCCAGTTCGTTAGCTTTAGGTACAAAAAAAAAAGTGACATTAAAGTTTTGTGCACGTTCCTATGAAAATGTCTCCTTACATGTATGTACCCATTACAGGGTTGTTCAAATGCTTATTGTTTTGATGCCTGTTGTTGGATTGCTGCTTGAATTTGTTAATTGCATTTATATTTTGGCCAGAGCCGTGTTATAGAACACATGGACAGGCATTATTTGGTCACCAGTGGACGTCTATGCACCCCTCGGGGCACATAGACGTCTACTAGTAACCACTCCTTATGTGTATACTACACTGTTCAGAATTTCATTTCAAACTTAATTAACAGTGTATATGTGCAACTGTTTCTGTGGCATTTTAAGTAGCCGTGCCAGCAGCCGATTTCACACAAAAATTGCGTAGCTTGCGCAATTTTTGAAAACGGCATAAGCTCCATAGGCTTGCCTGTAATTTCCACAGGTATGTTGCGCAGCTTACGCAATAAAAAAAAGTTGCACAGGCGAGCTTACGTAAGGATTCGTAAAATCGGCTGCTGATTAACAAGAAAGTGGAACATTATAAAATGTTATGCTTAAGTTTGTAGGGATACTGCGCATTTCTGATATGTAATACTGTCCAGTGGAAAGCCCCAATCCGATGTGCATCCAAACTGAGCACACCGAAACACGCGGGTACACATACGTAATATGCTTTCTGTGCAAAACATTAACAAAAGTGCAGGTAGTTGTAAATAAAGGAATTAAACTGGAGTTTTCATCGTTCAGTGTTTTCATAACTCGTGCAGTATATTCTCATATCACCCTCAAAGCCATCCAATAGACCGATCCAGTAAGCTCCGCCAATTTTGGAATTGACTAATCACAGCCTCAGGTTGAGGTAACCAAAAAGTGGATCTCCATTTTGGTTACCTGAGTCCTCAATTTTGTGCACAGAGCTACGGCGAAATGCAGCACGAGTGATGCAAAAACACCATAAACATCATTTTTATCAGCGCAGAGGACCCTAGCCGGTTTAAAACGGATTGTATAAGACTATCCTAACCTACTTTTAATCCCTTCATAAATGTGTTTTTGTGTAAACGGGAAAAACTCACAAAAGTGAGCTTGTCATTTTGCTATGTTGTGCATTTACTGTGT
This sequence comes from Henricia sp. BOLD:AAB3569, assembly GCA_037783545.1. Classification (NCBI taxonomy): domain Eukaryota; kingdom Metazoa; phylum Echinodermata; class Asteroidea; order Spinulosida; family Echinasteridae; genus Henricia; species Henricia sp. BOLD:AAB3569. The sequence goes on along the minus strand of JBBELK010000030.1, from coordinate 595,147 downwards.
TCTAGATACGTGTGTTGTACGTGCACGCACACGACCGGATACTTAAGTGCAGATTTTGCCTTCGAGCGTGCAGTTTCTGTGTGCGTGTGCGTGTTTCAATACGCCCAGGGCGCTGACCTGGGCGCGGACGCATGGCACGGCCACGCGACTCTACTGCACACGTGCTTCACATGTGTGGCATGTTGCTAGGCAATTTCTAAATGGGTGGAGCTTACTGGATCGGTCTATTCTAAATTACACAACTCAAGTTACTAAGCTGTGATTCCATAATGATTTCTCTTGTTAAATTTTTGAACTTCTACAGAGAAAGTTGCCAAGTATCTGGACAGTATTGACCAGGATGACGAGGGCAGGCTAGGGTCAGTACAGGAGAAGCGTGCTAGACGCATATTCTGCTTCACGATTCATCAGATCAACCAGGGCGCTGCACAGGCTGGAAAGGACGGCAAGTTTCAACTCTTTGTCTGCATCGGAATAAGGTAAAATATTAACCTCAAGAAAATTATGTATCTGCCCAGTGATGAATAATTCTCCATTTTGTTTTGGTTTGACAAAGAAAAAAATGTGTTAGAATAAAAGCATGGCTTTGGTAATACCTGGTGCTCAGTGGAAACATAGACCCTTGCATGACGTCCATGTCGGGGGGGGGGGAGGGGAGGGGGGGGGGGGGAGGGAGGGGAAATCTCATTGTCATCATGTAGGTGCTTTGTTGGTCTATTGTCACATCATTTAAACAAGAAAACATGTCCACTATTACATGGCCATTGATGCAAAGGCTCTATAAATGACACATGCACATTAAAGGAGTGTGTTTAGATTTTTCGAGAAAATGTTGTTTTAACCTAACAATCGTATTAAAAAAACTCTCTTGATGAACTGCTAAAGCTTTCCAATTTGGTGTTTGTGTTGAAATGAAAGCCTTTTGTTTCGTTGCATGCTTGTGTGTGTGAACATTTCCAAAATTGTCTTTTCTTACAGGTACAAGTGATTGCTGACGAAAACAACTCTCGTCTTTAAATAAAACTCATCTTAGTGACATTTTAGGCCCTTGGTGGTGGTATCCTTTGTCACAAAAATCTTTAAAAAATTTACAATGGTCCTATGGTTGTTTTTTTTTTTATTGTTTCTGAATATAAACATTTGTATGTATTTTTGAAATTCTCTGTGGAAATGTTCGAGGCAGTCAAATTTTTTAAAATCTTATCTTAAAGCCATTTTAATTATTAGAAAGCCTTCATTTACTGTGTGTTCTCATTGTATTTATTATACAAGTCCTTTTATCAAGCCTCAAGTCATTACACTTATCACAATAATAATTATTTTAATACCATTTTTAAATCATAACTCTGCTTATCTCAACATTTATCTTCAGGTTTAACTTAAGATTTCTCTGTCATTAAAACTGGTATTTGACAGACTGTTTTAAAAGACATTACATGATTGGAAAACTTCTAAGAACAGGAACAATAGCATTACATAACTAAAGAATAATGTTGATAAAACTGCATTGTAGAAATTTCAGCCACACAGATGCAGTAATACCTCAACCATTAAAATCATGCAGGTTTATTTTTGTGTTGAATGAATGGTAAAAACAATTGTCTGCAGACAATGTTTTAAATAGCACCTTCAGTTGGCAATTTCTCCCACAAAGGTACCATTCTACTTGAGAAAAAAATCATGTGGTGTTTGTTACCATTGTTATCAACACTTAAAGGTTTTTCTTGTCAACTTTGGGCTAGGGTACCGTGGCCGAGTGGTGTGGGTTGTTGACTCACAATATTTGAGTGAAAACTCGGTGTTGCGGGTTCGAAACCCGGTCGTGGTACCCGTGTCCTTGAGCAAGACACTCGACCACAATTGCTCCATCCTTTGGAAGGGATGTAAAGCTATTGGTCCAGTGTGTTGTGTAATGCACTTAAAAGATCCCAGAGCACTCTTCCCCCCCATGTAGGTGCCGCCCGCCTACGCCCATGTACCTCGATGTTTAGGCGGGTACAGTTGTAGTCAGAAGTTTACATACAACTGTGTTAAAACTGGTGTGCTTAAACTTGAGTTGTCACCATTTTTGTAACAGTCTTGACTAAAGTCGTGATTTTGTGGAATTCCTCACGTGCTTGCAGTACTTAAAACATAGCTTGCACACCTTGCAATGGCTCGGGTAGTCCTGTTTACCATTTTGTGTGATGATGGTAGTGGTACACATGTATGTAAACTTCTGACTTCAACTGTATATCATGGATGTAAGGTGCTGTGATACCTCGTATAGGAGCGCTATATAAATGCCAAAATAATAATACATTTTGGGTCATTGCAAATGATGTATTGTTGCTTTAATATTCCATTTCTGTTTCCTCTCTTGTGCAGGGATCACATGCTCCACTGGTGGCTCCCCGTTCTCTCTGAAACCCCCGTAGCAGCCTCCATGTATGAAGATTTCTCCTTCCTCAACTGTGCCTCATCCCTGGACTTCCTAGTCAACCTTCTCATGCAGCTAGATGAATTCACTATTTCACTCGAGTCCTCCATCACTAAAGGCGTGGAGCTATAGACTATGTTTTAGCTATGGATATATTTTACATCTCAATTGCCCAATATTAGTGGCTCGCCTACACAAGCCAACATTTGTTAGCCAAAGACCAATATTTGTCTGACGATGTTGGCTGACCGAAAGTTGAATGGTGTGGACACCACTCCAGACAACGTCCAACATCATCCGACAAGTTGGGCCATGTGGCTATCGCCCAACTTTGTTGGAGCTTGTTCGATGGAATGCACCAATAGCAGAGGAAAACACCTGTCATATGAAAGCAACAGCCAATCGCAGTCGAGATATTTTGTATCGTGTTAAGTCATGTGGTTGAGTACATCCATCCAAGTTCCATCTTCATTTTGGTCGACAAATGTTGGCTCGTGTAGACGGGCCTTGACACATGTAACACAAAGTTACACCAGTGCATTCAATTTGCCATCGCGTGATGCCCGTGTCTGCCCCGGTGGCTGACACCACAATCCGAGATTGTGAGCAGGTCTCTGGTGGAAAGGCTTGGTGTAATAACGTCACCTGGTTAAGCTTGCTCATACTTCACGCGAAAGTAAACGCAAACACGAATCTCGCGTAAAACTGACATTAACAATTTTGCGACATGAACCCGAGATGTGAAAATGTTGCCGTGACGTCAAGTTTGCGTTCGCATGAAATATGAAAATATTTTACTATTCGTAAGTTGCAAGTAGTGAAACATGGCAGACAATACGGAATCACAACTGGAGTACAAAAACAATGCACAGATTTCTGACAAAAATAGGCGTGAAAGAGGTGCACATGCATTTTCTTTAAATGGGGTGATGTCTGCAGGCATTAAAGGCACAGGCTCGTCAGCAATGCGCGCGCGCCAAATTCGTGCCACGAAATACGCAGCTCTATGCCTTTGCTATGGAGCTGCGTATTTCGTGGCACGAATTTGGCGAGCGCACATTGCTGACGAGCCTGTACCTTTTAAAGTTTGACAACTAATTTTACATTGTGCTGGCTCCATTTTTCCACATGAGTCGAGCAACAACAGCAGTGATTTTTAAAAATCCCACATGGCAACAACCTTTGACCTGTGTTCCCAGAATTCCAAGCAAAACCCCACGGCATTCGTTTTGCATCTTCTGAAGGCTTGCCTGGTGTAAATCTTGTGTATATCGGTGTTAAGCTTCTCAAACGCCCCTATAGAAATCTCTCCAGCAGTATAGGCTACTAAAGTGACATCAGTTTAACACCATAGTCCATTAGTTGGTGGTTTTAGTGCTAACCCTGGCAATGCACAAAAGATGATGCATTCACTTCAGTAATCTTTACGCACATTTTGTTTTAGGATGACACCAAATATAGTTTGCAACACAAAACGAAAAAGAACAAACTGTGACGTCAAGCATGCCTATTCCTCTCCTCCCAGTAGCAAATTCCACCCCACCCTCAACCATACGAACTTCTTCCCAAATAAAACATCTGGGGGCCAGTTTCATGAAAACACATGCTTACTGTAGCATAGAAGTTGTGCCGACATTACTACTATTTCACGGCCACTGGCGTACTGTGGCGGAGCGGTCTATTGGATCGTATTCAAAACCTGAGTTAGTTCCAAAGGTAGTGGGTTCGAATCCCGGTCCGGTCAATCCATGGTGCGTGTACCCTTGGGCAAGGTACTTTGCCACGCATTGCTTCTCTCCACCCAGGAGCAAAATGGGTACCTGAGAGGGTAGCGAAGGTTGATGTGTTTGATTAGCCGTTGGGCGCCTAAGGCAGCCGGGGCTGTATACTCCCCAGGGAGCTGAGATGGTATATGGAGTGATGTAGTGGAGCCCTATGATCAGGGTGATGATAATGTAGGCGCCTTGATCGGGATTTTCCCGGATAAGTGCGCGGTATAAATCCATATCATTACTATGTGCTTTTAGCAGACGCCGCGCTTAGGAACAGACATTGTTGCATCACTGTCTTAATTAACCACTTCGCAACGGCTAGACATTTTCCAATTTATTCCCCTGGAGCGGGAGACTGCACTTGCAGTTTTGGTTATGCAAAATACATGCATGTCTCTGGGGCTGTAGACTTGATGACTAGTTAGGTGATCGGGCCAACAGCCCGATCACCTATTACTCTCGTACGATTTCTTTATTTTTTTTTTTATTTTTATTTTTTTCTTTTTCTTTTTCCACTCAAACGTTTCCAGAGGTTTTCTTCAAAACGGTTCAAGCTATCAACTTAAAACTTGGTAGGAACATCAACCCCAATGTGAAGATGTGCATACAAGTGTGACGTCATTGTGACGTCATTAGGTATCAAATTACAAACCAAAAATGACCAAAATATGCATGTTTTAAAATGCTTCCGTCTGGAAAACCACGTGACCCATGATCTTCGTATTTGACAGGCTTATATATCAGATCATGGCCTACAATTTTCTTCGTGTGGGCATATTCATCTGACCCTTCCTTCTGGGGTCAATCTGAGGTCAAAGTTCAACGAAAACGAAAATCTCAATTTTTGCACTTATTGAGCAACAATGCCCATCAAACCAAGCTGAATCTTTAAGAAACTAAGTACAGGCATAGGTCCTATAGCAGACTTTCACCAGCGTGTTTAATATTATGATGGCATCAAGCGTGACGTCATCGTGACGTCATCAAGTATCAAATTACACCTCCCAAAAAACCAAAATATGCATATTTTAAAATGCTTCCGTCTCGAAAACCACGTGACCCAGGATCTTCGTATTTGGCAGGTTTATAGATGACATTCTGTGCTACAACTTTCTTTGTGTGGGCATTTTCATCTGACCCTTCCTTCTGGGGTCAATTGGAGGTCAAAGTTCAACGAAAACGGAAATCTCAGTTTTTACACTTACCAGTAACAATGCCCATCAAACCAAGCTGAATCGTTAGTAAATTAGATACAGACATAGGCCCTACGGCAGACTTTCACCAGCATGTATAGTATCATGATGGCATCAAGTGTGACGTAATAATGACGTCATCAGGTGTCAAATTACAAAAATTCAAAGGTTATTATTTTCAAAATTCATATCTCAAGAACCGTAATAGATACTTGAACAATTCTTTCACAACATGATAAGTCTAAATGAACTGAACAAATCATACGATGTCATGACCCCTGTGTGACGCCTACTTCCGGTCCAAACCGGAAGTTGTTCGAAAATGTGCAATTTTTTAGCATTTTGAATGCAAATAGATTCAAAGTGGTAGTGAATTTGACCATATTTCTACGGAACGAAATGTTTCCACACATGTGGACCTTTTGACTATACCATTGGTGACGTCATTACATGGACGGTGGTTACGTAATGTGGTGTCAAATCACGCAAATTTGGAGCTGAGATGTTTTAAAATGCTGTATCTTGAAAACTACAACAGATATTGGTATGATTCCTTCGCCACATTTAAGAACTTGATGTTCAACATATTGTTCAACAATTTGTGCACAAAATTGTGACGTCATGATGTCGTCACAGGTGTCACATTACAAGATTTCAAAGGTTATTATTTCAACAATTCATATCTCAAAACGGTGCAAGCTATCAACCCCCAGCTATGGCGGATATGCAGGGAGGAGATATTAGTTACCGGATTAGTGTATACAGCAGCCGATTTCACGAAACTTTACGCAATTGCGCAAGTCCACTTACGCCATAAGTTATTGCGCAAGTAATGGCGCAAGTGGACTTGCGCAATTGCGTAAAGTTTCGTGAAATCGGCTGCTGAACTTCCATTTTTGCCATTCCACAGGTGATAACAACGTCTGAAATTCATCACAAAATGTTCATTTAACCCGATCACCTGGCGTTTGTAACAACAAACGTCATACCTCTAGTTTTTATTTCAAGTCGTAAATTAATCTTATTTCAAAAGTCCAGTCACAAGTCATTTTCTCCAGAGTCAAGACACAGGTCAAAAACCCAAAACTAACCTGACCCCAGGCCAACAAGATGAGAGACCAGAGGCGTGTTCAACAGCACAATACTGAAATACGTATGGCAGTGTCGGTATGCTGCAACCGAAACGGCTTGTTGAAAGACTGCATCCCAAAACGTACGATCAAACATGGCTACTGTAGGCAACGCGGTTTGCAAAGCACTACGGCTGCACGCTTAACGCAAAGATTCTGACAATTAAATTGCAAATCAAAACTGCTAACTCAACCGGTAGTGGTCTTCCACAGTCGAAGAATAAAACTCTTCGAATTTCTTCTCGACACGCTGAATGTTGAATTCCTATGAAGCAAAATATTGACTTGAAACCCTGAGGCCGTAGTCACAATTTATCTGTCAGCCATCTTGGTATGGAAAGCGTACTACGTTCGAGTTGGAATTGTTGGGATGCAATACGTATTGGGAATACCGTGCGTTCGGTTGCGTTCAACGCTTTCGGTATGCAATACCCGCGTACGTATTGTGCTGTTGAACACGCCTCAGCTCTGCCCTGGTACCGACCCATGGGCTAATTCTGTATAACCGCCCCCAAGACACCCACTCTTAGAACTGCTTATGCAGTTCACCTTTGGGAAGTGGTCAAGCAAATTTTGCCTCTGAAACTAGCAAACATTCAACAGTGCTTACAGTTAGTCTCCATGAAATAGCTGAAGCCTTTGTTAGCATGAAATTGGTCCGTGGTCTTTATACCGGTTGAAACCCATGTGTATTAAGAATGAATCATGCAGATTCATTTGACCTGAAATAGTATACTTTCTCCGATTATTAAAAAAAATAAACTGAATGCTTAATAAGAACAAGTTTCACACAATCTATTGCTTGGTAGATAGACCAGTAACTTCGTTGTGAACATCCTTTTATATGCTAGATCATGCAGTAACCTATTGCCAGATAAATGAAATACGTACTTAATGAATTTTGTCCGTGTAGCCGAGATTGGTAACGTAGAAATGCAGAAATAGGTCTTCCTGAATGCTTTTGAATGGTAAAGACTATTGTACATCTCAGATTTTTTGATAGAATTTTGTGTAAAAGGTGTTCAATTGTTATAATATCTGATAAATGTGACTTGCTCCACAAAAATTAGTCTGACGTCACACAGGGTTGGTCAAGTTTTCACGACCACAACCTTGTTTCACTAAATTGACCACTGATGATCTTTGAGTGAAGAAGCTCAAAACTGACCATTGGTTGTAATTATTGTCGTGAAAATTTGGCACATACTCTGCGACATCGGACTTATTTTTGCAGAGGAGTCATAAATACATAACCATAAGGCGCGTTTCAACTGAGACCCATTTACCGGATAATACCGGATAAGACGGAATATTTGCTCAGTAGAAAGGGGTCTTATCCACTATTTTATGTTAAATACCCGAGAGAATTTTCCCTGGCAATTTTTTTTTTCGAGTAAGGAAAATGAACGGGGAATTAATTCAGAAAGTGAAACGTGCACCGTTCTCCTTAAGTGAACACACAGAGGAGAAAACGTAAACATGTGACTGCATAATGACTGATCCAATACCTGCGCATGACCCCTACATGACCTTTATTAACAAATTCACGAAGCGTGATGAAAGGCCATGGCTTGGCTATGTTCTGGATAGCGTGGCTCAGTAGAAACTTCGCATTACCCGCTATTTACCAGTAAATGGGTGTACCGGTTAAATTCTGGATGTTCAATAGAAACACGCCTATAGAGCTTCTGCACCGGCGGCCATGACAGGGGGCAGGTTTTCTTATTTAAATTATGTAACAATAGAACCACAAAGGACCTACTCATGCATGACACTTGGTAACAATGTAGCTGCCCCCCTGTCATGGCTGCCGTGCAAAGGCTCTATAGGAACCATTTATTCTTGCCCAATAATAAGGATTTTTCTCAGGTGTCATGTTGTGAATTCATGCTTGGTGTTCTTCCAGTGGTAACCAAGTTGAAATGACTAGAATTTAAATTTATCTTGAGGGGGTTTAAATACTGAAAATATTGATCATTTTGAGAAATGATCAGAAGAATATATAAACAGGATTTTCAGACAAGTGCATGTAAAATTCCCAATTAGGTTACCGTACGTAAGTCCATGCACAATACTCGACGAACAAATTGAAATTTTTGTTTGAGAAGATGTGAATTTAATCATGTTTTCCAATCTATGTAATTTATTCCAGTGGTTACCTCAATTTCCCTTTGGTGTAAAATTTAAAAACAAAATGTAAAAAGTCATCACTTTTTATCGTTTGTGCAATGTGAAGGAGCAATACATAATTTTTTGTAGAAGGGAAAGTAACGCCGAAATGTATTTTTCCGTAACTTCTGAAAGAAATTTAAATTCTATCTTGTACCACACTGGAGTGAAAAAAATAGAATGTATTTTGATAGACGTCATGACTCGTGTATATACACCAATAATTTCAGCAATGTTCTTTGCTGAAAATGTATTTTTTAGAGACCAGAGTTGGGAATTAATTTTGTAAAATTGCTTTTTTAGAGACGATTTTGATAGCATTTCCTCCAATGCATACAGCATATGTCCTATGTTTGCATGCAACAGGGCAAGCTCCTACATATTATTATGCTACAATTGTTTCCGGACCTAAACAACTCAAATTAAACAGTATTGAACAAGTTTTAAATTTTTTTATGCCAAATTCTAAGAGTCCAAATTAATTTAAAGTATCACCTTGTACATTAAGAAATGATCTTGCCAACTTTTGAGAGAGAGCGCCTGTAATTTTTAAAACCTTTTTTTGTTGTGTATTGCACAGGCCAGTAAAACCACTAAATTTATGTATGAAACAAAATTTGCTCTGCACAAGAAAACGTAAAATATTTTTATTTGACCAACATTCTTGCTGCTAGGCAAGGTACTATATTAACCTTAAAATAAGTGAAGTGATTCCACGTAGATTACCATTTTTTTGGAGTCACTGTGCATAGCTATGTTATCTTTTTGTTAAATGTTTGCTAAATTATGTATCTTTTATTAATTTATGCATGTGTGTATTCGTTTTAGTGGCAAAATTCTTTGCAAGCACGACTGAAAAAACTAACCAAAATAAATCATGAAAAGGCACTTCTCATTTCTATCAGTTTATTATACACAAACAGGGTTGTATAACGAGTCTCCCTCTGCTTGAGTCCCAGGTCAAGTCTAATGGCCGTCGAGTTGGTTCAAGTTAATTCGTGTAGGGTATTTTTGTTCTGGCCAAGAATGCTGTGTTAAAACAAACCTTAGTCTTAGGTTTCTGTTGTACTGAAATATAATTCGGTCCTCAAAATGACGACAAAATTGCATAAAAGTTCAATTTCATTTTTGGCAGACTCGAGTTAAAAAAAATTCAAGTCCAAGTCTTGAGTCTCGAGTCGTAGTCATTACAACACTGTACAAGGTATACACTCATTCAAGTGAACCAAAGAATGAACAATTTACTGGTAAGTTTAAGTACTGTGCGCATTCAGTCCCAATTTGCTCTTGAAAACATTAAATTTAGAGTAAATGTAGGCCATAATGCACACTATTTTATACAGTCGACTCTTCATGTTATAAACCAATATTTGGGAAATAGAAATCAATGTTATTACGAGTGGACTGTAATCCTGAAAAACAAATACAAGGTAAGTTGAGTCGCGCTACTTTTAGGGAAGGAAGTTTATATCGAGCAACAAAAGAAACGCAGAAAATGTCTTTACTTTTTGACTGGAAAAAGCAGTCAATCTGAGGGTGGGTATTTTCAGCAGTCATGCCAACTTGATTGCAAAAGAAATTTTAAAATTGTTATTAAACTGAAAACCTGCATTTCTTCTGTTGCTTGGTATAGAACGAATTTCCATGTGTAATTCCGTGTGAGTCAATGAATCTACTGTATTTTTTAACCAATTTTATGGGTTAAAAAAATTGCTTAATCCTAAGTAATACACTGTTCTAATTAATATACATGTAGCTTGCTTATTGGACTTTTAACAATGTCAAAGCATCCAACCTCTTTTTTTGAACATCATGGGGTGTGTTGACAGAAACCAACTACTTAGCTGACCAAAATGAACGTTGCAGAGTAGCATTACGTAATATCCACATTGCAGTGGTTTCATCCACACACACAGAATTACAGTCCTTTGATCCATGTTTCCCTTATTTTCTCTATGCAGGTCAACTATGAACAAGACGGATCCTATGCTGTGATGTTGATGTGGTAACATGAAAATGGAGTGCCCAGTTATGACCAAATTATGTCTGTGGAAATTGATCAAGCCGTCTAGCTAAGCACCTACAATAGATGGTTATCACGGTACGGCCATCTTCATCTCGTTTCTTGTATGTGTCAGGCACGATCCGTACACTGCGCAATAGCGCGTGTAATATACTATTGTTATAAGTGAAAGAATCATTGTCCACAGTGCCAATTTGGTTACACTGGTTTTAATAGGTGAAAAGGGAAGATGGCCACACTGTGATAAAGGTCTATTGACTTTCGGCCATTTGTATTTCTATGGTAGTTTAAGGCTTTTCTCAGTAAAGAATCCACCTTGACGAGGCTGTGTGCCATGTGCATTACATTTTTGGTTTCTATGTAAATTCTGAAATGAATATGCATGACCCTTGTTGAAATTCAATGGGGTGCAGCCGTACAATCAGTCAACACTTTTATTTGTTCGCTGATTTCACATTGGGTCACCAAACCATAACTTTAATTACTGATTCACGTACAAATAAACTATCATGACATCTAGTTTGTGATAGATTGTAACAGAAAAATGCACCACATTTGGATTATGTGCTAAATAAATGGACAAGCTTGTTGCCATGCAAGTATCCTAAACACAACCTTGGCACAAGTTGATGTACCACTTTGCCAACAAATTGCACTAGACTGGATTCAGATAGAGTAGGCGTGATTTTAAGGGATTCCACTGACTGTATTATCAGGATGGAATACAATGAAATTCAAACCAAATATCTTCCTTGTTTATATAAGCAGATTGTCTTTTTACATTACAGGAACCTTGTATTATCAAGAATGAAAACAACGAAGAGCAATGGATTGGGACTTAAAATGTCCTTTCTATTGACCCGTCAAATGTACACATTTGTACTGGAACTCTATGCATTAAACAAGATAGTTTTTTTACAGATTCGTGGAATAAGAGTGTAACATATCCAAGGAAGCATGTTGGTAAACTAGCCTGAAGAAATTTTAGCAACTTAGATGCATCAATGCTTTAGAAAACCACCTTCAGTTGTCAATTTCCAGCATGAAATACCATTTTGGACGGAAATATATTCATGTGGTGTTTGTTACCATTGCTATCAACACTTTAAGTAAGGTTTTTCTTGTCAACTCTTGAAAAACGAAATTGGGTCATTGCAAATGATACAATGGGCCTATAAGCAGAATGTTGTATTAACAGTGCGTTTATTCTCCAGGTTCAACTGTATTTTCAAATACGGGAGCAGAAAGTTTGCATCACCTCAAGGATATAACCCAGCTAACATCTAATCTTTATTTCTAGGCCGTGGATAACTTGTGGGCTTAAATCCAGGCCGTATCCTAAATTGTCTCTCTCGACTCGGGAGCAAATGAATACCTGTGATGATGGTGAAGCTGCGTGTCTAACAGGAAACCAGGGGTGGATTGCAATAAAGACAGTTAGGACGTCCTAACCCCTAGGACGTCTTAACTCTGACATCACTGAGACATAGATGATTTTGTCTTGCAATAAAACTTCATGTATCCTAACTTGTGTCCTCCGACACATAACATTTAAGACACCTAATATGTGTTGTAAGTTATGTCTTTAGAAATTTCCTCCTCAATTCCGAGAAAAAGAGCCTTGTGACTAGGATCAAACGATAGTTTTTGATTGTCTGTCTTACTCAGTTTTTTTACTGAAAGGTGATTACGGTTCAAGCCCGGCCTATGTTAATTACAAAAGTTTTCTTCACGCCACTACGACAGCAACGACCGGCAAATAAAATGCGCATTCGCGACAGTATGCAAACACACCGGCTGCATTTGAAACGCCGTTCACAACAGTAAAGACATGCAAATATTTATGTCTTAGCTAAGATGTCATAAACTCAGTTAGGACATATGATGTGTCTCGGACCAAAGACGGTTATATTGCAATCCACCCCAGGGCTGCGTACTCCCACTGGGAGTTGAGAGAATGTTTATCAAAATTATATAATTGATCTCAGTGACAAGGGGTAATAATGTGAAGTACGATGATATATGTCTGTATGTCTCCTTTATCAGCTTTCATCAAACCACTTTGATTTCTTCAGAGAGGGGCCACCTTCATCTTTCCTGAAGAGTTTTCGTTTGTAGCTTGCGACTAGATTATCAAACTTAAAATCCTCTGCAGTTTTCGTCTTTTGTCTTCGTGACTGCTGTGTTGAAACCTGCAGTTAAACAAATAAGTGTGAAAATCTAAATACCAGTAAACCCAATATTTAACAGTAAAAACAGCCGATAATAGAGAACATCATTTCAAGTGCCGCATGCACCAAATACCTAACTGCTACTTCTCCTGCAGTAAAAAGAGCCAAGATAACAGTTGAAGCTACATGTATTAATAATCACATCGCTAAAAATGTCAGTGCTCGCAGCATAGGAAACTATTAAACATTGTGATCTGTGAACACATTCCGTTTCTGCTGCTAGTTCGTACAATGTAAAATGTATTTACTTGCGAGTGCTTCCATTGTACTAACCTCTGCCTGTTTCTTCCATTGTTTAGGCACAGCAGTCTGCTTCTGTCCACCATCCCCAAGTAACCGCTTTTTCCTTTCCTTCCGTTGACTACTCTTGACTTCCAATGCCTTGCCCCGATCCCTCCATCGCTGTTTAGCACCGACGTGGACCGTCAATTTCCCCTTGGACTGTAGCCTGTGTTCTAGTTTGGAGGCAGGCACGGGAGGGACCACACCCTTCTGCGTTTTACGCTTTGGTATCGGTTTCTTTGCTATGTTACTTTCCGTATTCTTGCTTTCTTGCGATTTCTTTAAGTTCTGAATCTGTCGTGCCTGCGTTTTTATAAATCAGGGGTGTGGAGACGAGTGTTTTAAGTTAAGTTGGAATTGTTAACGCTGGCGTTTTGCAATTCCAACATTTTGACTACACTACCATTTTGCATAGTAACCAGTTTAGAAAAAAAAGTCTTGCATGAGTTTGGATAATACAAAAGAATCTCAAGTCATTGGCAACATTGATAAAAAGACGGGCCAGTTAATGAAATTGAATCGGCTGGTCCACTCTCGTTGCAGGCTGCTGTGCATGTACATGTATGTAGGCCTATAAGTCATGGTGCATTGTGACTAGACTTAAAAATCATACTATAAAATCAATCAATGGAGGGCACTCTTTTCAAGCTTGGGAGAAAAAATGCGGCATGCTCAACAACAACAAAGTAGAAATTTGGAGATTTCAAACCCGTGATAAAGAAATCTTTAAGAGAATTAGGTTGGTGTAAACGTTCTTTTGTTGCCTTTCAGATCTGTGGCTCAATCTCTGCTTGAAACAGTGCATTTTTGCAATATTAAAAAACTGAAATTTTTTTCCATCTTCAGTAAGTACTACCATGTCACTGTTCATTTAGATAAATTAAAAATGACCACATTGTACAAGTTTTTTTTCACCTTGGTTAAGGATCTTTCCTTTCTCCGTTGCTGAGTCTCCAGTGCCAGTCGATTTTCCAGAGAAAACCCTACAATTGGTCTCTGCACAAAATGTTGTAAATAAATTCCATGAACTGTCAATTTATTTAAAGAAGCACGGTAAACTAATCTCAAAACAATAATAATAATAATGGTGGATTCTTATATAGCGCACATGTCCACCCTGCGGGGTGCTCCTGGCGCTATTACCGCTGCCATCAGGGAATTACACTAGAACCATTTCGCTTCAACAATTCAGCTGTTTTGTAATGCACATGATGACATATTGCAAACAATTAGTTTGCCCACTCATTTTTCAGGCCATCTTCAGTTAATTTTTCAAAACATTTAACAAAAGATACATTACCTTCATATGGTGTTTGTTAGCATTGCTCTAATTAGTTTGGGTAAGCTATTAATACATTTAGCATTTTAATTAAGAATATTACCTTAGATCCTTCGATGTACTCGGTATTATTGTTCATATTCCTGAGAGCAGCTAAGGCATGTTCATGCTTAGTGAACTCGGCAAAGGCGTATCCCAGTGACCTGCCCTGCCCTTCTGCATTCAGTGTCTTCATGTCACGCATTACACGAGACTGGTAAAAAAAAGACAGGACATTAAATTAAATTGAAAACTGCTTTCCGTGACATCCGGGAAACTGTTTTATCGGCCATGGTTAAGCCAATTGACGCACACAGACAAAAGGTAAAGCACTTGTTTTTGTTTTTAAAAAATGCTGCGTGTGCGCACTTTGATATGTTCAAATATTGAGTATGTGCTCAACTTGATTTACAATGAAACCTGAAAAAAACCGAGAATTTCTTATTCAGCTTAACGACCATAGTGCAACAGAGGTAAGTGCAACCAATATGCTTTTCTCACTCATGCTATGTGGGTCAAGATCGTCAAATGCTACACAAAATAGTGGAAAACATGACCTCTTTGCCTCATAGCTCAGCTGGTGGAGCGTCTGCCTGGAATACCAGTGGTCCAAGGTTCTGCTCCCAATAAGGAATATATATCTCTCTAACCACATATTTAGTATTCCAACATGGGTTACTGTAAAGCGGGCCTCCCACTGTGCGATTTTTGCCACAAATTAGGTACGATTGTGTGTAGAGTCAAAAGACAGTCTCTGGTAATCGTGGCAAAAATCGAACAGTGGGAGGCCCGCTTCAGACTGTCACCAGCGTAATTCGTAAATGCTAAAAATTACATGTCGTTTCCCCCAAATTAATCCAAAATTTTAAATGTATTTTTCTAAACAAATGCATGTACCAAAACATATACATGTGTACATTTAGACCCTGACGAAGGCCTAATAAGGCCGAAAATTTTGTCCACCCCCGTAATTTGAGCACTAGTTTTATTTTTTTTGCACTTTGCACTATAGTTTACCAGTGCTATGCAGCTCCCATTGCTTATATCTCGATACATTTAGACCCCTTGGTTTCACAGTTACAGCCGAGTCTTATAATTGCCATAATTCGCTTTTTCCACACGGGAATGAAAATATTAATAGTTAGCCACAGAGTGCCTGGCATGCAAGCTGCATATTCCCCAGCGAGCACAAATTAAACATGGTAGGTTTACATGTATATATAATCCATATTAATTAAATCCGACGTTTTCTTTTTCCATACCCTCACCTCAACAACCTTCGCTTTCTTATCCCCAACGGCCTTCAGCAGAGCTTCCCTAAGCATCTTGTTATCAACAGCCCTCGGCAGGTTGTGAATTGCGAGTCGAGTTGGCGACACAAAGATGTTGATATTGTTGAGTTTTTGCCGTTTTATCATTTCCAGTTTAGTCCTTTTGGCAACGTCGGCATCCGTCATGCCCTGGGCGGCCTTGGTACCTGGCCTAATGACTGTTAGAGAAATATTGTCTTTAATTTTAATAGGAAATTTATGCACATTTTTGCAAACTTTTACACCATTTAATTGAAGTATTGTAAATTTCATCTGCACCAATTGTCTGGGCTTGTGACCTTGTTGGGTCTGCTAGAAATATGTTATGTAATGTTTTTACGAATACATGTACTTCGTAAAATTTCAGATGACGGTAGATGTGCATTTTTTGTTTTGTTTCCCCGTTTAACTGACTCAAAATCAGTTAACAGTATCTGTTTAATAGGTCTAGATACTTAGTTTTATCCCCCTGTGAGATTGAAGATGAGCATGATTAAAACCAACCCGAGTAAAAATCGGCTCCGTACTTCGTCTAACTTTTGAGAAAACAGTAAAAAAAAAGCTTTAGTCACTTCGCTCGAACCATGGCCTGTGCGCGAAATGAATTTTCGTCTCAGATTTGTGCGAGCCACCAAGTCGAGCATGATGTACTTGAAGGAAGCTGTCCTTTCACAAATTACAATATAGGTTCCTTGCTAATGCATGGCACACACATACAGTATTTATTTGTAGCCTACCAGGAGAGCTGCACTTTCACACACAGTAAGTCCTTACATTCACAGTTCTGTTTAACAACCGGGATTTTGTTTCACTCTTAAAGGCAGTATATATGATTGGTATCTCGAAAATCAGAAATGTTCACAGATTTACGCCTAACTTACACAATATAAACATGATGACCTTTGAAAACTTCCCCTGAAATGGTTTTGTCTGAAGTGCTATAGTCTTTGAGAAATGAGTAAAACGATTATTTTTCGTCTCATGAGACAAAAATTCAATAAGCCCCAAAACCACTTCGCGCACAGGCCGTGGTTCAGGGGCGAAATTACTGCAAAACCTTTTTTGACTATTTTCTTAAAAGTTAGACTTAAGTACGGAGCTGGTTTTTGCTCAGGTTGGTTTTAATCATGCATATCTTCAATCACACAGGGGGATAAAACTATTTGTAACAGTTTACCAATCATATCTTTAAGTCGGAGGTCACAAAATGAAAATCTACAAACGTATTAACAAGAAGTTTACTTCATTGTGCTCCGTTTCAGAAATCGTTTTATCAGCTTGTTAACACAATCTTTTGTACAAGTTTATAGGGATACTGTGTCACATTCCGACATGCATCACACTTTGATTATGTCTAGTTCTAAGCATGATCATAAAAATGCAGACAAAGCTTCCTTTTGAACAGTTACAAATCATTCATTTGGGTGTCTATGCGGTTAAAGGCAGAGGCTCATAAGCAATGCGCGCCAAATTCGTGCCACGAAATACGCAGCTCCGTGCCTTTGCTATGGAGCTGTGTACTTCGTGGTACGAATTTGGCGTGCGCATATTGCTGACGAGCATGTGCCTTTAATATATGCCCAGAAACATGTCACAAATAATTTGACATACTGGTACCTAACACAAAAACTCAAATTCTGTAAATGGAGATGTTGAATACTGTATGCTGACACACAATTTTAAAACACTGATGCTTTCACTTGAAGCAGTTATGGCATCTAAATGATTACAGACCTCCGGCCTTAACTTACAGCCTTCTTGAAGTAAGTACATATTCCTCTTGTCTTTCTTCACAGCTTTCAGTTCCTCCTTCTTAATTTCTCTTAACTTAGACGCTTCATCTCTCGGTAGAGCCAGTGAAACCAGCAAGTTTCTACCTCCGAGAATTAAACCTTCATCACCCTGCGGAATAGAACATTAAATTATTTATACTGTTGTACTCATAAACATTCATTACTTGTATATTAACACACAAACATTAGATGTATTATTATTTTTAAGCATGGGTGTTGCTGGACTTGCATAGCAACTTTGAAACGCATAGTTAATACAGTACCTACTGAAATTGTGTAAATCTGTGGCATACCTCATTAGTGTTATTGGCTCTCTCAAGACACTTCTCGGCACCTTCCTTTTTGGTGAACTGAACAAATGCTGTACCTGTAGAAAGAGATGCGATTCACACATGCCATTTTAACTCGAACTATATATAGCATTTTAGTAAAGTAGAGTAGAGACTCCTTTCCAACATATTTAATGTAGCCGGGGTCATTCGGTGCATGCAGTTCATGCTGTGTGTTGTTGCTAAACCAAGCATCTTACAAAAATGCACAACTTGTTTGAAATGACGATTACGTTAAACAGCAAATCATTATTTTTACATGTGACCCTTGTCTTAGCCAGATTCTGTACATTTCAAAATGTAGTAGCAAAACATTTCTGGACACAAATTAGGGACAATTTACTTCAAGAAATTTCTCGCTAAAGCCAATACAATTAGATTACTATTTTCTCGTCAGCGCCCGCATGTGATTTTGACCCCGCACCAACAAATTTCATTATTTTGCAAAATAAGGGGGGAAATCAGATGCAAACTACTCGAAAGCAAAAAGTTTCCATTTCAGTTGTGCGATCTGTTTTGCAGCTTTTGTGTTTATATTCAAATATATATTGCACTTTCATAAGCAGACATCTCCTTTGTCATTTCCCATTATTTGGCCATCTCAACTTGTTCCTTCATAACACAAGCTACACGGTATAACTCAATGGAATTGATACTAGCACCAAACCTTTTCTGGGCGAGTTTAAAGCCTTAATAATCGGTTTCTAAATGGCAGTTTGTGTATGTGTAAAGGTTGTATTTTTCCTTGATTAAAGAATGAATAATGAAAAAAATCCCTCACGAAAATTTGATAAATGGTTGACTAGTAATCTAATTTCATTGGCCTAATTGTTATTGATGTCAGTTAATATTTTATCCTAAGACGTTAGTTTATATACCAATGCCACCTAACCAAAATCCTCATATCTCAAGGATTTTCATCAAGATTCAACTAATTTAGTTTACCTTTTGAATGTTCTGTTGCTTTGTCTACCACAAGCTTGCAGTAAGTGATTTCGCCAAATTGCGCAAAAAGCTCTCGAATTTCATCTTCCGTTGTCTCAAATAGAATATTCCTTTCAGAAATTAAAAAAAAAAGTAAGTCATCATGAGTTCATGGCTGGGGAAAAATTTCTTTTTACCGAGGTTAAACTACTGTATAGATGTGAAATTGTGTCCGCTAAAAGCCCTACTACATCAATTTTGACAAGAAAAATCTGACTTAATGTGTTAACAGCAATGGTAACAAACACCACGTGATTTTTTCTTTTCCTATGTAAAACGGTACCTCTGTGGGAGAAATTGCCAACTGAAGGTGCTTTTTCAAAAAAATCATATGCAAATGATATTTTTTTTAAATTGTTCATTCAACACAAAAACCATGCATGGATTTTTTAGGTTTTCTGAAGTATTACTGCATTTATGTGGTTACAATTTCTACAAGGCAGTTAATATACATTATTCTTTAGTTATGTACATGTAATGCTGCTGTTACTGTTTTTAAAAGTTTCCAATCATGTAATCTGGCTCTAACGTCAAAAAGGCTAAGAATTTTGTGGCTAAAATGAGGCAACATATCTGTCATTTTCACCTCGTCAAATTTTTGTATTTTATAGCAAACTCTCATGTATACTTTAGCAAAAAGAAGATACAGAATTTACATAGCTTCCTTTTAATTTTATTTATTTATTTATTTTTATTTATTTATTTACCACATCCAACAGCGGAGGGACCGCCAATTACAGGAATGGGAGCAAGTGTGGTTGAGTGCCTTGCTCAAGGGCACAGGTGCCACAACCCGTCGCGGCCCGGAATCGAACCTACATTCTAGTACATGTACTAGCACAGGAACTTAAGTTCGACGCACTGGACCGCTCGGCCATAACACCCCAAGGATGTACATGTATTGAGGGATATTTACCTGATAAATAATGTTCGTCCCTCCCCAACATCATTTGAAATCTTCCTTGGCTTAGCCACCTTGTGTTCCGATTTAGTGCTCTCCCGAGTTCTTTTCTTTAAGCCATCGTCATTGGATGCCACACCCTCATCCTCACTGCTGTTTGAATCTGAATCATCTTCTCCATCTTCTAAATCATTGTCGTCATTATCATCGTCAAAATCATTATCGTCAATGTCATCTTTTGACGTGTCAATCTCTGAAGATGATTCCACTCCGGATTCTTCATTGCTTTCACTCTCTTCATCACTGCTTTGTTCTTCATCTATATTCACAAAATAATCAAACGGAGATTTTTCCGAGATGATCTTGACAAATTATATGTATGTTTTCCATGAAATGTAACGAGCAAAACACCAGGAAGCGTGTAGATTACTTTGTTTAAGTCAAAAGATTTTTGTCTATGTACATATTTCGGTAAATTTTCATACATAGGTATATTTCAGCTAAACTTTGTTTAGAAAGGCAATATTTACCACGAAGAGGCTGTTCTTCGGGCTTAGCTGATTTTGCTGCAGCCAAGTACATATCTCTGGATAAGGCCCAGTCCACAGCAACTGGTCTCCCTGTAAAGGTAAACATTTTTCATTTAAACATCGTCTGAACCAAAGATAATAGTGCTGTAGGCACAACAGAGACCACTCGTGCCAAATAATTTCAATAAAGTAAAGTATGCCATTTTAGCAACCAAACTAAATTCATCTGAAGGAAATTATTGTTGGAAGACCTAAAAACTTAACTGCAAAAAAAAAAATCATATTTTGGGAACTTTCCCGACACCTAAAACGTACCCATAATCTTTTTAGCATTCATTTCCTTCATTGCCTTTGTCGCGTCATCAACACTGTTGAACTGGACGAAACCGAAGCCCCGCACTTTACTCGCATCCTTAGGGTCCCGTGGTATGTGCACCTCTTCGATTTTGCCAAATCGGGTGAAGCTCTTTTGCAACTTTTCTTCGGAACACTGTAAAAAAAAAAATACATTAATATATTTTGACCAGTGCCCCTCAAACAAAGGAAATTGCACTTTGTTCCAGGGACTCAAGTCAAACCATAGTTACATCCTTTGTTCAAGGGACTTTGACTTACACTGAAAGCAAGGTTTCTAACAATCAACCTGCCCCTTTTATCCTTAGAACCAGTAGTTTCCTCTTCAGCTTTGCTCTTTTCTTTAGATCTAGCCGTGCTGCTGCCCTTGGGTGGTAACTCTGAAGTTTGACTCCCTGTCTTTGAGCTGGCTTCACCACCCTCTGTACTCCGTTTTCTTTCCGTTGTTGGCGGCTCGTTGTCCTCGACTTCGGTTTCATTTTGCCCTTTCCTTGATTTCTTTGGGTCTTTCCTTCTGGAGTATGTTGTGAACAGCTTTC
The DNA here is from genome assembly GCA_037783545.1 of Henricia sp. BOLD:AAB3569. Taxonomy (NCBI): domain Eukaryota; kingdom Metazoa; phylum Echinodermata; class Asteroidea; order Spinulosida; family Echinasteridae; genus Henricia; species Henricia sp. BOLD:AAB3569. The sequence goes on along the minus strand of JBBELK010000030.1, from coordinate 573,870 downwards.
TTTTGTCGAGGTAAAGAGTTGTGTTCATGGCCTTTTCTGCATCTTCCCTGGAAAGTTTAAAAGTCAACAATTCCAACCAAATCTTCTCATAAATAGACAATATCGAATAGCTACCATCTTGTAGGGCAGTTTCTTTGTTCCTTGAGGACATGCATGGTTGCACATTTTGCGCCTACATGTACGTTGTTGACCAATTTAAACAACTAAAGTTGCCCTACAAGAGGTAGCTATACGCTCGCAGAGTGCGACGTCAATTTCCGCACAGATGCGTTTACTTCTGCGATAACGGTTCACGCTACTTGCATGGCAACGCGTTTCTCCATTCGTTTTGCACAAAAGAAACAAGGGACACACTTTCTGTTACAAACATCACAAAATAAGGCAGCAGAATAGCATATCGCTATGAGCGTATGTATGAGCAAACCATTGTAAGTCATTATATTCCTTTATTTTTTAAATATTTTCTTCTAAAAGAATAGTACAAAATTATTTTGACAGATCTGTAATTTGTAAAAGCACAAACCTTTGGGCAAAAGTCACATAGCCAAATCCTCTGCATTTTTCTTTCACACCTGCGAAATGAAAATACCATGTAAATTAACATACATTGTATGATTGTATTTGCATACAACAAAATAAACCTTATCAATGTTCTCAATGCATCATGGGATTGGATGACAAACATTGCCATTAGGGCTGGTTTTCTTTGTATTTGTGCCAAATATCACGCAAATCCACCTGTGCAGTGGTGGGATTTTCCGCCCCAAAATATCACCAAAATCGGCAGCTGGCAGGAGTCGTCAACTACCTAGTCTTGATTCAAGATACCTATACGGACATGACGATACCAGTTGGCATAACAAAGCCTGCACTAGTACATGTATAGCGAAACTTGAATTTAAGACTAACCAAGAAAAATTAACGCGCTTTGTGCCAAGAAGGGCGCTTTGCATCACATCACAATTTTTAAAGTTGCTGTCTAACGTTATTCATTTTTATTGACGATTCCGCACGTATTAATTTGACACATTTTAACAAGCATACAACAGGAACTGCTTGATGAATTTTTGCAACAAATGTATTTTTGATATCTGTTGCAACTTGTCTGTTGTGTGAAAATGGTTTTAACTAAAAATATAAATTTTGAATTTTTATTCCAAGTCGCTACCGTGAGTCGTGCGAAGACATTGGAAGACGACGCGGCGGGCGCTGCTACAACTTTGTCGTTGCGATCGTTGTCATTCCCTTTGAATTACCTTTTTCTGTGACCACAAAACTCTTCTTTACCGGTCCAATATCACTGAACACTTCATCAAGATTCTCCTTCGTCGCTGAATACGGCAAATTTCTCACAAAAAGTGTGGCGCATGGCACACTTTGCGGTTCAGAGGGCGCAGCCATGTTGGTACTAGTCTGGACACAACATACAACACAAGTACGTACTAAATGTAATGACGTCTGGGATCCGCGTAGAGATAAACAATCAACATGAATATGCATTAGTTTAGGTTACAATATTATGAATATGCATCATATTCTGCAAGTGTGTCGAAACTTTCAAAGATGCATGGAAGAGATCGTCGTGGGGTCAAAATACTTGCATAATTTATAAACTCTGTTAATAAACACACACAAAAATAGATTTAATAGATTTAATACTGCCCCGGGAAGTAAAATTTGGATTTTCTCGTGGTATTATCCCAGGATTTATATTTTCAAAAACTTTACGCCCCACCTCGCAGGTTGTACTAACAAGTGTACTAACCAATCACCGTGACGGTTATGATGTTTATCCACTGATTGTGTGCATTGATTGGCTGGAATGTCACTATATGGGCGGGGCTTATTACGACATGCGTAGATCAGTAAGTCCCGCCCAAAAAAAGGAGTATGGGTTTTTGGTGAACTTTCTTGAGGGTAGTTTGCTAATTATCTTGTTCCGTACTTTGTTACGTTGGTTTTCCTTAAAAATCGTCTGTAAATGAACCAGTCAGACTTCAGCGTATGCACAGTTAGTGAATATGTTGTCAGCAGCCACAACGGTTGACCAATGTCACCAAATAACTATAGGGTGTAAACGGAAAGACTTGAGTAGTGTGAAAATGAAGACCTCACTTTCCTTAGGTATATACACTCGACCAAAAGGTTCTGTCACCAGTAAGACATTTATAGATATTTATTATTAAATTGGATTTAATGTAGGAAAATAATATATCAAATGTTAGCTGAACATATCCCTCAAAGGAATAGAGCTCAAGAGAGATCATGATGGCAAGCTTCACTGAACAGGAATGCAACAAAGGAGTGTGGGGTCAGAATGAAAAACACCAAAGAACAATGCAACTTGTGATCTGGGCAATTTGTGTGTAAAACAATTAGGAAATTTTTAAGTGAGTTTGGATTTATCAATGTCTTGTCAAAAACATCCAAATCAAAATGGTTAAATTGTCCAATCTGAATCGTGCCATTGCATTAGGTATGGTGGAAGCAAAATACTGAACTGTAACTCCCCTTGCTTGAATGCACTGAATAAAGTTGACATCGTTGTTTTTTGGTGTTTTTCATTCTGACCCCACACTCCTTTGTTGCATTCCTATTCCGTGAAGCTTGCCATCATGGACTCCGTTGAGCTCTATTCCTTTGAGTGATATGTTCAGCTAAAATTTGATATATTATTTTCCTAAATTAAATCCACTTTCATAATAAATATCTACAAATGTCTTACTGGTGCCAGAACCTTTTTGGTCGAGTGTATAATATTCTTGGGTTTCACTTGGCTTGACAACCGATTGCTATCCGCCATTACTGTGTCCATACTATGGCACGCCAAAGCGAAAAATAATTCAACACTGATAATTTAATGTTGACGCATATTTTCGCAAATATTGCGCAAGAAAAAAAAGGTTGGCATGACTTTTAAATGTTGATATACTGTTTAAAAATGGCATACCGTGCTTTTGTTGGCAAGTTTTTTTAAATGTTGAGACTTGTTTTTCAGGGTTGATGGCAAAATTATCAGTGTTGAATTATTTACGCTTTGGCATGCCATACGCGTGACGTCAACAACTACATGTATCCACCATTACTGTGTCCATACTATGGCACGCCAAAGCGAAAAATAATTCAACGCTGATAATTTAATGTTGACGCATATTTTCGCAAATATTGCGCAAGAAAAAAAAGGTTGGCATGACTTTTAAATGTTGATAGACTGTTTAAAAATGGCATACCGTGCTTTTGTTGGCAAGTTTTTTAAAATGTTGAGACTTGTTTTTCAGGGTTGATGGCAAAATTATCAGTGTTGAATTATTTACGCTTTGGCGTGCCATACGCGTGACGTCAACAACTATCATGTATCCACCATTACTGTGTCCATACTATGGCACGCCAAAGCAGAAATAATTCAACACTGAAACTTCTGCCATCAACCCTGAAAAACAAGTCTCAACATTTTTAAAAACTTGCCAACAAAAGCACGGTATGCCAGCTTTAAACAGTCTATCAACATTTAAAAGTCATGCCAACTTTCTTTTTCTTGCGCAACATTTGCGAAAATATGCGTCACTGACATTTAATTATCAGTGTTTAATTATGTTCGCTTTGGCGTGCCGTAGTATGGACACAGTAATGGCGGATAGCAACCGGTTGTCAAGAAAGTGAAACCCAAGAATAGATTCAGGGAGAGAAACCACTTGCATGGGGGTGCTTAATTCTTCAGAATAACGCTAGCAGCAGAGCAAAGTAGCACACGAATGTTATATTTTTCAAAAAGTATCCCTCCCAAACATTTCGACCCTCGGACTCGAGAGGGCGTAAATCAGGTCGCGTCAGAACGTCTGTGGTTTTGTCAAGGCGCGCGTGCTGGAGTCGGGAAACAAAGGTTCGATTTATTACGTCATATTCACGAAACTTATGCAGTTGCGTAAGCCCACTTGCGTAAGCCCACATTTTTCCAAAGATATCACGCAAGCTATATGGGGCTTGCGCCATTTGTCAAAAGTTGCGCAAGCTGCGCAACGTTTCGTGAAATCGACAAAGGCCAAGTCGGGAAACAAAGGCTCAATTTATTACGTTATATTCATGGAAGGATGGAGCAAGTGTGGTTGAGTACCTTGCTCAAGGGCACAGGTACCGTAGCCGTGGGGAGGTTCGAACCTGCAACCCCAAGTTTTCACCTATGATTGCGAGTCAATGACCTAAACCGCTCAGCCGCGGTACCCCATTGACTGCAAAGCTTATCATCAAAATGAATTGCGTTGCCGACCCTGAAAACAGGTACACCATATTGCATATGTAACATTTTAATTAAATTAAAAGTGTATTTCATCTTCCTTTAATGTGAGTAAATGGGATGTTGTAAAGATGCTGTGGATCGATCGAGTGATTAAAAGGGCGCCCCCAGTTGACATATTTTTCATGTTTCCTGTGTGCGTTCAGACATGCTTTTCGGATGGATAATTTTAGTTGATAAAATTATGATTAATAAGTACCGGTGTAAAAATATGTCCACATATGTCCACATGTATGTCGCTCTGAAATGTGCCTCGATTCGGCTTCCCGCGCGCAAAACAAATAAAATACCAAAATCGATTACTAGTACATCACTGCGAGTATCGAAAACGTCATTGAGCATGGCGTGATTGATTGGACTGTAAATTGGTCTGGTGCTCAACCACCCAACCATATATAAAATATATGTAATTAAAAGAGTACCAGACCCAATCCCGTGGAGGCCGAAATCCAGAAACGAAGATGTCATTCGGTAGGATTTGTGACATTATAGACCATTTTTGACGATAACTCCAGCGCCGTTTCCGAACTTTTAAAGGTTATTTCTTTTGCAAGGAACACTGTCGGTGGTTTTTAAGGGGAGCTTTGACGAATCACCTCGGAGGTTTTCAGCTAGAACTGGTAGAATGTGCCGCTGACTGTTGTCAGGTGGTGATTAGCCCGGTTACCTGAACACGGTACGTACATGTACGGTGTAACCTGTCACCCGCAGCCGGCAACAACCGTGCGTGGACCGCATAGGCGAAGGTGCATCAAAGACACTGGGATAATTTCGCATTAAAAAGCCTTTTAATTCCCGTCTTCATTTTGATAGGTGAGTTATAATGATTAGTTGTTATGCCACAGTTTCTAGTTGTTCAATTGTGTGATTTTAAATTTTTAGTGTGAAATGTCAACAAATTCCTAATTTAATTTTTAATTTTTTTTATTTGGAAAGAATTTCGTTTACTGGTCGCCACTTATTCCCCTATTGAAGTTATAGATTCATTACCAAGCATGGACACCCATGATTGTCTTGTTATGACATATAAACTATGCAAAAATGTTAGTTTGATGCTAAAAATGCAAAATTAGGAGGGAAAAGCGTTATGAATTTAGTAAGGAAAAACTTAAGAATTTGTTACAGTTGTTTGATAGCACCTGTACCTAGGCCTACATGAACTATGAGACAACTCTAAAAAAAATCCTGAAATTTTATCCTCTTAATTTTGTGTTTTTATCATCAAACTAAAATTTTACATGGTTTATAGATCATAAAAAGGCAAATCCTGGGTGCCCGTTGGCGTACATGGTAATGAACCCGTAAACTTTGCCATTTTGTGAAAACCTACTTTTGTACTAAAAGCACATCGCTCATGTACCGTACATGTATACCGTATGTCACGATCATCCAACGTGCTGTGTGTCGGGTTGTTTTTATTAGATTGCATGCGCGTTGTACACACATGCACAGACGGTAGGTAACCTGTGTTGTTTTTCTGCCACTGCGTAAGATTGATTTTCGGACACGTGTCATGTTTTTGTGTGCTTGTGCATTTTCCAAACTGGGTACGGCCAGACGAGAAAGTGTTTAAAACCAGGGCCCTTTATCGTCTGCATAAAGACCACCCACGTGAGGTGCTCTCTGCCAATAGAAATGCGTAAACTTTGTTTCTTTTTTCATTATATTCGCACTTATTGATGATTAATAAAAAGTCAGTTTAAGGAAAAATAGTGACCTTTGAGTACTAAATTCTTACCAATAATTGTTTTATGATCTGATAATTGCTACACGTATGTCATTAACTTAAGGATTTTGTATGAACACTTCTGTGGTTGGTCTGACAAATGTGTTTAGTGGTTGGAAAATGCTTTTTGGTGACATGTATACAGCGTTTGCTCTTAACTTTTTTCCCAACTGGCCAACAGGGCCAGTTGGCTTAAGTCTTCACTGGCCCGTCAGCATTTTAAGTGGCCCGGTTAAAATTTCTGGTTGTTCTTTTTGGACAGCCGGACCATTTGGTGAGGCTTTCCAGCTGGCCCGAGACGATTTCAACTGTCATTTGTTAATTCAAACGCTGGTATAATTTTGCACTTTTTTTTTCAATGGAAATTTCCCAATACAAGGCCAGAATGACCACTCGAAGTGAGGGTTAAGATAGTTGCACTTAAACTGGGAATACATGTAAGTTATAAGATGCAGGAAAACGTGATTAAGGAATTCCAGAGTGCAACCATAATGCTAGGGACTTGAAAATCTGACATTTTTATGTAGGCCTATTGGGCAGATTCACAACGGATTCTTGTCGTCTTTGAGGTTTAAAATGTGCTCTGAAAGTACCGGTACCATAACATCATGCATCATGCAATCATACATGTAGGAATCTTTTTTTAACTTTTCTAAATTTTAAAACTTTATAATGGGGTGCAACAGATTTTGGTTCGATGGTGACTGTTTGGGGGATTCTTGTTTCGATTTGTGCCAGATGTCACTCTATGCTACGGGTGTTGTTTTTCACCCACAAAAATTATTAATGCCTCTTCCTCTTTGGAATATCATGGAGCGCGTGGTATTCCTTTAAGATGTATTTAATAAATCAATTTAAATCAAGAGTAAGACATTCTTCGTCTTTATGTGTGCTTCAATTATACGGCCTACTCCTTAGCACTACTGGATTACAATGTATAGAAAAATAATTAATAGTACAGATCAGATTTCTAATCATTGTTGTAGTTGTCATTCACCATTGTAGCCAAACTTGGATGCATTTGGCTTAAAAATTTGTAATTTATTTCAGTTTTTTAAAACTTACACAATTTTCATAACAAACAGTTAGCATGATTTTATTTGATATTGTCACATTGATGCTGAGCGATTGCATTTTAGTTGTCGCAAATAATCCAACACAAAACAGATGGTTTGCGATGACCAAATGTATGTTAAATTGATCTTTAAAATCTCTCGTAAACTTGCGATGGGATCTGAATTTTAGTGATCAGTTTTGGTATTTATGATGATCGCAAGGCCATTTAGGGTTAAATAACTAAATTTGATCAACATCAGCAATACCTCTGGTGGGTTCAAACTACATCTTTAGATAACTGTCTTTGACCCCGTTTTCGCTGGAGAAATCGCTTTGTTCAACGAAGATTCGACGATGCTTTGACGAAGAGTTTTCCTGATGTGAACGCACGCCTCTTCATTCGACGACGATTAGAATCACTTCATTCGACGAACCAAATTTGTAATGTGAATGCTCCCTTCATTCGACGAAGCGATTTGATACGTAAAGGGATGTGAACGGTACAGCTCTTCATACTTGTACACGTACATTTAGTCTACATGTACGTGCATAAATGTAACGTGAGTGGTACAGCATGTACTACACTTCCCACTGACTATGTTCATTTCCTGTTTCACCATTATTTTATAAAGTGAAATAAATTTAAGCCAAGGGGGAAAAAAAAAGCTGTGGTTCCGGTTACTTGCCCTAACCTAAACAATTATGCAGATCCTATTTTTAAAAAATAAATAAATGAAAAATTTTAAAAACATTTTGTGACCACCCGAGACATAATTTGTTGTGTAAGTTACTTTTTTTTATAATCCTTTTCCTCAAAGCTTGAGAAAGTGGCAAACTTTTGGTGTTTGTAACCACATTTATCTACTTTTTAAATACACACATTCTAAAAAAAAATGTACACAGTGCTGGAATGCGGTATTAACACGATGTCAATTGCATTTTGGTTTTTAACAAAATACTGGTCATCATCCCACCTTATTAATGTTGGCTGATAATTGGGGCCAACAAATTCTTGATCAAAATAGAAGTTTGTTGGATAACAAGGCACTGATCGACTTTGGAATCACTTTCACGTCTGTTCCGTTTCAGTGCTTTTGTCCAAGTTCAAGTAAACCGGTTTGAAGAAAGTGATTCCTACAGCATTAAAATTTGACATGTCCTGTTTCTGGGAGAATTCTGCAGTTAAGGACTCTGTTGGGTTTCAACTCGGTTAAAAGCCTGTGGGATTACATGAAACTAAACTCTAAAGCTGCATGTCTCAAAAATGGCCCTAAAAGTGTAGGTTATCGAGGAGCACTTGAGTTAGAGTGGTGCACCCTGCCTAAGTGGCTCTTACAAAGGCTGGTGCTGTGGTGCACGCAGTCAGCCTTGTCACAAAAGGTGTTCATAACCCGTGTCCGCAGTGGACTTGTTTTTTGGAAGGTTTTACCGAGACTATGGTAAAATGACTTTTTGACACAGTAACATTTTACCGAGACCGTGGGAGAGCATGCGCAGTGTCCCTTCGCAGTTTGACCTTACGGCCCGACATACCCGGTACGCTTCCAGAGTGCTCTTATCGACTCGCTGTGTCTGCATTTGACTTTTCATCCCTGATAAATTTTCCTGGGCAGAAGTTGGCCAGGTAAAGTAACTACTGGACTTAGGAAAAGTTACTGAGAGGAAAACGTCCTGGGCTGTCCGCATTCGACTTAAAATGGGAAAGTACCCATCGTCTCGTTAAGTTTTTGCCAAAAAAGTCCAATGCAGGCAGGCCTACACACATTACTGACCGAAAAAATAAACGGGTTCAAACGAGTCACCCTTGATTCCCTTTAATTACAGGTTGAAATTTGTACTTTATCTAGAATTAGTCATTGTCATACAAATGTATCTCAAAATTGAATCTTTACTTTAGATTTACATTTTTGAGTTGAGTTTAGCCCTGTCCGCATTGGACATTTTTGGGGAAAACGTACCGAGACAATGGGTACTTTACCATTTTAAGTCCAATGCAGACAGCCTAGGACTTTTTTTCTCTCAGTAACTTTTCCTGAGTCCAGCAGTTACTTTTTCTGGCCAACTGCTGCCCAGAAAAATTGACCAGGGAACTTTTCCCGGGACAATAAGTCCAATGCGGACACAATCAAGTCAGTAAATGCACTCTGGAAGTGTACGTCCTTGTCGTGAAGGTCATACGGTACTGCAAAGGGACACTGCGCATGCTCTCCCACAGTCTCGGTAAAATTGTTTCACGTCGAAAAAGTCCAAATGCGGACAGCAGTAAAATTTTGCCATTTTTAATTTTACTGTCGTCTCAGTAAAACCTCCTAAAAAACAAGTCCAATGCAGACATGGCTTTTGACTCAACACTACATAACAGGGTTGTTCTAAAACCCCCACGACCCCCACGACCCACGACCCACGACCCCCTCGACTTGCCGTCACGTGCGATTTGTTCACGTGCCCAAACCTGTGTTCACAGCCCGATTACGAATGCGGGCCAGCGCGGCCTAGTTCGAATGAGCCGCGCGTCGCCGTGTCATTGCTTCCAGATCCAATGCGTTTTTAATGTGTGTATCACCGAAGGGGCCATCCATAAAGTACGTAGGCACGGAATGCCGACTTTTTAGACTACGCTCCCCCGTACGCAAATTTCGTGACGTCACCCACATACTTTAACGTTGGGTGTAGGCATTGGCTCCAACCCTCCCTCTTCCCCTCCGTGCGTACGTAGTTTATGGATGGCCCCGAAAGCGGTACAGCTAGCTTATCAGTCAGTCTGCAGCGCACGCGTTAATGATGTCAAATCCTGAATTTTCTTTGCACGGCTTGTGTCGCGATCAAGCCCCGATAACAAATAACGCTATATTTCGATAGGGGAGATAATGAGCTTAACTAGTGTAAAGCCCGCCGCACACCTTTGCGATTTACCGGCCCATCGGACACCGGACCATCGGATCCGGAAAAATCAAACAAGTTTGATTTGCTCCAGTCTATAGCGTACGGTCAGACCGGCCCGGTATGTGGTCCGATGATCCGATTATCCGGTAAATCGCAAAGGTGTGCGGCGGGCTTAAGATCGGGTTTTAGAAGGTAGGAAATTTAGTCATTTTTAAGAACGTATTGGAAGCAACACTATGACGTCGCGTTCGCACACGGCGACGCGGCTCGATCATTCGAACTAGGCCGGGCTGGCGCTGACGCATATGGCCCGCATTCGTAATCGGGCTGTGAACACAGGTTCGGGCACGTGAAAAAGTCGCACGTGAAGGCAAGTCGAGGGGGTCGTGGGGGTCGAGGGGGTCGTGGGTCGTGGGTCGAGGGGGTCGTGGGGGTCGAGGGGGTTTTAGAACAACCCTACATAACATGTAGTACATGTACATGTACATGTACAGTGTGTATTGTTCATATCTACCAGTACTGTGGGCCTCTATGTTGACAGAAAAACAATTTGCACACTGATGCACAGCACAAGGTCGTGGTTCTTTCAGGTGGTTTTAGCAATGGTAATAACTACATGTAGTACACAAAATATTGTGGGAAACCAGCAATGTGAAATTCCTTTACGCATGAGAAGGCACACAGGAAACTGCATACACTGGGAAAGACTAGCCCTTTTGCAGAGTGAATGCCGTTTCGGAGAAACTAACATTGTGAGTGTTCAAATAGGAATTGGATTAATCTTCTTGGTGTTTCAATTGGAACGATTGGCACTATACAGTAAAGTACATTACAATAATGTACATGTAGTGTAAAGAGGTGTTTCAAAAATATGAAAATTCAAAGTTATGCCATGTAACAGGCTGCTCAGCGATAACTACATGTATCGGTTATTTCACATGTTTCGTAAAATGTCGTGTGTGCCAGGGCTGGAAATTCACGGAGGCCATTGCCTCCGTTGCCCCTGGTCTTGGCCTTGGTGCCCTTTTGCAATTCTCCCATAGACTTTATGATTTTCCAATGGAATTGCCCTTTTTCAATTCCAAAAGACTCCTCCAAAAATACAAATGGCAGCGCCCTTGCAGAGACGAATTTCCTGCCCTGGTGTGCTGGGCATTACCAGATTTATGTGAACCCATAAATTTTATTCTGATTTTTTATTTTGTTTTACATGGTATGTGTGTCTCATGTACATGACATGTACCTGTACATGTAGCTTCCCAACCACCTTCTCTCCCAGTTTTGGGGGCAACTGAAAGGTGTTCTATGCATAAAATTAGTTTCGCTGAGTGATTTGTCACTTTGATAATATAAATGGTATCTCGGGGGCGAAGGCTGGGGGGGATGCAGGGGCTGCGGACGTCCACCCCCCCTCCCCCCTCCCCCCGAACCAGAAGGTCCGCAGTTTTTCACTGCATCCAGATTTCCCAAATTAATGAACATTTCTATGTGATTGTCCCCTAAAAGAGATCACTTACCGGTAGGGCCTATTTAAAATTAAGAATAGATTCAACAGAGAAAAAAAGTGAAGTGACTGTGTACATGTACCGGTTTGTACCGTAGATACTTTTTTACTTTTGAAAAAGCGGGCACAGAATTTATACTACCGGTAGTACATGTATTATTACTGTTATAAATTGTCTGTATCAATTGTTGCTACGCATTGTACATTGTACGGTATGCAGATACAGACATACGGTACATGTACCATAGTTGATTGTACATTCGCTTGCGGTTTAAGTCCTGTTTAAAAGCCATGCATGCACTTCCTCTGTGTAGCCTATTTTGCAAATGACCAAAGTTCACATACATATTAAGCCAAATGGTATTTTTCTAACCAGCGGGAAAAGTGACGTAATAGATACGCTACACGCTCAGGCATGCCAGATGGCTGAACTGTACTGTAGCACACAATTGGTGTTGTATTGTAATGTTCATGAATCATGTGAACTCAGCGCTGACTTTTAGGGGATGGTATTTGAATAAGGATCGCTTAAAATCCACTTAACATGGTGCAAACCAGCACATCTGTGTTGTTGAACTTTATGTGGTATGAATGTAAATATGCAGAGTTTAAGAACATGACATTGTGTTTGAAGCTGAACATTTAACTTCATAGAATAATTTGAGTTAAGTAGTGTTCCCATTAAGGCCTATTCACACTGGAGAGCGGTAACGGGATTCCGCGCGGTAAAAAATATAGACTACGCGGTTTTCTATTGGACCATTCACATTGAGAGCGGGAACACCGCGCGGTTGGATGGTAAACCGCGGCGTTTAGAAACCAGAGCGATTTTTTTCAACAATACCGCGCTGAGACTGTGCGTCGTGGCCAATCAGCGTTCGCGTTGGGTATGACGTCACGCACTGGCCAAGTCAGCTGGAAAAAAATGGCATCCTACCGGTATAGGACGCCATTTTTTTTATACGCAAGCAACAGCACCAAGAGTTTGATCCTGGAAGTTCAGAAATATCCACAGTTATATGACACGAGTTTGGAAGCTTACAAAGATGCTGTTAAAAAACAAGACATCTGGGAGGCTGTTGGTGTGAGAGTGGACATGCCAGGTAAAAAATAACAAGGATTTGGGATCATTTGCAGTACCACATCATGCCTCGCTTTGTACGTGTAGTAACGTTGCACATGCACAGTCGTACCGTACTATAGTTATTACTACATGTACATAGGCCTATGCCCTTTTCTGAAGGATTTCATAAACACAAATTTTCTTTGGCACGTAACCTTCTCGCCAATATCAGAAGTAACAGAGCTTCGTCAACGCACCGGCGATTTTTCACGTGGGACGCCATTGTTTCATGGGAGTAATTTGCATATATACCGCACGGGTTCCGCGCTCTGTATGAACGGGTAATACCGCGCGGCAAACCGCTTTCCGTTGCCGCTTTCCGTTGCCGCTTTCCGTTACCGCTCTTCAGTGTGAATAGGCCTTTAGACCTTTTTTGGTAAATCTCCTGTGGTTAAGTCCAATGGGTATGCACAGAGAATTAGCGTCCCTGTAAAGATACTGTGACCACCATGTAAAACTTACAGGGCGAGAGAGGCTGCAGAAAACTTTCCGCTCAGCCGCGGGAGTTTTACAGGGCCCTCGAAAAGTCCAATAGCAACAGTTTTGCCCTGTAAAATTAACACGACCCTAAAGTAAATTATGGGCCTGCACAGCAAAAGTTTACTTCAAGGTCGCGGTAGCTTTCCGCATGGGCACTGAAAGCAATTGCAAATGGGAACGCAAGGGAAGATTACACGAAGGAATGTTACCGAAGATCGCGGTAACTTTCCGTGAGGCAGCTGAAAAAGTCCAATGGGAACATGCCTCCATATGGGTGACAAAATTCAGACCTCTTTGCTATGTACATGTACATGTATTTCATTCAACACCAAACTGAGTAGAAATATGATAATTTTCTATTATGTATTGCCAGGACTGCCCAGGAATAATTTCCATTGTGTGTTCATATTTTAATGAACCTGGATCTGCCACTGAAGGAAAAAATACAGCTCTACATACTGTAACTGTGGCAGTTTTGGTATAAATTTGCTACATGTAAATGGATTACAGAAATCGTTTTGCATTCTGAATTTTGGAAATATTTTTTTAAATAATATTGTTTACTGTCTTGCTCACAATATGAATATGTGCATAGTACACATTCCTCAAGACTACAAGATCTGCTTATAAATTTAAATGTTGGCCTATGAATTACACACTACACAACATGTCTTGATTGATTGTATAATCTTATAGATTTTTTAGAGAAATTAAAACTGTACATGGTCAGCATTGATTGCTCATCCCACTCGATTAATCACAAACTTGACGAGTCGGTCAGTTTTTACGCATCATGGACAGGAGACCACCTGCCTATTTAACAATCCTTTAAATAAGACATCACTTAAAGATGATCCAACTGAACAACTTAAGACATCGCCACTGCGGGACATCTCAAGGGTGTGCCATTATTTTTCCTCGTCGTCATGACGACATGAAACATCTCTGGGCTTTGTAAATTGATATATTCATTTGAGCGCACTGCATTGATTTGCTTGGGATGTGTAAGGGAGATTTCCACGTGGTCCGTACCAAGTGGATTGCACGATGACTCACCTCCGCGGAATCTGTAATCAAACCTCTCTGCTTGATGATAATTGCTGCACAGGTAGTACTGGTATCAATGTTATAAATGTGCAGGTCCCATTAAATTGATAGCAGCCTAGATATGAAACGGTGATATTATATTGCTTAGAATACAAATGATATAATTGCCTTGTATTTGTATGACTCATATGTGAATTGTAAATTGAGTTTTATGTACATGTACATGTACGGAAAAGTAGCCTACCTGCGTGTGTGTACAAATGTATTAACATGTATGTGATGTTATGTAAAATTAATGATGCAAATGTACATGTACTTGTGTATTGATTGCTTTCCGGTGACGTCACCCCTTCCATCCACCATTTTGGTTGTCATTTTTCATGACCCACGTGGCTCGAGTGATAACCGGCCAAAAAAGCAATAAAAGCGCATTGGTTGCACTTACTTCTGTCACTTAACCTTGCTTTATGTTGTTGCGCCATGGCTGTTGTATCGATAAAGATAAAAATGTATTTCTAAAGGCTAAATATGTGATCAAGCAAAAGCACTTTCGTTTTTACAAGCTGCAGTGCATGCTCAATAATTTAAACGTATCGCAATGCGAGCGTGCGGCATCTTCGAATGAAAGTACGCTGGTGAGCATTGAGCTCCATATACACATGTATACGTGTATGTATGTAAATCTTTGCTGGTGAGTATATTTTACACGTGCCCATGTGCGTCTAGTGGCGCGTGCGTGTACGTTGACCACCAAACATTCCCGGATGTTCTACGTCACGGAAAGCAATCAATACATAACTTTACATGCTCGTTCATGTACATACATAATGCACCAGATGTTATTACATACATGTACAAATGTACATGATTTAAAATGTGCATGCCTAAAAATGTCAGAAATGTAAAAACAACCACACGTTACGACGTACCGTCTGCGTCAATTCATCTCAAATATAATCCAGAGTTCCATTAGGATTCAATTCTGTTTGTTACAATGGATTTTACACAGCAAGAGAATGATTACCGATTGGGTTAAGGAAAAGGCTCTGTTGGAATAGACCGTATCGACTTTTGATATTTTGATTGGTCAACAATCCACCATGTATTTCATCACGGAACAAAGAAACTGCCCTACAAGATGGCAGCTATTCACTACGGTCTATAGGCTTGTAATTCATTGAAAAACAATTAGCCTTTTTGCGTGTAACCTTTGCAGTTGGCACTATAGACCGTATCGAATAGGCGCTGTCTTGTGGAGCAGTGTCTTTGTTCCTTGAGGACATGCATTGTTGCACATATTGTGCTTACATTGTTGAACAGTTTAAGTAACAAAAGGTGCCCCACAAGATGGCACCTTATTCGATACGGTCTATAGGTCGTGCCTCGAATTCTAAACTTTCAAGTGGAGGCACAGTTTAGAAAGTCACATGCTACATGTACGGTACGCTGTTGGTGCTACTTGGTGCATGCCAATGCCTAGCAACCAATAATATGGTCTGGTTGCTTTATGCCATTCTCTCCTACTGTGAACACGGTATTGATGCTGTACATGTACTTCACAGTACATGTACCATCAAAACTACGTACATGCACATATGCTGATGTACATGTATATCATAACATGTATTAAAGTAAATGTAGTTAATCAGGAATTTATGACTTGATTAATACTTGTACATGTACTGTACACTACAGTGTGTGTATCTGGGCAACTTCCCAAATTTATAAAGCATGCAACCGTGCTTGTGACCCAGATTCAAATTTCAAGTTTGCTTCCTGTTGGTTGGGCTAGTGCTTTCCGTACATGTAGGTAATTCCCCATTTCTGTTTGCAAAGTGTGGGTATTGTACAATGTACTTAAAGGAGCGTGACCAGGGCTGCGTCGCAGCGTTCCACATACGCGAACGGTTCGTTAATGTTGCCGCCAACGTTTGCTTAATGTGGAATAGATTGTATGCCAAAATACATTGTCAAGATGGCGGCCACCACAGTCCCAGCAGTCGTCGAACATTGCAATGTGGCTCTCCGCTGCTTACCAAATTTTTGAGAAATTGTGACTCGTTGGGATTATATATCGCCAGTTCCAAAGTGCAATCCATCGTCTGCCATCTTTCATGTTGCGTGCACCATTTTGAAATGACTCACGAACATCGCGAACAACCCGAAGGTTTGTTGCCCAATGTTTGCAAACGCAGCCCCGATCACATTTTTGAACCCCTACTTTTGAACCCCCATTTTTCCCATGGGTGTTGAGATTTGGATACCATATCATGTCATATTTTTCTCATTACCATACTGAAATTTCGCGCCCTCACTCCATATATTTTCAGGAATATCATCAAAAATCTATCCAAGTTTGGTAAACTAATTTATCCGGTTACATGTATTAAACACTGCAGTGATTACACCATCTTTTTCGCTTCCACATCCAAATTGAGGATTGTAAAATTCCTGTTTTCGTCACATGGATATTATTTTGGGGAGGTACATGTACATGTATTTATGTGATTGTTGGGTTCAACGAAATCAAATTTTTGGAAAAATCTTGTCATGCTCCTTTAATAATCTTGGTATTGTCACAAATGATTTGGAATTTCGACCTGACGTCTTTGTGCAGGCCCATTGTACCGGTACATTATGATTTTCGGTCATTCATTTTGTGATCCATAAGCATTCACTGGTAGTACATGCATGTACAATGGTCTAAAATGTCTGGAAATCATGCACTATTAACTCTTGTAGACTACATGTATACATGTAGCACAAGTGGAATGGTATGATGTGTACGGTATGGTACCACTTGTTTCCTAGTCAACCATCCACACACACACAACATAACAAACCTGAAATTGAGCCATCGGAAATGCATGCAGAGACATGCACTGGACAAATAATATATTGCGTGTATATGCATTAAAAACAAATTAAAGATTTTATTTTTCCAAGCAAGCAGGAAACCTGTAATCAATGGATTAAAATATCTCAGGATTTCTTAAATTCTTGAACGATGTTGCACACTCGAAATGAACCTATGCACTCTGTCAGATTTAAGCCGTGTCCGCATTGGACTTGTTTTTTTAAGGTTTTCCCGAGACGATGGTAAAATGAAAAATGGCTAAATGTTACTGCTGTCCGCATTTGGACTTTTTCGACACGGAAACATTTTACCGAGACCATGGGAGTGCAGTGTCCCTTCACAGTATGACCTTCATGGCCTGGCTGTACCGTGTACGCTTTCCAGAGCACTTTTACCGTCTCGACGTGTCCACTTATTTACGTTTGTTTTAGGGAAAAGTTACTTGGTCAATTTTCCTGGGCAGCAGTTGGTCAGGAAAAGTAACCGCTGGACTCGGTATGGCCCAAATACATGTAGTAAACTCCTTTTTGTGTAGTTAGCGGTATAAGTACACTGTTAGGAAAATTGCAATTCTTTTCAACGAAAACGACAGGCAAACACCAAACAAAGTATAAAACCTAATCCCTGCATGTCTTTGGAATAATATTTTGGTAAAACGAAATATTTTGGAGCAATTTTATTTTTTGGGTCATGTCCCCATTTTGGCATGGAATGTACGTACTTGGGGTATAGAGTCATCCCTTTGGAACTGACTTCGAAAATCATTGGACTGTTTAATGATATGCATTGACGCATGAAAAGTTATATACTGTGGCCAAAATAACAAGAATGTTGAAATGCGCTATTGTTTAGATAAATTCGTCGCATAGTGGCTAATCAGCAAAATTCTACTTTCAAGTAATACGGCTTTCTAGTAATGCATATTCTGGTTCTTGAATTTAGTTTTCTTTTAGTAAACAAAAATTGTTTTTTTGTTATAATAATGTTATTAGTCAATAGTTTCACTAAAATTGTTGGGTTTTTGTTACGAGTAAGGGTAATCTCGGAGGGATATTGATGCCACAAACTTCTCGAAAAAACAAAACACGTGTGTCTTATTCACCGCTCGTAATGCTATGGACTTTTTCACAATTCATCACTATGCAAAAAATGCAAGCTGGCTGTGCTACTTACTATTTGCCGCGCATATTCTTTTGCATGCGTAGACCTGTGAAAATCTAAACAGTTATCTTTACTTTCGTGATTTATATTATCCCATCTGGATTTCAGACAAGGCCCGTACTTACCGTACACAGATGGACACGTGGTTATTTTAGCATTTGATTCATCAATTAATTCCTTCCTAAACGCTGCAAATTCCACAGTGTAGTTGATTTTCCCCCAAGTTACCGTAGGAGTGTTTGGTTCACGCAATGTTTGTTGGTTCCCGGCAGGAGGTGTTACCTTGTAATGCGCAATTCGTAACTATGTCAGTATTCGTAACTATGCAAAAAATGCTGTTCAAATCATGAGCTTATTCGCTATTCCGCTCTTTTTAATAACTCAAATTACTATCAATGCTAGAATAGGGCGACAAAAATCGTGTGTAAAAAAGGTATATTAGGGCGACCTGCTCAATAGGGCGACATTTTGGTGTCGCCCTAATATTTTTGAGTTTAAAATTCATTTTTTTAGGTCAAAAACCATTTTTTTTAGGTCGAGAACCATTTTTATCGGGACTGGAGCTGTTTCTCTTTGGTCTGCAACCATTTTTGGAAGCTTTGGGTAAAAAAATAAGGTGTCATTTTGAGTGACTCTTGCCGAAATTTCGGTGGTCCCCGGTAAGAGTCTTCCCGAAATGTCGCCCCATTGCGGCATTCAGCGTTGTTTAAAAACTACTCAAAATTTTGATTTAATACCTTAAGAAATGTAAATTGGCATCTTCAAAACTGACAATCTAAATGAAAAAGTATAACGCTGAAGAGTATTTAAAAGATAATGTGTGTTTCTAATAGTGCACATATATGTAATTGCTGCATTTTCCCTGTTGAAGACCACTCGAAGAGTCTTTTTTTGTCAAGCTCCATGTTTGTCTGAGATCAAGTGTCAAGTGTCAAGTCTAGCAGGTGTGTAGCCGCAGGGAGTTGAGAAAGTTTGACAAACCAAATCAACTGGAGGTCCAGTTTTTCTTGCAAATGACATCTGAACTTTACTAGAGTACATGTATTAAAAGAAAAGTCTGATATGTTGGTCCTTCAGATTATTTTGGATTACCAACAAATCTTGAAATTAACGCCAATTCTAAATTAAACAATGCTCGATGTGTAAATTCAGTTCTGTAACGTGTAATGACCTGTTTTATGATAAAAACGACCCACTCCTGCTAGGCTCACTATAATATAACCCTGTCTAGAGTGGTGTTCCAATTGGATTTTTTTTAAAAACTATACTGTGGTTTAGTGGTAGAATTACAAAATTAAGCTCAATGGGAACACATGTAGCGTCCCTGTCAAGTTACCACGGCCATGATGTCAAATTACAGACCAAGAGGGTCCACAGAAACGTTTTGTTCAGCCGCGGTAGTTTTACAGTCAAGGCCAAAAATTTAAGACCATATGCACCTTTGGAAAAAAGTATATTCTGAATGCAATGGTTGCATTTACATCAATGCATACGGTAGTTCCGACCTGTTAATCAAGCCGAACCCGCCTACATGTACCAATCATAACAGAGCTAGCAGACAGCGCCCACGTAGGTCAAAGTGCATTGCATCACAACAACATCACATTTTTTTTTTTGCCCCGTACAGTTTGTACAGTGTTGTAGCGGTGATCCGGGTGAATTTTTGTTTCAATGTCGGGTGATTCGCTGTTCAAAGGTAGGAAAGCGCATTTTTATGAATATATGTCATCCCTGCATTACTAGCCCTTTGCTCAGTGTGTGCTACGCTAACTGTCGACCCTAAAACATAAATACCTAAAGTTGATTTTTCTCCAATGAATCTGTGCTTTCCATGCCGAGTCCCGTTGCTTTGTACGTTGTGTGTCGCCATTTTTTTGCGATGGCTTGTGAGCACAAAGCAACAGTATCTAAGGGGCGGGGTTAACTGGGCAATCTCGGAACTATGCATTAGAACATTAGACAGAACAACTTGAGGATTTTCATTCCACATGGTGTGAAAACTTTTCCCACCTGTGGCAAAACAAATTAGCAGTGTTAAATTTCAGTTGCAGTGCACTGTGCATGCAGTATCTACAGGAAGGCCTTATACCGGTACACCGTGTTTACACTCGAATCGGCAAAGGTGGATACAGATCCAGCATTTTTATTGCGACCACAAAACTGAACATTTGCCGCGTTTACACTACACCCCAAATCGCTTCAACTCGCTTCAGAAATCGCAAAAGTCACCACTAAATGTAACTGCAGCGCATGCGTGAGCTGTTGGGTGTTGCTGCACTTGTGCCAGATTGGTCAATAGACCTGAAACGTAATGACGTCACGCAATGTTTACCGCGGTGCATTATGGGTGAAAAGTGGGACGAAATCTCTGCATCTCTAGTTTGCGTGCGTTGTATGCATAGCGCCTAGCGTATTATAGTCTAGTCAATTTACGATTTGACCTAGAACTAATTGCAATAAAAATCATTCTAAAATTAATCTATGCCGCAACATTCAAATAAACAACATTTTAAAAATCTAATTGTTTCTTTTGAGTGGAAAGGTGTTTTTAAAGCAGTTTTTGAAGACAAACATTAAGAATTAAAATTTAGTCTGGTAACGTTCCTCAGTCTGTATGTTTCGTCATAGTGGATGCGTAGTAATACGACCACTTGCAAGCAGACGACGACGTCTCAGAAACTAGTCTGGTAACGTACTCCAACCTACATGTTTCGCAAAGGTAGGTGCATGGTAATCACGACCACTTGCGAGCAGACGGCAGTGTCCAAATCAGGTGCTCGCCTAAGTGGTCGTGATTACCATGCACCTACCATAAACATGAAACTTTATTTCTCTAATAATGTTTCGCCCTACGGTAGGTAGTGCCCAGATTAATCATTAGGGATACTGTACATGGTAAGATACATACATGTAGCAATGAACACACATGTACATTACGTGTACACGTCCCCCTCCTCCACAGCCCCTGCCAAGTTATTCCTCTTGTGTTGTTCCCATGGGACCTAACCAACCCTCCGTTGAAGCCACGCAATCGCCTGAGTGACTCCTCTACATTTCCCCCTTGTATCCTCCGTTCGTACGGCCCGAGACCTTGTGGCTCCTTAATTTAAATTTCCATCCCAAAATTGGTGGCCAATTTGACTAATTTCCGGGAGCAGAGCTCTGGGAATAACGTTCCTAGTTTTGACAGTTTCTGTACAAAATTTGTTTTCTGTCTCCCTCAATTTGCCAAGGTCAGCTTAAATACATCAATTATGAGGTTATGACAGAGCTTTTTGGATTATCGAGGGTAGATCTGCACTTTCACAACCTTTTGGATTTAGGAGAATTCAAAGGTACTTAGCTAAATGTAGTACAATGTACGTGCAATGAGAGACAAATTATGGGACTTAAAGGCCTGTAGATGATCTGTTTTTGAGCGATTCTGCGAATAAAACCATTATAAATCAAAAGAAAGACATCAACAAACTCATCCGAAGAAATTTCAGCTTTGTCAAATGTACCACGTTTAAAAAAAACATGAAAATCCATATGCGTTTTTCTGGTCTTGGCTGGGTGTTTCAAATATTTGTTCTCAGTTGATTGGGTACTATGTGGCTTGCGTCATGCACTCTGTGGCGCACATATACTGCGTGTGCATACGATCCATAAAAATGCATCGCGTTGGAACACGCACACGCAGTACACAGCGCCCATGCATTTTGGACCGCGTAGATGCGAACCAAAAATAAGTAGATCGTTTGCAAACGATCTAAATAATTTCATCTTTACGGATTATTTTCTGGTAAAATTATATCATTTTGAGCGGAAATCTTTCATTGGGTACTAGTTGCTATTTACTTTCGGAACTTTTCCCCTGTAAACTCGTCGATTACTTTTTGGGGTTATTGCAAATGATACACTGGGCTTAAATTTTACTTTCAGATTTTGCATGAGGAAACTAAATATCCAAAACCAAAACCATCCTGCATTTTTAACTCAAATTCTCGAAATAAACATGATGAAACATTTACAAAGCTAGCGAACATTTAGCAGTGCTTACAGTTACGGTCTCTATGAAATGTATACCGGAGCATCCGTTAGCACAAAATCGGCTGCTACACAGCTCTATGAAATTGGCCCATGGTCACTCACTGTAGCAGTGTTAGGGCCTCAGATAAGACACACATTTTGTATCTATAGGCAAACTGTTTTGGAAACCGTCTGTGGACTTGCAGTGTTCCTCTTCACTACATGCCATGGTAACTAGGGATGAGTATCAAATAGTAGGCTACTTTTTTTGGAGGGGGAGGGGGGGAACTTTGTCTTTTCCAACAAACTATTGGTTGTAAATTTGAAGTTGTGAAATTCCAGGCCCCGAAATTCATTTTCAAAAGGGCACAGCAATTTTCTCTCAGTAAAGGGCACCTGAATAAGTAAATGGAAAATTTGTGTTAGAACTTTTTAAAGGCAACACAGCAGAAGCATAGGGCACCGTGGCAATTTGCGGTGGTGTCTAGGGTTATTTCAAGGCCTGAAATTCCATGACTTGCAACCTTGAAGGGAAACAGAAAGTGTAACTCGGTAGAATATTTCATTTTCGAAGCCTCTACCATAATCATTTTTCAGTGAACATTGTGACCAATGATAGTACCCAATCCATTGTCCGTTTTTCCCTGTAATTTTCAGCCAGTGCAGTGTAATTCTTCCACTCGACAGGTGTCGGCCCCCAGAAAGATTCTAAATTGCCTGCTCTGCAGGGCTTCTTCTTTTTGTGACCTCTTAACTGACCTTTTTCTCAGGGAAAAAAATATCAAAATCCTGTTCCTGGGATACATTATACTAGGCTTATTCCCCAACAGTGCCCGAAGGCCCCTTGAATGTGATAAACCCATGGAGGTAGATAAACCCAACAGCAAGTGCTGTTAAATGTACTTTCAGGTACATGCCTTTATTTGCATTCTTGGTAAAATGACATGAATGCGGCTGTGATTTGAGTAGTCATGCTGCATTGTGGTTATTTGTTTGTGGGTTATAAGGTCAGGCTTTGTTGTGATTAATTCTGACCTTGATGATGACAGTGCGTGGGAAATAATCTCAATCTTTTGAGAAGTTTTGGCAGGGCAAACCACATCAGAGATAGGCAGATTGCACAAGACTTTCAAGTTGTAGCCTGTGGTGCTTGGTCTTTATTCTTGTCTAAGCATAAGTCAGGCGATCTTTGTATTGAATGTTCCCAGTTTAGACCCTATTGAAATTTTGCTGCGTTGGTGTTAAACATTCCAGTGGTTAATTGTTAACAGCCTGCTGTCTACACTTTGGATTTATTTTATGCGGTTACTTTTTTCTGAGAGAGTAATTATAAAGCAATGTGTTGCATTCTAGGCCATCCCGGTTACGAGCGTTACATTGGAAATGTTTACACATGGTTTTTAGAAAGGCATGTTGTCACACTATTTGTAACCCTTTTTGGGCCTAAGTTATCTCTTCAGAACAACTGAAACTTATTTCTTTTATTTTGAGACCAGACAAAGGTATTTCCTTGAAAATATGGTCTGTGTTGCCAAAATGCCCCCTTTACTGTGGAAAGACCGATGAACAAAAACTTGGGCACCAATTACATAGCCCATAGAGCAATAGCCACAGTACAGTGACCACTCACAAAGTTTTAATTGACACTACATGTACATTGCACTTGACTAGTTTCAAGGGCGGTTTTTCTGGGCTGTTTGTACCAGGGACTTGTTATAAAACTAGATTATAGTACCCACTGGCTCGATAAGTTTTGCTTAGAAAGGGGTCATTTTAAGCAAACCTTTATTCCACGGCCATTGTTGCATGTTATTCTCACCAAATGTCCCAGGAAAGCTTTCGCTTTGTCGCGGTTCAGCAGTCGCGTGGACAAGGTACTGCATGGGAACAAATTGGATCTCATTTCACACAGATTTTACCGCATTCTCCAAAAATCTCTGCCATTTTGTACACATGAGTTGGCTTCCATACACTTCAAAATTGGTACCTTAAATGCAAGGTTTTTTAAAATAATATTTTTAGATTTCGAAGCTGAATGCTTTTAAATCGGCAATGGTTCAGCGATCTTAAAGTTTGTTTGTGAAGTCAATTGTGCTGCTACATGTACATGGATGGTTAAAGCGTTTGGTCAAGGTTTCTAAATGTTTGTCTCATTGTTACTTGATCAATATCTTATTCTAAACGTCTGTGAATCTGTGGCGCCTTTTTTTTGCAACACACTCAAGTATACAGGCAACGGTACATGAACATGGCCCCCAAAAAGCAATTTTGGGGATTTTTTACACAATTCCAATTTCCAGGAAATGGATCCTCTGTGAATTTTGTATCCCATTGCCACCTTTTCATAAGCTGTGTTTGGTTTGCATAAACATTTTGTTGTGAAATTTTGCACCTGCATACATGCTGTTCACACTCTTATGCAATATTGGATCGCTTTGAGGGTGATGAGAGTACATGTACCTGTATGTACTTGTATGTTGGCTGGTAAGGCCTACTCCTAGAATCGGAGGCTCTCCGTGAGCCTCCTGGGGAAATATAGGCTTAAAGGCCCTGTAGATTATTTTCTAGTAAAATTATATCATTTTGAGCGAAAACCTTTTATTGGATAGTTGCCATTAATTCAATCTTTACTTTCAGAACTTTTCCCCTTTAAACTCGTCGATTACTTTTTGGGGTCATTGCAAATGATCCACTGGGCCTTTAAATCAATAGACGAAACATGGAGGAAGTATACATGTATGCATCTAGAATTCCACTTTCTCAATCAAATTTCCCCCAAAAAAGCAATCCTACGGGTAGCTGTTCAGAATCTCTATGAAAAGCGGTATCGAAGGTTTTTTGACCAAAGAATCAACAATTTTATTTGTTACAGATTTTTTTTTTTTTTACTTAACTTACCATGCTTACCGAAGACGCATTTTACCACGCGGACACACTGCATCATTTGCATGCATTAGCCAGTTGCGTGATAGATTTGCATAAATCCTAGAGTCCTGCCTCTGTGCTATGGCACTAGCGTATAAGAGAGTAAAGCACCAGACTACCCGAATTGGGACCAAGCACGTACCATTTTCAGATGAGGGGGCGACCCGCGTGGCAACTTTACGAGTGAAAAGTCATTCACTTTGAAAAAAGCAGTTTGGGTGTAATTTGGAGTGAATCCACCCTTCTGACGGTTGAGACGGCGGCGCGCTAAAAACAAATACATGTATCTTCATTTGAAACTGGTTTATTTACTGCATAACTGCTTGCGGCTACATTGTACTACCGTTGTACATTATTTTTTAATGACATAATGTAATAATAAGTCAGTATACTCTCTGGAGAATCATACAAGGCCCTTAATTTCTTGGAGTTTACCAAATGCAAAAACTGTACAACAGAAAAGTGCATTTGATTTCCCTGCCATAGAGAAGTACACTGTACATATATGTACATGTAATGTCCCTGGGAAACAGTCAGCAACCTGTGTGACTGTGTTCATGGGTAAATTCAGCACAAACATCAGCCACAAAGCAGCCAAGCAACCAGAAAGCCACCAATAAAAGGAAATCTGCTATTTATAAACTTTTGTTTATTTTGGACTTGGTATCTAGGGATTGCATGTGTTGTACAAATGGTGCCTAGTCACAGCACACCTCATTGGTACAGTTATATTTATCAGGAAACTACACACACAGACACACACAAACTGTCTTTTTTAGTAATACCATGGAGCTTTCTGGGTTGATGCAGGGTCAAAAACGAAGGGTATTTCACACTTTTCAACCCCATGCCAACCCTGCATTGATTTTGCCCCGGGTTGAACTCATCTCTGTTCCAGAACAGGATTGAATTTTTCAACCTAGGGCAAAATTCTCACCCCGAGTTGAAAATGTTTGTGTGAAATGAACAGCGTTGAGTTTACCACTGGTCAAGACCATTCAAGTGTATCTGTATAGTGATTTAATGCGTCGTTGCACCGTACATGTATGCCATATGCCCTCGATTTATTTGCATGATGACACCCTTTTCTTTGGAAGAGTATTACTTACACGAAAATGAAAAATAGTCCTCTAGCCCAGAGTGGTGAAATAGAAATGATACTATTTGACATAACCTTTGACCTCATCCAATTCATTCTGAACCAAGTGGTCCTTGGTTCATAAATCATCATACTGTGTCTAAAGTAAGAGGCACAGTTTCTTCCTCTGTCTATAGGAAATCCTTGAAGCTCACAATTTTTGGGAAACTATGGGCCCCTAGGATCTGACAATGTATTGATTAATACTCAAAATACATGTAGAAGCATCCTGATTAGCTGGAGGAAATAGGCTGTGACATAATTCATCAATGTAGCAGCATCAAAACATCTGACCAATCAGAATGCTTCATATTTTGCCTCATGAATGGGTCACATAAAATGTATAGGCTTGAAAATTCAAAACTTTCACACATGTTCATTTCCCCTTGTAAAGTTGTGTGTACAGATCTCCAAGTGTGTTCGTTTTCTTTGAGTTTCGAGTCAAAATTGCCTTCATGTACATGTACATGTCCTGGGAATTCTCATTGTCTGTGGTCAATTACAGTGGCTCTCTGAAAACCCAACATGATTTCTCTTCCTGGCTTATAAATTTGCTTAATAATTTCCAGACCACAGTTAAACCAAGAGGCCACCTGCTTAAACTCCCTGTTTTTTGAGCAAGGAATGGATGAAAACATGAGCATTTTGAAAGAAAATTCATGGGGCACAGGGGCCAAAATTATAGCCTGAATTTCAGAGAACTGTATCGGTAATGCTGAACGTTTAGTGGCCCACTGGTGCTTTTCAAAAGGGCACTCACAAACAACTTCTTTTCTCCTTAACACCAGTTTAGAAGTTTAAAGGCACAGGCTCGTCAGCAATGTGCGTGCGCCAAATTCGTGTTACGAAATACCCAGCTCCATGCCTTTGCTATGGAGCTGCGTATTTCATGGCACAAATTTGGCGCGCGCGTATTCATTGGAATGTTTTGTGATCCCGTATTAGCTTAAAGATATACACAGTCCATGGTTCTCAGCAAAGCAGCCTACAGTATTCATTGGAATGTTTTGTGATCCCATATTGGCTTAAAGATATACACAGTCCATGGTTCTCAGCAAATTTTTTTTTCTTTTCTGAACAGGTTTTTAAAGCATTTACTTTATTTAAAACAAAAACCATCATACTTTGTATTTTTAGATATTGACAACCCTGTGAAACACGCTGTTTTTATACGGCTGTTTTTGCGCTTTGCCTAGACTTGCCCAGGTCCGACTTCCCGTGTTTGGTCTAATGTGTGGTGTGTGCAGTGTGCCCTCTGGACTGGTGGCCTGTCAAATATCTTTTCTTCTGTTTTGGAGGACTTTCTTAGAAAGAAAAAACAGAAGAAAACAGATTGGACAGGCCACTGGCCCGGAGGGCGCACCGTGCACTGGGGAGTTCAGATTTGGGCAAGTCTACGCAATTCGAAATATTGACAGTAATTGTTTGATAACTAAACGTTGATTGTATTTTGTTTTTCCATTGATGTCTCTTTTGAAAGCGAATAACATGTTTCTAGAAAAATATCAATTTAAAAAAACTTTATTTTTTGAGGTGCCACACCCAAAATGCACGGACTGTGTATATCCTTAACAATATTTCATTTCAAAAAAAAAATGTGTGTCAATGACCATGATAGTTGACTGCTGACGGTTTTCAAATTTTTCCCCATTAATTAATTCTGCCCTGAATATGCCTTGGGTCTACCTCTGTCATCACTCAGTCATTTATAATTAAAGTTCATTAGCCCAAAATCCTGAAATTCGTTGACCGTGTTGCAGATTTCGACCATCCAGTTTTTTCCCTGACTCATGTTCGCAACCAACGCTTATCACAGGTTACTCTATGCTCAGGATTTCTCGTTGATTTGCAGTTCACAAACCATAAAATAAGCCCGACTCAAAACATCTGTGTTTGTCCAAAAAATTTAAAAGTCACTCATCCTTGTACCCGTGCAAAAGATACTACCGGTATGACTAATAAAAGTGCGCACCCCTTGTAAAATAGTTTCGAGGTCCGTTTTTGACTCCATTTTACCCAGAAAAGCAATCTGCAAAATTTAATTGGCTGTTCATTGGAAGGTTTTTAAACAGGAACTATTTATTCAGGTACTCTGTCAAGCTGTTGAACTTAATTTGATCCTAGTTCAGAGTATGGGATCTTCCATTTTTAATCGGCAGGGGTGGTCTGAGCTAATGAATTTGTTTCCGTCTCCTTTGGACCATGAAACTCAATTTAAGGGGATATCCCATCCCTGGGGGCGTTTTGGAAGAGACCAAAGTGAGTTGCTAAATGATGTCTCCCCTGGTTCAACTCGTCCTGCTTGTCCCTGGGATGGAGGAAGTGCTGGGGGAAGGAGGTTGTCAGTTTGGGACATAGTTAACGTTGATAACTCGGTACCATGCTTGGATAATTAACGTTTTCCATCCCAGCATTGCAAATATTATATTTTGGGGCGGTGCTGATGGGGTAAATGTTTACCCTCGTTCTTGAAACTTTCATCTTCATGTTGTAAGTAAATCAAACGTAATTTCTTCTTTCAATCCATATTTTGTTGTTTTCAATTCAACGGTGATTACCCATTAAAATTTGATTCGTAGCTTATCAGATGACTTAATTTAAGTCTGAGAATTATTTTCATGTAGTTTAAACCATGTTCACATTGGACTGATTTTTGTAAGACTTATGGAGATTGTCATAAATTTTACAAAATTTACATATAGTCCAATGCAGATGATCGAAAAACACCCATAATCCCAAAGTGTTGACTATCGATTGTAAAATGTTATGCTCTATCAAACTGCAAGTTTTACAAGGCAGGGTCACGGAAGAATTACATTGTCAATTTTATATTGCTGGAAAATCCTGTGCGGACGTGCATATTGTAATGTAAAACCTCAGTAGAATAACACACCTTGTGGTCACGTACATGTAACTTCTGTGTCGAACCTGAAAATAAATCCAAGTGGGGACACACCGACAAATTAAATGTACTACATGTACACATACGTACAATGTACATGTATATGTACTGGTAGGATGGAATGTTAACTGTGGCTACATGTATTACACAGAAACCTTTTTACAAAACGTAGTCCAGTGGACACTACTATGGCATGTATAGCGATTAGTTCATGTACATTTATTTAGTACAAGTCTACAGGTCATTGACCTCCCGCTGAGGTCATCTTGGGATTGGAACTAAATTTGGATGTTAAGGATGTGTGGAAAGGTCTAATGTTACCAGGGGCATGCTGTGTAATGAGATGTAATGAGAGCTGCAGACAAGTTTAAATGTGCTTCATTACAGTTACCTTGCAGATTTGCAAGTGATTAGTTCCACGTACTGGTACATGTACATGTAGGCCTAAATACTACTGATAAAAGTTCCAAGCTGCTTGTACATCAAATTTACGCACGGAAAGGCTGTGTGGATCCAGCCTAACATGCAATTCTGTGGTAAGAAAAAGTTGCTTACGACTGCAAAGTCTAATCACAAAGTCTCTTTTGGTGTCCATGATACATTGTCTGGACATAGACATTGTCACATGCCTTCAGATCTTGTTTGCAGCTCACTGCTAATTAGTTCTGAAAGGGATTAATCATCAAGTAATGGATGTATGGTAAATGTCTGGATGTACCATAGTCCTGTTCAAGGCCTGTTGCAGTATCTTGCATCATAAGGCCTTTACACACTATGAACGTTCGACCCGTGTCGAAATCTACATGTCCTACCCGTGTCGACTTTTAAAAATTTCAACACAGGTTAAATCGACTACGTTTTCACACTACTAAACGCAACACCGGCATTTTTTCTACATGTGTAATGTTTTGATCCGTGTATTGTGCGATCGTTTCACACTACACACACGGCTGGCCGTCAACACGGGTCACTTCCCCCGCATTGCATTGCGGCAAGTCATCTCATTCTCCAAATGTTATACTCTCGTCGTAGATTATTTAGTTTATCACGACACTGCACAGCCGACTTTTGAAACCCGACGGCCATCAAATCCTTGCTTATTTTACAAACACCATGCTATTTCTTGTTGTTTCATCGAGTTGGTTTTGGATAGAATAGACCTTTATCACGGTGCGGCCATCTTCCCTTTTTCCCTATTAAAATGAACGTAACGAAAGCGAGGCTTGTCGAAATAAAATAGTTTGGCCCTGTGTTGAAAATGTTCATTGTGTGCATCACAATGACATGCGCGCGGTGCGATCAAGAAAACGCGCAGCGCGATCAAGAAAACGCGCAGCTCGGACAGTGATTCTCTCAAAACAACAACGGAAGACTGCACGCGCTGTCGCGGAGACATGCACACGCACTGATCATGCCTGACTCGTACACGTACTATGCAGTGGGGAACAAGACAAAGATGGACGCACCGTGATAAAGGTCTATTGTCAGGTCTACATGTAGCAGATACCTCCTCTTCACTCCATGTCAACCTTTTGTCTGATTTCGGGTCGGATTTATCGGACATATCAATTTTGAGAACAAAGTAATACGTTTAGCACGGTAAAAATATGTACATGAACTGCACTGAATAACGCGCGAAAAAACGAAACTCAAGCTTGTAGCAGGTCAAAAGTAATTTTGGTCATTCAACTTCTGTGTGTGACTGAATGAGGTGGAACACTTTGTTTTACGTAGCGAAGGACATTTTATGGGCCGCAAAATTTGTCCAATGCAGACACAGCTTTTTTGATGTTATGCAATCCCCAACCAGATAGCCTGTGTCAACTTAGCCTAAATCCAGTCATGTAAAAAATTTCCAAATGCGGCACTCGAATTATTTATCTGTACAATTTATCTCAAAAATTTTTGTTTTTTAATTTGTTTGTTTTTAATTTTAATTTGTTCACGTTTTAGTGTCCAAATGCAGCACTTGAATGTATACGTGTACAGATTTGTCCCCCAGTGGAGATTATTAATCTGTATATCTGAATTTATTTTGTACATTTTCCGTCTTTTTCTCCAGCAGTGTGGAAAACCATGAAGACTTTCGCATTCCTACAAGTCTGAGACCTGAAAGACTGTCAATATCAACAAGCAGTTTGAATGAGAAATCTAAAGTGTCATCACAAGGCCAACAATGGGTAAGTTTTACCTCTGTATTTGTATTTTAAACTTGGATTCAATGACTTCACAATGTTTCCCCTAAAAATTGGTAATGATTGAGGTACACTTTGCAATTAGAGTCTTTTTATTTACAAGTAGATGAACTTGCTAAAGGCATGTTCCCATTGGACTTTCTTTTCCGCTGCCTCGCGGAAAGTTACCGCGACCTTCGGTAACATTCCTTCATGTAATCTTCCCATGCGTTCCCATTTGCAATTGCTTTCAGTGCCCATGCGGACAGCTACCGCGACCTTGTAGTTAACTTTTGCCGTGCAGGCCCATAGTTTACTGCAGGGTCGTGTTAATTTTACTGGGCGAAACTGTTCCCATTGGACTTTCCGCGGCTGAGCGGAAAGTTTTCTGCGGCCTTTCTCGCCCTGCAAGTTTTACATCGTGGTCGCAGCAACTTTACAGGGACGCTAATTCTCTGTGTGTTTTTTGTCTTAACCACGGCAGATTTACCCAAAAAAGTCCAATGGGAACACCACTTAAGTGGTCTCATGCCTCAAGATGTGTTTAATTCTGCATGTTGTGGATTTAAATCTATTTAAGTCCATAAGCAAGACACTTTGCTATAAATTACTTCTCTCAATTCTCAACTCAGGATTAAATTTGGTATCCGTGTGGGTAGTGAAGGGGTTGCTGTGTTTGATCAATTCAGTGATGCAGGGGTACTGATATGAACATTGTAAACACACAGCTAGATTTAGATTTTACATACTGGTACGTGACATACCGGGGGTAAGAAGGAATATGGGCTGCATGTACCTGGTGCAGTTATTGTGCAAATTTGCTGAAATATGGGTTATGGCTATTGTCCAAAGTTGTCAACATTTTCACGGTTCTACAAAGCGTAAGAAGGGGGAGGGCTGTGTACAACTTTACATGTACATGCACTGTAAAATGTTGACATTTCATGGTACATGTAGTGACGAAAAAATGTTGATAAGTAGTATTTCGGGGGAGGAAAGGCGGTCTTGAAAAATACTTCGCTCTGTAGAACTGTAAAAATGTTGACAAGTTTGGACCCCCTAAAAGTGTTTCCCTTAAATGGTCAGTTCAAGCTCATTATTATATTTGCGAAAATATTACACTTACAACACATTGCAAGTGTTTGTTTTGGTTTGAAATCAAAACAAATAAATCTCTTAAAACTGTCTTTGCCAAGAGAGGGCGCTGTTTATGTCATGTTAACCCCAGGAACCCACCATTGAAAAAATATAAAGGGGAAACATCATGTAGCATTCAAACTGGAATTGTGCCAAACTGCTGTGGTTTTCAGCCAGAACTTTGCTTGACTGAGAACAAGGAGCCAAAAAATCTAACAAAATGAAGTGGATATTTGTACACAAACCAATACCGGTAGGCATTTCCTGTGTGTGCTTATGTGACAACAAAACTTTACTAATTTTGACACTTTACCACACTTTTTCTTAATAAAGGGGAAATAAAGTTGGGACAGATTTGTTTGATTGACATAGGCCTATGCAAATATAATCAGATTTTCTTGTTGCACAATTTTGGCACTTTTAACCAGTTGTCATTTGATCTTGTAGAGTGCAAGTTGCATTTGCTAAAAGTTTTGTCAGCAAAAGTCATCGGTTTGCAATATCAATGGCAGAATCATTAGCATGGGAGCGCGTGTGGTCTAGTGGGTATGAAGCGGGACTCCCAATCAGAGGTTGGGGGTTCGAGCCCAACTTCGACCAACGTGTCTGTGTCCCTGGGCAAGGCACTTAATCCCAGTTGCCTCGTCAACCTAAGCGATATATGGGAAGCTGTTGAGGGGAATGCCACAATCTAACTGCTGATAGGGTTGTGCGCCTGACCAGCAGCCACCTAGTTGAAGCGAAATGGTTCTGGTGATTCCCTGATGGCAGCGATAATAATGGTAACAGCGCCTTGAGCACCCTGCAGGGTGGATATGTGCGCTATACATATCTAATCATTACATCATATAATCAAAGGAAAAGTGAAATTTTGGCCAGTGCAAAAGATGATAATCTAACCTTGGCTAATTAGTAATGGTACTTAGTCTTGAGTGATGCGTTTCAGGTGACTTCCTCGCAAGATTTATATGCACACTTTCCAACTTTTTTGACAAACATCCCAAACCTACACCTGGCCTGCCAGTGCCCTTGCAGACCCCTTTCTGTGCCCCCATGACCAGCTTTTGATCACTTCCCAGTGGATTAACAAGGTGCATCCTTGCGACTGTCAACCTGGGGCTGTTTTTATGGCCCACCTTGCTCCCTTCAGGAAGTGGCAGGGGAACGGCGACACACGCAAAGAGAAACTGTTTTCCAGGATCTGCCCCTTATTTCACAAGAGCAACAAACATGCGTTTGCGGGAATTATTATTTTGAAACTTGAGGTTTCGAGAGTAGCCAGGTTGTATTACATGTAGCCAACTGAACAAAAAAACACTCAACTTGGTAGATCTATACTAGCCTATAGGGCTGTGCATTTTTGACTATTGCTAATATTGTGGGTATGGTTATACAAAGCTACTAATTATTTTGTGTACAATTTTTTAAAATCAGTTGCCTGAGAATACCTTTGACAAAATAATTTTGCTTTTCACGACTTGAAATATCCACTTGGCTGAGTCAATAATTTGAGCATTGGTTTATGGCACGTTCTGTTCCAGTGCTTTTTGCATCTTTTCCCTCAGTTTAAACAGCAAATGTTGAGTTTTTTAGTTGTTGTCTGCTAAAAAAGTAAGTGTAGGAACTTGCTAAGTGGTCTCTTGTACATTTTTACCCAAAATGTTAGCCTGGCAGCTTTTTTTGTTGAGAATGCATTTTGTGGTAAGAAATCTTATTGTTCATCTACATTGTACATGTACATACCGGTACATGTACACTGTACCGTAGGATACATTGAAGTCTTACGGCTAAAGGCCTTTTCCCACTAGAACGTCAAACCCCGGGGCGAACTCGCCCAGGGGTGACTCACCCCTGGGTTCGTTAACCCCGAGTTCAACCCCGCATTGATTCACACTTGTTCTGAATCTCGCCCCGAAGCGAACTCACCCCGGAGATAGCACCTCATCCCTCACTTAAACAAGTGAGAACTTGCCTCTGCCAAATTGTTCAACCCTGGTCCCAAGCAGGGTTTAACTCACCCCGGGGAATGAGCAATCTTGGGGGTGGCTCGGGGGTGACACGGTTGTGAGACTTGCAAGTGGGAAACGGGGCTCATTTTAACCTCGGCGTCGCCCCGGGGCCACCCCGAGATTTTGTCTAGTGGGAAAAGGCCTGTAGTGGAAAAGAAAGTCAAATGGGAAGATGCCTTAAATGCAAGATTATCTTGCATCGTTAAAACATGTATGACATTTTTATAATGCATTTTAGGCATCCACTGGATGGGACTCTGTAGATTTCGACACGGGACCGTTCATAGTGTGAAAAGGCCTGTACATGTAGCAATACCTTTTATTACACTTTTCTTGAAAATCTTGCCCTTAACCATCTCTCTTGAGGCTGATTTCTCCTGTCAGCTACATGTACCTACACCGTGTTTACACTCGAACCGGCAAAGGTGGATACAGATCCAGCATTTTTATTGCGACCACAAAACTGAACATTTGCCGCATTTACACTACACCCCAAATCGCTTCAACTCGCTTCAGAAACCGCAAAAGTCACCACTAAATGTAACTGCAGCGCATGCGTGAGCTGTTAGGTGTTGCTGCACTAGTGCCAGATTGGTCAATTAAATCTACTACACTGCAGGCACCGCCCCAAGGACACTCAAATTGCCAAATCTGTATTCGGGTAGCGTTTACACTACAATTGCAGGGTTCAACCCCGCAATTGCGGGGTTCAACCCTACCCCAAAGGTGACTTGAAAAAGGCGAATCAGACCCGGGTCTGATCCGCCTTTTTCAATTCACCTTTTGCTTTTATACTTAGTGCCTACCCGGCTTCAACTCCCCTTTTTGGAAATTGCAGAGTTCGATTCGGCACTTTGCCGAATCGAGTGTAAACGGGGTGCTACAAGCCACTTATCCATCAGTCTTTGACTTGTGGCTCAGTGTGTGTATGGAAACAGATTTGTCAACCTCCATGAAGTCCATGTGGCTTGGATTCATACAACCAGCTGCTGAATTATAGTGTGGTCTCATGAGACCTTTTAACTCAAGCCATCTATTTTCACCTTTAAAGTGCCACAACAGTCATTCTTTTCCCTGACAGTTAATTATTACTCGCAGTTAATTGTCATTGACAATTAATAATCTATGACAGGCTTTTTAATTTCTCATTCTCGTGTTCAACTTTTTGCCATTTTACACTTTAAAATGCATGGAGGTGCTTAAGTTGATGCAAGTTAATCGAGCTCTGGAGTATTTTTGGTAACAAAATTTTACTTTAGCGAAAACGCCTACGCCGTCGAACAAACGCTATACCCCATAGGTCATTTCAAGAGTACTCTAAACAATACCATGAACCCGTGCGCGATGTGGGTTTTACATTGTCGACGTCATCTCTCATTTGGTCTACCGATATACAGTGAAACCTGCTCTTAGGGCCACTTCTATAAAGAGGCCACCTGTCTAAAGTGGCCACATTTGTTCGGTCCCAAACAGTTTGTACACAAACATATGGAGGTGGAACCTTGATATTAGGGCCCCTCTCTAACAAGGCCAGGGAACTAGGATTTTTGTGTGTACATGTACAATCCTATGGCAGTTGGACCTGGATAATCTGACCACACACAGTAAATTGCCTCAATTAATCAAGTTACACTGGGAAATTTTATGAGGAGCTTAAAATAATTATTAAAAACTAAACAATTTTAAACTTTTTAATGAGCAAACCTTTCATATGCTTTACTTTTAGCTGTTTTTCATCTACCGGTACCGACATGCACAGTAGTATGTTTTATGATGTTTGGATATTCCTGCACGTGTACGCTAAACCTGTCTATAATGGCCACCTGCGTATTCTGGCCACATTTTGTCGGTCCCATGGGTGGCCACTATACACAAGTTTCACTGTATCAACAGGTAAAGAAGGTTCAAGAGCCCATACACGTACTGTTCGTACCGGTATGCTGCTAGGGTTAAATGTTTTGTGAAGCCTGGTAATTTATGTATTATAAAATATAAAACAACCCAACTCCACAGGTGTCACGAAGGGGACACTGTGTCCTATTTTCATGGAATGACCGATGTTCTGGTTTTATACTGGCCTACTGACTTGTTTGTAAGGCAGTGACCCCTTCACACTGCAGATCTTGTAAAACAGTCTGACTTCGTCTCTCATTAATGGAAGTGGAAATGGTTCAACAGGTGTTCGACCAATTCCTGAAAGATTGCTTTTTTACAAGGAAAGAACCGATTTGTCGAAGACAAGAACTGCCCTCGGGCTCGCCAAAAAAACCAGACCGAAAAAATTATCACAAATAACAGGACAAGACTGACTGGGATATTTTTAAAAAGTGCAGGACTGGAGGCGCCTACAAGTCACAATTTTGACAATTAACCTACCGGTACTTGTATGTGTTCGACTTGGCTAAATAGTAGGGTCATTTTTTATTGGACCGCAAAACGTAACTTTTGCCGTATTACACTACACCTCGATTCAACTTCAACCCACCTTTACAAACTGCAAAAGTCACCGCTGGCACCCTGTTTACACTCGATCCCAATTCAGGGTCGAAAACCGAGCTTGGGATCAGCCCCGGATCACAAACTGAGTGTAAACGCTCTCGGGACTAAATTGGCCCCGGATCAGACCCCGATATTTTAGTCTCGCATTGGCGGAGGGTTCGATCCCGAGCTCAGGATCAGTTTGCAGTTAGATAAGCAATTAATCTTTACCGCATCCTGTCGCATCTGCTCCACAGCCGTAGCGGGGATGAAGCCTGTGAAATTCAAGTGGCCTTGTACACTGTACATGCACAACCCATGCACACATTGATCAGTACCGGTACATACACACAGAGTATGATCTTTGACTGCAACTTCTGGCACCGCGCTCGAGATCAACTACAGAATGTAAATGTGGCACTCAGGATCATTGCAGTTAACACTGACGCATTCGACTCGGGACCAGTGTAAACACGGTCTAATTGTGACTGCAGCGCATGTGTTGACTGTTAGGTGTTGCGGAACTGGCACCGGATTGGTCAATTAAATTTACCGCACAGCGGGCACGGCTCCAAGGATGCTCACAAATGTTGCCAAATGTGTCGGGCCTATTCGGGTACATGTAGCGTTTACAGACCTTGACAATTGCGAGGGTTCAACGCTGGGTCTGATTCGCCTTTTTAAATTCCCCTTTTGTGTTTACACTTGGCACCTACCTGGCTTTAAAATGCGGGGTTCGATTCAGCAAAGCCGAAATGAGTGTGTACATGTATGGATCTTTAGTGTGGGGAAACCTATACACTGCTGACAACCACATTACATTTTTTCTGTTTAGCTTCAGCCTACACAGGCTTTTGATATTTCCCCCCTCATTTGTCTTCATTCTGTGCGTGACAGGCAACAGGTCCCTGCTCACCAGTTGCTGTTTTATGTCACAGGCTAATAGCCTTTCCACAAACATGACACTGAGTATTATTAATTGGTAATCCCTGACCTTAATGCTAAAGCCAGCATTAAATGGCCACACGCAAAAGTATTCTTGGTATGCATTTTTCTCCTGTCAAAAGTAAAATATTGAAAATTGGGTCAAATGAATATATTAACATGCATTCCTTCATACATGTAAAGCTAGACCTTATTAAATAGATGTCATTATTTTGTTGGGTTCTGGTTCAAAGTTTAGCAAAGTTCCAGTGGTACATTGTACAATGTGACGATACATGTACAATGTAAATCAAACTAAGGTTTACTTGCTTTGTAAAATTGCAATTTTTTACTAAATTTCAAGTATTGAAATTGAAACTGATTGTTATTTAAACCTAAGCCCACATTAAAGAGCCCCTGAAATGCTCAATAACTTTATGCACAGTTTTTGCTGCATATGAAGGATTACCGGTACTTGTGTAGAAAGACAATACTACTGTTCACTGTGCACCATGAATAAAAAGTGGAATTTTTCAACTTTCATCACATAAACTCACAGAAAGAGGGCGCTTTTTGGGGCATGTCACTTTAGGAACACACAGCAGAAAAGCAAAGAAAAACATAAGACTTTAAACTGGAATTGTGGAAAAATGCTGCAGTTTCCAGCCTTAGTTTTTTCATGGTTTGCAACAGGCAACATGTAAAACAAACCTAAACCGTCATGGGTTACAAAAGTTTCAGCAAGTTGTAGAAAATTGTGGAAACTTTTGTGCACAGTTGAATTAGATTTCCTAATGTGACATCACCACTTTGCTCATGCATAAGTAAATTTTCATTAGCATAAAAATCAAAAACCTTGATTTTAACCCCCCAAACAACTTCCAAGTAGGGTTTTTATGATTGTAAATTAATGGACTAGTTCCATAGCACAGATTTCATTGATAAAAACACCATTTCAGGGGCCCTTTAAGCGTCTGTCACATAGTAGCGAATAGAGCTAACTCATGCCTAGCGTACTTATTTTTTTTTCTCGAAATTTGGCAAAGTTCAGATACGCTCAAATTGTCGGCCAAAATCTGTTTCTAAGCAAACTCTTGACGGATAAAACGAATGCCCAACGAACGACGAATGAATGCTGAGCGTATAACTAGCGTCCATAGTAATGCATGCGTAGCGTCCATTCAACGAATGCTGAACATATGCAACGAATGGCAAACGAATGCCCAACGTATGCCTTGCGTGCTGAGGCCGGTCACGTGACGTGTCTTCGCTGACCCATAAATACACTCTCCAAGTCCCAGAAGATATTGAATCCGGAGTCCCTGAGCATCCTCCATCTCTGATGACCAGCTGAGCAGGAATGATGAAGGAGCTAGCTCGGTGATGCCACAGATGTGACTGAAAAATATATATATATACTGTAGCTGTACTGTACACGCACGTTACTATATCGGTAGTCTAGCGTCATGCACGTTAGATGGATGCTTGGTGAAAGTTGATCTACGTCGGAATACGCTGTGTATTCGTTGGCCATTTGTTAGCCATTCGTTAGACAAAAGCTATGTATACGTTGGGCATTCGGTATGACAAAGTTCTAGATGGGTTGGACTTATATGGCCGAACAGCTGACGAAGAAGCAACCTACACCCAACATGCGAAACATTTACACAGTGAATGCTCAACGTATACATGGCGTATTGATCACTACACTGTCACAAGCTCAAAATTTTAAACATGTCCAGACAAATTCTAGACCCCCAGCGCACCTCTGCGAAACCCCCACGAACTGCTAACGAATACAACTTATGCCAAACGTGTCATGAACGAATGACAACTTACACGAACGTACACCCAAATTTGGCAAAACGTCGGGCACACGTTAGCTCTATTCACAACAGTGTGACAGCGCCTTTACACAGGATTTTTTTTAACAATCTTGTTATTTTAGAATTAAGGCAATTTTACATAAATGCAATTAAAATGTCGCACTTTGGGATGCAAGAACAATTGTTACAAAATGTTTCATTTGTGAAAATGGATTGGGATTCAAACATAAGCCTACTTTACACTTTTTTAACAATCCTGTTTACTAAAAAAAGCTATTTTTACAAATGCATCAAATTAAGGCTCCTGTTTTTATGAAAAGTACTTGTACCATAAACAAGTTAGTCTAATTCAAAGTCCATGGCCTTGGTCATAATTCATTTGCCTTGTCTAAAATAATTCTTCCTGAATAGTGATGCAGCAGTGCAGTTCGTCACATGGACTAAAACTTGACACATAAATTAGTTATAGGTTAATTGATTTGAAGTACAAATATTATGACAGATACAAGAATATGAAATGGCATAATGGGGTATCCTGATTAGAAAATTTACAGGGAGCATTTAAAGCCAGCCCTGTTATATGCCAGCCTGTTAAATTTGCACTTCTCTTCTAAAGCCCTTTTCACATGAGGCAAAAAAACTCGCAGTCGCAGGGCTTGAGATATTTTCTCATGCTTGAGAAATTTTTACAAAAGTGCCATCGTGTGAAAGGACACCCATGCTTGACAGTGACAAGCATTCCTTGATAAATTTTCTCAATGCTTGAGATTTTTGGCGGAGGTCCGGACCTCCGCTAGCGGAAGATTTCTCAAGGTATCCTTGAGAACGATCGTGTGAAACAAAATGTACAACGTCCCTTGCGACTGCTAACGCAATGCGCATGTGTGGGGACCTCAACACATGACTTTTGCAATAGTGCGCGCCCTAGTGCCTGCTGACCACAGATTTCTATTTTAATGGAGTTCTGTGTGTCTGACAGATCCGGCCGCGCCGATGATCGAAACTCCGATCTCCCCCGTGCGAATTGTATTCACCTAGCAATGGCCAACTCCAACATGATTTTACTGCTATTTTAGCTCCACTCGATCTGTATATTTAATTAACCAACACCGCCGATCACAACAACTGTGAATCCAACGGAGGAGAAGGTTTGCAACACGGGAAAGACATATGCGTTATCGAAGGAGAGCACGTGCGACCTCCAAGAGCCGCTGGTACTAGCAACTTTACGTGCATACTCTATTGGTCTGCTGGCGGCCAGCGAAAAAGCATACCCGTCTCAAGGAACTCTAGTGAAACGTTTTGCTGTGCCGTGTGAAAGTATGCGAAATCGCCCAACCACGTAATTGTAAAGTAAACAATCCCGCTGGTAAATTCTGTCTCAAGCCTTGCGAGTTTTTTTGATGTCGTGTGAAAAGGGCTTTAAATTTATAAATCATTACTACAGTAAACTCCGGCTAAGTCGACATCGTACAAGTCGGCAAATCGCCTAAGTCGGCCGTCCGCGAAAGTCCCGATCGTCTACAATGCATTTCCATTGAAATGTATGTTTCTAAGTCGGCATTTGTAAGTCGGCATTTCGCCCAAGGCATGTTATTCTCGGTCCATTTCAACAAAATGCAATACAAGATCCTTTGTGTAAGTCGGCACTTAAAAAAACCACACAATATGGCATCGATTTCCTTCCCTGCGGTTTTCAAGAAGTGTCGAGTGAAAAGACAAACACTGCTTAACTGACGTCTGTTTATTGGCACGCACGGACCGTGGTCGCCAGTGTATCGGTGTCGTCATGTTACAGCCAGGGCTGCGTTCGAAACACATGAACATTGCAAACGTTTGCATCGTTCGCCAACAACTGGTACCAGGCTTTCCATAGACCAGTGCACAAAAGCACTGTACCAGTGGCAAACGTTGGCAACGTTCGCGTATGTGGAACGCAGCCCTGGCCATGTGTGAGATTGCGTGCACTCAAAAAGGGGTTTCCCCTGTACGCATGCGCACTTTCCATTTTGGGAGTCGTCGCATGATGCATGTACATGTACATCCATTACATGTACATGTAGAACTTCACACAAGCTCGCTCACGCGCGCGCGTATTTAGCGTGTCCATAAAAACACGATGTTGACATAAATCAATGAAGGATTTCGTTGCTGGAATCGACCCCAAAACAAGGAGATTAAACCAAGGTAAATCAAAGCCTCCATGCTGCAATTAACCATATGCATAGGCCGTTCGTGTAACGTTGTGTAAGTCGGCAAAATGACGACTTATGGCATATGTCGGCATTCGCGTAAGTCGGCACAAATTTTCGGGTCCCAAGAGTTTACTGTATATCGAATGATGTCGTATTGACAGCGAATCTTACAATTTGAAAGTGAAAATTAGATGCTGTCATGGTAAATTTGATATGTGGGACCATAATGGACATCTCTACAACAAAAGGAAATAAGTAGTGCATTGTTAGTTTCCCAACACTTCACAATCCAGTTGAAGGCCTCTCTCCATTCAGTCACCTTGCTATTTCTAACCTCAGAGGTTGTTATCACAGCTTTGCCTATAGTCATCAATTTATTGCTTGTCTCAAGTGTGTGTCTTTATCTTGCTTGTTGGCCAGAGAGACAACACTGGACTAA
This sequence comes from Henricia sp. BOLD:AAB3569, assembly GCA_037783545.1. Classification (NCBI taxonomy): domain Eukaryota; kingdom Metazoa; phylum Echinodermata; class Asteroidea; order Spinulosida; family Echinasteridae; genus Henricia; species Henricia sp. BOLD:AAB3569. Next base: position 531,584 of record JBBELK010000030.1, on the reverse strand, counting down.
CTCAAGATGGCAAACCCTCCTTGTATGACCTCATCATGAATGGATGACCTCAATGTAAAACGTCTGATAAAGAGTTTGTGATGGCCAGACCAAAATGATTTGTAATACTTAGTACATACAGTGTATGTAGACCTGTATCATGTACAACCTGTTTACACTTGATCCCGAGCTCGGGGTCGAACACCGAGGTTGGGATCAGCCCTGGATCACAAACTGAGTGTAAACGCTCTTGGAACCAAATTGGTCCCGGATCAGACCCCGAGATTTTGGTCTCGCGTTGGTGGGGGAGTTCGATCCCGAGCTCGGGATCAGTTTGCGGTTAGATAAGCAATTAATTTTTACCGCATCCTGCTGCATCCGCTCCACAGCCGTAGTTGGTGAAAAGCCCGCTAAATTCAAGTGGCCTTGTACACTGTACATGCACAACCCATACATACACACATAGAGCATGACCTTTGACTGCAACTTCTGGCACCGCGCTCGAGATAAACTACAGAATGTAAACGCAGCACTCAGGATCATTGCGGTTAACACTGACGCATTCTTATCAGGGGATCAATCTTGATCCCGAGCTCGGGACCAGTGTAAACACGGTGGTAGTGACCATAGAGGTCTGAAGCCATAGAGGCTGTGTATGTACATGTACGTAAGTGGACACAAGCCACTCAGGACGTTTGGCCTGTATTTTTAGTATTCAGCTTTTGATTGATGTTATAAGCCCTACATGTTCTATTTCATAAATTACTTGGCACTCAAATGTCTTGAAGGTGACCTGATGAATGTCCAACACTGTATAAAAACCGAGATGGCATCTATGGGAATCGCTTGGATCTTCAGGAATTTTATCATAGGATTTCTGGGGGATTTTCAACCAGTCAAGTGTGTGGTGTTATCTCCCACCAGTGGATTCTGAAAACTAGCCACTTGTGCTGATTTGGGGGTTTTTTTAAGACAGTATTTGTGGCTTCAATTTTTAAAAAAAGGAAAAGTTGTGTCTGCAGTAGATTTCTTACCTGTTAATAGGCCAGTTGTGTATGAACTCTAAAAACCCTAAAAAGTATTGATTGCCGATTGTTTGTTTTTATGGATTGCATTGGTAAGTTTGACAGTGTGAATGACAAAATAGGCTACATTGTTAAGCTGTGTCCGCATTGGACTTTTTTTTGGCAGGTTTTACCGAGACGATGGTAAAATGAAAAATTGCTATATTTTTGCTGCTGTCCACATTAGGACTTTTTCGACACGGGAACATTTTACCGAGACCGTGGGAGAGCATGCACAGTGTTCCTTCGCAGTATGACCTTCACGGCCCGGACGTAAGCTTCCAGATCGCTTTTACCGACTTGATGTGTCCGCATTAGACTTATCGTCTCGGCAAAAGTTACCTGGTCAATTTTCCTGGGCAGCAGTTGGCCAGGAAAAGTAACCGCTGGACTCAGGAAAAGTTACTGAGGAAAACGTCCCAGGCTGTCTGCACTGGATTAAAAATGGGAACAGTACCCATCGTCTTGGTAAGTTTTCCCCAAAAAAGTCCAATTTTAGGTTGCCGAGTCACGCATGTGGTTAGTACTGGACTAGCATTGTGACCAACCGTTCTGACATTGTGCTGGCAAAAATATTAAAAGTTAAAATTGTCACTCATACGTTATCTGGGGCTTGTCATAAAAATCTTAATCTGTTTTTGCAGGTTATAGAACTTCCACTCATTTACATACAATGTGTAAAGGGCCTAATTTTGTCCATAATCAAAAATGGAGAATGGTGTATGACTATTAGCGTGTTTCTATTGAAGATCCGGAATTTTACTGGTAAACCCATTTACCGGTAAATAGCGGGCAATGCGAAGTTTCTACAGAGCCGCTCTATCCAGAAAATAGCCAAGCTTGCTGGCCTTCTATCACGCTTCATGGATTTGCTGGGTAAAGGTCACATGCAGGGGTCAAGCACGTGCATTGGATCAGTCATTGTGCGGTCACATGTTTACATTTTCTCCCCTGTATGCGCACTGGGGCGGAACGGTGTGTGTTTCTATGGGCGCTTACCGGATTCCCAGGCATTTTCCTTCCTCGAGAAGGAAAATTGCCAGGAAAAATTCTCCCCGCCATTTACCGGAAAATGGCGGATAAGACCTGTTTCTACTGAGCACATTTTCCGTCTTTTCTTGCATTATCCGGTAAATGGATATCAATAGAAACACGCATTATGATTGTTCACAACAAAATAATGCCACAAAAAGGGTCTTGTGTAACATTGGGTCAACTGCCCTACAAATTTGATGCACTTTAGCTAAAACCATCCATGCGTTGCACCACAACTCTTCTTTAGCACTAAACCCACCTTCAGAGGTGAATAAATTTTAGCAGTGAGATAAAACCAGTCTGATGCTCTCGAACCATTCAAAAAGTAGATAAAAAATCGATTAAAAATCGATTAAAAATCGATTAAAAATCGATAAAAAATCGATAAAAAATCGATTAAAACACATTTTAAATTTGTTGACCTGTAATTTCAGGAATTACGTACCATAAACACAAACTTAAAATCCAACTTTATAAAACTATTTTTCTCTTTTTTTCTAAGTCCTCACAGGTGTTCATAGCTGTCTAACCGCCACATTCCAGCATTCAGTTTTCTTTTTTGTTACAAGTTTTATAAAGAATCATTGGAGAATCTAGCTGTGATTTTTCCCAAGTGCAAACCGCAGAGACTATTGTACCTGCCCGACCTCGACAATAAACTTTTGTGTGCAGGCAAAAAAGGCTCTATAAACAGTCTCTGCTTTTGCTTTTACACACTAGAGCAGAAAATTTAACCAGGAGCGCCGCATGTGTACAATGTACTCTGAAGGACTTCTGTACTGTTTGAACAGTCAAAGCCAATATTCTGTACTGTTTGCCAAGTGTTCTTAAAGTACATTGTACATGTATATAGCAGTACAATGTTCTCCAAGTATGTCTGGAAAGGGAACTTGCACCGATATGTTAGCAAGTGAGTAACTGTACTTTAAATTGTTGGGCGCTTTGGTCCTGTCTGCACTAGCTGGACTTTTTTGGTAAAGCTTACCGAGACGATGGGTACTTTCCCATTTTACATCCAATGCGGACATTTTCCTCTTAAGCTGTGTCCGCATTGGAATTGTTTTTTGGAAGGTTTTACTGAGACGACGGTAAAATGAAAAATATCTAAATTTTACTGCTGTCTGCTGTGCGCAGTGTCGAAGTTTGCAGTTTGACCTTCACGGCCCGGACGTACGCTTCCAGAGCACTTTTACCGACTCGCTGTGTCCGCATTGGACTTTTCGTCTCAGTAAATTCCTGGCAGACGTTGGCCAGGAAAAGTAACTGCTGGACTCAGGAAAAGTTACTGAGAGGAAAACTTCCTAGGAAAAGTACTCATCGTCTCGGTAAGTTTTCCAAAAAAAGGTCCAATGCAGACAGGCCTTTAATAACTTTTCCTGAGACCAGGAAAATTGACCAAGTAGCTTTTCCCGAGATGATACATACAAGTCCAGTCCAGACACAGCGAGGCATGCAACTTTTCAGCTGATCAGCTGATTTCCTCTTTTTTGTTACCTCATCTGTCCCATTGAAAATAAATTAAAAACACTGTTACAAAGTTGGAGATTTTTTTCGGCATTTTCCTCTGTTTTTGTATTGACACGGATGCATGACTGTTAAAAGCGGCTCTGGAAAGTATAGGCCTACGGTACATGTACATCCATGCCGGGCCCGAGGTCATGCTGCAAAGGGACACCACGCATACATGCGTTTCGCGGTGCAGTGCAAGTTTCCAGTGCGTTGTCCCTCTTTTTGGTCGCAATCATGGCAGATATTATTATTGATAGTCGGAAGTGTGTTTGGCGCTACCAGTGCAATATTCCCAGATAATTTAAGGATGTCAATGTCAAGTCTTACGACAAAGAAAGCACGACAACACGTACATGTAATAATGACAGCTTGTAAACCGGTAACTTGAATTTATACCATTAGACAAAAATTATAACGCGACGTTATCTCGCTTTCAAACTTAGGTGACCTGGATTTCACTGAAACATGTAATTATGTGCCGTACTTGATCTTTGGAAAGGCTAAACAAATAAATTTTCAGTATAGTATTTTTAGCAACAAGTATTGCACATACCGGTACATGTACAGTACAGGCATACATGTACAAACTATGAAGGTAGATTGGTTCTGTTTATTTCACTGATATCGTAAACAAATACAACCATTGACTATAACTTGTTTGAATGGAATTCTTATCAAGGGCAGCTTAGTCACATTTGGGTCTTTCTATAAATTAGGGGTCCAAAAGTGTGACATTTGGTGTCCCCCGTTACACCTAATATGTGTTATTTTTCATACAAAAATCATTAAAATGGCTTTTAAACCATTTTGTATGAATTGTACTTTATACACACACTTTTTGAGATGGAAAGTATTTAAAGAATGTGTCCTGAATTTACAAAAACAAGATGTAAAATGTAACGGGGGACACCAAAGCTGGACCCCTAATTTATAGAAAGACCCATTTATGCTGCATTTACACTCAAACCGGCAAAGGTGGATACAGATCCGGCATTCAACCTGCCTTTCTAACCATCAAAAGTCACCGTCAATTGGGATCGTGGTACATGCGTGGGCTGTTTTGTGTTCTACTGCACAATGTGCACTGTACAAGTTCTGCCCCAAGGATGGTTAAATAGTCTCGTTGCACTGGCGGCCATGACAGGGGGCAGTCACATTGTCACCATGCGTCATGCTGAGTAGGCACTTTCTGGATCTATTGTCACCTCATTTAAATATAAAAACTTGCCCCTTGTCATGACTGCCGGTGCCCAGGTTTAAAGCCAAATCTGTTTTCGGTTAGCATTTACATTCCAAGTGATTTTGACAAATGTGGAGTTCAACCCTACACAAAAGGTGACTTGAAAAGGTGAAGCAGTCCTGGGTCTGATCCCCCTTTTAAAATCCACCTTTTGTGTAAAGTTACACTTAGTGCCTACCCAGCTTTAACTTGACTTTTTAGAAAAATGCGGGGGTTTAAAAGGGGATTTAAAATACCCAGACACCCCTCTGGCTAAAACTATGTAAAGCAGGGACCAATCCTTGGTCTGCCCCTTCTGAACTCTGCCATATTTCCAGGGAAATCTGAATCAACATGGGATTTATGGTATGTGGAGTGTCTGTTCCAGACAACATGAATGTCTTAAATTGGTAACCGTTGCTATGGGGATGTATGCTCCATCAGTGTTTGCTTTGGCAACAGGTGGTTGTACACATGTAGTTGATGCCAATGTGGCATGTTGAAAAGCTGTATTAAAATAACTAGAATGCTGTGCAGGATCCTGCCCGAGAAGTACATGGATTAGGTTCATTCAATGTTGTTTAGTCTTATTCTCTGATACATGTAGGTTGTTCTGTTTCAAAAGAATTTTTATTTGGAATCAAAAGAAAATAGCTGATTTACCATGATTTCAACTTGCTTTATCAAATGTTTTTTTTAAGACGCCTCAATCTCATTTTGTCAGGATGCCAGAATGTCAATTTTGTTTTCAAAACAAGATGGATCCATTGGTCTGCATTAATGTTCATGCATATAGGCCCATCCAAATGCTTTTTACCAAGCAGTTTGGTGTTAAAAGTATAAGCTATAAAATGCAATTTCCAAAGAGCACACCCCCTCTTTTGCATATGATTTAGATAAACATTTTCTGCAAGAGGTTCTAATTTCAAAGTCAAAATATTAGGATATTTCAGCGTTTCACATGATTTAGATTGTCATTTTAAAAAATCTTTTTATTTAGTGGGTTTAATGAACTTCAAATCCAGTAGACTGAATTGAATGAAGCTTACGAATGTGTTCCACCTAAACATCGAGATACATAGGTGGGTGGTGCCATTGGCAGCTGACGGCCAGAGACACCGGGAAATCCCCTTACTCTTCACGAAGGAATGCTCGGGGATCTTAAGTGCGTTACACAACACACTAGTCCAACATCTTTACATCCCTTCCGAAGGGTGGAGCAATTGTGGTTGAGTACATGTACCTTGCTCAAGGGCACACATATGTACCAAGGCTGGGTATTAAACCAGCAACACCAAGTTTTCAGCCCTGTTGTGATGACAACCCTAACCCCTTAATCCTATTGAAAATTGTGCACTAAATTGTGCAGACATTTTTAACCCGAGGCAGAACCAATTTGAAAATATTTGTTTGAAATCAGTAGAGTTTACATGTAGTGAGATTGGATGAATCATTTGTTTACATTGCGGCGTTGAACTCGCTTTGGGGCAAAATGAGCTAATTATGCACTAAAATTGCTGCAGGGGTGAACACTGGTTAAAGTGACGGCACTTTTTCCCTCTAACTTTAATACAGTTAGTTGTTGCAAATCATTGTTACACTCATTTATACTTCAGTATGGTAGGTATCTAGTACATATAAACATTTGGTTGTTGTACGGTTTGAGGAAACTTTTCAATTGAAACCAAGACAATTTTTGGCATGTCCATTTCACGAAATGCGAGTGACGGTTTTGTCAGACAGTGTCATGCTCATATTTAGTATCGTTTAGTTTTCTTAATACCATTGGGTTAATGCCTTATATATTGAGTATTGCCATACCAAAAATAAGAGCAATTCCCTGTATTTTAAAAAATACATCACTAAGATTGTAAAAATTTGCAAAAAAGTGAAATGCGAGTGACGCTGGAATAGCCCATCTCGATGTTTCGGTTGAACACATTTTTAAGCTTCATGCAATTCAGCCTATGGACTGTGAATTGAAGTTCATTATTGCCCATTCAATAAAAAATTGTAAAATCTCATCAGGGGTGTGACTCAAGACTTGTGAATGTCAGTTAACATCATCTGAAGTTCCTGCTTAGAAGAACCACACCTTTAGACACTGTTTACTAATTTACTTTTAAATTTCATTCAGTGTGATTTAAGTGACTTTCTCCTTTTATGGAAAAAAAATCAGCCCATATGTACCGGTAATTCTAAAAATATACAGTTGGGTAACGCACAGTTCATGTGCATCCGGGTTGAAGCTTTCACACAAAAAAAACACTACGACTGTACCTTAATAACCCTTTATTCTGAATATTGTAAAGTACACCTATTGTATCCATGTAGGGTGGTATTTTCTAGCAACAATAATGTATGATTCATTGCAGTTAATATATTTTTAAAAGAAGCATATTTGTAGACCCTGGTTGTTGTTGTGTAGCGCATAACTTCAGTTGCAATTCTGGGGAGATGTTTCATCAATGACTCTGTGCAGTGAATATTTCTGATGTTTGGGAAATGTTTTAATTGAAGATTTGTTGAAGCAGCCTGACAGACTTCAAGTTAATAGCAGACCAACTTCGCGTTCTTTTGACAACGACTATGTGCAAGAGCAACCAAATCTTGGTTACAATGTGCTGCTTCTAAGAGTCTGAATTTGAGAGAATTTGGAACAATCTTTCACAACATCCAGTATCAACTGTCTTCTCATGTTGAAGAACGACTGTTAAAGAATTTATGGTTTCGGCTGTTCCATTTTCTGAGAAAGCCAAATCGTCTTCATCCAGCAACCCATAGTTGGACTTTTTGGTTTTCGTACAACTCTCTGAACTTGGCAAATGGAGCACAAAACATACACCTTGGTGTCTGATGTTCATAAACATCGTCTTAAAATCTTCCTGAAAAGACGATTTGTGGACTGGCTTCACTCGTCAGAGAAGGAAGATATTCGTCTCCTGGCCTATCATTCTCTTTTTGACTTCAAGGAACAAAATCCCAAGGAAAATGTCTCGCCTCAAGAAACTATCACAGGCAAGTTGAGTTTTGTGCAAGTCTACGGTAGTAAACTACAATTTTTCTGAGAGTTCTGCGTAACAATTGTGGTACCGGGACTAGTATATGGTACACTTGTCAGTTACTAAACACATCATTAGCTCTTTGTTTCTATCATGTACTTCTCCCTTACTGTGTTTCCCTCACCATGCAACATTTCCATCAACCACATCCTTCTTAATTTCATTAGGCCATTTTTTATTTTATTTTTATTCAGTGGATTACAAAACAGTGCATGGTTGCACGTTTTGTGCTTACATTGTTGACAAGTTTAAATATAAAATGTTTCCCGACAAACTTTGGCAATCGTATCATTACTGGTGTCATGGCAAGTTATTTGATACAGTCGAAGTATAAATGCAACTGTATGCAACCAAGTGTTAAAACTGGTGTGCTTACACCATTTTTGTAGCGGTCTTTACTAAAGTCTTGATTTTGTGGAATTCCTCACGTGCATGCAGTACTTAAAACATAGCTTGTACACCTTGCAATGGTTCGGGTAGTCCTGTTTACCATTTTGGGTGATGATGGTAGTGGTGTACATGTACCGGTATTTATACTTTTGACTTCAACTATATTTGACTTGTAACAATAACTGTTTCAACTACAACTGCAAAAACATGGTTAGTTACGTTATCTACGTTACACTTTGTCCATCCATATACAAATTGTGCCTGGTCCTGTTTTGCTCACATTTAGTGCGCATGGAGGTCTCCATTGCTTTCTACGGAAAGTCAAGAAGATCTGTATAGTCCAATTTAGGATAGGTATACCATCTTTTTTACATTTTCAAGCAAGATATTAGCACTCTATTTTTGCTGAAATTCAGTGTGTAAAGAATTAAACTGCGTCGTAATTGCTCAAATCCATTAAAATTTGCCAAATCCTTCATCAATTTACAAAGGGTTTTAACAGTTGCATTTCACAAAACGCTTGTGACGGGTACACGTTACATGAAAAGCTAGAAAGTGACAATTTTAACATTTAGGGTCATGTCCACTAATTCATGGAATTTCCCAAAACTTTTTTCAGGCTGTTTGTTTATTATTATTATTATTATTATTATTTCTTTCTGGTATTCATACCAAGGATTCCTCAAGAGTGCTCATTGCACTGTCACTCGCAAGCGTGAGGAAACCCATGAAGAATTAGAAATGGTCAGAGACACCTTGCTCTTCACGAAAGAATGCTCTGTGATCTTTAGAGTGCGTTACCATTACCTAACACACTGGACCAACGGCTTTACATCCCTTCCGAAGGGTGGAGCAAGTGTGGTTGAGTGCCTTTTCCTAACGGCACAGGTACCGCAGCTGGATTTGAACCCGCAACCCCAATTTTTCACCCATGATTGCGAGTCAATGACCCAAACCACTCGGCCACGGTACCCACACGGTTTAAGTTTACACCCACATTTTCTGTGTACGTCTTGAAGAATAAACTATTCAAATGGGGCCCGCCCACTCAACTTGGTTCACAGAGAAAGGCTTTGTGCTGGTACCCGTTTGTGTAAGACCTTTGGCATAAAAGAATGTTTGGGGAATTTTCCTTCTGTCAACTTGAATTATTTTTGAACTGTTTTCAAGGAACTGCCATCTAAAGCATTTGTGAAGGTTTATTACAATGTGATGTCTATAATTGTAAAATTTGAGATTCAGCTACGTATGGGCTGTATTTCCAAGTCAATGCACCACACTGCTTTAAAAAAAAAGACACAATTTTCTCAATTTCCAAATTACAGTAAAAGGCATAATATAAGGCATCTGATGAGTAATGGCATTTAATAGCTTATCAGATATGCCACGTAAAATCACTAAAAAACTTGGGAATTTTGATTTTTTTTTGTGTGTGAGCAGTACCGGGTATTATGCATTTGAAAATCAGTTAATGGCCAAATTATGAGAACTCATCAGTCTTTGCCACATGTTTACCATGATGTGTGTCCTGATGGTGTTGTACACTAATTAACCCTGACACTCCTCAAGGGTTAATAAAACTTGTCTGTTTTTGTGTTTTCTCAGCAGATAAGGGTAAAGAGGAGGTGATTCAAGAAATAACCAGTGAGCTGGTCCAAGCACTGAAGGAAACCAGACACAAGTCAGTCAAGACTAGCAGTACACAAACGGTGAGTTGGGCTACCTCACACACAGGAACAAAATCCTGAGTGTGATTTGGCAAAAACTTCAAGAGTTGGCAAATTCAGAAAACTATTGGTTAAACCCTTGGCGTCACAATGTCTACGAGTATACTACGAGTATTACTATGAGTATACCCGGTACCAGTTATGAGTATACTTTAAGTATACTTTGAGTATACTTGAGTATACTTCGAGTATACTTCGAGTATACTTCGAGTATACTTCGAGTATACTACGTTTCATTTACTGATTTGATACAAGTTTAGTACAAGATGTTCTGAGTGTACCACAAGTTTCATGAGCTAGCTACGGTACATAAGTTTCACGACTTTATTATGAATTAGCCAAGAGTTTCCGAGAATATTAGGAGCTTACAGAGTTAACTACAAGTCAGTTGCATGTACAAGTCTGGTACGAGTTTGGTACAAGTTACATACATACCTTACCTCAACATTTAGCACGGGAATTGGTGCCAAATTATCTGGAGTTTCACAGATTTTTGCAATTTATGCATAAACTCTTACGGCTCGTAGACCACTTATACAAAACTCGTATCAAAACTCTGTCAGACTCGTGTGATACATGTACAGCACTGACGGCCTCGTTTTAGGTACGTCACACACCTTTTTATTTTCAATTTTATTCCAAAAGAAAGCACCGAGACCCCTCGGTTTCGATGACAATTTGAAAATGGGTCTTTCCACACTAATGGGCCTATTTGTAGAATCGGTCAATAATTCCTTTCAGATGTCTTCAGTTTATCCCAAACTTAAAGAAATTCCATTGTACTGTTCTCAGGAGATAACTTTTGCACCAAAAGGTAAGAAAATGCTGCCACAACATACATTTCTGAAAAGCTTGTGTACAAATTGTCCATATACGTATGTAACGGTGGACAGACAAAAATGTCACAAATTTATACACAACCTTTTCAGAAATGTATGTTGTGGCAGTATTTTCTTACCTTTTGGGGCAAAAGTTATCTACTGAGAACAGTACAAGGGAATTTCTTTAAGTTTGAGATAAACTGAAGACATCTGAAAGGAATTATTGACTGATTTTTCAAATAGGCCCATTAGTGTGGAAAGACCCAAATCCTTTTTACAAGTTTGCACAAGTTGCCGCACAAATTGTCCCGAGTTTCCAGCATTTGCTAACTGTCTTAGATGAACTTGCCAACAACGCTAATTCAATAAAGGCCAAAGAACGGGAACAATTTTGAGCGATAATATGGGGTTTACTCTTGAAAGTTGTCTGTAGATGGGTCATTCAGACTAGCCAGTCACTCGGCTTTTAATCCAAAATGACCCCGCTTTTAAGCACCACTTGCACAACAAAATATTTGAAAAAGCACTTGTTAGGGTGACATTTGAGGTCACATGGCTTAGGGTTAGAGTTTAAAGACCCCTTTTTTTATGCAAGGATAAAACAAAATTGTGATAACAATTTGGTTTAACATTCGTATATTACAGAGTTGCCTGAAAGTTGCGGTACAATTACCCTGATTTCTGAACTAGTTTGTCATTTTACACCCTGTTTACACTCGATTCGGCAAAGGCGAATCGAACTCCGCAATTTCCAAAAAGGGGAGTTGAAGCCGGGTAGGCACTAAGTGTAAACGCAAAAGGCGAATTGAAAATAGCGGATCAGACCAGGGTCTGATTCGCCTTTTCCAAGTCGCCTTTTGGGTAGGGTTTAACCCCGCAATCGTCAAGGTCGCTTGTAGTGTAAACGCTACCCGAATACAAATTCGGCAATTTCCTTTGGCGACATCCGGGAGGCCATCGTTTGACATGCTTTATTTTGTGGGCGTGCGTGATAGAATGTACGCCACTTACTGTGCTAGTGTGCTACTGCTAGTACATCGCTCACGGGACTTTTTTTGGGGAAAAACTACCCTAGTCCTACTGGAAATTCGTCCTACTGACAAGCACTTCTTTTCTGCATAAATCTACGCCGTAAAATAGCCAAAAGTGGCAACATCATGTTTACAAAAACAAAGGAATTCTCCATGATATTGAACTGTTGAAATTCACTCCAGAATTTTCGTTAACAGGAACAGTTTTGCATGCAGCAGCGCAGTAATAACGCGTTGATTTTCACGAAACCCACCACGCTTGCCAGCGCTTGCATGCACACGATCATTACACAACATCGGGCGCGCGCTTTCATGACCTCTCATTTTGACATTTCGCACCCCGGGGTCACACGCATCGGTATTTCCGGCACAAAAGGTGGGTTGAGCTGTGGTCTACATGTAAACACGGGAAATTGCCGAGTTTGCGGTTTGCTCTGCGGTTGCAATAAAATACCGAATCTGTATCCACCTTCGCCCGTTCGAGTGTAAACGCGGTGTACTACAGTGCGTATAAAAAAAACAAGTAATCCAAGTTCAGAGGATTAATACGCCAAGGTTATCTAGTTTGAAAGTTTATATGTGGTTGAAAAAATAGAGATCTTCAGCTTTCCATTGATATCTTTAGTATCTCGTTGTGGTCACATTATGGCTGAGTACATGGTACATTGTTATTAAAAATGGAAAGTTAGTCACATTTCTCCTGCATAGACCTCATCAAAAGAGTTTTACTAAAATGAAAAAGTCACCATTTGTGTTTTGCCAAGGTTACTGGGTCTACACTAAAACCAGTGAACTGTTTCCCCGCACTTTAGGAATGGAAGTTTCAGGTCACCAGTGAATGTTTAGACCCAGGTATAGCTGCATCTGAATTTGTGGCTGTGGCTGTGGCTGTTGCTATGCTGTTTATAAGGACTTTCATTGTCCGCCCGTAGCAACAGCATAGCAACAGCCATAGCCACAGCCAAAGCCACTAATTCGGATCCAGCCTAACCTGGCAACTGGCATCACACTTTTAATATAGTAGTCTATAAATTGTTCACATTGTAAAAGACAAATCTTTTCTTTGGACTGCATTCTATGTAAAAAAAAAACACGGGTAAATCCAAGCTAGGTCAAATCCCACCATGCAGACTGTACTTGAGCTGTGTTTAAACTCTCAAGTTGTGTTTTTCTTCCCAGCAAGTTACCGTATTTTAGCAGAGATAAATACCCAGAATGCCTGATTTCAAAGCAACCTGCTGAGGCATTACAGTTTGCCTCATTTCAGGCTTTTATTTCTGACAAGGACACCCAGGGGTGGTTGTTGAAGAATGTGTATGTACAAAACACTTGCAGTTACATGTATAAAGGGAAGGATTCTATAGATGTGAATGCGGCCCCATGGTGTGCAGAAGAAGGAAACTTGCAAACTGGGGGTACAACGTCATTGCGGATTGTCCAGTCTCTTTACCAGAGTGGGAAGGTTGGAGGGGTCTAAGCCCATTAGCTCCCCCCAAACTTCCATCAAATCTCTGCATTCAAGAATCCTACTCTTGTGTAAAAATTTGAAATGTTACTTAAAGGCCAATTGTATTATTTGCAAGCTGAAACTTTTTCTTCAGTTTTTTCTCGGAAATTTTAGCTACAGGATTATAAAATGTATTTCCATGTGTGGTTGAGGATGTGTGTAATAAAAAAAATATAATTTGTGTATGTCAACTCAGTACCTATGAATGTAGTTCAATGGCTTTCATGGAAAAGGGAACCATAAAACAGACAGGGGCTTTTTTGTTGACACTAGGGCCCTTGTAAATAAATACATGTACGTGTACACACATAAATTCACCTTCAATTGTCGTTTCAGGTGAAAATTGCATTGGACAGGAGGAACCACTTCTATCTTCCTTTTGACCTTTTTTTTTGGGGGTGGGGGGAGGGTCAAAGGGTGGATGAAAATTTTGGATATGGAAAATATACAGGCATTAAAATCCATGCATGGTTTTTGTATCAAGTGATCAAATGAATCCATGGTAAAAATGTGTACATCTTCCCCCTCCTCAAGCTTCCCCCCCCAAAAAAGAAATTAAGTTGTCAGTATTTTCCTACAAAAAGTACGATCTTGCACAGAAATAAACACTTGTGTTGTTTCTTACCATTGCTGTCAAAATTTTTAGTGAGTTTATTCATTTTTAGTGAGTTTATTATTTTGTGCAGAAATTGTATTGCTGACCAACCACCAACCCCCACCCTCCACCCCACAACCTCCCCCCCCCCCCCACCCCCCACCCCCTCCCCCCACCCCCTCCCCCACCCCCTCCCCCGCTCCCCACCCCCTCCCCCCAAAGGAAATGCTCTTCAGGTAATTATCAAATGGCATTAACTTAGGAAAGGCAAGATTTGCTTTGGAACATTAAACGGTGCCTGATAACAGTAAATGTCAAAGATAAGTGCTAGTCTGTGATTGGTACAGAGGATTTACAAAAGAACTTTGAACCTCGATGTGAATTTCCTCGTGCTTTGAAGTTCATTAAATCTGCATCACTTATTTAATAGTCCCCAGCACATGTAAATATGCACTGGCAGGTCATGCACAGTGTGGGTTGAAAAACCCACAAAGTTGTGCTACAATGTACATGTGTATGTATGTACAATGCGTAATTTGCAAACACGAATGGAGGTGATTGTGCACTCCGAGTATTTCGTACTAATACTCACAATTTGTGACTGAAATTTATACAGTCTAGTTTCGTAATAATGGCCCATTCAAAGTTGTCATCATTTTCACTAGGGGTGGGAATTTACGGTTAATTCAGAAACCGGTTTGCAATTCTTTCAAGTGTCAGTTAACAGGTTAACTGTTCGGCGACACTAAAGATTGTAAATTATTGCGGGTATATTTATACTATTATAGATGCAAGTGCACAAGATCCCTACATGTAGGCCCCCAAAATAATCGTTGAACCTTTATCTGGTCAAAATTTTACTACGACCCCATATAAATTTATTTCAATTCCATGAAGTCATTTTAAAAAACCTCTGAAAACTATTGTAAATTCTTTAAAATTGGGTTTCGTTTAAACGTTCGGCAAAACCGTTTTTTGTTTTGGTTAACCTGTTAAACGTCTCATCCTTAATTTTCACAGTTCTATTTAAAAGCATAGGAAAAGTGAGAGGGTGATACTACTTTACAATGTGAAGTAGTATTTCGGGGAGGGAGGTAGTCTTGAAAAATACTACGCTCTGTAGAACTGTGAAAATGTTGACAACTTTGGAGTTTGGATGGCCCTAAAGCCTAGCGTACATGGGCCTGGCAACTGGAAGCAACTCGCAGCAACTGGGAGCAAAAAGGTTAATGTACGCGCACTTGCAACTACTGGCAACTGGAAAAATCCCAGTTGCCACAAGTTGCTCATGTTCTACTTTCTGGCAACTAGTTGTACCCAGTTGCAGTCAGTTGCGTCGATGTACATGTATGTGTACTTGCAACTAGTTGTTGTCAGTTGCACATGTACATCTGAACACATACAATGTACGCGCACATCGACAGCAACTGTGGGCAACAGTTGGTTCCAGTTTCGAGGTCAACGTACTCTAGGCTTTACCGTGTTGATGTGCCCGCTCTGAGAGCTGGATGCTCCCAGTTGCTGCTAGTTGCGCAACTGATCAGTTGCTGTCGATGAGCGCGCTGCGTACACATCGACAGCAACTGATCAGTTGAGTTGCTTCCAGTTGCAATGGCGATGTACGCTAGGCTTAATACTCAATGTTTGCACTCTAGTGTTTTGTACTGAACATTTCGTTGTTCACTTTTCTGTCAGCCTGTTGTCTTAATTTGAAGACCGCTTGTACCGATGTAGCCAAACATGAAAAATCAATTTATTTTGAGAAATAAAATGAGTCTGCCGCACTCGTTTTACCGTATGTAAGTTAAAGGCTGATTAATAAATTAGCACTGTCCCAAAATAATTAGAGATGAATTTATATAAATGAGTACACAAACAATTTATTCAAGTGTGCTCTCCTTGAGTGAAACTACATATACTGGTAGCTCCCCTGACTAATGGCTTTCCGTGCAGTTGAGCCAGAGAACCAGCCAAATAAGACAGTGGCTTCATACAATATTTTGAAAGCATCCGTGGACATTTTTAATTCTTTATTTATTTATTTTAAATGTTGATGAGGTACTGAGCTGACTTTTTCACAGATTGTTTTTATCATACACATCCTCAATCACACATGGAGAGAACACCATTTGTAAAAATTTTCCAATCCTTTAAAGGAGCATGACCAGAGTTTCTGGAAAATAGTTTTCGATGTAACTTACCAATATTATCAAGTAACTCCCATACACACCTCCCATGTCCCAAAAACCCGAAAACATTCGCGATTTCCAGTAAAACATTGAACAAAACTATCGAGTCGGCTTTCAGTGGATAAACGTTGATACTGGAAAATTAGTTTACAAATAATCGGTGGATTTTCGACGATATCCTCGGAAATATGCGGCCTAGAAGCGCGGGAGTTTCAGTTTCGTAATCAGAAAAATATAACGGATGTTATGATATAAAAATCTCATGACCCATAAGGTAAGTCCCGGGGAGTTATGGGTAAAAAAAAGTGATCTGGTCACACTCCTTTAATCTATCTTTTATAAAAACCGAGAACTTGTCCGATTTGTTTTTAAAACTAGCTTTGCCCCCAGCTTTGCGCACTCCGAGCCAACCACATACTTGTCGGTGATCTAAATTGGGGGAAACATTTCAGCTCACACGGGATCCAGCCATCAGAGCATTTGCCTAAACTGGCAAGGGACTTCTCCAATTAGACCCTTCCTTCCTCTTCACCCCCCTCTCTCTTTTTCTCGCTGTCATGTGCTTTCAGCCGCAGTTTCACCTCATAATTTGATCCTAAGCTGTTTGTGGGTTAAACCTTAAAAGTCATGTCAAGCTTTCGTTCAGATACATTCAGCGCATAAGTTGTGCAGTTGTTGTCCTTCATTTGCTTGGGTAGTTTGTAAGATTGATAAGATTGTTGATAAGATTTTTGCAAACTTCTTGAAATAATCTTTAAGTTGACAGCACCAACTTTAACAGAGTTACACAATAGTAAGTAAAAGTTCAAGCAGTCTTCAGTTTTGCATGGACTAATACACACTGTATGTTCTACATGTAGGTTCATAGTTCTGTACAACCATAAAATGTGTCCTTCCTGTGTTTTCATGACACGATTGAAACTTAAACCAGATACCTTTTTTCGGTTTATTTTCAGAATGAAGTACGAGTCAAGTTTGAATATCAAGGAGAAAGAAGGTAAGTAATTCTTCATGCTTCATAATTTTGAAAGAGTCGCTAAGAAAACATTAGTATGTCAAAGTTCAAGGGGAAAAGCTTTTTACTTGCGTATACGTGTGTAGTTTAGGTTATCTCTACCTTTTTATGGTAACTATTTTTCATTAACCTAAAACTAGCCTTTTGCGTATTTCAGGTGAATAGCATCTGGTGTACTGACATACCTCCTTTCACATGCATACTTAGTATCCACTTGACCAGACTAAAGTTTTGTTGCTATGTGGTGCACGCGGCAGGTGTGAAGTACAGAATCAATACCATGTTTGTGGTAGGGGATTGTTTCTGCTTAGCAGAGTACTAGTCAAGCATAATTCAGGTGATGTGCGATTGTAGCTGGTAAACTTTGTTTGCAATGCACAGTGCTATTTCATATTTCATACAGAAATTGCATAAAAAGCGTAACAAATAACATTTTACATACATAGAAACCTGTTTTGCTAAGCACACATTTCTGTGCTGAGCGGTCTTTTCTGCTCGGCAGTCTTTTTTGTGCTGAGCAGTCTTTTTTCTGTGCTAAGCAGTCTTTTTTGTGCTAAGCAGTCTTTTTTGTGCTAAGCAGTCTTTGTTTGTACTAAGCAGTCTTTTTGTGCTAAGCAGTCTTTGTTTGTACTAAGCAGTCTTTTCTGTGCTAAGCAGTCTCTTTTATATGCTCTTTTCTGTTCTTTAGTCTATTCTGTTCTAAGCAGTCTATTCAGGTTTTACACTAACCTGTCTCCCCTGTACGTTTTACCTAAGAGAACCAGTGTGGGCATGACATAAGGTTGAATTACCTGTTCACACTAGAAGGAAAGCTCTCAGACAATAATGAATGTGTTTTGCCCTTGTCAGTTATTTTTTATATGTTGGTTATATCTTCTAAGACATGAGGAAATTACCAATGGTGTAACAAGGTGGTGTCTTGAGTGCATCAGTCAAGCAGTAAGGATGTGCCTTGAGACATAACACCTAACTTGGCTCAGACTGGTAATCAATAAACAACTTTTCTGTCCCTTTTTAATATCTCTCAGGATATTGCAAGTTCCTCGACCCCTCAACTACAATGATCTTTTGACAAAGGCCAGGACAGTCTATGGGGTCCCAGTAGACATGCACTACACCACGAACGATGTCAACTCTAATGTAAGTGTCCTCTTTGCATTTTTTCGCCTTAATTTTTGTTTCTTCATTTTGATTGACCTGCTGTGTGTATTGGATGCATAAATTTGTACTTTACTTCTGCACAGGAGTACATTTTTTGTTTTTTTACACAATAAAGTCTCCTTGCATAGTCTACCATCCTAGTTTTGAAATTACAACTACATGTATGCATTGTTCAGCACTAACATCATGAATAACAAAATTGTTTCACCCAAAATTAATTTTTGCCCCAGGGTCATTTTGCTCCAGGGTCATTTTTGTTCCAGGGTCATTTTTGCCCCATGGTCATTTTTGTTCCAGGGTCATTTTTGCCCCAGGGTCATTTTTGCCCCAGGGTCATTTTTGTCCCAGGGTCATTTTTGCCCCAGGGTCATTTTCGCTCCAGGGTCATTTAATCTCAGGGCAGTTTCACCTCCGGAACAGGCAAATTTAACCCTGCTTGGGGATTAATTTTGTTCAAAGATTTGGGAAAGAAGAATGTTTTTCCTTGCTGTTTTTATAAGGTCAGTTTTGTTTTTTCCACCTCGACGTAATTTGGCCCCTATCACATTTGGTGATTAGATTGTATTTTCTAAATCATGTAAAACGTAGTTTGTTAGCTTACCGTAGTTCAAAATATGTTATTACAAAAATCACACTCACTAAATTTGTGTTATTCCACAATGGCACTAAATTTGAAGGTTCACCCGCACATATCTTGATTTCATGTTTTTAATAGCGCTGGGAGTTACCGTTTATTTTTCTAAACGTTTAAACATCAATTTAACGTTCGTTTAAACGTTTAAACGAATAGTAAACATAACAAAAGGTAAAACCTATAGTTCAGCTAGGCTTTGCTGTAATTAATTGGATACTTTCGAGAAGTCACTCAAACCCAAAGTCAGCAACCAATGAGAGAATGGAATCAATAACAGTTCCAACACAACTACGATCGTCGGCTCTGCAGTGTTTACGGCCGCCCTGCTTTGAATTCAACTTGCAAGATGAAACCGAAAACCATCAGTAAAATCGCTTCCGCCCGCGAACGCAACTACAGATACATCTTCGGCTTGAAACCACAAAGGTTACCGACTGTTGGGCTCATCACAGCGGTATGCTGCCCGATTCTTTCAGAACAAAACTGCCTCTTTAGAAATTTCCGGCGGCGCAAAACAGCCATTAGATCTTTGAAAAAGGGAGGATCGTTTTTTTCACAAGTTGGTTTCGGATATCCGTTTAGCATTTTTCTAAACGGATAGTTACATTTCGGTCGTTTAAATGTTTAAACGTTTACACGTCGCAGCTCTAGTTTTTAACCATAGTTCATTGATCATCTTAGAGATTACTTTGTTCATCTTTTCCTTTTTGTTTCAACAAATTTTCACATTATCCCACTCAGATTATTGTACCAATCAAGAGTCAAACCAATCTGAACCAAGCAGTGGCGTTGATGGACCATAACCCCAGCACTAAGAGCCTGCGTATCTACCTAACACCACTTCAAACGAGTACCAGCACGTCAACAGAGTCCATACCAAAGGCTGCGTCCGCTCCCAACATCATACATGAATCAGGGTCTGTTACCTACCACGAAAGTGTCTCGGACGGAGGGGAACTGTATGACACTGCTGTGAGTATAGACAATTTTATAAAACACCCGAATAAATCACCGTCATATGATTGGTGCGATTATTATTCGGTGTGTGTGTGATGCAGGTTGTACGCACCACACACCGTGGTATATCAACAATGTGCCGTCGAATATTCACCGAAAAAAATTTCGAATCGCCCATGCCTAGACTTTACCGGAATTTAAAAAAAAAGAAAAGAAAGAAGCCAAATTGGGTGAAGTGCAAAAAAACCTGGTTTGTTCAGGTTCTTCAAAACAGTTTGGGAAGAATTTACTAAAACTATGGGACAATTCAAAAGAATTTTTCCCCCTCCAAAGTTGGTTTTATTATTTAATTTGCACTTATTGATGCTTAATAAGCCATTTTAAGGACAAAATAGTGGTGTCCGAGTACTAAATTCTTACCAACAGTTTTGGTAACCTCCCTTCCTTTGCCTATTGTTTCCTTTGTCTAAACTCTTCCCCTTAGACTTAACACTGGTTTTACCTTGTGGGGTACTAAGTAGACAAAGACCGACTTGTGGGGCACCTTTGTTCGCCTTTGTTCCTTGTGGGGTACCTTTCTTCCGGGTACCCCATAAGGGTTTAAAACCATATATTCATAGTGGCTCACAAACATGCTCATGATACTTAAATTAAGTAAAGTTTACTGTTAAAAACAAAATCAGGAATTGTAGTTAAAGGTTTAGTGAAGTGAAAATTATCAACCATCTATTTTTATGCACGAATCAGAAGATCAAAATGTTGCAGACAAAGGGGCAAACTGAAATTTGTTTTCATTTCAGAAAGAAGTGACCTTTTCTCTACTTCAAAATTTTCTTGACAGACGAGGGCGGTGTTTATTGCTAGTCATGGAGGGAACCCACAGTTTAAAAACAAAGAAAGAACATTACATTTCAAATAGTTACAGTAGCCCACTGATCCATTCCGACCCAAACAAACTTATTGGGATTGTTGCAAATGACATACTAAACAAACTCAGTAAATGTTACAGATCATAACACCAAGAAGTCACTGAAATTGACAAATAACATTTGTACACAAGTCAATAGAGATTTCCTCTGTTGTCCTGAGATGACATCACGGATTTGCTCATGAATATGGAAATTTCATTAGCATAAAAATAGAAAACTTGCAATTACACCAAAACGGAACAATCAAATTTTCTGAAATTTACCGAAATGTGTAAAACACACCCTCTACTATTATTATATTTAATAAAAACCCTATTTCACACTTCCTATCAATTGGAATAAATGTTTGATAGGCTGGCATGAATGGTACATTTAAATCAGCAAGGGACCCAGTTGCATTATTTCTGCCCTTAACTTCACCTCGGGCAATTATTCACATCCAGGCCTCAATCTGGTTTCAAACATACAATTTAAAACTAGCAAACTACACATTCATTCCAACCACACTTTTTTTCTTAACACAATAATATACTGTTCTTAAAGTGCTCATTGCAGACATTGTCAATATTCTTAAAATACATAGTATGAGTTAGTTCCCATGGTAATTTAAAAACACAATATATCCCGTGATTCTAAATTTCTCATTACAATTTATTTCAGATTCGTAACGACATTACACGCACAACACTACGTTCCCAGTCCATTCCGCACACATCTCCAACCAAGGTGCAAAACCACAGTAAGCGACATTCCACCCCAATTGAGATGCCTACCCGCGATACACCCTCACCGCCACCGGGCCACGTTCCCACGGACTCCGTGCAGAGTCACAGTATTATGAGGGATTCGATGTACGGGGAAGGCCGATTTATTCCAGAACCAGAATCGGAGGTTAGTATTTGCGTGTTTAGTATCCAGATAGCCAAACTAAATTTTTGTTGCTATGTAATGTGACCAAGTGCATGCAGCAGGTGTGAAGTACACAATCAATACAGTGTTCATTGTAGGAGACTGCTGGTTGCCATGCACCACGTACATGTAGCAACAATAGCATTGTATGTGACTTTCTAAACTGCACCTCCCTTTGAAAGTGAATGCATAGTTCCGATTTTGCCCAATTAACCCCGCTCCCTTGGATATTGTTGCTATGCCTCGCACGCCATCGTAGAAATGTCCAAACACACTGCACAAACCAATGGGACTTTCAACGGAAAGCACAGATTCATTGGAGAAAACTCGAAGGTATTCATGTTTCAAGGTCGACAGTTATCTTAGAACACACTAATACCGGGATTTCATATCATGAAATATGTGCTTTCTTACCTTTGAACAGCGAATCTTAACTTGAAATTAAAAATTCATCCGGATCTCGACATACAACACTGTACAAACTGTATAGGAAGAAAATCGCGTGATGTTTTTGTGAGGCAATGCACTTTTACCTATGTGGGCGCTGTCTGCTAGCTCTGTTGTGATTGGTTGGCGGGTTCGGCTTGATTGACAGGTCGGAACTATGTATTATTCTTAGCGCCAGTAATTATGCTTTGCGTGTTACCTTTGCACTATGTGCTTGAACTTCCTGGGATGACCCCAATATTATGTTAAATGGGTTTAATATGCAACTACTCTTGAAAAACACCTTGTACTTGTCACACAGAACATTATATTTTATATATTTGTTATTTAAGTTCAGAAACAACTTTGCATGCGTGCAAGAGGCAAGAGGGAATCTTAAAGTGTGGGAAAATAAGTGCCCTGTCATTGTCAAAGATTTCACGCCTATATCAAAACATTGCTATGGGTTTGCATGACTGCGCGAGGTGTTAATCCCTGACTTCAGCACTCGACCAAACTGCATTTAACTTCAAAACAGGAAGTGTGTAGCTTAGATGATAAAAAAAGCAAGTTCTGAGCAGTTTGACACGGAAGTCATTAGTGATTGATTTGTAGAAAATCATCTGTACGAATTTGTGCAGAGTGTTAATTTTCTTTGACAAAAACAATTATTTAATTCCTAGATAGTGATGCCTTTATAGTTAATGGAAAAAATCAAATGAAAAAAAAATACTTTTGTAAATTTATTGCAAGATTGTTCCGCAGCTTAGGGCAATAAAATTTTGCACTAGCAAAAGTGTGCAGTTGCATAATTTGGTGCTGATGTGTGGGGACGACTAGGACTGGTAAACTCTTAAAAACTGCGTTATTTTCACCCGTGACTAAAAGTGTATGTTGATAAAACTACCTT
The DNA here is from genome assembly GCA_037783545.1 of Henricia sp. BOLD:AAB3569. Taxonomy (NCBI): domain Eukaryota; kingdom Metazoa; phylum Echinodermata; class Asteroidea; order Spinulosida; family Echinasteridae; genus Henricia; species Henricia sp. BOLD:AAB3569. Next base: position 508,515 of record JBBELK010000030.1, on the reverse strand, counting down.
TTAGAAATTTCAGCCACATAGATGCAGTAATACTTCAGAAAACCTGAAAAATCCATGCATGGTTTTTGTGCATGAATGAATGGTAAAAAGGTTGTCTGCAGATAAAAGCACCTTCAGTTGGCAATTTCTCACACAAAGGTACCATTTTACACGGGAAAAAATCATGTGGTGTTTGTTACCATTGCTATCAACACTTTTAGTCAGGTTTTTCTTGTCAACTCATGAAGTAAATTTGTGTTAAGTAAATGGTAAAAAACGTGTGTGCGTACACATTTTTTAAAACCACCTTCAGTTAATTTCAGTCAAAAAGTGCCATCTTGAAAAGAGTCGTCTCGTGTTTGTTACCATTGCTATCAACACTTTGAGTAAGTCTTGTCAACTCATGAGTTATAATTTTGGTCATTGCAAATGATGTACATGTAATGGCCCTTTTAAACCGCTGTTCAAAGAATCTTTTAACCTTGTACTTGCATAGATGTGACATTAAAAGCCCGTGATGTCACGGATAGCTTGTTCCTGTACAACTATCACATGCTGTATTACCACAGACATGTATGTCACTGATAAGTCACGTAGAGGAATTAAGACTATCCAGAGGCATTTCAGGGTATTAACTTCCTAATCCATAGCTGTGTTCTCTTCTATTTTCCCCTAGCAACAAGATCATGTGATTAGTCCCAATGGCAGCCATCAGTCATTGGATAAACAGTTCTATGGTGGCAGCCAATCATTAGGGAGGTAAGTGAATTTTATGGCCATATCCGAATTATCTGGTTATATCTTCCAATTACTTATGGGTCTATGGAAAGTGAGCAAGCCATCTACATTGCACCTAGCGTCTACCATTGACTCATGTGTAATTTAAAGCTGCCATGTAATTTAGCTCTTCATTTACAATCACTCATGGGTCATTCCATGTCAATTCAACGAGCTTTTGGACCTGACCCTCACAGGTTGAAATGAAATTTAATGTGCTGATTGAAACCCCGAGAACTAAAATTTTCTGTTAATTAATTGTTGAGATACGGGTCAACGAACTTTGACTAATTACATGTACATGTAGCATGACCTGCTATGTTTGGACAGTTATATCTCTAAAAGTAATGGACCTAGAGAGATAAACTTTACATCATTTTAAAGCTCTAGAAATGGGCTTCATTTTATAAAATAACATAAATTGTATCTCGTACCACAAACAAGTTATGTAAATTTATAACCTTTGCAAAAATGCATATTTGTCAAAATGCGTAATTTTTTTATATTTGTTAGCTAAAAGATGTAAGGAACATTTCCAGAAAGATTTGGGATGGGCACTCTTTGGAGAAAAAAAAATGTTTCTCTTCTTTTTCCCCACTCACAAAACTGTGATTTGAACATAGATGTTACATTCATCGAACTGTTCACACTAGGCTTGGGCGACTCCAGCATTTTCAGAGATGACTCCGATTCTAAAAAAGAACCACGATTCCTTTCGGGATCGATTCCATTTTTTTGGAAAACATTAAATAGAATGAGCTTGTTTAATTACATGTACATTGATGATACTATATATTGTGTCAACGATGACCCAATTATATTGGCACCGAACGGCACTAAACGTCCATGAAATGAGCCCGCCTGCGCCACACACACGTTAATAATATGAAAATAATCAGAGGCTAAATACTCTTTGGCTTCAGAAATACTAGGTAATTTCTGGAAATCAAATCTAGATGAAATGGAATCGATACCTAATGGAAATCAATTCCTCAAAAATCGAGAATCGTGATTCCGATTCCCGAAGTGGAATTGATTTTACTCGACACTGGCATGGAATCGCCCAAGCCTAGTTCACACTACAACATTCCGACACATGTTGAAACTTAACCCTGCCGAAGATGTGGAATTTTCAGAGCGTTACAGTTAAACCTCAGGGACACCAGACAGAAATTGTTCAGATATCAAATCCAAAAATTTGCTTTCAGACCTGCTTGAACGCCCTAAATTGCCTGACTTTTTAAATAAAATGTCTGAAAATGTTATTACCGTTCACCTACAACTCTTTTGATGTCGGCAAATTTTCTGGCAGGTGCCCCTGACCTCAATAATAAGAACATTTTTAGTGCAATGATCTGCTTAAAACAAGGAAAACGTTGGGTTCTTGTTAATACAAGGTTCCTGCAAAGGAACAAAATAATCTGCAAAGACCCGAGGACCTTCTTTTTCCACGCAAAATGGAAAAAGGATCAAAACTGGTACATGTATTTCAAGTCCTGATAAAATTTTACATTTACATGTATTTCCATTTTGATTTGTACCTTTCCTCAGAAACTAATTTGTTTGTCCATTCATTGCTTATCTCATTAGTGACGCTAACCTCACATTAACCTTCCTGATAAATCGCTGCACTTCCCACCCTATCCCACCATCAATTTATTACCCATTTAAGTCAAAAACACTTAAAAAGACATCAATTTTACCCTCTAAAAGTGACTTAATGTACTCCGATGTTTACCAGGTCTATCAGAGGAAATTTTCAATTACAGTTGTCGTCGGCTGTCAAATCTTTATTTATCCCAACTGAAGTTTCACAGAAAAGCCTTCAATGAATACTAAGCCTTTAGTCTTATAGTGCACTTAGTTTAATTTATTTCTGTCTGTTATTTTTTGTCCTTTTAGTACGAGCGGAAGAATGTTCAGAGCACAAAGTACAAATAGTTATGAAGAGTTCTCAGGTGAGTTGAAAATGCAAAAGTAAAGTGTGTTATGATTCACTGTTTATAACAGACAATTGTCCTTCATTATCATAGAAAACAATTACAGCACAAGATGATAAATGAAAGCCAGTACAAATCTGTCACTTTTAATAGCAGTGCTTTGTTTGTGCTTTGTTGACCCCTAAAAAATGTTTTCTACAGAATGAATCTGCTACCACACTTTCACTTAAATGTGACTGAAAAAGCACTGTTTTTTATGGGTTATTTGCCGAAATATTTGATAGTTTTCCATTTTCTATCCATTTTTATTTTAACAAAAAAAATGTGTATTTCAATTTTGCTTGCAGAATCGTGTTTAAATTATGGGCCTTTACCCATTAAGGTCACCCATACAAAATCTTGGAAAATTCACATTGGAAATAGAACTTCATTCCATAAGAGAAAAATGCTTACGTTATGGTAAGCCATGTGTCTTACACTTTGTTTGAGGCGTCATATTTTCAAAGTGTTTTTCTGTACAAAGTTTCTGCATATTATAATTGATACACCACGAACAAATTCGTGCCACGAATTTCACCGCGCTCCATACCTTGCCTGAGTAGGGCAGCTGCTCTTACAATCCCAGAGGGTGGAGGCTTATTATCACAGTGTGTTTATGTGTTGCTAGGCTAAATGAATCACGCCCGCGCGCTGGGTAGTGTGTGTTGTTGTATGTCGTTTGTACCAAAGAGTTCCCATATACGGCCAGTTCAACCATCTATATCACACCTTCTTAAACCATATCTGTAATATAATCTGAATATGGCTGAAACTAAATGTCATGAATTTACAAAGGGTGTGTTTTCTGTGATAAATATTTGATTTTGAAAAGATACACACCCTATTTGCAGAATGGACGAGGCTATTACTAGCCTGCACCATGGCCATACACCCTCTGGGACCGTAAGAGCAGCTGCCAGGGCAAGGTATGGAGTGCGGTAAAATTTGTGGCACGAATTTGTCTGTGGCGCATTGACGAGCCTGCGTCTTTAAGAGAAAAGTTTGTAACCATAATACCAGTATAACAACAATTTCTGATTTTTGTCTAATTCTGGTGATTAGGTTCACACTATGGCGAGAGGTCAGGAAAAGGCGGCACTTTCCCAACAAGATACAGCATGAAAAACTCCCATGCAGATTATGATGAAGGTAACTTCTACATACATGTATTTAAAGTGTTCTATTTCCTCTGGAAAATGAACACTTTTTTGTTGAGTGTACATATAACGCTGAATAAACCTTCATAGTTTCGTGAATATATTCCAAAAATTGACTGAGATATGACTTTCTATTCAATCTACATGTAGAATTTGGATAATCTACGGCAAGTATTGTTCTTTTTCTTTCAAGATTTTTAAGACAGGCCTTGTTAAAACCCATTTTAAAACAAATATTATTGAACAATTTTAAAACTTGAAACTTTAGTATATTTCCATATTTTTGTCAATCTGCATTTAGTGTGTTGAACAGCAATTACAACAATGGTTGGCGACTTTGTTTGTGTTTTCGCATACATAGAACATTTCTAATGCGCATTTGACTTGTCCAATCACAGGTCGCAAGACATTCCCCAGTCGCTCGCGTCGACCCCAACTCAGCCCCAGTTTAATGAACCGGGAAGACCGCGACTACAGCCCTCACGGCAGCGAGCACTCGCTAAGCAAGAGCAGCAGTAGCAGCGGCATTGCAGCAGATTACGACACCATCGACAGCCGGCGACGACGCGACAGCGAGTTGGAACACTCCATGAAATCGCTGCAGGAAATCAGCTTAAAGGAAGGCACCAAATGTGAGACCATGATGTGTATGTGTGATCTGCTTTTCTACTCCTGGGGGTGAAAAAACAACCGCCCTTGCTTGTGTCTGAAACATGGATTCCAGATATGACTGTAATCGAATATTGGGGGAGATTGAAGCATTGCTTTCTTTATGGGTAGGACATTTTGTCAATGGACCTGAAATATAATGACGTCACGGTTTGTTGTTTCATTGTACCAGATGACATAGAGCCATAGGAAAACATGTATGTCAACAAACTGTTAAATTGTTTTAGGTCCATTGGAAAGGGCACTTCATTATAAAAAATATTTTTTATGAACTACAGAATCCATGTTTCAGACACAAAATTACTAATGGAAATTCCTAAGTGCTTTTGTCTTTTTGTCTCGGGGTGGAATTACTAATCTTTAACTGATAAGCGAGTTTGTCATTTACAGATAAACTCACTCATATTATAATACATGCCTGCCAACTAGTCCCATGTTATCGTATTTGTTCCGATTTTTATGTGTTGTGTACATAAAAACGGGTGCAGTACTAGGTCAACTCGACTGTTGTACCCGACAGTTGTACCAACTCGACTGTTGTACCAACTCGACCGTTGTTCGAACTCGACCGTTGCAAGTTTCACTACAGTCCAATTTTTTACTCGGCAATGTTGGCAAGTATGTAAATATACAGACAAACAGTTTATAAAGACCAATTTTACAGACAAACTCGCTTACATAAATACTTTTGAGTAATTTTTTTTCTCGTCAACTCGTGATGTAAAATGTTGGGTCATTGCAAATGATATAACGGGCCTTTAACTTCGGCTAAACAAAAATAGTAATCAGTAGTATTCATACTTTATGTTGACGGATGTTCAATAACAATGTGATTTTTTTGTTACAGCTCCTCGCGCACCGGTCAACTGGCGGAAAGGCAAAATTCTCGGTCAGGGGGCATTTGGCGTTGTCTACCTCTGCTATGATGCGGACACGGGGAGAGAATTGGCCGTTAAACAGGTTCCACTAGACAATTCAAATACTGAAGCGAGGAAGGTAGGACATCATCATTATCATTATTATTATTATTATTTATTTCTGGTACTGAAACCAAGGATTCATCAAAAGCGCCCATTGCACTGTCGCTCGCAAGCGTGAGGAAACCCATGATGAATTAGAAACGGCCAGAGACACTGGGGAATCCCTAAGCTTGCTCTTCACGAAAGAATGCTCTGGGATCTTTAAAGTGCGTTACCGACACCTAACACACTGGATCAACGGCTTTGCATCCCTACCGAAGGGTGGAGCAAGTGTGATTAGGTGCCTAGCTCAAGGGCACAGGTACCTCAGCCGGGGCAAGTTTCGAAACCGCAACCACAAGTATTCACATTTTAAACAAATTACGTGTTGTGTCACTCCACGTTGCCCCTCTCCACCCAGGTGTATAAATGGGTACCAGCAAATACAGTTGGGGAAACCCAACTAGTTGCTGGGGGTAGACCTGCGATGGACTGGCATCCCATCCAGGAGGAGTACATGTAGCATTGCTCCTAGTCACTCCATGCCACGGAAACCGGGGATGAGTACCGGCCGTGATGAGCTTGGCTCATAAAACGACTTACCTTGACATGGGTCGACTTTTGAAAAATGAGATTTTGGGCTCTCCTGAAAATGCATTAAATAAGCTTTCCAATGATGTATACATTTTCAAAATAGCATGAAATATGTCAACCGGAATTTCAAGTGACTTAAAATAACCACATCTCTACAGATTAGGAACCAGTGCACATCGTACCTTTGAGAAGTGGCAATGTTATGTACCGGTAGTACTTATCAGCAGGGTCATTAATTGTTTCAGTTAATGGATATCCAAGTGACAATTCAGCAAAATTAGTGTTATGCATGGGACATTCTCCAGTTGATGCGAAAAGCATTACGCATGGGACACACCTGTACATTTCTAAAACAACCATTGCAGAATGAAACTTGTGGGTGCAAATAAGCTTGGTAATGCCCAACGTGAAATAATTGATAGTTATTGCTGAGCAGACTGTTACAGGGCAAGAATTTGAAATGTTGTTATTTTAAAATGCCCCCATTAGAAGCAGTTTTCTTCTCAGCTGAAGTTGATATTCTGAATTTGTTTTTTCAAACTTTGCAGGAGGTGAAAGCACTGAAATCGGAGATCGAACTGCTGCGAAACCTCCACCATGAGAGAATAGTGCAGTACTTTGGGTGCTCAGAGCTTAATCAATTCTTGTCAATCTTCATGGAGCTCATGCCGGGGGTATGTTTTTCCTCACCTTTGCCCGATCCCTCCCCCCCGCCACCCTATGTTCAATGAATTTGTGGCATGTCTTCATAGGGAAAACCTGAGGGAGTATACCACTGTATCTGATAGCTCAGCTGGCGAAGCATCTGCCTGGAGTTTAGGTGGTCTCGGGTTTGAATCCCAATGAGAACAAATGTGACCCACTCTGGGAAAAAGGTAGAATAAGTCACGCAGGCTAGGTTGAGTTTTCGCTGCCATAAGAAGAAATCTGCAGCAGATCCCTGCTCATTAAAATACAAAAACACATTCCAGGTAGTATCTTGGCACCGCCAGGAATTTCCATTGTGTTTTTGTATTTTAATGAGTGTGGATCTGCTGCAGATTTCTTCTTATGGTCGCAAAAACTCGACCTAACCTGCGCGATTTATTCTACCTTTTTCCAGAGCGGGTCACAAATGAATTTTTTCCTCATCCACTATTTAGTTAGGGCCACTTTTCCTGTACTTATGCCCAAATGAAATATGTGACAAGTTTCAAGTAGCTTGCATTGGGACAGATTCCACCATTTAGCAGTTTTTAGAGAGTGCACCGGAGTAGAGTGAGTGTACATAATGATCTTAAATCACTTATGAAACTTCAGTGCAAGACACTAATTTTAAGGAGGTCAGAAGACAATTGCCTCCATTCAATTGCCTCCATTGCCCCTGGCCTTGGTGTCTTTTTGCAATCTTTCCATTGACTTTTTGATCTACACATGCCCTTTTTAAACGCTACTTAATAATAATAATAATAATAATCAATTCTTATAGAGCGCCCTCCATAAAAATTATCATATACAGTAAAAGCACATTAAAATACAGCACATTCAAAAGTACAAAATAATTTGACAATTTTATATCTTCCTAAAAAAATGTGTTTTAAGAGATCCTTTAAAAATTCATATGAAACGGCACCACGTACTAACAGTGGCAGGGCATTCCAAAGTCTCGGTGCATAGACCTGGAATGCCCTGTCACTGTAGTACTTGTTACCGCCAATAGGTTGGAACAAATACAATTTTCCCTGAGAATTCGATCTCAAACAGCGCACAGTATCACGGACACGCAGGAGCTCATCCAAATAATCCGGGGCCATACCGTTTAAAATTTTGTATGTCAAACAAAGAATTTTGAATTCGATTCTCTGTTGCACCGGGAGCCAACGCAGCTCTTTCATAACTGGAGTGATATTTTCATATTTGTTAATCCTTGTAACTAGACGGGCAGCAGAGTTTTGTATCACTTGTAATTTTCGAATTTCTTTCGCAGGAATACCAAAAAGAAGGCTATTGCAATAATCAATCCTTGAGTGCCTTTCTTCAATTAGCACTACTGTTTTGGTGGAGAAATGTGATGCTGTCACCTGAGATAACTGAGCATGCATACCTAATTGTTCTTCTTTGACAGGGCTCTGTGAAAGATGAATTGAGAAGTTACGGTCCACTAACAGAAAATGTAACAAGAAAGTACACACGGCAAATATTGGAAGGTGTCTCATATCTCCACCTAAGTCACATTGTACACAGAGATATTAAAGGTGAGAAATAGAAAATACATGTAGATTTAAAAATGTACTTGCAATGTACATGTACCAATATTTACAATTTCGGCATCATTCGTACAATTTGTTTTTCTGCCATTTAAAATCAGTATTTGTAAAATGCAAAGCACCAAATGTGGTTTGAGAAGGGTTTAAGTGTAATTTTAGAAATTCCTTGCTTATGTTGTGTACCCTGGAACCTCAAATGACTTGACTCAAATCTGCCAAAAACTGCACTTTTATTTCAGTTTAAGGACCAAATTGTAATTCAGCACTACAGATACACTAAGCTTTGTTTTAACATAGATCATTCTTGGCCAGAACAACACAAATACCCTACACGAATGCAAGTTTCAGCATTTAGACACATTTTGAAATTAGCTGGAACAAATTTACTGTCGTCACTACTTGACTTGAACCGACTTGACTAACATAACCGACTTGACTTGACTTGGGACTCGAAGGCCACTTGACTTGACTTGGGACTCGAAGGCCACTTGACTTGACTTGGGACTCAAAGGCAGTTTGACTTGACCTGACTTCATTCAGGAACATTTATTTCAATGTTGTCATTTGTCACAATAAATACATACAATACATATTGCATAATATTGATGTGTTGAACCAAAATAAAGTGTACAAAGCAGTAGCAATAGTGTACATGTAATTTGAGCAAGAACATTAAATACAATGGACAACATCTAGGTATTAGGTGAAGCGATCAGCTTTTGTACCCTAACCTATGGACAGACAAACATACAGGACCAGGGTACTAGACATAAAAACAGGACACACAAACAAATACCAGTGTGAGAAAAGTCCAAATAGATATACATGTACATGCTAATTCATTTATAATGCATTAGTATGAGTATGAGTCAAGAAATCGACCCTTTAGGTTTTTGGTGAATACAAAAATAGTGGATAAAACTCTTAATGAATCATCCAAGTTATTCCAGTATAAAGTTCCTCGATGAACAACACTGTTCTTGGACATTGACGTTCTGTTATATTGTACATTTAAATTACCTCGAACACTACCTCGAGTGTTATATTCATGAACATTTGATGTTAAAGTAAAACACGATTTTAAGCAAAAAGGAAGTACATTACTCCTTAGTTTAAACATGAATTTTCCCAATTGGAAATAGTATATGTCATTACATTTAAGCAAACCCCATTTAGCAAATAATGGATCAGTATGATCACGATAGTCCGCCTTTGAGATGATACGGACTGCTCGTTTTTGTAAAATGAGTAACTTAAGACATTTGGATGACGAACTACCCCACATCAATATTGAATAATTTAAATACGGTAGCACAAATGAGTTATACAATAATAATAAAATCCTACTTGGAAGGTAATATTTTAATCGATTCATTATACCAATGTTCTTGGATATTTTTATTGCTATATTGTCGATATGATGTTTCCAAGTAAGATTTTCATCAATTGTTAAACCCAAGAATTTAAATGTTTTAACCTGGTTAAGCCTTGTATTGTTTAAAATCAAAGGAACCGATTGTGTATATTTGAATTGGCTTGAACAAAATATCATATAATTTGACTTGAGAACATTGATACAAAGTTTATTTGCAAGAAGCCAAGTGCTTATCTTTTCAAGTTCAATGTTGAGGTTTCTAATGGCATCATTTACATTACTATGGGAATATAATAGACTTGTATCATCAGCAAACAAGCAATAAGTAAGAATATCTGAAGCATTACATATATCATTAATATAAAGAAGGAATAATAAGGGACCCAACACCGAGCCTTGGGGAACACCACACTTAATGACTCTAGTAGTAGATTTCGCAGAATTAAACATCACATACTGCTTTCGATTACACAGATAGCTCTTTAAAAGATTTAAGGCTGTTCCACGGACTCCGTGATGTTCCAATTTACTTAACAAAATGTTATGATTTACAGTATCAAAAGCCTTGGATAAATCTAAAAAAATGCCAATGGAAAATTTATTATGATCAATGGCTTCATATATTTTACTAAGAACATATGATGATGCCAATTCAGTGGATCGATTTGGTCTGAATCCAAATTGTGAATCACACATAATATTATTACCATTAAAAAAAGATACTAGTCGTTTGTATATAAGTTTTTCAAGTAATTTTGAGAATGTGGATAATACAGATATAGGTCTATAGTTGGTAATATTATGCTTACAGTCTTTCTTGTAAACTGGGGTTACCTGGGCTATTTTTAGACTGTCGGGAAATACCCCGGTTGTCAAGGATCTGTTGAATAAATTTGATAAAGGTATTGACAATGAAAATTTAGCTTGCTTAATGACAGTAGAACTTAATCCATCATATCCAGGAGCCTTTCCAGAAGGGATTTCATTAATACAATCTTCTATCTCTTCCCGAGTAATTGGTGTAAGAAAGAGTGAATTTGGACAGTTGTTACTTAGAAATGCATTAAAGGATGTGTTACAAAATGGGAGCTTACTCGAAAGACTGCTGCCAATATTAATAAAGTAATTATTAAATGCATCAGCAATTTTCTTATTGTCGGTAATTTGAATATCATCCTGAGTGAAATAAGGAGTATGTAAATTTTGCTTGCGCTTATTAAGTAGAAGGTTTATAACTTTCCAGGTACCTTTAATGTTGGATTTAACTTCGTTAAACTTTTTACACAGATAATTTTTCTTTGCCGTCTTAATTACAGAATTAAGTTTGTTCTTATATGAAATGTAGACAATTTTGTTATTCACAGTTGGATTTCTCAAAAATCTTTTATACAGATGATTTTTATGTCTTATAGAATTATAAATGCCATCTGTTAACCATGGAGATTTACATTTATCATAACGACATTTCACATCTTGCTCTGGAAAATGTTTGTCATAAAGTTGTTGAACTCGTAACAAAAAAGTGTCATACATACAATGAATGTCATTGGGACTCGAGCAGAGGGAGACTTGTAACAACCCTGTCCTGTGGCATACTTTTATCTTTTTTTAATTCGAAGGCCACTTGACTTGACTTGGGACTCAAAGGCAGTTTGACTTGACCTGACTTGGGACTAATTCTAATTCTTCATGGGTTTCCTCACGCTTGCGAGTGACAGTGCAATGAGCACTATTGAGGAATCCTTGGTATGAATACCAGAAAGAAATAATAATAATAATAATAATAATAATAATTGCAATCTGTTCTTTGATTGCAAAGAAAATAATTTTTGTTTGTGATAGTGGAATAATCAGAGGTCAGTCGAAGTTGATGTTGCAGTTTAATTCCCACCTTTTGTATTATGTGACAAGCAAATATCACACTGTGATATCTGATGAAATGTTGCTATCATTATTACATTCTTGATTTTAGAAGCAACAAGATGTTTTGTTTGTCCAAGTTTGACCCATTGATATTTTATTGTATGATCCATTCTTTGTCTTTATTTTTAGTTTCTGTGTGTAAACAAGCACAGAAATTTAGTATTATTTATAGTACTTTTCTTTGGTATTCGTACTCAAATGGTATTCAAATTAGGACACCAGGTACTTGTGATGTTGTATTCCATAATTTGTACAGTTCATTGCATTTCAGTTCATTGAATTTGCAAGTTAAAAATTCACATTCATTTTACTACAAATTTCAAACTAATCAAAACGGCCAAGTTCGGAAAATGTGGGAAAACGTTTTTCCACATTTTTCAAACACTGAGAAGTTTTCTCATTTTGTGAAAGGGAATGAATCCTCGTGAAAAAAGAAATAGTGTGAAAAGAATTCCGTTTCCCTTGTTAAGTTTGAATTATTCAATTTTTGGCTTTTTAAATAGTTAAATTGTTATAAACAGTGGAAAGTCACTTTAATGAACACCACTACAGTGAAGCCTGCTCTTCAGGCCACCTCTATAAAGAGGCCACCTGTCTAAAGTGGCCACATTTGTTCGGTCCCAAACAAGTTTGTACACAAACATATGGTGGTGGAACCTTGATATTAGGGCCCCTCTCTAACGAGGCCAGTGGCCAGGAAACTAGGATTTCTGTGTGTACAATCCTATGGCAGTTGAACCTGGCTAATCTGGCCACACACAGTAAATTACCTCAATTAATCAAGCTACTCTGGGAAATTCTTTGAGAAGCTTAAAAAAATGATTAAAAATTGAAACATTTTCAACTTTTTAATGAGGAAACCTTTCATACACTTCACTTTTAGCAGTTTTTCAACTATAGACATGCACTGTGGTATGTTTTTTTATGTTTAAATATGCCTGCATATGTACGCTAAACCTCTATATAAGGGCCACCTGCTTATACTGGCCACATTTTGTCGGTCCCTTGGGTCGCCACTATAAACATGTTTCACTGTATAAGGAACATACTGCAGAACATCTCGTTGCTCTCAAGTATTGAATGTTAATGCATCTATTTATTAGGCATTCAAACAGAATGTTAACGCGGCACTCAGGATCATTGCGGTTAACACTGACGCATTCTTATCGGAGATCAATCTTGATCCCGAGCTCGGGGCCAGTGTAAACACGGTCATAGATCCTATAGTGTTCAATACAGTGACCTTCCAACTGTGAAAAAGTTTCCACCAGACAGTTGATTAACATTGTTCAGTTCTGCAAATTCTGCATGATAGTTGTTAAGACTGTTGGTTTTTTTTTTGCTTTAAGCGCTTTTTAAGAATACTCAACAAAAAAGAAACATACATTTTTGCAACTGCCAATATTTTGAAATCAGCAAACATGAAAATTTCACATGATTCATGTGAAGCATTGTAAGTTTCATCTGCACGGATTGTCTAGGCTTAATATGACCTTCTTGGGTCTGCCAGACATTTTTTACGTAAATTTTATCGAAATTGGCAGATAAGAGCAGATGTGCATTTCTTTTTCTTGTTCTTTTTGTTGGTTTGTTTTTTATTTTTAAATTTGTTTCCAGTATACATGTACGTGCAATGGTACTCGGAGGTTTATGTACATATTCCCTGTACTCATAGACCTCAGTACTTGGTCGTACTTTGTACTCATGTAAAAGTGCGAAACTACAACATTGCAAGAATGAGACTCTAATCCTCTGTTCATTTGTACCACCAGGTGCAAATATTCTGAGAGCGGGATCAGGGAACGTCAAGCTTGCAGACTTCGGTGCCTCGCGTCGGTTACAGACGATAGCCAGTTTTGTGACTGGAATCAAGTCAGTAACTGGTACTCCGTATTGGATGAGTCCCGAGGTGATAAATGGCGGAGGCTACGGCAGAAAGGCTGATGTTTGGTGAGAATTATAGCTTTTTAAATTTTTATTTTAAATTTTTTTTTCTTCATTGTGTCAGTTGACTTTTAGTATGTAATCCTGAAACAATGGTAATATTACATATAAGAAGAATGCTGGTAAACTAGCTAAATTTCAGCTGCATAGATATAACACTAGTTCCAAATAAGTCAAAATCTATGCTTAATTATTGCTTTAAAAAATGAGTGTGCTTGGTAATTTTTTTAAAACCACCTTCACATGTTAATTTTGTACAGTCGGGTTCCATTTTGGGTGAGGAAAATAAAAATCATGTCATGTTTGTTTATACCATTAAGGTTATTAATGTCAACTCACGAAATAAAAGTCTGTCCACAGTATTAGAGGGAATTTGTAACCAAGATCATAATTAGTTTGAGAGAAAATAAAAACTCTTGTACAGAGATAAGATCTTACAATTACCAAGTCTCAACAACACTGTGTACAGATTCCTGCTAGTAAGTCCTTTATTTTTAAAAATGAAGTCACTAAAATTGTCTTGAGTTTGACTAGACAGTTTCAACATATCTTGGTCGTTAAGTGGATTTGAAGATATACTTTTGTTTTTCTAAACAATGGATTATTCCAATTTTACATGTATTTTGTTTTCCCTTTGTGGACCTACACCATTTTCAAACAGATTCACATACATCAATTAGGGTTTGTTTTTGACCGACACAACGTAACTTGACTAGCACTGTATGTTCAGTATTTCCCCAGAGACTACGAAAAATAAAACACATTTGAAATTTCTGCATTTGTTGTTAATTGTAACAGATTACCTTTATTTATGAGATTCTTTTTCTTTTACAAATACTTTGCAAATTTTAACTCTTTGTGACCTTTGTTTGGCACACACATGCAGGAGCGTCGGTTGCACGATTGTGGAAATGCTAACCACAAAACCACCGTGGGCCGACTACGAAGCAATGGCCGCCATCTTCAAAATCGCAACACAACCCACAATTCCACAGCTTCCAAGCACCGTCTCGGACATCGCGCGAGAATTCCTGAGGCTCACGTTGATCAGAGACGCGCGGGAAAGGCCCGCTGCGGTCGAACTACTCCGACACGATTTCGTCAACAGTTTCTCAATCGACTGAAACATTTACGGAAGTTGGTCAGTTTATAAAATGTGGCTGTGGATTTCAACTTCAATAGGCATTGAGACGCACAGAACTTCTTTTGTATACTTTGACACAAATACTGATGATGTTTCAAGTTGTGCGTTTGTATGCCTACAAACTTTTACCCTTGGAGGAGAATTACTGTATGGCACATTTCTTGACCATGGAGCCTGTACACCCTTCCTTCACTCTTACAAATTTTCTGAAACACTTCTAAGACTTTTTAGTGAATTTGAGGCTTCATGCACAATCGTTTGTGTGTTACGTGTGTACAGAAAACAAGATGGGTCCCCTACTTTTATACATCGGACGAGATCTACTTCACATACTGAAGTCTTCTGAGCCAGCGATTGCAGAGTACCAACAAATTCGCAATGCACAGATGGCCACAAGTTATGTGCTCTAAGCTATGCAGACTACAAGATGCATTATTAGATATTGCTGCAGGAAACCAGCTCAAACCGATTTCATGGATATTTTTTGAAGTGCCGTTGTTAAAGGATACTAATCGCAACTCGACCTTCGATGTGGACCAATTTTGCAGTAGTTTCTTCACAAAGCTATGTCATCAGTGTTGTTGGAATTTGCCGGAGTTTTTTTAACGCAAGTTGGAATGACGACACGAACGACTGAAACTGGTACCAATTATTTTCTGTTATGTGGACGCAGTGAGTAAAAAAAAGCAACTAGCTTTTTTACCGTTATACACTGACTAAATGGAAGATTTCGTCAACGTAAATCCTGTTTCTGATGCCTTGCACCAAGCTTGTCATTTCTCAAAGACCCGATGAAACGATTCTGTGTTCTGCTCAAAATTCAGAGTACTGGCTACATCTCTTTATGTTTGGGGTTATTTTCAAATTATCACTCAAAAAATCACGGTACTTTTGTTCGTTTTGACCGTCTTCAAATCGCGATCTTCAGCGAGTTCATCCACGATCGGTGTCTGCCACTAAGTGCGTGATACAAAATATCGTGTAGGCTTCATGATATGGTATACTTGTCATAGCCGGCCAGTAGAGCCTAACTGTCAGTTCTCCTCAATCACATCACATTCACTAGTGGTTCCAACTAGCGGTGTTTCTTAGGCATTTTGAACAAGACAGCTTGTCAACTGTTCCTGATTTTTTGTTTCGACAATTACCTTTTTGGCTTAAATGGTAGTATCCTACAATGAAAATACGAGGTTTAACCCTCAGAGCTGCACCGCCCCCCAAAAATTGCACGGAGGCTCCAAGGGGAGACTCCGGAAGGCACTTTGAGTTTGTATAACGCGTAAATAACACTGTTTGGCAGACACAATCCTTTCTATAATGGCCTAAATAGATGAACGGAGGTCCCCACAAGACACAGCTGTTTATTACTGGGCCTGCAGTAGGATGATTGATAGCTGCTTTTACGCACGGAGGAAAACGGGCCTTACTCAAAGAACATACATGTACGTTTGTACACAAATCAGTGGACCTAGGCTTGAGTCCAAGATTCCCCAGGGTGGACCTGGCTGGTAATGCATAGTTAACCCCGCCCCCTTGGACATTGTTGCTATGGCTCACACGCTATCGTCAAAAATGGCGACACACAACGCACAAAGCAATGGGACTTTCAACGGAAAGCACAGATTCATTGAAGAAAACTCAAAGGTATTCATGTTTTAGGGTCAACAGTTATCTTAGAACACACTGAGTAAAGGGCCAGTAATACAGGGATGTCATATCATGACATACGTGCTTTCGTACCTTTGAACAACGAAACGACAGGCCTTGAAACAAAAAATTCACCCGGATCATCGCATACAACACTGTACAAGTTGTATGGGGCTGGCAGAACATATCGCGTGATCATGTTGTTGTGAGACAGTGCACTTTGACCTATGTCAGTGATATCTGCTAGCTCTGTTGTGATTGGTCGGCGGGTTCGGTTGATTGACAGGTCGGAACTATGCATTAAACTCAACATTAAAAGTGACTACAGGGGCACAGACTAGGGTAATCAGTTTGAGCGAAATTCGGCCAAAAGATTTTTAGTAATTAAAAAAAAAATACAATGTGCCTTCTGGAAGCTCCCCTTTGCAGCTCCGAGGGTTAATGAGAAAAGTTTACATATTTTGGCTAATGCTTAAAAAATTGGCCCATTATGTTGTATGTCTTTAATACAATGTGTGACATTTTAATACAATTGTGAAATTTTTGTCTGTCCACCGTTACATACGTTATGGACAATTTGTACACAAGCTTTTCAGAAAAGTATGTCGTGGCAGCATTTTCTTACATTTTTTGGCAAAAGTTATCTCCCGAGAACAGTACAAGGGAATTTCTTTCAGTTTGAGATAGACCGAAGACACCTGAAAGGAATTATTTACTTTATTTTTCAAATAGACCCATTAGCGTGGAAAGACCCAGTTCATTTTGATCATGGAGACGCATGTCAAACCTTCATCATTTGTATTGTACTTTACATACAATTTTGGCTGGTAACCCATGTTTGCACACAGTCTTCCCCCCATACACTATGCGGACCTTTATTTATACTCGTGTACTGTAGAAAATGTGGCCGAAAATCTTTTTCCCCCTCAAAATCAAAACGCAGGATTTCGCCCTAACTTTACAATTAGTTTGAGGACATCGTAACACACCTCTCCCTTTTGTTTAACCCCCCCCCCCCCCCCCCCCTTATCCTTTTCAAAATGCTAAGACAACTCGTCTGTGGACCTGTGCAAGTTCACATAGTTACGGTGCTACCTGGTTTATGCGGACCTCTTTTGTCCGAAAGTTCGCATAGTGTATGTAATGCTCATACACAATTAAATTCTGTGCTGAACAGCTCCATGAAATTGGCCCTCGAAAAAGTACATGTAAAATACATTTCTTTGTGAAAACAAAGATATTTTATAGCCGAGTCAGCCATGAAAATCTTCAGACATATTCTTTATGCCCAAGATGACCACACTACTAACTTGTACAATTTTTCATATTTGTATATTTGTAAATTCGATCACCGTGTTTAAAACTACATAACCATGGTGTATAAAGTCCATGTTTAACATGACTCTGAGAATATTTTGTTGTAAATATCGAGTACCTCTTTTTCAAGTCGTGACTTGGAGAAATATTACAAGTTCCTGTAAATACACTTGTACGGAACTGTCACATTGAATTTATAAGAAAATATATATATATATATATTATATCGGTATAGCACAGACATTAAACTGTATAGTGATTTATTTACAAAGACATATTACAATCTTGGGAAATATTCGTAAGTGCCTCCAGTTTTTGCATTTGGAATGCAGCAGTCACTTAAAGAAATTGCTTTTTTGTAAAGTGTAAAGGTGTTTACAGTATATGAATGTACATTGTAATATATAATATAGCAGTGTAATACATATAGGATTTTGTCACTTTATCATACATTAACCATTTATGAAGTTGAGGTATGCACATGTGAAATGGTTGAAGCTGCATTTTCATGGTGCCAAACTAATGACAAAACATGGGCGCACTGATGCAACATGGGCAAACTTTTATTAGTCTTAAAGCCTGGCGCAAACGGGAGGCACGAAACACGCCACAAATTCGTTTACCCGTTTTTAATTCAGTGTATCCAGCCCGCAAATGGAAAACAGACATCGCACAAAAATGCCACCGAAACGGATACAGCGCCGCCAGCAGCGCCAATAAAGCAGTAAAGTCACATGCTAACTGATATCACGTGATCAGGAATACGATCGGAGATTGGTCATCGCTAAGTCCTCGTTTCTCCAGTATCAAAACAAAAACCGCAAAGGTAGACCGAAATGTCTGTTTCGATGAAAACATGTTTCGCGGAACCAGCACTGTTTGTTTCGAGAAACAACATTTTCTGCTTTTGGGTAACGCAGATGAATGTCAAAGTCACAAGAACAATTTTTTGTTTTGTGTTTTTTGCCTCCCATTTGCGCCGGGCTTGAGTCAAGACAACAGTAGCAGTTACTGCACATTGAGAGAGCAGTAGCCAAGTTATGTGCAAGGATTTGCAGACTTGAATGAAAGCTAGTTGTTAAGTGGCCCAAGTGATGCATGTACCCAAGTTAGGTTTCAGGATTTCTACTGTGCACTCTAGACTTAATGAGAATGTATCTTTAAAGGTAATTTATTTCACAAGTGGATCATACAGTTGGTACTCGGTACACCATGTTCTAAGGTGAAGTGTATGGACCACCGTGCCACAGACAACTTTAACAACCGTTTTTTGTGAACTGATTTCTTGCATAAGTTGTGACAATACTTTTACAAAAACAAATCATGTATGTTAATTTGTTTACAAAATGGTAGACAAAAATATAAAGAAAAACATCAGCCTCAAAACATGGGTTGGTAAAAGTGGACGTGTAAGCAGTGGTCCATGTACACTAGACTTGAACAAGTCTGCACACTTTATTATCTCTATGGATGTATTAACTGAAGGCTAAGTGACTGGGAACATTGCTACTACCATGTATAACGCTTGCAGGATATAATGCCTGTTATGTTTCCCAAACAGAGGACTTGTACCCTTTTATGTGTCTTGTCTAATGACACAATATGGAGCAAGTTTGGCGTTGACTAAAGTTCAGCAAGAGTCCTTCAAACGACAGATAATATCCTTTGTTAATATCCTTTGCTCCTCAAAGTTACCCAGAATTATGACTAGAGCTTGAACCAGAAACCCTTTCTTCGATGGTCTAATATGCTCAAAATGTTTGTGAAAAACTCACACTGTATCAGTGACTGCTTTCAAGTGTTTACTCGTGTTAACACAAGTATACTCCTGTGCACACAAACTGCAAGAATAAGAACACTCGGGTCAGTAAAACTATGCTTTTGCTACTTCCTGACAAACGAGGAGTGTGCTCTTACTCCTGGCGAGTTCCATGTGATTTGCACTAATAAGGCGGAATATGGGTGGAATTTTGGACCACGGTTGAACATTTTGGCCCTGGGGCAAGAACGGTGGGGGGAGGGGGGAGGGGGGAGGGGGGAGGGGCGGGGGGTGGTTCTAGTGGAAATAGTCCCTTTGCTGATTATTCATCTTTATGTTTTTGTTTGTACATTGTACATGTAAAGCCGGCCGTACACCTTGCGTTTCGTCAGTGATCCGATTACGATAGCGCATGTTGTGCAGTCGCATCACAAGGTGTACGTATTTTGCGATGCGATCCGGTGGCCACGATTTTGTGTACTAATCCGTCGCAGCGCAATCGCAGAATTTCGATCATGCTCGAAATTTGGTGTGTCTGTGCAATCGCAACAGAGTCGAAACGCAAGGTGTACGGTTAGACTCATTGTAGTCCAAATGACAACTTGTCATATAAACAAGTTTGAGTACTGGAATTGCATGTGCCGGTTAAAGTATATGCAATACATGTATTGCAATATTTTCCTGGGCTTTGAGGAAGCACATGCTTACTAGTACATGGACTACTGCTTGTTTTGTTCTACATGTCACCGAAGTTCATACAAATCATGCATGGTTAATTTTACTTCGCACATTTGGTCTTTGAAGTCAAGAAATTTGTAAGCTCGTGTTGTGGGTAAATTATGGACAATTTCTGAGTATAAATCGCATATGAACTGCGAAATCATTTGAACTGTAGCCTAAAAATAAAATTCCAACTTTTTAAAACTATCTTTAAAGGAGCGTGACCAGAGTTTCTGGAAAATAGTTTTCGATGTAACTTACCAATATTATCAAGTAACTCCCATACACACCTCCCATGTCCCAAAAACCCGAAAACATTCGCAATTTCCAGTAAAAAATTGAACAAAACTATCGAGTCGGCTTTCAGCGGATAAACGTTGATACTGGAAAATTAGTTTACAAATAATCGGTGGATTTTCGACGATATCCTCGGAAATATGCGGCCTAGAAGCGCGGGAGTTTCAGTTTCGTAATCAGAAAAATATAACGGATGTTATGATATAAAAATCTCATGACCCATAAGGTAAGTCCCGGGGAGTTATGGTAAAAAAAGGTGATCTGGTCACACTCCTTTAAGTGTTAGATTGAGGGGGGAGGGGAGGTGCCACTTGTATTATGACATGTATATCATCTGTGCACACAAATTCACAAAAACAATCCTAAACTTGGATATATTTTTCTGGCCAAATGACATCAATGTTTCTACCCTGAATGCTTATTTACCTCAAGTAAATGCTTGCAGCCAATTTGCAAAAAAAATAAAAAATTTACATAAATAAATGATCATCTGAATAAAAAAATGAATATTTGCAAATCAATATAAACACAAATAGATATTGTCAATGGAAGGTACCAAGGTGGGTTTAGGCCTTTGGTGTTCGTGAATGGAAATCAATTTTGGATTGTTGGTGGGCAAAATTTAATTAAATTGCTGCAATGTTATCACAGGAACGGCATTATGATAAAATAAGGGGGTAAATTATTCCATGCATTTTTTTCTTGGATTTTATATCTAGGGCCATTTTTTGGGGGGGTGGGATGGGCGTGCGAGAAAAAAGGCTTACAAGGCCCTCCAAAAAATCCATTTGAAATAAGGGACAGATTTTTTTTTCCTAATAAAAAAATGAAATTAAGTTTGACAATAATTGCCAGTATTGTTTAATTTTGACAGATTTTACTATGCAAGTTTAAAGGAGTCCCAGGCATCGAGAATTTACTGACACAAATGAGGTTTGCATAACTGTCATCTTCATGTGGAGTTGGTTGTATTTTGTGTGTTGGTTCCTGCTTTTGGTTATAAACTCAAAACAAATTGGGAAATTGTTTGTCATATCATTGAAAAGTCTGTTTATTTTCCATTACAGTGATGATTCATTTGTAATGATCATGCATTTGTGGGGAAAGCAGTACAAAAAAAAAAGCCAATAACATGTATGTTTTGTTTCATTGTTCAGTTGAACACTATAATGGCACATGTTTGGCAAATTCTGTTTCAGACTCGCCCACATTCTCGGCAGAGTTGCTGGACCCTCAAACAAGTGACTGTCACGAATGTGGTGTCGTTGTGAAAGGCAATGAATGAGATTTCCATTGATAAATAGCATGACATGAACAGGTCACAAATAACGCAGATATAGGTGATGGAAAATAGGTTTTTCTTGGTCCATTAATTTAAATTTCATTTTATTTTCAAATCCTTTTCATGTTCTCTGAGATATTACTGTATTATGTTGGGTTGTTTGTTTTGTTTTTTTTTTGTTTTTTTTTGAGAGGGGGAGGGGGGGGAGGTGGGTGGGGTTTTGTTTTGCGTTTTTCTTTTTGTTTTCTTTTTTTTGGGGGGTGGGTTTGGGGGGAGCACAATCCATTTGTGAGTTCACGTTTCTTTTAAGTTAATTTGCTGAGTTAACATTCCTACAAAACATTAATTTTAAAGGCAAAATTTAAAAGCTCCTTACAATTTTCCAAATGCACAAGCAACCTTCAAAGACCCGACTGTGCCAAAATGCTGTTTGCAAATCAATTAATGTGTACAAACCCTTTAAGATTTTTTGCCTTTGTAACTACACATTATTATGCAGAATTTGTATTCTGTGTCATCAATCATGTATACATATTTTGTTCAACATTTTGTAAGAAAAAAATTAAAGTGAAAAAAAAATAAAAATGAAAAACATTGTAAAAAAAAGTCAATTTGTTCGTTTCGTGGGTGGATTTACTGTTCCCCAAATTGCACGATAACAAAATAATTTCAGGTATAATTTTATAATTCTTTTGTGCATTTGGCCAAATCATCTGTTGTTATGTAAGGCATGATTCAAATTGAGCATTTTCACACGTTAATGCGCATCAATTTGACGCGCAACGCTTTGAGAAAAAGCAGCTTGGAGTAAAATTTGGAACACAAACACTTCCAAGTTTATTCCGCAATTTTAAGTGTGTCGTTTCACTCCAAATTGATCCCTCCGTGCTGCTTTTATTTCTTCAAGGGGACATGTGTCAAATTTACCCACGTTAACGCGTGAAAAAGCTCAGTGTGAATCCACCTTAATGTGACTGGCTGACTTTTAAGACCACTGCAAGAGCGCAGCATTGCGTAAAATGTTGTGCTTCATCACACTACATTCAAGAACGCAACTTGATTGCAGTGTTTGTATTTAAGCCCAACACAATTCTATTGCAGGTCCAATCACAAAGAATGAACATTGTAGAGAATGCATTTGTTATGTGTACAGCTGGTGACCCAAGTTAAGATTCGGTGGACTACAACAGTAATTAACAGAAAGAATCGGTTGATAGGACTGGAACACAGGTAAGGAAACATTCGTAATTTTGAAATTGCCAAACTGACCCTGCCCACTTAGTTAATGTTGCTATAGACCTTTGTCACGGTGCGGCCATCTTCCTTTTTCTCCTATTAAAATGAATGTAACCAAAGCGAGGCTTGCAGAAACAAATAGTTTGGTCCCGTTTCAAAATTGTTTGTGTGCATCACAATGGCACAGGCGTTGCGCGATCAAGAGAGCGTGCAGCGTTGACAGTGATTATCAACAGAAGATACACGCGCTATCGCGCAGATGCGCAGACGCACTTATCGTGCCCAACACGTACTATGGGGTTCAAGACAAAGATGGCAACGTGATAAAGGTCTATTGCTCACAAGCCATCATACAAATTAACACCACGCAAGACTGGCAACAATGATGACACTCATGTGCTTGAGCATGAAAAGCACTGGTTCATTTGAAAAATCAAACATTTTTATGTACAGTGGCATAATGAAATTGATAAACGGGGGGGTGAGAGGGTAAAGGATCTAGGACCTGCTTCCCAGAAAATTTTGAAATATTTTTAAGCCATTTGCCTACAATCTGAAGCATACTGTGGGCCATATTTTGATGTCTGACCACACTATCTCAGCTTTTTTTTGGCCTGCCATGGTTGAGGGGGAGAGGGGGGCATGGGTAAATTGACTTAAGGGACATTACTCAAAATGTTTCTCTATTGTAACAAATAACACATAGGGGTACCGTGGCCGAGCGGTTTAGGTCATTGACTCGCAATCATAGGTGAAAACTTGGGGTTGCAGGTTCGAACCTCCCCACGGCTACGGTACCTGTGCCCTTGGGCAAGGCACTCAACCACACTTGCTCCATCCTTCGGAAGGGATGTAAAGCCGTTGGTCCAGTGTGTTAGGTAATTGAAACGCACTCTAAAGATCCCAGAGCATTCTTTCGTGAAGAGCAAGGGGGATCATCCCCGGTGTCTCTGGCCATTTCTAATTCTAATTCTTCATGGGTTTCCTCACGCTTGCGAGTGACAGTGCAATGAGCACTATTGAGGAATCCTTGGTATGAATACCAGAAAGAAATAATAATAATAATAATAATAATTCTATATGTCTCGCCAGGTACACATTTGCTCTAGAGCTGGGAATATATGAATCGGGAGTAACAAAACGGCTCACAAGTATCGTCTTGGAAAGCAAATATCTGTGGAGAGAGGTAGGTTTTATTTGTATACACATGGACTCGTACCCTGTGGTGTCTTAAAGGAAGAGAAAACACTTGCAGAAGGTTGCTTATTTCTTCAAAATATCGCCAGCATGGCATTTTTTTCAAACCGTATCCTTTCTGAATCACTTTTAATTTGCATTGAAATACGCTTAATGCATGGAGGTAGTCTTTTCCTACCTCCATGCTTCATGTAAGCATGGAGGTTCCTCCATGATGTAAGTCACCATGTTTTGCAGTTCGGCACTAAGACCCGAGAGGGTGTGAATCAGGTCACAGCAAAATTTGTTTATACGACACAGCGTGTTGGAGTCGGGGGAAACAATCGTTTCATCGTGACGTCATACATGCAACTGTTAAATGATTGATGTCATTTTCCCATTCAGAATTTTAAATTTTAAAATGACGGACGGCGCGTGGCTTCAATTCCCGTATAGCCAACTGCTATTGCATACTTCATCCAGTCAAACACTTATATTATAATAAGAGCACTGTTAATACAGAGTCCCAAGGTCTAATTGATGTTTGACATGTATGTGGAATCCAGATAGTTTACCTTAACAAAAATAACCAGTCGGCAACTTCCATTCACAAGCACAATCTTTCATAAATTTTACAATTGAAGAAATGAAGAATATGTTTAATGCTACATAATGAAGTACAAAGCTAAATAATTTTAAAAAGTATATTTTGAATTGTCTTAATTGTACATGTCAAAAAGTAGATAAAGAAACTGGAATTAGGAAAAGTTACATGTATTTAAAATGTTCATTTAATTTAAAAGAAAGAACCTCTGGAAAAAATATGAAGAATGAAAATTTGGAATGCTTTGCCAAATGTTAAAGCTACAAATTTAGGTGGGAAAACAGAAAACAAAAAAAACAAAATATAATATGAAGAATATTTCTTTCTAAATAAGGTCATTCATGACAGAAAATATAGATTACAGCTGCATTTATGTTATTATAGTTTCTGATATATAAATCATTTAATCGCAAAAAGGCTAATTTTTGTGTTCATCTGGCACTCCGAAATTGCAATCTCAGTTTTTACTCTGGCAAAAATGCCTATAAATTTAGCCATACGAAAATACACAAATTAAAATAAAACTTTAACACCCCATTTGAGAATAGTTTTCATAAAAATAACCATACATTTTTGTTTATAGTGAATATACACTTAAAATTTCACTTAAGATAATTATACTTTTTTTACAACAATCAACGGCGTCGCTAGACCATTTTGAATAGGGGTGTGGGGAGCTGTTGAGCGCCCTCGCGGGACAACACGTGCCGACATAATACAATGCCGTAATAGCATTGCTGATATAGCCGTGGTGTTTTGATGACCGGTGCTATATCACTTTTATTCTTTAATATTTTTATTGTTTTGCCAACAGCATCATGAATTTGCCGACAAAAATGAATAATGGGGGTGGGTGTCACACCCCCTCTAGCGACGCCGCTGACAACAATACTCAATTATGCACATTACATAAACAGTTTAAAAATATAAATTTAAAGCACAAATTTAGTTGTAAGTTTTCAGCAAAGTTTCATGTTAAAAATCTCTTTAAAAAGAGCTAAATTAAATCGTGGAACAACACAATTACAGTATTGTTACCAATAACTAGCATAACTTTCTAAATCTTTCACAGCTGCTAACAACTTTGGCTATCACTAGCTAATTAAATGTCACTGGTCCATATCCTGTCATGTGACCTATTGCATTCCATTGTGACCCATAGCATTTTCGAAATGACAGGCTTGAGCTTTGTGCAAAATCACTGGCCTTAACCGGGGTTGTAGTCGAGTCCATTACAAGTCCCTGGGTCTTAATTCAAGCCACAATCTATTCAAATGAGCTATAACGGATATAGGTGATGGGAAAAAAAACTTTTCTTGGAAAATAAATTTCCGTTTTGTTTTTTTGGTTTTTTTTATTGTGGGGGATGGGGGGCACAATTCAATTGTGAGTTCACGTTTCTTTAAAGTTCATCCTTTGCTTCTTGTTACTGGACTTGTGATGGGCTCGACTGCAACCCTGGCCTTAACACAAGCACAACTGTTTATAAAGACGCAACAAAAAACAAAATCAAAAACTACCCACGTTTATATGTAGATAGATAAATGCAAATTCAGAAAATGGTGAAAGAGAGGCAATTAATTATATGTGAGTTGTGACGGGCTTAACTATAAAAACCACCTTCCATATTTCTCATTTTGAGAAAAATGGGGCATTTCTAGGCAAACTAATATAAAAATCTTAGGATTTTGAACACTGTAAATGTGAATATTGGTGGAAAAAAGTGCAGAGGCATAAAACATTGCGCACTTAATATTTTCACATCTCCAAAACTCATTTTTAAAAATCACTATTGTGATACATGCATTTGATATTGTATGTTATATAACGCCCAAGTAGATCCCTGTCATTTGATTGGACGACAGCAGGTCACATGGCGTTCAATAATTAAAACATTTAATGCTACGTAACCAACCGTGCATTTTTGTTCTATACGATTTTTTCCCATTGCACGGCGCACTGCATGCATTTTTACTGCAAGCGCGTGTTCGTGTCAGCGCTTAACATTGCAGGACGCTGAAGCAGACGCATTTGTGTAAGACGCATGTGTGATTCGGTCATCATGATGCGAGGGATTAGGGTCTTAAGCACTTTTTCGCTGTCGGATGTTCTCCAATCAAATGACAATGATCTCTTTGGACGATATATAAAACAAACAATGAATAGAATTATTCCATTCAACTCGGCTCCGCATCGTTGAATGGAACATTCCATCTATAAACTCATTGAAAATATTAGTATCAATGAACTCATACACATTAATTATTTGTATACTGGCACAAACTTAATTGAAATAGTATCAACACCTGCGAAGTAGGATTGGGAAAATCTACTCCAAGTTGGGAAACGGAATATTGATTCCCATTATTTTGAATGCTAAAATTGCAAATTTCCAGGAATTTTCCAATTTTAGTGACAAATTTTGTTCTGAAAATTCTAAAACAAAATTATTAAAAATTTGATTTTTGGAATTGATTCCTAAGATGAATCGAACTATCGATTCAGAAATGTTGGAATCACCCAAGCTTATAAGGGCCGTCCAAGGTTATCAACATTTTCACAGAACTACAAAGCGTAGAAAGGGTGAGGGGGGAGTCGAGGCCTGCGTAGAACCGTGAAAATGTTGACAACTATGGACAGACCATTAACTGCAAAGACAATATCAGCAATACCATAACTGGTTCCCTGCTCAGTTGATTGGTTCCCTGTAGGCGAAGCTCTCCTGCGTTAGGAATGTAGATGCCGTGGATCCAGTGCTAATATGCGGTTGACTGGCGTACAGTACCCGGTTATAGCCAGGGCATGGCTGAATGCGGCCATTGTTGCACAACTCACAGGCATGACGATTCCGAGATGGGGGGCGTGGTTCACCCCTTTTCATCTGCCCAATAGTGCCCTCTTGTGGCAAAACCTACGATATTGAAACAATGTACAACAATGACTGTTAAAAAAATTCTACTTTTGATCCTAAATAACTGTCATTTTTCAACAGATTTAAACCAAAATTTCAGATCATGTAAACAAGGCCCGACAAATTGTAGATTTAAAAGCCATACGAAAAAAAACCTCAATTTCATTGGAATCCTCCAATGTCGATACATCGCTGGAGAGGTGGTGGAAGGCGTGTGCTGCAGCCAAAAGCTTCTGAAAGAATGCTGGATAACCCTTAATGTCATTGCACACCTCTGTTTTACGCAATTCCTCAATGGGTGCAAAAGGACCCCTGACATAGACAATTTCGTTTACATAGTCGGGCAGATTCTAAAATTAAGGGGTTTTTTCAGTATGGCTTTTAAATCTCACCCTCTTGGACAAAGCTGATTCAAGCCGCTCAGTAACATTTGTGAGGCCTTGTTTACATGATTAGAAATTTTGGTATAAATTAATTGGCAAATGACGTAGTTATTAGGATCAAAAGTAGGAATTTGTTTCCTTTTTTTTGACACATAGTATTAGACTCAATTCTATCATATACACACACATTGAATATTGAGGTTTATTTGTACCTTCTGTTTCAAAATATGAGACTGAAAAGTATTTATCCACATGAGAAAACAAAGTGAACATCTATTAAAGGCACAGGCTCGTCAGCAATGCCGCGTGCCAAATTCGTGACACGAAATACGCAGCTCCATGCCTTTAAGACAGATTTACAAAATAACTATTTATTTTTTAAATGAGGCCCTTTGAAGATCAAACCCAATATTATGGCAATTCATAACCAATTAACAGCCCCCAAATTTCACATAATATTAATGTTAAATTCCCCTTTTCAAATATTTTGCAGTGCAAGAAACATGACGTGTTACAAATGAGAGAGATGGCAAACTTACCATAGCATGACAACGATGGCAGATACAAGGCTTTCCGGCTTCAGCAAGTCCCGAGAAAACATTGCCACAATGACACACGAATCGACCCCAGCCAAACACGTGGTCCTTTGGAACTGCATTGTAGCGAATGTGGCATTGATGACACCTACATATACAAAGGTAAATAAATGCATTTCAAGGTAAAACAGGGTTTCCACCTAAAAATGTCCAGATCAAAATCAGGCAACCTCACAATCTGTTTTCCCCAAAACCAAATAGGGAATCTGCAAAAACAGTCTTTATTGCATCAAAATCAGTCCAATGTTATGTCCTTTTTGGTGCAGCAAGGTCAAATTATTTGACAAGAACTGGGGTCGATTTCACAAAGACTTGCGATGCGTCGCGGTTACGCAGATCTATTCCAACTCGCCTGTGGCAAACTTACAAAGGGTTCGGCGAGTTGTGATGGATTTAGTACTGTGAAATTTAGTACTGTGAAATCAATCCCAGGCCACCTAGTTCAGGGTTAGACAATAGGCAGTCACTCCTGCACCGTGTTTACACTCGAATCGGCAAAGGTGGATACAGATCCAGCATTTTTATTGCGACCACAAAACTGAACATTTGCCGCGTTTACACTACACCCCAAGTCGCTTTAACTCGCTTCAGAAACCGCAAAAGTCACCACTAAATGTAACTGCAGCGCATGCGTGAGCTGTAAGGTGTTGCTGCACTAGTGCCAGATTGGTCAATTAAATCTACTACACTGCGGACACCGCCCCAAGGACATCTGTATTCGGGTAGTATTTACACTACAAACGACCTTGAAGATTGCAGGGTTCAACCCTACCCCAAAGGTGACTTGAAAAAGGCGAATCAGACCTGGGTCTGATCCGCCTTTTTCAATTCACCTTTTGCGTTTACACTTAGTGCCTACCCGGTTTCAACTCCCCTTTTTGGAAATTGCGGAGTTCGATTCGGCAAAGGCGAATCGACTGTAAACGGGGTGCTAGTTGAGTGCATCCTGAGATCTCGGGGAATTTACACTCTGCTTAGCGCCGTTGAAATCCCCTGAGGAAATGCATGCGAATCTGTGAAGTTAGGCGGCTGTTATGCTTAGCGAATGCACACATGAGACATTTTGATGTAATTTAATCAATTTTGTCATGTTATGCTGAAGAGAAACAATTTCTATGCTTTAAAAAAATTGGATTGGGTTTTTGTTCTTCATGACTACCCCTTCCTACCGAAATTTCCGGTGACATTTTTATTTACTCCGCAGTTTTTCAAATTAATAACAGGGATGCATGATGACAAATGTGAATGGAATAAAATTTCCTGTAGGCTTTAAATAGCAGCCAATCACCAACGCAGATACGGCCAGCGCAACTGAGTATTACACTGTACTGTGTAAACTTCTGCGTGCATGTATTTGAACGCCCGTAATCAGACATATTACTCCATTGCACTACCCACCGAGACACTGCTTTGTGACCGAAGACTTTCCTCCACCACACGTTGTTACACGGCTGACACGCAAACTGCCTTCGCTCCATCATTGCGTGATTGTGTGCTTTTAGGTTTTCGACGGTCAGCGCAGCCACGTTCTGAGGGAGTGCCTGACGATCTTGGCAACGGTCCTGCAAGGAAAGTAAGGGTGGATTCCGACTGAGCCTTTGTGTAAATTTGCGGTATGGAGGGGATTTGGAGTGAAACGATGCACTGAAAACCATAGAATCAACTTGGGTGCGATGTAACGAATGCAATATCTAGTATGATGCTTTATCACCGCTGAAATGAAACAACCAAACTCGGGATGAGAGAAAAAATAGTTTGGGCCTTATCGGGTTTTGAACCTGAGACCTCACCGGGCAGATGTTCTACCAGCTGAGCTATAAGGCACAGTGGTATACTCCCTCAGGTTTTCCCATATAAACCCAAATTTTTTCCTGTGTTGGGAGGAGCGCAACATCTGGTAATCACCATTGAAATCAAACGACCAAACTTGGGATGAGGGCCTTATCGGGATTCAAACCTGAGACCTCTGGCTCACAAGGCAGACGCTCTACCAACTAAGCTCTAAAGCACAGTGGTATACTCTGTAAGGTTTTCCCAAGAACTCGCATACATTTTTTTAAACTTTGTGATACAGAAATAATAATAAATCACTTCTAATGTGATTTACACCTGCATGTGGTACAAATGTATGTGAAAATTACATTCCATACAAATAAATCCAATCCCTTTTTTCAGGTGTTTAGAAAAGGTATGTATACAGTTCCACAAACTCGGAACATGCATGAATGATCATGAAAGCATTGTTTACTATAGCAATTGGGCGTTGCTGGTTTGGCCCAACAATGACTGCCCTGGCTGGGATTTCTATTCAATGGCTTTTCCAATTTGCAGAGTTCTGAACTTTTATACCGCATCAAAAGCCCGTTAAAAAGGCCAACAACTTAAAACGGTGTTATTTTTGGTTTAATATGAAATCCAGTTCACAAAATTTGAGATTTTCTTTACTATAAAAATGCACATAGAAAATTGCAGAAAATGCACATACAAAACAGTAGAAAATAACAAAATGAAGGATAATATATAGAGGTATTTTTAAGGTGCAGGTTCTTTTTAAGAAAAATTTATTCCAGAAAAATCACAAAAAATGAACATTTTGATTTTGTGAACATTAATGCTGCAACCGAACGGACGAACCTGACGCGTTTTTACAAAACATGGCACTTCCGAACCGGACCGAACCAAACATTTCATTCAGTTCGGCATTGGTTCGAAATGAAATTTTGTTTATGTGCCATAAAATGTTTCTGGAATGTAGACAGCAGTATTTCTTTGTTTCACAAGGAAATGCCGATTTGGAATCGTGTTACTTTTCAGCCGCGATACCAATGTGCATACTACAACATGTTATCCATGGTTGACGCCAAGACTCACATTTGCATGGCTAATTTGATAGTTAGCCCATAAACCAATCAGGTTGCAAGCGGCCACTCTCTCGGCCAATCAGCTTGCTAGTTGGCAACAAACCTGAGTTAAATGCCGCTCCAGTATAGCAATAGCAACGCTCACTCGTTCTGTCGATCCTTGCAGGGTAAAGCGTATGGTTAGATTGTCCTGAATTTGGCATTGCAATGTCACTGTCTTTCCCGATTCCTCCATAATTGCAGAGCATATTGCGTCAATCTAAACACACAAAAGGAAAGAAAAATGAATCAACTGGCAACATTAATATCATAATTTAAGAGAAGGTTAGGTGGGGGAGAGTCGGAACACGAATCAGAAAAATGGTAGCCGTTTGTGACGAGCTTGAAACCACTTGCAGCGAAAAATTTAACTTTGACCAAAAATCTTTCATTTCGAGTGATTAAAACAATGTGTCATCTTACAAAATTAGCCTTTTGCGTGTTTCGCATGAATAGCGTCAGGTTCAGACGTACTTCCTTTTCCATGCACACTGGGTATCTACTTGACCAGACTTAATATTTGTTGCTATGAGGCAGTGTTGTAGTCGAGTCACCAATATCGAGTCTGAGTCCGAGTCTCGAGTCATTAACCTAACCTTGAGTTCGAGACACGAGTCACAAAATGAAACTGAACCTGCTATAGTTTCGTATACCCAATGTGTGGAATGATGACGTTCTCGTGTGCTCCTTGCCGGCCTGGTGGGGGTAGTGTACATATTCACGCGTCGTACTGTGCTTTTTCCTGAAGAATCCTGCATTAAGCGCGCGATTATATATACCTTTTTTTTTGTGTGGAAATATCACAAGTCATCATGGTCGAGTCCAAGTCATTTTCCAATGTTACTCGAGTAGAGTCCGAGTCACAAAAAAATGTGCCTTGAGTCGGACTCGAGTCCGAGTCCTGGACTCAAGTACTACAACACTGCTATGAGGTGCACGTGGCAGGTGTGAAGTACAGAATCAATACTGTGTTCACCATAAAAGAGAATGACAAAAACAACCAGACTGTTGATTGCTAGGCAATGGAATGCACCACAAAGCAATGACGGCATACTATGTGACTTACTGAACTGCACCTCCATTTGAAAGTGAAGAATTCGGGGCACCAGCCATTATGCAAATGTTATGTGTAAAAGGCTAATAATGCCTGCACATTGTAATGAACTTTTGTCAGGGTTTTGGACACAACATAAGTGATTTGTTTTTGGTGGTTGGGGTGGGGTGGGGGGTGGGGGAGGTTGGGAAGGAAGGGCAGTGGTAGGTTAGAGGTTGGGTGAGGGATGACAAGATGGGGAGACGACATGAAAATACTTAGTAAATAAGCTGCTTATTTGAAACTGTTATGCAAGTAGGGAACATTTTAAAGTAGTAGCACATATTTTACAAATTCTAATTAAAACATATACATGCCATTGTTTAATTAATTTCAAAATTCATCCTCTGCAAAACTACCTTGTCTTAGATTTTCTTCTAGTTCTAAATACAAAATACAACATTAAAAAAGCAAGTAGAATTATTCCACAACAAAATAACTCAATTAGTACAAGCCTAATGCACCCCTGCCCTTAATTATTTGCCCCAGGATGGGGATTTTCGTCACTCTCTAAAAGTGACAATCCCCATGTCTTGGGTGGGGCAGTCTGGGAGAGGAGGGGTGGGGGAAACAATTGACAGGTGCAAAATACCAGTAAGATACATGACCAAAGGAATAATGAATGCTGCAATTAAATTAATTAATCATTTTAAATAATTTATTTTAATTTTATTATTTTAATTTAATTATTTTTTAATTTGTAATGAATGTGTGTGACATATTTACTCACTCTTTTTTGTTTCACAGCCCCTGGAATGCTGGCATGTTTGTCCAGCAGTCTTTCTACTGGAATGTAGAATGTCTGCAAAAAATTAAAATAAATAATAAATAAATAAATAAATATAACGCGTTGAAAATAGACAACAATAACCATGCTTGAATCTTGAATATGCATGCACTGACTGTGTGGTGCGGTTGCATTGAGTCTGCTCCGTGCTCTAAACCATGGCTCCATGCTCTAACCATGGAGCTCTAACATACGGCAGCTTGGTCACGGTCCAAAACGAAACCATTTTTACCGCGCAAATTTCTTCCCGATTTCGAAAGTAAAAATGTTCACTATAAAAGTAGCAAAATCGGTTCATCTTAATACCCTGTCCAGGTTGTCTCCCATGATATTGCTGCGTAACTGAAAATCGCACGTCTGATTTCTGACTTCTGCTTTCCAAGAAGGATACGCTATATTAAACCGCCTGCCATTTCAGGGTCTGCCATCAATTAATTATGCTAATTAGATAGTTAAAACAAAAGAGGGCGCTGTTTAAGGTTACCGTTGCCGCCGCCGTCGCTCAAAAGTGCGTTCGATTGAACCTGTTCCTTCCTCCATGATTGAACATGGGACTATGGATTAAAGGGACAGAACGGCTTTGTTGGGCTATTTTGGTCTCGAAATAGACCCATACATGATTCTGAAAGTCTTTCCGAAATAGAACCTAAAAAGAAACCACAAAATTTTGCCGTTTTTTAGCATTTTAAAAAGCCTCGAGGTCACGTGATTTGGAGTTAGTTCTATTTCCTGCCGTATGGCCGTCATCCTCTTGCAACAGTGCCCCTTTAACGCACTCCCTAACTCCTGCGTACAGTCACGTCGCTTCGCATAGTGCAAATTCCCTGAGATCTCAGGATGTATGGCCGTGTGCATCCTCTTGCAACAGTGCCCCTTTAATGCACTCCCTAACTCCTGCCTATTGTCACGTCGCTTTGCAGAGTGGAAATTCCCTGAGATCTCAGGATGGGCCGTGTGATACACGGTTCATTCCTGAAGTTTATTACTGCAGTACTGCATCAAATTCAGCTCTGATTTTTTGTGATATTTATGAGAAGGCCTATTTGACAAAAGAGACTATTTATTCAGGTTACGAAATAAAGTTAAACACAAAACTTTAAATGTTGATATTTATCCCTGCGGCATACACACGTTGCCCGTCCAAAACCGGTACACTAGTACCGTGAAACTACAATTGTACGTTCGTGAAGACAAGCTCCTCTACGGAAAACGGAAAAGTGAAGAGCGAATCGTTTCCGACAAAGTCGTGATGATCGAGTCTCGCGCGATAGTGAACGGCTGGTAAAGCGTATAACTCGACTATTGACCGTTTTAATTAATTTTAAGCTTTTGTGGTTAATTACGAGACATTTTGACGATCTTTTTTTCACAAGGACCATCAACAAATTATTGTCAAGGATGCTGTATCACTAAATTACGTAAAACGTAGGCCGGTGTTACCTTTAAGTTTTGCCAGTCGTGTCATCCACAGTTGACCGTATAAATGGCATAGCGCCCTCTGTGCAGGGGCCAATTTCATGGCGTTGCTTAGCACAAAAATTTGCTTAGCACATGATTTGTTTGCCTTATTTTGCAAAAATTGATTGCCAGCCAAAATCGTAAGTGATGTGTATTGAAATGTATTCTCCTACTCTTGCGAAGAACACAAGTTGGCGTATAATTTTGGCTTGTAATCCATTTTATAAAGCAAATGAATCCTGTGCTAAGCAAATTTTTGTGCTAAGCAAATTTTTTGTGCTAAGCAACGCCATGAAATTGGCCCCATATGTGTTAGGGATGTGCACGGCACGATTCACCTGTATATCCTTCGAACAAATGATTAATCCGTCGTTTAAGGGACTCCCATTGAATTTGCGTGTGCGTGAGTGAGCAGACGATAATTTTCTAAAATTTTGCGCGCGCACTGTGCACCTGTACTTGTACTTGCAAAAGTTGTCGAAACTTGTGCTGTGTGTCATGTCACGTACATCAGCCTAAAAGTAAATAAGTGAAACGCTTGTATAGTACTAGCCTACTTGACAAAGTTGACCCGAGCTTATGCAAATTTGGAGGGTTTTGTGACTCTTGTCTCACAAAGTTATATTTTCGACTGTTTTCTGGGGCTGTTGTTTTGTTAGACCATCAGCGAAAATGCTCCGACTTCGAGGCCAAGTAGCCTCCCGTCACTGAAACTAGTCAACGGAGGTGCACGCCTGCCGGCCTTCTGCATTGCGGTGACCGGCCTGTTGCATGTGTTGAGTGAAATTCGAGGGATTTTCGTCTGGTTCGACATCTTGAACTCGGTCAACGATGGGGTGGAGTTTGTTGTTTCTACTCGTGATTGGAATTTTCGCTGGTTCGGTTTGGAGCCAGGCACACAGAGGTAAGAATAATTAGGTATATTCCTTAGAATATGCATATAGCCACAACCCCCTGCGCCTTGCTTGCGCCTCTCTCCTACATGCATCATGACATATGCCCCAACCCTACTACCCCTCACCCACCCCCCTCATTTTCTTCACAAATGCTTCATTTTAGTTTTCTGTTATTTTATTTCAATTAGGCCTATTATACGATTTTTTAATTTGTTTTGAAACTCAACTTTGTGAGACATAATTTAAAAGTACATACAGTAGTACTAGATATGGGTCATTCCGTGAAGTTGAGGAACAAAGTGTGACATTTCTTTATTTCCACAAATTGTCAATAAGAGAGCTAGCAATGAATCATCATTTATATAACGATGTTGCATGATGTGGTGGCTTTAATACACTGTTTGGGGGTAATTTTGGGGTAATTTTAGAGTCTTCAGTGTTGACAAAGTCAAAGTGCTGCCATTTTTTAAACAAAGTTGTGGGTGTGGATGTAACTTGGAAACCAATCCAATAGGCAATACAGTTCAACTGCTTTCACAAATTTATTCATGTTAAATTTGAAATAAACAATCCTTTATAATTTGAATTTGGAGGATTCTAGATTATATTTCTGTGTGATTCAAGAAAATCTGCTAAAAAGCACCAAATGTCACACCTACATTTGAACAAAATTCTATTTAGTTGACATCTAAATTTAAATCCATGAGGATTTTGTTACAAGTAATGAATGTTTTAAATTTCTCTCATCCAACAGCTTGAATTTCTGAATAGTATTGATTCATGGGGTTATCAAGGGCAAAAAAAGGTAAAATGGTTGTGGATGTAACACAGAAACCGTGTTCCTCATCTTCATGGAATGACCCATATGCAAGTGGGAAAATAGTTGGCATGGTTGGGAGTGGACTAACCAACCATGGAGCAACCAACTGTTGCAGGATGCACATGATGCAGGACCTAATATTAAATTTTACTGATTGGCCTACCCCTCTCTTTTGTTTCCCCCAGTTTTTATTTTTCTAAAGGAAGTGCCCCTAAGAACAAAATTGGTAATGCCTGTTCTAGTGGCAGTGGTGAGGTTTTAAAGCCCCATGGCCAATACAGCATTTGCAGTTACCCAAAATGGTAACAAACACCACATTATTTTTTTCTGTGTAAAATAGTACCTTTTTGGAAGCAATTGCCAACTGAAGATGTTTTTTTAAAAAGTTGTCTGCAGACAACATTTTTACTATTAATTCGTACACAAAAACCATCGGTCATACTAATGACCATCAACTGCTGTCATTGACCGTCCCCAGCATTCATCGACTGCACGCGTCCAGGCCATCACAGGCCGCGCCGCCCAGCCAAAAAAAGAAGGAAATTGTAGCCAAAAATAAATAACAAACAAACAAATCTTCTTCAAAGAGGTGCCTATATATTTTGGTCGGCCGTACTCGGTGGCCATTTAGAATACGATGTACCAGACGATACCACTATGCTTTATTGTGTTAGGTGTTTTGTACGTGCACATGTATGTAGATACGTGCACACAAAGGTAGCACACCCCTTCTCCATTAAAGGCACAGGCTCTTCAGCAATGCACGCGCACTAAATTCATGCCACGAAACACGCAGCTCTATAGCAAAGACATGGAGCTGCGTATTTCGTGGCACGAATTTGGCACCCGCACATTGCCGACGATCCTCTGCCTATAATGGTTTGACCCACACAGCCAAAAGCAATTATGGCTGCCACTGCGCACGCAGCGCAAAGCAGCCTTGTGAGAAAAGTTACATTAGGCCAAAAAAAAAAAATGGTGCGTTTACGGTAACGGCCTAAAAAAAATCCAGGTAGGTAGGTAGGAAAATAATTTTATTATGTAATTTTTTTTTACATTTCAGTTCATGCATTTGCGTGTTGTTTTGCAATGTTTGAAACTCACTATTAACAGAGGACTTCAAGTGTAGAAAATGTTTTGTTCGTTGAAAATTATTGCAAATAGTGCTCATTTAAAATTATCAACTTGAAAATTGGCAATAAAAAGTTTGAGGTCAGCATTTTCGCCTAAAATATTCCAGGTTACCGTAAACACACCATTTATTTTGTTTGGCCTTATAATGTGGAAATTCTTTGTCATTGTGCTAGAATTAGTTAGTTTCTCATAAAATATGTTAAAAGATAGTGGTGGCGGCCGTTGATGGTCGTTGACAGTCGTTGACGGCAGTTGACGTTAATTAGTATGACTCCACTCAATGCATGTATTTTTTATGTTTTCTGAAGTATATGGCTGAAATTTCTACAAGGCAGTTTATCAACATTATTCTTTAGTTGTGTAATGCTGTTTCTGTTTTTAAAACTTTCAAGTCATACAATTAATATGTCTATAAGGCTTGGTGTTTTTATTGTTCAAACAAATGGAAGAAGAAGAAGACTAGCCACCATGCGCCTGCAACATGATATCCCGTATAGCGGAGTTTGTTTGCAGTAGCTTGAAGAAGAAGAATGCATCACACTATTACTGCATAGCATTTACTACCTTGCTTAACCACAGCACAGGTGCCCCCTCAACTTGTTCAGCCCTATTAACTTATATAATTCCTCTTTGACCTTTTCAAGGTCCCAAGAGGTGTACCCCATGAGGGTCAAAGTATTGCTTTAGCACCCACAGCATCCTTGTACATTATTTACTTAACATACTAGACCCTGGCCACTTGGGTCACATTACTATCTATCTTCAAGGAAGATAGTTTCCCAAGCAAACCTTTCAAGGACTTTACCATACCTTTCATTCAAACTGTTTCATTTGATTTTGATGATTAAATAAACATTTGCACCTGTGGAGTGATTTATGCAATGATAGTGGTAGTACACCAGATAGCTCCCCCAAGAAGTTGGAGTTTGTCCAGGGAAAAACTAAATTAGAGTAGTCCATGTCAAGGATTTGGGGTCATCAGACACCTTAAAGATATCAAATAACAACAAAAATTCCACCATATGGAGTTACTTGTACTAGTAAATGGCCATTAACACTAGCAAAGAGAATCACATGCATTAACTACAATAGAACAGGAAAACATGGTTGAATCATGGAATGGACGAATCACAAGGGGGCACCAGACTTGGCAGTTATCATAAATTATACTTTGTCATATTTCAACAAAGGAAAGCAAACATGTTATTACCCGGGTCAGTGTTCCAGAAATGAAAGTAGATATAAAAAAGTCAAAGGGCCCCTGAAACTAGGTCTCAAAATATTTTGGGTTCTCCCTGAAAATTTACACCAGGAGGGCCTTGATAAAAACAACCCTAAAATGGTTTCATTTGTTTTTTATGGGTATTTCTGAGAATGTTTACCTGCCTTGGTCTTCTGGCAAAGCTGTGATGTAGATATGCATGTTCAATTTATTTCATATTTTTCCTTCTCAATATATGTCACTGCAGTTGTTTGGTATACAAATTGGTGCAAATAATACTTGTAATATTATACACAAGTAAATAAGTATGACACTATTTGCTTTCCGACTATTTAATGACAAGAGCATAAAATAAACAGAACAAGAAATACTTTGAAGATTAACGCCAGTCTTATACATGTAGCTATAAGTGTTAAACATCAATCAGTACTCAATCACAATTGTCTAACAAGATGTACTGAACTGCAAAAAGTTTACAAACCTTAGTTGGCACATGGATTTTATTTAAAAAAAAAAAATTTGTTGGAAAAATATAGAATCAGTATTATCAGTAATCATGAACACCTTTGTACTGGTATGCTACTTCATTCAAATTAAGCTCCAATGTCATTTTTGATGTCATTTTCTGTTGTTTTCACAAAACCTGAAATTTTCAGGCAAAAATATTTACATACATGTAAGTTTAGTTTGCATATTGGTATCTTCCTTGAAGGCATCAAGTGGAGCACAGCCTGCACAGTACTCACTAGTGCCCTGAGTAAATAAGCCATACAACCACCTGACTGCAGTAGACATACACAGGTGATGAATGTGTCATGACACAAGGCCCTTGCTAAGTACATTTACACCTGGCAAGTGGCCTGACATGCTCCTGAATTTAAGGTTTTCAAAATTGGCTTCAACTTTAACCTTGGTTCTGTTATCTTGAATGTTATTAGACCCACACACCCCAAAAAACCCCGTTTCCTATTACCCACCCCAACTTTAAAAAATGTTATATAAATACAAACCGGGAGTGTGGCATGGGGAGTGGGGGGGGGGGGGGGGGGGGGGGGTGGGGGGGTGGTGGGGGGGAGACACTGTGCTACTTCTCATGGAGTGGCCCACATCTTACTGTCGCTTGCTGAAAGATATATTCAAAAACCTTCCCCCTTCCCACTCCCACAATCCCGCACCCAGAAGTTAGGTGATCAAGTGGTCAGTTTGCAGGAGGTCACTTTTCAGTTGCACACTTTTCTCTCCCAATTCAGTAATTTCACATACAAATATGTATTTTTGTAAATTGTCTTGTGGTTGTTCACAGTTTAATGACTAATGTACTAATTCCCAGACTAGTGTTCTTATTTTTACAGAACTGGGCTTATTTACTGAATTCTTAGGAAAACTTAAATTTATCTTTATTGTCATATTTGTAGTAAGCCAGGTGGTACTTTCATCCCCTTTCATTTCAGAGGGTCATGATCTTTGGTACAGGCCAATATGTGTGTTGGGTTTCAGTTTGTAGACCTACTTGATTCCATGGGTTTTACAATATCAGGTCCTGATATTTGGAAAAAAAGGTGTAAGGTCACACTAATTTTGGGTGATTTTCAGAGAGCACTGAGGCCACCTGAGGCCTTTTCACACTATCCACATCCGACCCGGGTAACTTTCTACCCGGGTAACTGCAAATAACCCGGGTTAAATTTAACCCGGTGTTTCGTTTCACACGTCAAATTTTAACCCGGAGAAACACTTACCCAGGTCGTCTCTTACACGGGTAACTAGCGACCCTTTTCCCACTGAAGTCATGCACGCGCATACACCCGGTTACACCAACCAGGGGCTTGCATCAAGAAACGTATATTTCTGACATGATTACTGATTCAACGGTCAGCTTCAGTCGTCGGCAATCAAAACTGATGAAAAATGATTATACATGTAGTTTGGACTCGTTATACGAATCATTACGACGATAAACGAATTCAGTTATGAAGTACTGGCGACACGTTTGCGATTTATTACGAAAGAACACAATTCCACTTTGCGTTGATTCGTTGTCAAATTTGCGTACAAGTACAGTTGTGTGTGAAAAAGGCTGACCATGCATTATAATTAGAAACAAGATGGCAGTCAACATGAAGACATCGCTGGCGATAATGCTTCTTGTATTTTTACTTGAGCTTTTGTGTGGTTTGAACACCTATTGCAAGCGATGTTCTGTTGTAACAACAAAATTTTTCCCCACACAGTACGCAAGTGCAAGCAAGCGCGGAAGCTTTTAACCCGCTTTGCTCGCTAACCCAAGTCGGCCAGTGCCGTCGTTTCCCACGGCAAACGTTAACCCGGAGAATCGTCTCAAGGTTGCCGTTAACCCCGAGATTGGTGGGTTAACCCACCTCCCGAGCAGGGCTAGAAATTACCCGGGTTAAGTGGCATTTTTGGCCAGATAACCCGGGTAATTCGTAACCCCGAGATTTGCCGTGGGAAACGAACCCTTAACCCGGGTAATCTCGGGGTTAAATTTTTCTGTTACCGGGTTATCTCGGGGTTAAAGTGCCGTGGGAAAAGGCCTCTGGAGGGAAACATTTTGTAGGTTAAACATTTTTCTACCTCCATGGTTAAACATAGGCCTATGTGTCTTGGAGGGCCAGGGGAATTCAACCACCTAAAATATCAACTGTGCTGTAATGGATTTTAGAGGTTTTCTGAATGATTGATGTATCTATGTACTTGAAATTTTTGCACATTTTTTAAAAATGTGTAATGCCCTTATTCCTTATATCCTTATTCCATGAATGTGGAAGTGATATACTGGGCCTTTAATGAGCATGTTAGGGTTATCTTTTATTATGATGAACTTCTTAGATGTGTATTCTATAAATATTCTGATAAATGAGAATGTGCAATACAACTGCACTAGATGACGTTTTCACCTCGGAACTAATCCGAGGTGAAAACGTCATGTACATTGTACATTGTGCATGTGTTACTTTCATCTTGTCTCCTAAAGTATTTTTATATAGCTGATGACAATTGTGTTTGTTATTAAGACCAAAGAACTTTTAAAATGTCATGTACCAGTGTAGTTCTAAAGATTTGCATAATCTGTGCAAGGAGATGTGAGCATGAACTGCAGTTTAAAAAAAATAACCTGCATGTGCAGTAGCTGGTAAAAATCTTCTCTAAACTTCTCAAGCAGGTTCTTTACCTTTTCATGTTAATCCAAAAGGACCTTATTGTGTTTACCCATATGGCCATGGGAAGTAAAGTTTGGAAATTTGCATCCTGGTTGAGCTTAGCTCCAAGTGGTACCAACATCTTGTAGAATAATGGGGAGGTCAGTTGTGATATCTGGGCCATAGGTTATGTAGGCCTAAAGGCTAAGAGTATGTAAACTTATGTGCCTGTCTCAATTCCAAGAACTGGGCATAGATTATCATATTGGCAGCAACTGGTACTGACTAGTTTTGTATCTGGGGTAATGATTTTCAGTATATCACACATGATGTACAGTGCTAGCCAAAAGTTTGAGTACACCTGTTGAAAACTATGTTTAGTAACATTTTACAGCATTTTATGCCAAGTACAAAAAACATTATGCAACCAATATATTCAATGCATGTCATAGAAATGTC
The DNA here is from genome assembly GCA_037783545.1 of Henricia sp. BOLD:AAB3569. Taxonomy (NCBI): domain Eukaryota; kingdom Metazoa; phylum Echinodermata; class Asteroidea; order Spinulosida; family Echinasteridae; genus Henricia; species Henricia sp. BOLD:AAB3569. The sequence goes on along the minus strand of JBBELK010000030.1, from coordinate 465,914 downwards.
CTTGAAACTTCAGAAATGTATCTTTAGGTGCGTTCAGACGATGGTTGTTAACTTAAAGTGAAGTCGTTGTTAGTGGGCACTCGTGAGTAAGCTCGTAAGTAGTGACCGTGTGGACGCACTTACTTACAAGTTAACAACGACGATTTAACAACGAGAAATCTTATGAGTAGCGCGCTACTTACGAGCGCGCACCTTTGGTATATGGGCAGTGTGCATGCCTGCGCGTCGTTGTTAAATCACCGTGTGGACACACGTCGTTGTTAGTGGGACTGTCGTTGTTAACTTTACTTTCGAAGGCAGTGCCCGTCTGAACAAAATAGCCACCTCTGGCTTCATATATACAAAAAAGTAGCCTCTGAAGGTCACACACACGTTTTAAGAAGTATACAATGAATACAATATTGTTTTATGTAACAGATTATGTGTAATAGGTTCTTTTGCATGTGTTCTGACTGTTCTCTAATTTTCTGAGGTCCTGGAGCTTGTCCAAAATCACTTTGTACTAGCTGAATGCACTATTGGCACCAGTCAGTTCTTGACCACTATCAGATAGCTATCTAGTCTATATTTGCCTTTCTTGCATAAAAATACACAACTTTTGTAAAATGCCAAAAGGACCCCAGTTGAGTAAAGAAAAGGGCAAGCTGTGATTACTATACGAAATGAGGGTCAATCTTACAGACAAATTGCAAATACATAGTTTTCAACATGTGTGCTCAAAATTTTGGCTGGTACTGTATGCCTTGCCTACATATTTGACACATCTTCAGGTTGACACAAGGTTAGAAACAAGAGAATTTTCACAATATCACACTTGAAAACCTGAACCCTCATGCAGGATTGGTTTTACACTGCAGGTTTAACTCAACCCTACTCCACCCCAAAGTTTTAACTGGAATGAGGTTGGACTTGACAGGTTGATTGGGATTTGTTTTACCCACTTGTTAAGTACACAAAGAAAAACCTGAGGGAGTATAGGTCCTACATGTACCAATGTGCCATAAGGCCCGTTTACAGTCAATTCGCCTTTGCCGAATCGAACTCCGCAATTTCCAAAAAGGGGAGTTGAAGCCGTGTAGGCGCTTAGTGTAAACGCAAAAGGTGAATTGAACAATTCGGATCAGACCCGGGTCTGATTTGCCTTTTTCAAGTCACCTTTAGGGTAGGGTTGAACCCCTGCAATCGTCAAGGTTGCTTGCAGTGTAAACGCTACCCTGAGTGTCCTTGGGGCGGTACCCGCTGTGTAGCAGATTTAATTGACCAATCTGGCACCAGTTCAGCAACACCTAACAGCTCACGCATGCGCTGCAGTTACAACTAGTGGTGACTTTTGCGGTTTCTGAAGGCGAGTTGAAGCCGGATCAAGGTGTAGTATAAACGCGCTAAAAATGCTGGGTCTGTATTCACCTTTGCCGGTTCAGTGTAAACACGGTGTTATATTTTCTGGTCTGAATTTAGATATATAATAAAATCCTACTATGGTTTTATATACTGTGCTTGGGTCTAATTTCACTTTGAAATTAGATTTTAATGTTCAAAAAATAAATTGTTCCTTTGGAATGAGATTCCTGTTTAAAGAATAAAAGCAACTTTTGACATTATTGTTTTCATCTGTTCCAGCATGTCCAACTGGCAACTTCCAGTGTAATTCAGGGCAGTGTATCTCCACTGCAATGCGGTGCGATGGATACACCCACTGTTACGACTCTTCTGATGAGCATGGGTGTGGTAAGTATTAAATTCATGAAATGAGCAGAGACTTCCGTTTCCATATATATAAAAAAAATATTTTAAACCTGATACAAAATACTGCCAATTTCCTGGATCTTTGCAATGTCTGCATCCATAGCATTCAGATTCGTCGAGTACTTCCTGGAATCACCAAAATAATGGGAATTGGTTCCTCCAAAAGATGGAATCGCGATTTTTATTCCAAACTGAATCAAATGTAATCAACTCCAGAGTGGATTCGCTCACGCTGTTAGAAGTCCAAATTGTTGTCCACTGTGTCTAGGGTGTATTTAATGGAAATCTACCGTTTACTGCTGCAGGTGGGCAGTGAAAAGATGCACTAGAAAGTATTTAGAACTGACTTTGTTTCGACCAAAAATGGTCGTTCATTAGTTTTGTTGTTGAACCATTTTAGCATTCTAAAAACAAATGGGACAAGCTAGGCAGGGATTTGGGGCGTGATCTCTGGGAGGGGTGCTTATCTCATTGAAGGGTTTATTCCTCTGTAGGGCTTGCTAAGCTGACGTGATAGCCAATCCCAATCAGTGATGAACAACAGACTGAAATATAGTGATTCAAGACCACCAGTTGGCCTTATAGCTCAGTTGGTAGGGCGTCTGCACATTAACCAGAAGGTCCGCGGTTCAAATCCAGGTGGAGCTAAGTTGTTTCTCACTGCATCAATTTTTCCCCAAACTCGTGGACATTTGTCAACATTTGTACATTAAAAACAATTCGGAATGATTTTCAGATTTAAATGTACTATTTTCCCACACACTCAAAAGAGGTGCAAATTCTTGCAAAATTTAAACTGCTTATGTTCAGTGATAACTCAAATGCCATTTTTAGCCAAACTAAACATTTGTTAAACAATAGACCAAATGAAAGTGTTAATTTAAAATGTTAAAGGCCCAGTGTATCATTTGCAATGACCCCAAAAAGTAATCGCCGAGTTTACAGGGGAAAAGTTCTGAAAGTAAAGATTGAATTAATAGCAACTACCCAATGAAAGGTTTCCGAATTTTACCAGAAAATAATCCGTAAAGATGAAATTATTTAGATCGTTTGCAAACGATTTACTTATTTTTGGTTCGCATCTACGCGGTCCAAAATGCATGGGCGCTGTGTACTGCGTGTGCGTGTTGCAGAGTGCATGACGCAAGCCACATAGTACGGTACCCGATCAACTGAGAATGAATATTTGAAACACCCTGCCAAGACTAGGAAACACATATGGATTTTCATGGTTTTTTTAAACGTGGTACATTTGACAAAGCTGAAATATCTTCGGAAGAGTTTGTTGATGTCTTTCTTTCGATTTATAATGGTTTTATTCGCAGAATCGCTCAAAAACAGATCATCTACAGGGCCTTTAAGTAGAGCAGACTGTTGGGTTCAGCACAGTATTACATTTACACTGCTTGCTGTATTGTGTTGGAAATTTTTAATTTTTTTAGGAGGGGAAGGGGTTTGGGGTTGGGACTGTGAGTTTGGACAAGTTGGAATTGCAAGGATTTCAATGAATGTGCTAATACAAACTTTGACTTTTGATCCCTTCCCAATTTTATCAGACTACGTTACTTGTGCACCCAACCGCTTCCAGTGCCCCTCATCGCCAATATGCTTAAACCTTGACTGGGTCTGTGATGGTTACGTAGATTGCCCAGATGGGGCCGATGAGGACCAAAACTGTCGTAAGTGTACCTATTTGTCTTCCTAAGATGTGGACATATTTCAAAGTCTGAGGGAGGCAAATGCAAAAAGAAATTTTCTCAAAAAAGCTGGTGCAAACTTAAACTAAGCATTTGCTTGAACAGTGTTACCTGAAAAGTGGACAATTTCTGGGATCCGGAAAAGAGCATGATCCTGCGAGAATTTATGCTCATTTTGTGATCAGGGACCGACCCCAAGTTAGACAGAATGCGTTACTCGTAGCAACAGCGCGGCAGTCACGTGAGTACATGTAGGTCATTAGCGCGGTCTGGTTCCGCCCACAACTTGACAAAGTACATGTAGCACAGACTAGGATTTACCCCTTAACATGCTCTCAGTAACTCAGATCACCGGGAAATACATTGCGTGTAATATAGTTGTGGCATTTGGAGTATTAGTATATTCAGAATGACCACAATCAATCAAAAATGTTACGTTTTGCAAATGTAAGAAGGTATCCAAAATAACAATATATGATATAAAACTGATATAGAAATTTAAAGTTTAAAGCAAAATAAAAATGTGAGTTAAAAGGTCAAGATTACAGTACCTCAAACCTACAGTTGTTCCATGCAGGGAGCTTTCAAAAACACATTTTAAAGTAAAAACCACAACAGGTGGAAAAATGTATCCTTCTTAATGGTCTCACTGAAATCTGAGAAGTAATATTATTGACCCCGCTAAACTGCTTAATTTGTCAAAAGAGATGTACATGTACCATGCTGGAGACCTGCTGAAATAAGCATTATAACAGCCAAAGGTTGGACTGCAGGGCTGATAATTTGCAAAAGTAATTACATTTTTCCCAAAGGGTGGTTTTTAGGGTGATGGCTAGCCAGAGTTTGCAGGGGTGGGGGGAGGAGGTGGTGCAGAGGGGTGTGTCTCGGATCCAACAGCAAAAGGAGAAAAATAAAACTTTTTCCCCCAAAAGCAAAAATAAATTTGAGGTAACGGTAAATAGAAAAAAATTGCATTTTCCACTTTGTGATGATTTATTTGGGTAATGTGGGGTACCGTGGCCGAGTAGTTTTGTTGGCTCGCAATACTCAGGTGAAAATTTGGGGTTTGCAGGTTCGATACCCGGCCATGTTTGAAAAAAAATGTACTACAGCTGAAGTACATTTTCTTCAAAGCTCTTCAAATTAAGAATCAACACCAAACTTGTTTTTACTGCTATCATTTAAAGCCATTTCCCACACAGATATAAAATTGCAAATTTGAAGGTCATGTATGTCCACTCCTTTATGAAATTGCCTGTTTTACAATTTTGTTTCTCTAACAAAATGACAACAGGTATATAAATTACATGTTTATGGGGAGAGAAATAAAAGCTTGGTATATGGGAAGTGAGGCTGGATCCGAATTAGTGACTTTGGCTGTGGCTGTGGCTGCGGCTGTTGCTGCGGCTGTTGCTATGCTGTTTCTAAGGATTTTTATTGCCGCCCATAGCAACAGCCATAGCCAAAGCCACTAATTCGGATCCAGCCTGATCTTTTATTAAAAGTGTAGATATGTGTACATGCATCTGGGTTTATCCGTGATGCACATTTGTTCCTGAATGGTATGAAATGACTGAGCTTGATTACAGGAGGAAATGAAAAGCCCATAGCAGGACGAACACAAGTTAGGCCATTTTTTTAATTGGTTGGATTTTTTGGCATTTTCCTGCTTTACATTGTTTTTCATTTTATCTAAAACATTAACGGCATCGGTTGAGAAATGTGAACTGTGTAATGGAATTGTACCCCATTATAGGCCTTTTCCCACTAGTGCGATTCTGATATATCATGTCTTTGGAGTTCCATTGCCCAGTATAATTATCTCTTTTATCAGCTAATACGTCAGCTATGTCGCAGAAAAAGAAGTCGGCTGAAATGTAAATCTGGGGACGGGGAAATTCGGAAATTAATTGCCATTTGGGAGGACGACGAAATACAAAAGCAACTAAAACTGGGCAGAATGACGAGAAATTATACATTATAAGCGCTCGCCCCAGTGATCGACTTGCTCAAGTGGGAAATGAGGGTGCCGATCCACGGGGCGAGTTCTTTTCCCATGAGGGTGCTGATCCCCGGGGCGAGTTCTTTTCCCATGAGGGTGCTGATCCCCGGGGCGAGTTCTTTTCCCATGAGGGTGCTGATCCCCGGGCGAGTTCTTTTCCCATGAGGGTGCTGATCCCCGGGGGCGAGTTCTTTTCCCATGAGGGTGCTGATCCCCGGGGCGAGTTCTTTTCCCATGAGGGTGCTGATCCCCGGGGCGAGTTCTTTTCCCATGAAGGTGCTGATCCCCGGGGCGAGTTCTTTTCCCATGAGGGTGCTGATCCCTGGGGCGAGTTCTTTTCCCATGAGGGTGCCAATCCCCGGGGCGAGTTCTTTTACCAGGAAAGTTCTTTGCCATGCAAGTGAATTCTTGCATATGATTTTTGCTTCCCTATAACTGTGTACGATAAGGAAGTTTTTCTTTGCAAAAGATATTAAGCCTTTAAAGGCACATGCTCGTCAGCAATGCGCGCCCGCCAAATGTGTGCCACGCAATACGCAGCTCCAAGAGCAAAGGCATGGAGCTGCGTGTTTCGAGCACGAATTTGGCGGGCGCGCATTGCTGACGAGCCTGTGCCTTTAAGCTACATGATTAATAATGTAATGTACGGTTCTTACATTGGCGGATCGAGGGGGAGGGGGCTGAGGGAGTTATAGCCTCCCCTAAAATTGTATTCTTTTAAAAAGCGTGAGGAGTAGCAGTCCTTCATTTTTAAAAAAGTCAGGAGAGCCCTAAATTGCTCTCCTGAGATAATCGAGAAGAGCTAATAGCTCTCCTTAAAAAAAAGGTGCTTAAAATATTTGATAATACACTGTTAAAATCAAATGTTTAGCCTTGAGGACTACATGTACACGGCAGGGATGTGATTGGATGTTTGAAGAAAAAAACCTGAAATTGCGAGCGTGCAGCGTGAAGCTATTACGGCGTGGGATTCACATGATTCACAGGGGTCATGATTTTTGGCAAAAAAACCCTGAAAAATCACATCCCTGACACTGTAGCCTTCTTACAGTGTCAGTCATGAAAACAAATGCAATTGCACTCAGAAAATTATCTGAAGTTTAGAATTTATCCATTTCAAAAATAAAAACTGAAATGATTATACACCTATTAATTTTTTTGCTGAGCATAAACAGCGCCCTCAATTGATTCATTTCGTGAAGCAAACTTGTGCAAGTCTAGTCCCCAAGCAAGTGTCATATGGCATACGGCCATGTAGTGTATGCTAAATGTGCAGTGGTGCCGTGTGTGTGACTGCAGTGAGTGGTTAACTCTAATCCCTCAGCAAGCGCCATCTTCTCCTGCATCGCAAACCAGCAGCGGCTGTGCATGCATCGCGTGCATGTGTGGTGTGCATGTGATGCATGGGGCGCGGCGCTACACCGCTCTCGGCCGGCCTAATTTCGATAGGACTTCGACTGTCGTGACTGTGGGCGTTCGGACGTACTTGGTCATTGATGGTCCCGTTACTTTTTGAGGAGCGCTATTTTGATAAGGAGCGCCTGTGCAATTGCGCTCCTTAAAAATGAAGGACTGGGTGGTGTGGGTGGAAAAGATGGAAGGAAGAACGGCAGAACATACTCCTCCTTCCCATAGTCTATGGGAGTAGTCAGAGTAACTTGGACCCTAAATATCATGTTTTTAACATTGGGACGGGAGTTTTAAAAAAAACGTTCTTGACTCTCAGCCCTCTGGAAATATTCTGGATCTGCCTTTGTCTTATAGCGCATTTCTCATGAAGTCTCATACACTTGTATTTTTTGTCAGAAAATTCCACATTTTGTTTAACATTTTGTGTAAACTTAATTCTTCAGCTGCAAGAACATGTAGTAGTGATGAATTTCAGTGCAACATGGGTGGCTGTATCAGTGCATCTTGGCAGTGCGATAACGGCAATGATTGTGGGGATAACAGTGATGAGGAAGGCTGCGGTAAGAAACTTACAAGATATGTCCCAAAAAGTTACGTTTTATACCTCAAAAGTACAAGTACATGTACTACATGTACATCCCTGTATACAGTTTAGCTAAGATAATTTTGATGGTAAATGGCCCTACTTAGTTCCAGTGTTGGACCCGAGTTCTAAATTCCGGGTACCGAATTTCCTGATTACAATTAGGCCCGCTTCAAACGTCGCGCTTATGCTGTGTCGAATTAAAGTCAACCTGGCACGACGTTGGTACGGTGTAAGCACGGCATTGGCTTTAAACGTCGAACTTAATGGCAAACTCCCAGTCGAGCTTAACTACATCCAACATGGCGGATGAGTGTTGTGCACGTCATGGACGTTGTACACGTGCGTTTTCCATTCTGTCCATTGTACGTCGCCATTTTATTATTTTGATGCACTTGTTTGTTGGTTATTTCTTTACTCGCATACGCGCTGCGAGCATGCGCATTCCTAGTTGGAACGAAATTGCGGACCAACTTCGAACTGGAAATAAATTCGACACGGCAGAAGCACGACGTTTGAAGCCAAGCTGTGCTTGTGCCGCACTAAATAGAGTTGGCACGGCAGACCCTGTCGAGCTAAAATCTTCTGCCGTGTGGAACTCTTCTGCCGTGTCGAATTAAAAAAATCAAGTTTAATTTAATTCGACACGGCATAAGCGCGACGTTTAAAGCGGGCCTTAGAGTTAAGTAATGGCCAAGACTGCGTACACTAACCATTAGATGCACATATTGTTGTGTTACCCTATTTGTTTTTGGTGGTCGTTAGAGACCGCCCTGTGCACTTGGACCAAATCTTTAATTTTTAATACCCGAGTTTTATATCCAGTAAAACCTGCTATTAAGTCACCTTGATAAAAATGCCACCTGTTTATGTTATTTACACCTTGTAAATGATAGTGCATGAGCCTCATGCTCCTTGATCCCCAGGGTACGCCAAGAGTGCCAAAAAACTTAACTAATTTTATTCAAAAGTGGACACAGGCTGTAAACAAGTTTCACTGAAAACTGGCCGAGTACAGATAAATTATGTGAATCCACCACATTTAATGCACAATATTTAATGCACCAGTCCCATAATTTTAATAATAAAGCATTCTGGAGTGGAGTTTGATGTTGTTGCAGATTTGTTTTCACCAACGTTGTCAAACTTCATTGCTTTATGGTCTCAACATCTGATCAGCAATTTTTAATCTCATGTTTTGCAAATTAACATAGGTAGCTTTTAGCAATTTACAAAAACCATTGTATTTGCTACTTTCTGTTGTTGAATTTTTGCATCTAGAGGAATTTTCGAGGAATTTTCCTCAAAAGAACAAACGTTATGAGTGATAGAGTTACATGTGCTATTCTCACAGGATTTAAAATATGAGAAAAAAAATGTTTCCCCCAAAAATAATGTTTTTGACATGGAGTTTTTCTTCATCTTTCAGATTATCCAGCTTGTACTGATTCCCAATGGAGATGCGTCAATGAACAGTGCATAGAGTCCTCGCTCCGCTGTAATGCTAGAATAGACTGCTGGGACGGCACTGATGAAAAGAATTGCAGTATGTGCATTTATTATTTTCCAGAAATAAAATACTCATCACTGAGTACTTGTAGACTGTGCTTAGGCGTGAGGTCAAAATAGAAACATCTGTATACCGGTAAACGATTCGAGTTAATCCCTCTTCAAATCGTTTCTCTGTTGATAGAAAACCGTGTGTCGGTTAAAAGGAAACCGTTTCCAACTTGGCTGGGTTGGTCGATGATTGACATGTTTACAACTATCCGCCTGCATGAAGATAACGAAAGGCTGCTACTGGCCGACGACTTCAAAGGAAGCCGCCTGACCCTCCAGCCGGGCTCCCCCTGGGGCATGAATGGGTTGTGGTTAAACACCCTTGTTCGGGCAGTCACGTGATAAACAGTGGCAGTGAGTCTGCCCAGAGTAGTCACACAATGGCCCGTAATCCGATAAGCTCTCTATTGTTCAGCGAACATGGGCAGGGTTGAACATTGCCAATTATCTATCATCTGGCCAGACAAGTTGAATGGTTTGCTAGTTCACTGAAAACCGTGCAATGGTGTATCGTTTATGTCCCGTTTCCTGGTATACAGAACGTTTCTATTTTGACCTCGCACCTTACATACTGTATCCGAGGCTCAATATTACCATTTTGCATGTAATCTTTACACTATGCCTGATGCCTTGATTTCTCCACTCTCAAGTGGGTGGGGTTCCCAGATAAGCTTGTGATATAAGTCTATGTTATTATTGTTTTTTATCCAAAATGGTATCTTTTTACAGCATCTGCCACATGTCATTCTGAGCATACACGCTGTGCCAGCGGGGAGTGTTTACCGACCCGTTACTACTGTGATCATTACTCAAATTGCTGGGATGCATCGGATGAAGCAAATTGCAGTTGAGTACAACATTTTTTCCAGGAAAATTTTTCCCAATCTTTTCCTCGTTATGTCCCCAAACAAACAGATAACGTAAAAACATCTCAAACAGATCACAAAATTGTCTCATCTGTTAAAACTCCTTCAGTATTTTTGCTACATTTTCTAGAAAATGACCAAATAAAATATTATACAAATAATGAATGTTTATAAACTTGTGCAATGGCAGGAATATTTTCATGAGGTGAAAGATGAGTTGAATGGAACATATTCCATCTTTCACCTCATGAAAATATTCCTTCTATTGCACAAATTAAAACGTTCATTATTTGTTTTATATAACTCCCTAGTAGATCCTTGTCATCCTACATTTTTGTTTACAAATTTTTCAGGCTTACCTGTTCTTGCGATGAGTTGTAAAACAAATTTGTGTAAGGGGTCGTCAGATTTGACACGCACATAGTCGTACACGTACACATAGTCGTACACGTACACGCACACGCATACGTACACGCATACGTACACGCATACGTACACGCACACGTACACGTACACGTACACGTACACGTACACGTACACGTACACGTACACGTACACGTACACGTACACGTACACGTACACGTACACGTACACGTACACGTACACGTACACGTACACGTACACGTACACGTACACGTACACGTACACGTACACGTACACGTACACGTACACGTACACGTACACGTACACGTACACGTACACGTACACGTACACGTACACGTACACGTACACGTACACGTACACGTACACGTACACGTACACGTACTGTACACGTACACGTACACGTACACGTACACGTACACGTACACGTACATGTACTGTACACGCGCGTGGGCGTACCGTGCAATGGGGGGGAAAAAAAACGGATGGAACTAAATTGCACAGCAAATTAGTGATGTAGCATTAAATGGGTGTTGATTAGTCTATAACACCAATAGCACACAATTAATATTTTGCTGACATACATGTACATATGAAACACTACTCTTTACAGCGCATCTGTCATGTCAAGGGGATGATTTTACTTGCATCAGCGGTCAGTGTATTCCACCAGAGTATGTCTGTGATGGGTTGATGTACTGTGCAGATGGATCAGATGAATTGCACTGTGGTAAGTACAGATGTTTAAGGATTTCATTTACATTTGCACTCGGGTGTTTAACTTTTTGCCGTGAGTTAGACGTGTTTAACTTCTTCAAGTTTTGTAATTCGATGACTATTTATAAACGCATGATCATCGTCCGTTTTTGAAAGTTACACGGGATTAAGCGAAAAATACCTTTCGTAAATTCGGGCCATAGTGTTTAATATTGTGATGTTTGTCGGTGTGACACATTCTGGATTCCTTTTCTTGATGTCTTTTTCCTTACGTTGTCGGTTCTGATTTGTGACATCAGTGGGCACGTTCTCTTGCCCGCCTCAACAATGGCCATGCTCCCAGAACTTGCGACGTTGCGTCCCGATTGACAAACTCTGCGATGGAACGGATGACTGTCCTGATGGGGAGGATGAACAGGCACCTTGCAGTGAGTTCATTTTAACCTTAAAGGTCCAATATGTCATGACTCAGAGATTTACTTCATGAGCTGACAAGAAAAATCACACATGTTTAAAACAAATTTACTTAAAACAAGAACCATGTATAGGGAGGGGGTGATTTAGAGATTGAGGCTAAATTGGAATAATGTAAGATTTATTTATATGGAGATAATTGTGTCAGGAGTTAGAGAAATTGCTTTGTTTGACGAAGATTTAACAAAAATATTTCCTTACGTGAATGCATGGCTCTTCATGTGAAGAAGATTAGAATCTATTTGTTCGATGAAGCTAAATACCTCCATTTGAAAAAGACGGCTTAAAGACGCAGGCTCATCAATGCACGATTCGTGCCACGAAATTCACCACACTCAATACCTTGCCAGAGCTCTTACGATCGCGGAGGGAGCAGGCGCGCTCGACAACAGACAGTATTAATTCTCGCCCTTTGTGTAAATGCGTATAGTCAAATCACGAGCGTACGTGTGTTTGTATGTACGTACATAAACCAATGAACCTGCAGTCTCTGGGATCGTAACAGCTGACTGCCCAACTAGTATGGAGTGCGGTGAATTTCGTGGCAAAAATTTGTTCCTCGCACATTGACGAGCCTGTGTCTTTAATTCAACGAGACAAATTTGTAAGGTGAATTCTCCCTTTGTGAATGCTCCAAATTTCGTAATGCATTTTTGCAATAAAATCTGCTTAGAGCAAAATCATATGTGATGTGTATTGCGATTGACTGGTATTCTAATACTGTTGCTAAGAAAACAAGTTGACAAAAAACTTTAGTTAGTTATTCCATTTTTGCAAAACATAAATTGTCTGTCAAAATCGCTTTTTGGAGCAATTTGACACATGTAATGCATGTGCAATGGATAACAAATCTTTCACGGAAACTGGAAATACTTGAAAACTTAGTATTCAGAATGTATTCTGCATATTATGCTCTTTCTTGAACCAGATACACGCTCTTGTGGATTTCTGAGTTGCGAGTATAGATGCACTGCTGCCCCAAATGGTGGAGTGTGTTACTGTGATGCTGGTTATGTAGTCAGTTCGAACAATCGATCATGTGAAGGTAGGTAAAGTTTAGAAGATTCTTTGCTGTTGTTTGTGCTGTCCCTTGTGTGTGTATTCAATTATTCAGATTTGAAAGGCACAGACTGCCTGCTGTTAATTTATGGCATCTTTGACAACTAAGGCCTTTTATGCCATCAACTATACACCAATCCGAGAGCCGAGGATTCTTTTTCTTTATATCCGCCCTAGCTGGGGGGCTTCCACTGAATGAACTGTTTTTGCTGTTGCTGAGGTTGGCAGTTGCGTTTGTTTACTTCGAACAAGTTGCGCGTCTTTGTAGGGTTGTGTACGCGAAGGGAGCGAGTTGCATCTACGCGAAGGAGGCGTGTCGCATGCATGTAATGGATGAGCGCTTTTCATTCTGACAGCAACACAAAATGCGCAGTTCATGCACTGGAAGCCCCCCAGCTATGGCCGATATACAGGAAAGGAGACCTTAGTTACTGGATTGGTCTATACGGGAACTTTACTTTTTCTGATAATTATGTGTAATTCATCTTTGTAACATTTAGCAGGCAAATTCAGTATTTGTATAGTAAATAGTTAATTTGTGGGGTGTTATGGCCGAGCGGTCTAGTGCGTCGAACTTAAGTTCCTGTGCTAGTACTAGAATGTAGGTTCGATTCCTGGCCGTGACGGGTTGTGGCACCTGTGCCCTTGAGCAAGGCACTCAACCACACTTGCTCCCATTCCTGTAATTGGCGGTCCCTCCGCTGTTGGATGTGGTAAATAAAATTATTAAAAAAATAATGAACATGACCAATTTTTGTTGGCGACCCTTTGGCAGATTATGATGAATGCAGTCAATGGGGTTTCTGTGAACAGGGCTGTGAGAATTCTCCGAGTTCATTTCAGTGTTCATGTGAAGATGGTTACTTACTGGAATCAAATGGACACTGCAGATCACTTGGTAAGTCTTAAAAAGATCTTAACCAGTTGATGGCAGGATTATTTTTAAAAATATTTAAAAAATATATATATAAAAAAAGTTAACACCAGGTCAAGCACTACAAATACCGACTCTTGAGAGTCATTTCTACATTAAGTTGTATGAATCTTCTCACCAAAAGATAATATACTTTGCAACACTCAGTTAACTGCCCCTGTGACCATACATTGCCAGAACATGTTTACACTTCCTGCATCAAGTGGTTAAGGTCTGGGTCTATCATTGCTAAATTTACCAAATTTAGTATACACCCAAAATTGCCAAGTGTTGACTGTCGAGTTTTACAGGGTGAGGTGGGTACCAGGAGAATTACATTGTAAATTTTACATCAATGGAAAGTCCCATGCAGAGGGGGCAATGTAAAAACATGATACACATACAACATACATTGAGAGAAAAATTGGGTTTGTAGGGAAAACCTAAGGGAGTATACCACTGCGCCTTGTACATGTAGCTCAACTGGTAGAGCATTTGCCCAGTGAATCAGAGGTCTCCGGTTCGAACCCGATAAGGCCCTTAAGATTTTTCTGTCATCCCAAGGTACATTGAGATCATGTAACTTGTGTGTGGACCTGGATGATGAGGATATATGCTACTTTAAGTTTTACCATTTAAAAGGACATTCCATGGGCCAAAAATAATTCCGAGTGTGGATGCACAGAAGATTTACCACAATTAAACAGTAGTTTGTGGTAACGTTTTTTGTAAAAATTAGTTCAATCTGGACATAGTTTAAGTCCATGCCATAACTGGTGGCAGATTGTATCAACAACTCCACATGTACATGTAAGGCTACAATCACACATGCCTGGATTTGCGTCCCGATGGTGCTACATGTACGATTGGACTTCGTAGTTAATCCTAGTCAATCCTACTCTCTAAATGCAAAAGAGTGAAAAACTCACTCTTTAAAAGAGTGACTCCCTTATAAAACCACTCGGTAACAGTGAAAATCAATCTAAAAGGAGTGAAATTCTGTAAAAAGAGTGGACCCTACTAGAGCCTTAGTGGACACTAGGGCTGCCGGCATAGCCGTAGTGGCCTGTAGGGGGCCCTAGTGCCACCTTGCACAAATCCTATTGAAGCCGGGACACTACTATTGCTTTAAAATCAATGCTATTGCTATTCCTATGGAGCTATTGCTATTGAGTCAATGGACTTGCCCTTCGACTTCCGGGCTCTCTTCCCGGCATTCCTTAGTAGTTCGATAGCGGCACCCACTCCCTGCAGATGCGTAACAACATTAGGGACCATTAGAAATGGTACGCGTACGGGAAACGTATGCGGCTGGGAAAAACTGGATGGTTGTACCAACAGTTTGCGCGGTTATTTTGTCTGCACAGCATAGGTAATGTGACTTTTTACATCAATATAACCATGTACACATCCGCACATTTTTTGAACAGCTACGCAAAATTGTGATATAACAACCCAGATTTTGCAAGCTGCACACGTTTCCCGTACGCGTACCATTTCTAATGGTCCCTACTGTAATGTGGCTCGCCGCTGCTCACCAAAATGTTGAGTTCTGTAGCATACTGCAAACAAACTCCACAAATGGGATTAACTAGTCTCCTGAGTTATTGTGAGATGTTGCCATTGATTGTGTATGGCCAGCGATATTAATGAAACAAAATCACAAAACATGCGATTTATTTGTTTTTTCAAAACTTGAAAGCATCGTCTGTCATCGTTTTATATGTCCGTTCGCCATTTTGAAATGACTTGTGAATATCGCAAACAACCCAAAAGTTCGTTGGACAATGTTGGCCATCCTTGGTGGCGCACAATTCGTTTCACTTGAAATTGTTGGCCAATGTTGCCAACGTTTGCAAATGTTCTCGTAAGTGGAACGCAGCCCTTGACTGTGTGACAGGGACCATTTGATTTGGTGGATTTCTGCCATTATTTGGCTGATTGTGTATTATTTTGCAGCCAGTGACATTCCCTACCTATTAGTCTCCTGGGAACAAACCATCACACGCTCCAATCTCGATGGACACCAGAGAGTTACCATTGCTACAGCACCAGAATCGGTCACTCCCGGCCAGCTGACGTACCATTACGTTCAGGGCAAAATATACTGGGTTTCATCGGATGAAGGAAAGGCAAGTATGAAACCGCTTTACTGTGCTATTCCCATACAGGGGAACTAAACGACTTGAGTTATTGGTTGGTATGCGCACACCTCGTCGGTGATACCATAAACTGACACACATGGCACTTTAGTGCTGGTCTCGGTTACATAATGATGTCGGCACGTAAATTGTGTTTTCACGAACTGACACCTATGATAAATTAACAAATTAGAAAATGTTTCAATCACATTTTTATAATATTCCACAAGTATATGGATGATATCATTCATGTCAAAGCTTTTTAAAATAAAACGTTTACTCGGGTGTACGTGTCAGTTCATGGAAACAAAAATTCATGTGTTACAAGTCCGGTGTACGAGTGTGTGCACACACTCAGATGTCAGTTCGTAAAAACTTGTGTCCCCCATTGTGCAGTTTTCACAAACAGAAGTGCACTTTGGTGTCACTTTGTGATGTCAGTGATGATCGTATTACTGGCAGTTAATCTCAGAGGTCAATCATGATTTTTATTTATTTATTTATTTATTTATTTAGCTTTCTACGCATCGCTTTGCGCACACTTCAAGTGTGGATAACCAGTATTTCTTGCGTACAAACTAAATTGAGGGTACTTGTCATTTCTGGTGGTCTTGTTTCCACTTTATTGTAGCCGAGTTTAAAATAATAACACATTCTTTCCATGTACCCAGGTCTATTCATCCAACATCTTTGGTGGCAACCTTGCCAGTCCGACCCTGGTTACAACCATCCCAACTAATTTGCAAATTACCGAGATAGCAGTGGACTGGGTCACCAACAAGCTGTACTACGTGGAGAACATGGGTAACCGCATTGAGGTGTCTGAGTTGAATGGTTCGCACAGATCCACAGTCATTGGTTCTCGGCTTGTGTCTCCATCTGGATTGGCTCTGGATCCAGTTAACGGGTAATTTGTGACCTGATCTAGACGTTTTTACAAGTTTTCATGACCACAGTCAGAAATCAGTGGTAGAACCAGGCCTATATAGACCTTTATCACGGTGCGGCCTTCTTCCCTTTTCCCCTATTAAAATAATAATGATAATAATAATAATAATGGTGGATACTTATACAGGGTGGATAAAAAAAATGAAACCGAGATATTATCGCTAATTGTGACTGAAGTAGGGCACGTATGAATGAACGGGAGATATTATACAAATATTGACTGCAATGAGGGGCATGGTTAAGATTATAGGCCCAAGGTGATCTCGAAGCCATGACTATGCCCCGAGGCGGTAGCCGAGGGGCATAGTCATGGTTTCGAGATCACCGAGGGCCTATAATCTTAACCATGGCCCGAATAAACAGCAGTCAATATTTGTTTTATATACCGAATGTGTAGATGTTTGTTATCTGGTTGGTTAAAAGTAACGATACACAGTCACAGTCATGACAGTGATCCTTCGAGTTTCGATTTCGGAAGCGGGTCTACAGCGGAAAAGTTGTATATTTACAGCAAAAAATTTGTTGCATAATCACCTGGCACTTTAGTAGCACATTTGACCTGACACAGTTGTCAACGTAGGCCACTTCTCTTACTTTCTTAGGGACTTTATCATCTACGACGGACGACAAAACGACTTCGTCGAGACTGCCATTACCGTCCTGTTGAATGTTTACGTTATGCGCCCAGCTGCATAGTTGGTGTACAGCTATGCTAACACATGTAATACGCGCATCCGGAACCCGCTAAATGACTATGCCCGGGGCATGGCAAAGACTATTGCCCGGTGGGCATATACGCGCCGGGTCTAGCTGATTCAATGCCCCCACTTTTAACCAATCAGATGACAGGAATCTACGCATGAGGTATATAACATCTGTTAGGGTGGAATCTCCTCTTTAAAATGATCATGTCATTATGTTTCTGGTTGACTGAGCAGTGATCAATGTTATGCAAGGTTCTAGTTTGGGATTTGCGCCATTTTCTTCAATTGCGTCCAGTCATGGCCTGAACCATGGCATGGCCTGTTTGGACAATCAAGTATCCATTGGCTAAACCTAAGATGCCTCTGAAGATTGCCAGAAAGCAGTTGATGTCTTACGAGCCACAATTCTGTAAAGGTACCACCGAACAATTGTGTTGAACATGGTTAGGGCCAGTCCCGGCTAAACCATTTCGTCTATGACTGCTGCGTTCTCCCTGCTGCATGCAGGGCTTGCTGAATTGCGTTAGTGTTTTCGGATTACCGACCAGTTCTCCTTCGCCCAGACCTTGGACTCAACAAAAACTCGCTGCATTCCCATGTAGGACTGAATGTTCTGTTTAAGAAAATGCAGGTTTTTTTCCCCACCAACATTTGTATCGACATGTTAATTTCCGAGGCGTCCTTGGCTACTGGATACTTGGTCCGGCGTCCAAACAGACTATGCCATGCATTAAAGAAAGTGGCGCAAATCCATAACTAGACCGTCGCATAACACTGGTCACTGATCAGTCAACCGGAAACATAATGACATGATCAGGGTATCATTTTAAAGAGGAGATTCCACCCTAACAGATGATATCTCTTGTTTATTCATACGTGCTGTACTTCAGTTACAATTAGCAATAATATCTTGGTTTCGTTGTTTTTTTATCCACCCTGTATAGTGCACATGTACGCCCCACAGGGGTGCTCCTGGCGCTGTTGCCATTATTACCGCTGAACGTAACCAAACTAAGGCTTAAAGGAAAAATAGTTTTGCCCCGTGTTGAAATTGTTCAATGTGCATCACAATTACACGCATAGCGCGATTAGAACGGAGTAGTGCGGACTAGTGATTTCTTTTAAAAACAACAACGGAAGATTACATGTGCTATCGCATGGTCAAGCAGATGCAGATCTGCTGGACACGTACTATGGGGAACTAGACAAAGATGGATGCATCGTGATAAAGGTCAATTAAAATGCGAAAATATAATGAACATTCTGGGCAGTACCTGAGTACTGGAATCGGGTTAAAGGCGTATCAGTTCCATATACCCAAAATGTTAATCAACGATTTGACTAGGAAAACTTTCCTTAAAGTAAAGATTGAATTGGTAGCAACTATCTAATTAAATGTTTCCGCCCAAGATTATATATTACCAGAAAAAAATCCATGAAGATGAAATTATTTACATCCTTTGCGAATGATTTGCTTAGTTGGTTCGCATCTTGGTGGTGTACAAGCTACACGATTCAGGTTCCACACACTTTCCGTAGGTAGGTTACACTCTCCTTCCTGCCGCAAGAGTATTTGCTCCACACCGAGTTCCACAAAACCCTTGCTGAAACGAGTTGAGCTAGGCTGTATTCAGGAATATATATGAATATTGATTAGCAAGTGACAGTGATTGCAACTGACCAATCACACGCCGCGCATGTTGCTCAGTCATCTTGATGCGACATTCAAAATTGCATCATAGCTACGGACGCTGTTGCCAACAGCAAGAGCAACTCACGCACCTCGCTCCGTTTAGTAGTAGCGTCCACTTTTACTAGGGGCTGGGGTCTAATGTTTAAATGAACAGTCACTGTAAGGACGTTTTTCAATAGATACGTAGGCCTATCTTTATTCAGATGAACTATGTTTAGCTTTTAGCGAAATATAGTATGTCTTCCTTTAGTTACGAACATTTATATTGCGTTCAAGATAAAATGATATACATGCACATAAAAAGATCTCCCCCATAAAAATTGTGGTAATTGCGGCTACGATGTCGCGAGATACAATGCGCGAGATGATTGTTCGAAACGACTTCATTAAAAGGTCAAAAGTGCCAGGTCAAAAAAATCCCTCGTCTTTCATTGTTCGAACAGCCAGAGGCCCTAAAATACAGCTTAGCTCAACTCGATGCAGCAAGGGTTTTGTGGAACTCGGTGTGCAGCAAAGACCCTTGCGAAAGGAAGATGGGTCACACAACCAATATGATGCAGGCCACAGAGTGCATACGTACGCGACAAACTGGGAACGAATAGAGGAGTTTAGAATGAGTCATTTTGAAACACCTCGTCAAGATCGTCGAGAATATACCGCACTAGCCATGAAAATACTGAACGAGCCGAGTTTCGGTATTTTCATGACGAGTGCAGTATATTCTCATATCACCCAAAAAGACATCCAATATTATTGTTAAAGCTTATTCTTTTAAGTTTCTTTGTTTTGTAAGAATTCTGCAAGATTTTTGTCTGTTTGGTGTTGAAAACCTCATGTGCAACGTTTACAACTGCATGCGTCTTTGTTACTGTTGTACAGTATTTTTTGTTACTCCCGCGCGCGTTGCACACATGAGCAATGCATGACGCGTGCGTACGCATGTGCTTTGCTGCACCCAGCGTGGACGCACATCGGATGGGGCACAGTTTCAGAAATGCACGGTATCCGCAAAAGCTTCTATATTAATTAGTTCTATTGTATCATTTTTTCACTATAACAAACTTTCCATCGTGTACTTAGTGCTATTGTCTGTATTGTACTCCCCATATAGGTATATGTTCTTCAGTGATGTTCCACCTCAGTTTTCTTATCATACCGCATTAAGAAGTCAAAAGATTGAGCGTGCATTCATGGATGGGTCCCACCGTTTTGTGCTTACGGATAAAAAGGTTCAAAGTGTGAGCGGCCTAGCAGTAGATATCCCAGGTAGACGTGTCTATTGGGTGGATCACACATTGGATTTCCTGGTCACCATGTCATATGATGGCCATCGCAGGTTTGTACTTTCTGTATACAGGGATGTCAGTCTTCCGGCTATAGCCAGAATTCTGGCTTATTTTTATTTTGGAAAAAGAAATCCGGCAAAGCTTCTTTTCCAGGCCGGAAAAGTAAACGGCCGGAAATATAAGGAGAATATATTTGCAACTTTTCAAGTCCAAAAAACGTGGAAAATTTTCTCACTTAATGATCAACGATGTCCGGATATGCCATGTATGTCATGTATGTACAGCCTATGTACATGTGCGTATACGCATATAGCATGTTTTCCCATTGATTGCACAAATGCAGTATGTCTGTATCCCGGCCGTAATCATTCATGGCTAAAATACCGCGAAACCAAACTATCGATCAGAACGGTGGTTAGATCACATACATACTGACATATCATTGCATGATTGCACTTGTACTGTCAATGTACATATTGTACAGTGTACTGTGCTGGCGAGTCCATGTGCACCATAAAAGCAGTTATGATAGTGGCCGTATATTTGTTTCTGGCCCTGAAGGTAAGGGCCGTTGGCATCCCTGTGTGTTGGTTGCTCAGCCCCAAACTCTACTATTTCTCCCAATATATCCCAAGTCTAAAACTACCCAAAACTGCCCCAGAACTCAATGCTTTTATTGATTCGTCATTGAAAAGGTGTTCTTTTATTTTTCTTTTGCATTTTCTGCTTTTTTTGTGACTCCACGCCAAAATTAGCAGTTTCACCTACCAATGCGGGGTCCTCTCTGAAAATTCTTGTAATTGGCGCTTACAAACGCAGTATGTTAAAGTGAAAACTCAAATACATGTAATATCATCACATCATTAAAACCCCATTGCCATTCTCTGACTGGTCTCCAGAAGTGGGACCCGAAACGAGTCTAATGCCAGGATCATCCTTATTTCAAGAAAAGAAACTTTTTTTTTTGAAACAGAAAACAATTGGCTTAAATCTTTCCCTCCGTCAAAGGTTTACCATTCTTCAGGGAGGACTTACCCTACCCAATTCCCAAATGCTGGCCATCTATGACCGATATGCGTTCATCGCAGACCACACGAGGGATGCAGTGCTTCGTGCAAACCGGTTTGACTGGATCTCGGATTCAACGCAGACACTACCCGGCTCTGGAGAGGCACAGGGCCTAGCTGTGTACCACTCATCGTTGCAACCGACTGGTGAGTCCAAATTTTTTACAATGAGGGTTACGTCAGAATTACATGAGAGCCAATAATCGATGCTTGGTCGATGGCCTGATCCAGAACTTCAAAAAGATAATATCGACTATCCACCCTCTGAGCATGTATTTGTATAATAATATACAAATATTGACTGCAATGAGGGGCATGGTTAAGATTATAGGCCCAAGGTGATCTCGAAGCCATGACTATGCCCCGAGGCGGAAACCGAATGTGTAGATTTTTGTCATCTGGTTGGTTAAAAGTAACGATACATCATACAGTCATGACAGTGGTCCTTCGAGTTTCGATTTCGGAAGCTGGTCTACGGCGGAAAAGTTGTATATTTACAGCAAAAGTTTTTTAGCATAATCACCTGGCACTTTCACCTAGCACATTTCACCTGACACAGTTTTCAATGTAGGCCACTTCTCTTACTTTCTTAAGGACTCATCATCTACGACAGACGACAAAATGACTTCGTCGAGATTCCGCCATTACTGTCCTGATGAATGTTTACGTGAAGCGCCCAGCTGCATAGTTGGTGCACAGCTATGCTAACACATGTAATGTGCGCGTCGGAACCCGCTAAATGACTATGCCCGGGACATGGTAAAGACTATTGCCCGGTGGGCATATACGCGCCGGGTCTAGCTGATTCAATGCCCCCACTTTTAACCAATAAGATGACAGGAATCTACGCATGAGGTATATAATGATGATTGTAAGATATGTTGTGTTTTTCTTTTGGTTCTAGCTCCAAATCCCTGTGGTACAGACAACGGCGGGTGCCAGCATCTGTGTGTTGTAAGCCGACAAACAGATAACCAGGGTATTGGCTACCGGTGTAAATGTGACATTGGCTTTCAGCTCAACGAAGATTCTGCTACCTGTTCGGGTAACAAAGACACCTTGTTATTTCAAGAATATGTAGTCTGTTGTTCTGGGGCCAATTACACCTGGAAAAAAAAATGTTTTCCCAAGACATTCAGTTTAAAAACAGAAAGTGGTTAAACAAATACGTCCAGTAGGAAGTTAGAGAGAAAATTGGTGCAATTTATGAAATTATTCCTGATCACAGATAGTGTGTAACTAAAAGGATTTGTAAATAGTTTAGTGAACTTTGAGACACTTAACTTCATTTCATTCTAATACACTGCTCACAAAAAGACTCAAATGAAATTTTCTTCAGTTTTTATTAATAAAGTAAATGATATGTGGTAACATAAACTCTTTAGATATGCCTAATTATATCAATTACTGCAGAAAACACAAAAAAAAAGTTCAAGACAAACAAATATGAAATTTAGGGAAAACTTTGAGTCCTTTTTGAGCAGCATATTTTGTTGCATGTGTTTTGAGACAGGATATGCATTTCATCACCACAATGACACTAATATAATCATAAAAAGTACTTGTGTACGCTTTGAAGGGACAGCTTTTAACATTCATACATATACCTCCACGAATCCCAAATTAACCAATTTAAGACCGATCTGCGCACTTCTGTTGCTTAACACGAAGAGCCTCTTTATCAAACCCGCAAGTGTACTAATAATGTATGCATGTGAATGCACAATAAGTCCTAAATGCCACGTAGAAAAGCACACGTACTGTACCTGTAGCGCATGTGTACTGCCGACTTGACACGAAGACCTACGGTTTCAATGTGGAAGTGCGCAGAACAAGCTAATTTGTGATTACCCTCTCAACCACTTCTATGAAAATCTCAGAAATGGCACTTAACTGAATTATGATGTTTTACACATGGTTATAAGTGTTAAATATGATACGAGACTCAGAGAAAATGGAGAGGATGACACATACTCTCCTGAAAAAGAAAGGCAGTTTTCTTAAAATATAATTTATTGTAAATACAGTGAACTTGTGGATAACAAGGCACTGATCGACTGTTCACTTTAAATTCCACTTTGTAAGGCCTCCCAGAAAACCGATTTTGTTGGATTTTTAACCTGATTAAACCTGTGTGGGAGAGCTGCCCTTAGGAGCTAAACATCTCAGGTTCTCAGGGAGCACTTCTAGGCACACCCTATTATTTAAGCGCTAGCTGAAAACGTTTGCTTACTGTAGCAAAAAAGTTGTGCTAACGTTTGCGTTAATTTTTTTAAACCAAATACATGGAAAAGATTGTTGCGAGAGTGATAGCCCTTCAGTAAAATCACTTAACATATCAATCAACCAACATATGACTTGCACTCTGATTCAACATTTAGGAAGTTGCATGATTTATCCAGTGCATTTTCCCAACCCTGCATGTTACAAGATTATTAACCATTAACAATCGTCTATTCACTTCACACTAATTCACAAACTTACTCAATAGATTCTCTTTGGAGATTGCAGTTCAGCCAGCATGAGTAAACTGCTATTTCCACAAATCGCACAGCATGGCTGAGGCTAACTCACAAAAGAAAACCCACTGTGTAAGTATTTTAATGTTAATAATGTTGGATGTAGGTAGAAGTAATGAAGGCACACATGGGTCCAAA
Organism: Henricia sp. BOLD:AAB3569; assembly: GCA_037783545.1. Classification (NCBI taxonomy): domain Eukaryota; kingdom Metazoa; phylum Echinodermata; class Asteroidea; order Spinulosida; family Echinasteridae; genus Henricia; species Henricia sp. BOLD:AAB3569. The sequence continues at coordinate 442,010 of JBBELK010000030.1, read as the reverse complement.
CCATGGGCACACTTGGCATGAAATGTGGAATACTGGGCCCAAACCATGGACATACTGGGCCCACATGGCCATCAAGACAGGTTGTGACTACATGGCCATCAAGACAGGTTATGGTCACACGTATTGGTGTCAACACAAAATATGTGTGCATCCAGCATTAGGGTTACAGTACAACTGTGCAATTGTTACATGACTGTGTCACACTGCATGTTCCACCTCTGGTAGTGGATCATGGTTGCCAGTTAGGCACAATTATTAATTAATTAATACATATATATAGCGCACACTCCACATAAATATGCTCACGTGTACTGCACATTATCATGGGTTCTATTAAACTAGCTAAGCGTTCTGAGGGATGGAGCAATTGTGTTTAAGCGCCTTCCTCAGGGGCACAGGTATCGAACCCGTATAAACTAAATTCATTTCCACCCCGAGTGTTACCAAGCGACTTGGCCATGGTACCTTATACCTTGTGGGGTGTTATGGCCGAGCGGTCTAGTGCGTTGAACTTAAGTTCCTGTGCTAGTACTAGAATGTAGGTTCGATTCCGGGCCGCGACGGGTTGTGGCACCTGTGCCCTTGAGCAAGGCACTCAACCACACTTGCTCCCATTCCTGTAATTGGCGGTCTCTCCGCTGTTGGATGTGGTAAATAAATAAATAAATAAATAAATAAATAAATAAATAAATACTGCAACAAACCAGTTTTTTTCTCAAACTAACCCATTTCTACTGAGCAGTTGAAGGTACTGTGTTACGAATTGTGCATATGTCATTTTCTTTCAATTTTTGACAAACATGTATGATTAGAAGTATGCAGTGTAATTTCTTGAATACACAACGTCATTGGTTATTATGCTTTAATATATGTTACATGTACTGTACACTGTGCAGCGCAGTGTTTACTACTGTCTACAATATGTAAAATTCAACTGTATTTTTGTACATATGTGGATTGTATATGGTGTGCTTCAGATTTCCTTGGCCTACCCCCGTCTGGAAAACATAATATTGATTGATGATTGATACAGCAGCGGTGCCAACTCAAAAGACAAAAATGCCTCTATAGGACAACTTGCCAACTGAAACGTACACCACAGCCAGAATTACTATTTTATAAAAGTATATTTAGAAAAAGTTCTGCCAACATTTTCATGTTTTGCTACGCATGCACACAATGTGACACAGCCCTTTCCATGCATAGTTCCGATTTTGCCCAATAACTCGGCCCCCTTGGATATTGTTGCTATGCCTAACACGCTATCGTCAAAATGTCCACACACACACTGCACAAACCAATGAGACTTTCAACGGAAAGCACAGATTCATTGGAGAAAACTCAAAGGTATTCATGTTTCACGGTCAACAGTCATCTTAGAACACTGAGTAAAGGGCCAGTAATACAGGGATGTCATATTATACAAATATTGACTGCAATGAGGGGCATGGTTAAGATTATAGGCCCAAGGTGATCTCGAAGCCATGACTATGACCCGAGGCGGAAGCCGAGGGGCATAGTCATGGCTTCGAGATCACCGAGGGCCTATAATCTTAACCATGCCCCGAATAAACAGCAGTCAATATTTGTTTTATATACCGAATGTGTAGATTTTTGTTATCTGGTTGGTTAAAACATGGAGGAAGAAACGATACATCATACACTATACAGTCATGACAGTGGTCCTTCGAGTTTCGAAAGCTGGTTTGCGGCGGAAAAGTTGTATATTTACAGCAAACAATTGTAGCATAATCACCTGGTACTTTAGTAGCACATTTCACCTGGCACAGTTTTCAATGTAGGCCACTTCTCTTACTTTCTTAAGGACTTCATCATCTACGACAGACGACAAAACGACTTCGTCGACGGAGATTCCTCCCTGATGAATGTTTACGTGAAGCGCCCAGCTGCATAGTTGGTGCACAGCTACATGTATGCTAACACATGTAATGCGCGCGCCGGAACCCGCTAAATGACTATGCCCAGCTGCATAGTTGGTGCACAACTAGCTATATGCTAACACATGTAATGCGCGCGTCTGGAACCCGCTAAATGACTATGCCCGGGGCATGGCAAAGACTATTGACCAGTTGGCATACGCGCCGGGTCTAGCCGATTCAATGCCCCCACTTTTAACCAATCAGATGACAGGAATCTACGCATGAGGTATATAACATAAAATATGTGCTTGAAACCAAAAATTCACCCAAATCACCGCATACACCACTGTACAAACTGTATGGGCAGAAAATGGCTTGATGTCGTTTGTGAGGCAATGCACTTTGACCTATGTGGGCACTGTCTGCGAGCTCTGTTCTGATTGGTCGGCGTGTTCGACTTGATTGACAGGTCGGAACTATGTATTGGTGCCACTCTGTTAAAACCAAACTACTGATATTTCACACACTTTATAACTGCTCTTTTCATTTGTTTTTCAGAGGTGACTTCGTTTCTTTATGTCGCCATGAGCAATGTGATTCGAGGTCTGGCATTGGAAGGGAATGAAGACAATGATTGTATGACACCAATTTCGACTAAACACTATATTTACCCGTATGTTGACTGTGATGTAGCTTCAGGCTACTTTTTTGTGTCGACCTCTGGTGGCTTCAGAATAAAAAAAGATGGAACAGGTAAAATGAGGTCATTTTATGTAGATATTTAAGTAACTTCTCCAGACTTTGTGTAGCATAAATATTCTACGTTTTTTATCAAGGGGAAGAAAATAATTATATTTATAAAAATAGAATTGTGGATTAGTCCATGAGTTTGTAAAATCTAGATACAGAGTAAAAAACAACTTGGCTCCACCAGGATTTGAACCGCAAACCTTTTGCTTAAAGGCCCTGTAGATGATCTGTTTTTGTACATTTCTGCGGATAAAACCATTATGATTAAAAAAAAAAGACAACAACAAACTCATCTGAAAAAAATTCAGCTTTGTCAAATGTACTACGTTTAAAAAAACATAAAAATCCATATATGTGTTTTCCTGGTCTTGGCGGGGTGTTTCAAATATTCGTTCTCAGTTGATCGGGTACTATGTGGCTTGCGTTAGCACTCTGTGGTGCACATCAAAATGCATCACGTTGGAACATGCACACGCAGTACACAGCGCCCATGCATTTTGGACCGCGTAGATGCAAACCAAAAATAAGTAAATCGTTTGCAAACGATCTAAATAATTTCATCTTTACGGATTATTTTCTGGTAAAATTATATCATTTTGAGCGGAAACCTTTCATTGGGTTGTTGCTATTAATTCAATCTTTATTTCAAGAACTTTCCCCCAGTAAACTCGTCGATAACTTTTTGGGGTCATTGAAAATGATACACTGGGCCTTTAGTGTGCAGACACCCTATAGCATTTGAGCTACGAAGCCATCTTTTTAAAGTGTTTGAAGTGTAATGTCTACTTTGATACAAAAACATAAAGATTTCGGGTTCTAGATTTCCTCTTAAATTTGAAACTGATCAAACATTTTTAGAGCAGATAAAAACATGATGCAGTATAGGGATAGGATGTTTAACCGGTTGACCGTTTAACTGGAAAAAAAATAATTTTTTAAAATGGTTTTGCCGAACGTATAAACGGAACCCAATTTTAAAGAATTTACAATAGTTTTTAGAGGATTATTTGTAATGACTTCATGAAGCTGAAATAAATTTATATGGGGTCGTAGTAATTTTGACCAGATAAAGGTTTAATTATTATTTTGGGGATCTATAGGGGTATTGTGTACATTGCACATGCATCTATAAACACCAGCAACAATCTTTAGTGTCGCCGACACTTGAAAGAATTGCAAACCGGTTTCTGAAACAACCGTAAATTCCCATTCCTAATGCAGTAACAAAGAATTATTTTTTGCATCTTTATTGTTAAAAATATCAACATTGTCAAAACTTACAAAAATGCAAAATCAACAATTTGAAGAAAAACTCACTCTTCCCACATTGAACTGCCTGTTATGTACAAGGGCACAGCACGACTTGGGGACCTTTTTTGCAGACCGGGTCACATATGTGTTTATTATTACACCATTCTTGTTTGTTCATTTTGTGTGTGCTAAAGGTTTCCAGAGCATTTTGCCCCGGCTCAAGCTATCAACAGTGAGTTACGATTGGTTGTCCAAAAACCTTTTCTTTATGGAGTTTGGACGATCCATAATTGCCGTTTTGAAGAGTGATAATGTATATGAGACGGTTGGGGTTGTACACGATTTTTCGACAGATGTCAGGAGTCTCGATTTTGCTGTAGCTCCTGTCCAAGGGTAAGTTCCCCACCAAGGGGCAGGGATGGCAGTTATCTGGATTTTATTAGGTGATCGGGCTGATCCCGATCACCTATTACTATTGTACGATTCTCTTCATGTGGGCATTTTCATCTGACCCTTCCTTCTGGGGTCAATCTGAGGTCAAACTTCAACGAAAACGAAAATCTCAATTTTTGCACTTATTGAGCAACAATGCCCATCAAACCAAGCTGAATCTTTAAGAAACTAAGTACAGGCATAGGTCCTATGGCAGACTTTCACCAGCGTGTATAATATTATGATGGCATCAAGCGTGACGTCATCGTGACGTCATCAAGTATCAAATTACACCCCCAAAAAACCCAAAATATGCAAATTTTAAAATGCTTCCGTCTCGAAAACCACGTGACCCAGGATCTTTGTATTTGGCAGGTTTATAGATGACATTCTGTGCTACAATTTTCTTCATGTGTGCATTTTCATCTGACCCTTCCTTCTGTGGTCAATTTGAGGTCAAAGTTCAACGAAAACGAAAATCTCAGTTTTTACACTTACCAGCAACAATGCCCATGAAACCAAGCTGAATCGTTAGTAAATTAGATACAGACATAGGCCCTACGGCAGACTTTCACCAGCATGTATAGTGTCATGATGGCATCAAGTGTGACGTAATCATGACGTCATCAGGTGTCAAATTACAAACATTCAAAGGTTATTATTTTAAAAATTCATATCTCAAGTACCGTAATAGATACTTGAACAATTCCTTCACAACATGATAAGTCTAAATGAACTGAACAAATCATACGGTGTCATGACCCCTGTGTGACCCAAACCTCCGGTCCAAACCGGAAGAGGTTCGAAAATGTACACTTTTTTAGCATTTTGAATGCAAATAGAGCCAAAGTGGTAGGGAATTTGACCATAGTTCTACGGAACGAAATGTTCCCTCACATGTGGACTTTATGACTACATATATACCACCGATGACGTCATCACGTGCACGGTGGTTACGTAATGTGGAGAAATTATTTGTTGGGTCCCTTGATAATTAAGCTAACTCAGTCGTTTGAGGGTGCTATGCCAAGCCTCCACTAATCTGACGATTTGCGCCCATATATAGTGCTCGACTTCTAATAATAGAACTTGTATCTAGGCGGCCTGTCTCGGGTCAAAGGTCATATTGTATCTTTTTAGGGAGGATGTCTGGGCCACACGGCCAATGATATACACGTACGTGCGCGTGTAGTGAATAAGTCAGACAGACGAGACATAATAAGCAGGGCTTGATTTACAACCGAGAAAATTTGACTTTTGAAGATGTAAAACTGCTAGTTTCCGTGGCATCATCGCCAGGAAAGTTGAATGAACACTAGATAGCACAAGGACATTTACTTTTGGTGACTTAGCTTTTGTATCTTGGGTATAATTATGTACGGCTAGCCTTAGTCGGCGGACCAGAGTAAATATGTCTTCTTCCCGAAAACTGTGAATGTGACATGCTGGAAATCGTTGCTGTGTTGGAAATCAAATGGACATGGTGGACCGCAACTCAAGTTGACTGGAGCGTCAGTTTATTCTAGATGCAATTGAACCCCAACTCCCCACACGGCGATATACTACAATAATATGATCTCAAATGACAAAATCTTTAGTAACTGTAATAGATATTGAAAAGATTCTTTCACCACATATACATGTCAAAACTTGTTCTTCAGTAGATACTTGAACAATCTGTGCACACAATAGTAACGTTATGATGAGATTGACAATTATGACGTCATTAGATACACAATTTTAGCGTTGAATAGTCAGAGTCATGTCTTGAGAATTCCAATACTTTTTCAACATCAAACAACTCAAGTTTTCAAACCATCTCAAAACTGTGTCGTCATCATCATTTCAATGTTTATGTCACCCGATCACCTTGCGTTTGTAAAAAACACAAACGCGAAGCTCTAGTTTGTTTTGTTTTTCCTCTTTTTCCACTCAAACGTTTTCAGAGCTTTTTTTCAAAACGGTTCAAGCTATCAACTTTAAACTTGGTAGGAACATCAACCCCAATGTTAAAGTTGCACTGCCCGTGTTTGGGCCGATTTGGGCGTACAATTTTTAAAAAAAAGTTAAATAGGTATTTTTCTAGAATAGAAAAAGTTATCGGCTTTCATTTGGTACCAAGAACGTAAAAATCCGTCAAGGATTAATGCCAGTCGATTAAAAACAAGAAATTATTAAATGGCTGGCAGGTCATTTAATCGACAGGGTTATGACGTAAATGTACATGTGCGCGTACATGTGTACATTGTACACATACTATGTACATATGAGCGTACGCGCACATGTACAACATGTGAAGCACGTTTCAAGAAAAAGGCTTGTATCTCCAATTCCCGACGTCGGAAATTTAAGTTTTTTATATTTTTCGTTACAGAGACACGTAAGCTTTCTAAATTCGTTCGCTTGTGTAAATTAATTTTTTTAATCCTTTCACCGAAACACGGGCAATGCAACTTTAAGGTGTGCAATGTTAAAGTGTTACGGCATTGTGACGTCATCAGGTATCAAATTACAAACAAAAAATAACCAAAATATGCATGTTTTAAAATGCTTCCATCTGGAAAACCACGTGACCTATGATCTTCGTATTTGGCAGGCTTATAGATCAGATCATGGCCTACAATTTTCTTTGTGTGGCCATTTTCATCTGACCCTTCCTTCTGGGGTCAATTTGAGGTCAAAGTTCAACGAAAACGAAAATCTCAATTTTTGCACTTATTGAGCAGCAATGTCCATCAAACCAAGATGAATCTTTAAGAAACTAAGTACAGGCATATGTCCTATGGCAGACTTTCACCAGCGTGTATAATATTATGATAGCATCAAGCGTGACGTCATCGTGTTGTCATCGAGTATCAAATTACACCCCCAAAAAATCAAAATATGCATATTTTAAAATGCTTCCGTCTTGAAAACCATGTGACCCAGGAACTTCATATTTGGCAGGTTTATAGATGACATTCTGTGCTACAATTTTCTTTGTGTGGGCATTTTCATCTGACCCTTCCTTCTGGGGTCAATTGGAGGTCAAAGTTCAACGAAAACGAAAATCTCAGTTTTTACATTTACCAGCAACAATGCCCATCAAACCAAGCTGAATCGTTAGTAAATTAGATACAGACATAGGCCCTATGGCAGACTTTCACCAGCATGTATAGTATCATGATGGCATCAAGTGTGACGTAATCATGACGTCATCAGGTGTCAAATTACAAAGATTCAAAGGTTATTATTTCCAAAATTCATATCTCAAGAACCGTAATAGATACTTGAACAATTCTTTCAAGTCTAAATGAACTGAAGAAATCATACGATGTCATGACCCCTGTGTGACGCCTACTTCCGGTGCAAACCGGAAGTTGTTCGAAAATGTGCACTTTTTTAGCATTTTGAATGCAAAGAGATTCAAAGTGGTAGTGAATTTGATGATATTTCTATGGAACGAAATGTTTCCACACATGTGGACCTTTTGACTATACCAATGGTGACGTCTTCACATGGACGGTGGTTATGTAATGTGGTGTCAAATTACGCAAATTTGGAGCTGAATTGTTTTAAAATGCTGTATCTTGAGAACTACAACAGATATTGGTATGATTTCTTGGGCACATTTAGGAACTTGATGTTAATCAAATTGTTGAACAATTTGTGCACAAAATTGTGACGTAATGATGTCACAGGTATCAAATTACCAACATTTAAAGGTTATTATTTCCAAAATTCATATCTCAAGAACCATAATAGATACTTAAACAATTCTTTCACAGCATTATTCTAAATGAACTAAACAAATCATACACTGACATGACCCCTACTTCCGGTCTAAATCGAGAATGTGCCAGCTTTTAGCATTTTAAATGCAAATAGAGCCAAAGCGGTAGGGAATTTGACTATAGTTCTACGGAACGAATTGTTCCCACACATGTGGACTTTATGACTATACCAATGATGACGTCATCACGTGCACGGTGGCAGGGCTCGAATTTCATGAAAAAATCTGCTAGACCACAGGGTTAGTAGCTCAAATCATTTACTGGACCGACGCTATTTTTACAAGACCAAAGCCACAAGGAACGTGGACTTACTGTTCGTTAGTTTCAAAATGCACTGGACCACTGGTCTAGTACGGTAGAGAAAGCACTAGACCGAGGCATAAATTACTGGCCTCGGTCCACCGGTCCAGTGGGTATTTCGAGCCCTGGGTGGTTACGTAATATGATCTCAAATTACAAAATCTTGAGAACTGTAATATATATTTGAGCAATTATATATAAATACTTGAGCAATTTGTGCACACAATAGTGACGTCATGGTGAGATTGACTGGGCCAATAATGACGTCATCAGACACACACTAAAATGTTAGCGTATAATAATCAAAGAGTCATATGTCTTAAGAATTCCAATACTGGCAATCGATATGTGAATGTTTCTTTTGCAACATCGACCAACTCAAGTTTTCAACCAATGTTAAAAGTGTGACGTCATCATAAGATCAATGTTCATGTCAAACCTTGCGTTTGTAAAAAACACAAACGCGAAGCTCTAGTTTTATTTGTTTTAATTTTTTTGCCAAAAAATCAAACTTTTAATTGTTTCAAGTCCGGAAAAGAGGCGCAAATATTGAGAAAAAAAACAAACCAGCTATCATTTATTTGTCCATGCTCGTCAAGAGTCCCATGTGAGTCTTTCTACAGTATTGAGGTACCTTTGATTAAAAACAAGTTAATTATTTCCTTCAGCTGTCTTTAGATTTTTATCTCACAATTAAAGATTTTCTTTGTACTGTTCTCGGGAGATAATTACGTCACATGTACCTTTTACTTTTTTTGGTTCTTTCAGGTATATCTTTTGGCACTTTTGGGCGGAAAGAGAGCTTGTGAGGGCCTGGATGGATGGATCTCATCAGCAGGTTATCCTGACTTCGTCTGAGTTGATGGGATCAATAAACTTTGCCTTAGACCACCGTGAAGGTTTAGTTTATTGGGCATCTTATTTTGTGCGTGGTAGCCATTTCTCTCTCTCTCTCTCTCTCTCTCTCTCTCTCTTTAACAGTTCCCATTGTAAGATGTTTACGCAGGTTTTTGTAAACTCAGACGGCCCAAAACGCGTATCTCTAAATAAAATATTGCATTCCAATTGATGAAGTGGGGTATAGAATCAAAAATAAGCAATCGAAATGTAAAAATTCACGATCTTTTCTGAGCCGACAAGTCTGAAGATCGTAACTACATGCAGCAAAAGATATGCAACACGCACAGCAGCCGACGTACGTAGGACTTAGTGTACAAACAGACCTCGCTAGCGATAGGCGAAACGCCATCTAAATTTTTATCGTTTTTTGAGATAATTATGCATGTATTATTTATTGTAAAAAAACATTTGTTACCCGAATCACTTTCGGGTCGGTTGTATACTTAAGATTGGACAGAAAAATTTATATACAAAAAACAAAATCTCACCCGTGTTACAGGAATAGGCGTTTTAGTCGTGTTGTGCCCGGAAGCTCAGATTTGACCTTTGCCGCGAGACTTACATAGTCTATAGCGAGGGCTTCCATAATGCCATATTTTATTAGTTGGATTACGGATTTGTATAGTTCCTGAGATGGGGGGTGCGTGGTGGGGAAATAAAAATGAAAAAGAAAACAAAGAGGGCGCCCTTTACTTTATGCGCAAAATAACGTGCACAACTTGTACGTGGAATAAATATGGCATTCCTGAATCTCATGGCAATACAGCAATTGTGAATGCTTTGCCACACTGTTATTTAGGGATTAAAAGTGGGTTTGAATGGTCTTAAACATACGTTTGAAACCGGATAGGGGCCTGGACGCTGATAATGGCCCAAGCCGAAGGCGCGGGCCATTATCAGCGCCCATTCATAAATACCTTTTTTTGTGTAAATCGGTAAAACTAGCTTGTAAAACTAGCTTGTAAAATTAGCTTGTCATTGTATTCACTTTTTCGCTTTATCTTGTTGTTTGTACGTTCAAACTGCTATCTGTGCGTCAAGTTGTTTGTTCGATCGCGCATGTTACGCGTATAATGCAGATGTGTTGTGTACGCGCACGCAGACTACCCGGTAGATGTCGCATGCACAGTGCAAATTTTGCTGTCGGGAGCGTGCAGTTTCTGCGCTGCATATGTGTGCGAGTTCCATACGCTTACTAGGACTCTGGCAGAAACGCGAGCCAGCTAGTTTTAAACGCTGGTTATTATCATTCGTTTAATACCGGCCATGTGAAGTGTTCTCAGCCATTAAAGATGCGTAAACATGTCTAAGGTATTTATGAACTTTTAATATGAAACATTTTCTACTTGATCAATGAACACCTTTAAGTGGAAGAACTCAGAAAGGAGAATGGTTTCAGGTGCAGTTTGACTTGACTTGTGACGCTAAGGCTGTATTTTACTTGACTTGGGACTCGAGCAGAGGGAAACTTGTTACAACCCTGTCTTAGTGGCTAGTTGATGCTTTTGGAATAACTCGCGAAACCTGTTTGTCCAGGTCTCAGTGGCTAAGTAATGTTTGGGCATCTGCCCGGTGTGTCAGAGGTATTGGGTTCGTTTGAATCCCAGTGACTACCACAAATTCACCTTTGATCCATCTTGTAATGGTTTCCTATTCCTTGATTACAGTCGAAACAAATGTTCTACACTGACATGAATGGCCAGTCACGTACAGTTGTGGAGACACCTGGACTTGGTCCAAGAAGACTGGCCGTATTTGGTGGTAAGTGGCTTGAAATATAATCTGTAAAAGTTTGTAAAATTTCAACATTTGTAGAAATTGACACTTAATAAGAAATCCTTTGAATGGAATATCTTTTGAATGAGCAATCCAAAAAAAACCTAAAAGGTATGGAGAAAAAGGTAGAATACATCATTGGTATCTCAAGGAATCGAAAAATACACAGATTTACACGTAACTTTAATACACAATATAAACACGATGACGGCAGAAAACTTCCCCTGAAATGGTTTTGTCTAAGGTGCTATAGTCTTTGAGAAAATGAGCAAAACAATTATTTTTCGTCTCGCGAGATTTAAATTCATTTTGCCCCAAAACTACCTTGCCCTGGACCACTTCTTCACCCAAACGCCATTATCCCCCAAAACCACTTTGTCCAAACACTACCTCGCCCAAATGCCACTTCGCCCACAAACAATGTCAAGCACAGGCGCTGGTTCAGGGTGAAGTGGTTTTGGGGAAAAGTGAATGTAAACCATTTTTTGACTGTTTTCTTAAAAGTTAGACGAAGTACGGAGCTGATTTTTGCTCAGGGTTGGTTTTAATCATGCATACCTTTAATCACACAGGGGGATGAAACTATTTGTAATGTTTTACCAATCATGTATACTACCTTTAAAATTTCATTATTTTGTTTAAATTTTTTTTTTTAAGGAGATCTTGGACATAAATAAACTCCTGTTGTGTTTGTTATTGTTGCTATCAACACTTTGAGTAAGGTTTTCCTTGTCGACTCCAAAAAGAAATATTTAGGGTCTTTCAAAATGATATAATGGGCCTTTTACTATTCAAGTGTTTTCTTATGTTGCAGATTTTGTGTACTTCACCTCCAAACAAACAGTCAATAGAATCAATAAAACAGCGGGTTCATTTCCAGAAGTGCTGTATGATCTTGGTTCTTACATTCATCGAATTGGCATATATTCTCCCGATCTTCAAAGTGGTGAGTTGGTAATCATGGTGGTGTATGCGTGAATATGTTTATACACACTTATGGGGTACTGAGTGGAGGGTTAGACAAAAAGAACAAAGGTACCCCTTTGGATAATCATTGTAGGACAAGATAGAAATTAAAGGTATATTTTGTAATTTTCTGCCTGATTTTGTTGTTGCTCTAGGAGATAATCGGTGTTCACACCTTGGACTGAATGGAGACTGCAGCCATTTTTGCTTTCCAGCACCATCAGGCCAACGAACGTGCGGATGTCCCATTTTGATGAAACTTTCTTCAGACCAGACGGTATGCTGCTTTAAAAAATATCAGGGAAATTACTTCATTCAATAAATATTAAAGAAACGTGTTCAGATTTTTCCAGAAGATGGATTTTATTTTGACCTTATAACCACATAAAATACCTCCCCAAAATACTATCCTTGGGAAAACAGGAAATTTGCAATCTCTAATTTGGATGTGGAAGCAGAAAGGTTAGTGTAATTACTGCACTGCTTTACAGAATTAGATAGTTTACAAAATATCGATGGTTGTTTAACGATGTTGTATAAAAATCCAACACCAATGGGAAAACTGGGGGGCTCTAACATGTGATCTGGTGACGCTCCTTTAATAATTGTTATTTAATGAAACTTGCATTCACATCTCATTTTGAACAACGGTTGAACAAAGTAGTACTGTTCACATCACTAAATAAGATCTGAATAAGCTGCGCAATGCCACAACTGCCTGTAGACCAGGCTAGAAATGAGCTAGGTATCACCTGGAGAGTTAATTAATCTCATGTGATTTTTCTGGACCGGTTTATCATGGGGAACAAAAATATTTTGGGTAAAAAGCCCAAATCCTGAACCCACACCCTTATTAAAAGGGGCATGGCAGGGAAGTGGGCCTGCATTGGCGGGGAATCTATCAAGGGCATCCAAATAGTCTAGCAGGAGGATTAGGGTCCCATGCAGCCTCTTCCAAGATCCTAAAATGATTCCTAGCACTTAGGGGCATCTAATGCTTAAGGAATTTTGATATTGCCATTGGACAAAAACTCCCACGGGTCGTAAGTAGCATATTTCAAAGATGGTCGCCATCAAAATGCCAAGTTTTAATGGTAGCCACCTAATCAGCCGATTTTAAAGATTCTGGTGTTCCTACTGTGGTTTTCTGTGGTTCTAAATCCAATTCTGAGGTTTTGAAAATGATGAGAGGTCGGGGTAACGTGATTAGGCTGATGATCTGGGTCATTTCCAAGATGGCCGCCATTGAAATTAACAGGTGCTAGTTGTAGGCAGTGTCAAGTGTAGATACCTAATCGGCCGATTTTAAAGATCCGGATGTTGATAGGACTATGGTTTTCCATGGTGCTGAATTCAATTCTGAGGTTTTCCAACTAGTGAGAAGTCAGGGTCACGTGATTAGGCTGAGGATCAGGGTCATTTCCAAGATGGCCGCCATTGAAATTAACAAGTGCCAGGTGTAGGTACCTAACCGGCCGGTTAGGTACCTACACCTGGCACTGCCTCTTATCAATTTCAAAACCTCAGAAATGGATTCAGAACCACAGAAAACCACAGTAGCAACACCATAATCATTACAATCGGCTGATTAGGTGGCTGCCATTAAAACTTGGCATTCTGATGGCAGCCATCTTTGAAATATGCTAATTAGGACGCGTGGGAGTTTTTGTCCAATGGCAATATCAAAATTCCTTAAGCACTAGATGCCCCAGAGTGCCCCATCTTGAAAGAGGCTGCATGGGACCCTAATCCTCCTGCTAGACTATTCGAATGCCCTAGATAGATTCCCCGCCCACTTCCCTGCCCGCCCCTTTTAAGAATGTGGGTTCAGGACTTGGGCTTTTTACCCAAAATATTCTTATTCCCCATGAAAAACCGGTCCAGAAAAATCACATGAGATTAATTAACTCTACAGGTGATACCTAGCTAATTTTCAGCCTGGTCTACTGGTCACACATCCGCATCTAGAGTCGAGCATCCAACATCTAATAATCTGTCTGCTCTGTGCTCCATTCAATTACGCCATTCAAACATGAGCAGTGCATCAATTTATTGTAAATGTGTGATTGGGCCTACTAAGGGCAAAACAAACCCTGATTAACATTCAGTCCCCCCGACGCAAGTTAAATTAATTTCTGATTGTTTAGATGCCTTTAACATGGCCATTTGTTGCTCTTTTGTTCATCAGACCTGTGAATCTGATCCAGATGCCGTCTCACCATGGCAATGCACTGCACATGAGTTCATGTGTGAGGATGAAATGTGCCTCAACATGAATAATCGCTGTGATGGATATGAGGATTGTTCAAATGGAGAAGATGAACAGAACTGTGGTAAGTTTTATATTACAGATGTACTGCCCCAGATTGGGCAATTAAATAAAAATATCAAAAATTTTAATTTAATTAAATTAAACAAAAAATCACCCTCAAAATCTGATACAAGATATGAAAAGATGCTTCAAAAGCAGAAGAGTATGCCCCTTTAAAATGTGTCAATTGACTGTAATTCAACTTTACACAAGTATGCCTTGGAATTTTGGAGACCAATATTTATCCTTCACTTCAGTCAGATCCTTTATTTGCCTGACAGACAATATAAAGAGTTCCTTTGCAGAAACATATAAATGCTGTTCAAGATATTTCATGTACCTCAATATGTTTTGTTGCGTCTTTCAAAAAATTGGTAATAGCAAATCTCTTGTGCAGATTGAATGCTTTATTGTTGCATTTTGAAAGATATTTTCTGAAAAACATAACAAAAAATCTTGAGGTACGTGAACTATCTTGAGGTGGATTTATCTCTTCATGTACAAATACATCATGGTGTGATAGTAAATAGTATACAAATCATGAAATGACACTCAAGTGCCGTTCCGTTACAGTTCGTGAAAACCCCACAGTGGGGGGCCACAAGTGTTCACGAACTGACATCCAAGTGCGCGCGTACCGTGCACTTAGTACACTCGACCCATAACGCATGAAATTTGGTTTCCACGAACTGACACCCAACTAAACGTTAATCTTATTCGGAAAAAAAAAAAACTTTGAAAATGCTTGACACGAATAATATCATCCATATACTTGTGGAATATAGTAAAAGATTTGATTGAATTTGACCCTAATTTGTTAATTTACAATAATCAATCGGTTTGTAAAATGTCAGCTTGTGAAATCACAATTTACGTGCTGACGTCATTTTGTACCCGAAGTGCCACTGCATGTCAGGTCGTGGTGTCACCGACAAAATATTGACTGCAGTGACTGTGGCTAAGATTATATAATGAAAACTATTGGTTTCGTTTTTTTGTTTTTTAAAGCTGGACAATGTCAGGAATACACTCAAGCATGCGTCGATGATCCCAACACATGTATTTCTTGGGTAAAGTTATGCAACTCTGAAAATGACTGCGCTGATGGCTCTGACGAGGTCAACTGTACTAGTAAGTCAAAAGATATGATTTGAAAATTTTGGGGAAATTTATGCCTGTCTAATATTTTTGTATTAAAGAAGTATAACAAAAATCCTGTTAACACAAAGCAAGAATCAATTCCTTCAGAAAGTATGAATATTGCCGTTGCTAACTCGATGTAATGTTCGACGTATCAAAATGTCCCTGTACATCAATTGAAATCTTTGAATCCAGGTCCATTCAAGTCACGTTACATCAGCAAATATGCCATAATTTATTCATTACTAGTTGTTAACGTTTTACAGCAGAATACTTGGCATCACACCAAAAAATGTGTCACTTTGTTTATACTGAACTGATGAACTGGTTCATGTAATCGACATGCAGAAGTATAGCCAATAAACAAATAATATTGAGCTAAGCCAGTCATATCTTCTCGTTTCTGGGGTAGATTTCACAAAGAAACATTTGTTACTACTACCAAATAGGTAGTCGCGGTTCTGCCCTACCTCGTCCCCATGGTCTGAACAATCGCGCTCGACCACCCTGGGGACGACGTTGGGTTCTGCCCACAAAGTGCGAAATGTACCAGAGTGTCGTAAGTGTTTTGTAAAATGCAACTATAAAACCCGTCGTAACACTTTTGAACACTTTTGAACACTTTAATAAGACGAGCTGCAAGTCTTTGTGAAATCGACCCCTGGTGTTGCTTGTATCTTCTTCCTTACTTCATGGCTGGTTTTCTATTTCCACAGCGGTTGTTGAGTTATTTTTCATGTGAACATCACATTTTACATTTCTAGGAAATGCTTGTACAGAAGCGAGCTTCCGTTGTGACGATGGTGCATGTATTCCTGCTGGCTGGCGATGTGATACCACTGCAGATTGTCGTGATGGATCCGATGAAGTCAACTGTGGTATGCTCCATCACAATTTTTGCTGCATTTTCCACTTCGCGAGGCAGTGAGACAAATATCTATTCTGTTTAATTTTTTTTCTGCCTCACGATTTGAAAACCTCACTGTGTGTAAAACCTGAGCTACGTGCTGACCCAAAATCGATATAACTAGCCAATGACGAAGCAGAACCTGTTCTCATGATTTCAGAAAAACGGAATTGTCGGTAAATTTGGCTAGGATTTCCGTCCTGATAGCACATGAATCTTCCTTCTGAACCCGATGGGCACTTTAAGAACTATACACTGAGCAGCAAACGAAATACAAAACTTTCTCTACTTTTTGATTGAAAAAGCAGTCAATCAGAGAGTGGCAATCTTCAGGGCACAGAAGCTTAAAGGCAGTATACATGATTGGTATCTCGAAAATAAAAAATGTTCACAGATTTACGCCTAACTTACACAATATAAACATGATGACCGTAGAAAACTTCCCCTGAAATGGTTTTGTCTGAAGTGCTATAGTCTTTGAGAAATGAGTAAAACAAATAGTTTTTGTCTCATAAGACGAAAATTTAATTCGCCCCAAAACCATTTCGCCCAACTGCCATTTCGCCCCCAAACCACTTCGACCAAGTGCCATTTCGTCCAAACACTACATCGCCCAAATGCTACTTTGCCCCAAAACCACTTCGTGCACAGGCTGTAGTTCAGGGCGAAATGGTTCAGTGCGAAGTGGTTTTGGGGCGAAATGACTGCAAACTCTTTTTTGACTGTTTTCTCAAAAGTTAGACAAAGTACGGAGCTGGTTTTTGCTCAGGTTGGTTTTAATCATGCACACCTTCAATCAAACAGGGTTATAAAACTATTTCTAACAGTTTACCAATCATGTATATTATCTTTAATGCAGTCATGCTTAAAAATGCTGTTTTGTGAATAGTTTGATGTCAACTTCTCAGATTTTGATTAAACTGTTAATTTTCGTTTATTTTGCGGTTCAGTATATATCTGAATAACGTATGTGTGTTTTGTAGTGCAAAATCAGAAAATATTATAAAGTCAAGACAAAGACGTCTGTGATATAGGAAAATACCGTACAGATCATTAGAATACTGAACAAGTTGAAGGTAGTTCGGTATTTTTTACAACACTTACAATTCAGGGTCAGCTGAAGTTCTTTTTAGCTGAAACTATTCACACATCGTACTATTAAAAGTTTGCTGCCATTCTTGTTTAGCAAAGAACCCACCCTCTGAGGTGGTTTAACTTCGGTATCAGCAGCAAAATAAAATCAGTCAAGTGCAAATTTTAAAACCATTCCTACACCGTATTAGCCAAAATGTTGCACAGAAACTGCATCAACCTGTGTTTTAACCCCTTGGCGACAGAGAACTGCATATGCAGTTCCAAGTGTGATTGTGTGGTGGTGGGTGGGGTGGTGGGGTATACAGAATTAGCCCATGGGTCAGTACTACCAGGGCAGAGCTTGTCTCTCATCTTGTTGGCTTGGGATCAATTTGGTTTTTGGTTTTTGACCTGTGACTTGACACTGGAGAAAATGACTTGTGACTAGACTTGGGAAATAAGCTTGATTTACGACTCCAGTCTGCAGCCCCAGAAACATGTATACTACATAACCAAAACCGCAATTGCAGTCTCCCGCTCTAGGGGAATAAATTAGAAAATGCCAAGCCGTCGCGAAGTGGTTAAGCAAATTTTACACAGTTTCTAAACAATACCATTAACATATTCATTATCTACTGAATATTCATTATCTTGGCAGAGGGTTACACCTGTCCACCTGACCACTTTTCCTGTCAAACGGTCATGAGGTGTCTGCCAGCTGACCAGGTGTGTAATGGGTTTAATGAATGCGGCGATGGAAGTGACGAAGCAAACTGTGGTAAGTATGCTTTTATGCGTCAGAAAGAGTGAAAGAAAATGGCTTTGGAAAGGGGCAAAATGGTCAGAAATTGTCTTGGTTTTTCCTTTGGCAGTTGACAGGTGTAAAAATTTAACCGTTTGGCATCCTTGTCTTTGTACTTTGTAGACATTTTTTTGAGGTATAATGTTTTCATGCTCTACTTCCTGTCATACAACATTGCTTGCAATTCCCAACATCTCTGTCCGTCCGTTTTGTAAGTCTTTTTTCATGCAAAATTACGAGATGTAGTGCAGTGTCCAAAAATTATAGCCTGCTTGCCGCGGGCTTAAATTTTAAGACTGGTCTGACTTTAAAGACAACGACATTGCAAGCGGGCTATAATTATAGACTGGTCTAAGTATACGCCGCGTTAGCCGGCTAAGCCTATAGACCGGTCTTAGACCGCATATAACAATCCGCCCCATGTCACTAACAATTACATGAACAGCAAATAGCATTGTATGATATAACTCTTTGTTGTGTTTTGAATGCAGCATATCATAACTGCTCCAGGTGGTATTATACGTGTAGGAGTGGTGGCTGTGTAGCAATATCCTATGTTTGTGATAACGACAATGACTGTCTTGACGGGTCGGATGAACAAGACTGTGGTAAGGGTGCCTTAAACAGGGAGTTAATTTTCCAGCAGTTGCCAGAATTCCGGCTTTTAAAAAAAACCAATTATTTTTGTTCCAAGGGCCGGAAAAAAAGTGCAAATATTGGTGAAAACAGCCAGTTTTATTTTAATCTAAGTTTAATTTTTACCTATGTTCTTGACTATTAAATTGACTTATAAAATTGACTTATGAAATCAAGGCCATGTTCTAACTAATCCAATAAAATTTTGCTGTATTTCACACTTAAGCAAATTTGATGATGAATCATTGTGAGGTCGATTTGTGTTGTTTCGTAATGAATCGCAAGCCCATCATAAGGTCTTCATAATTGAATTCATTAATTGTCGTAATGATTCACAAGACAACGTGAGCATCTCATATTGTCGGCAATTTAAAAAAAATTCAAAACTTTTACGTGGCGTTACAATTTCGAAAACCTTTGCCATATCATCGCAATTTTCCCATACTGACGAACAGGTACTTTTTGACAAATTTTGTTTTTTGACATATTTGCGATTTTTGGGGTTCTTGGGGTGCCCCTTTCATTTCTGAACATTTCAAATCAAGATATTGTCTGGTTTTTGAGTTATGAAACATCTGAAAATAACGAACAACCCCATTTCGCTTCAAAATTTTTTTTCCATACTGACAAACATGGATTATTGGTTGGTGACCGCTCACTGCTTCTGCGTATTACAACACACCACACTGGTACCGGGTACCAACCAATATCGCGCGAAGCTGAACGCTGTTTTGACATATGGAATTTTACAAAACGTTAGTTTGCGGATATGGTACTTAATTACCATCAGTGTTCATCAGTATAAAGATAAGTCTCATCCGCAGCCCCGATGAGGCAATATAACCGCTAATCTGGAGGACCGCCGTTCAAACACACACTAAACATATGGAGGTGGCGAACAACGTTTTGAGTTTTTTCTCATAGTGACGAACCCGAAAGTGCATATCGTTACGGGTGGCGAACAGTACACGCGTCAAATTTTGTTTTTTCTCATACCGAAGAACACGTTCACAGCTTTATAACTGCACAGATATTAATCAAATAAATGGAAAATACATAATTAATTAAAGTTTAGACATTAAGCAAGAAGGTTATTAAACCCAAAAGTGTGATTTTATTTTTAAAAACGGTCAATTAAAACAACCAAAATAAGTCCAACTAAAAACCCGAATTACTCGAAACTGCAGTTTGGCATGTTTGGCCATGTTCGTCAGTATGACAAAAACGCGACGATATGTCGCTTTGCGAATCCGTCGTAATCTTTTGTAATCACATATTAAAATGCATCATATACATGTCGTGAAAGTGATAAAAACCTCCCAACATATCATGTTATTTCCTAACACTTTTGGTCTGTTTTGTCACATTTCGTATTGGTATCGTAACCTTTTGTATTGGTTCGCAATCTAGTCGTAAGAGTCAAGTTCCGGACATTACAAATCATATGTACAGGTTTTAAATCTTTTCAGCAGTATACTTGATTATTTCTCTTTTCCATTTGCCAGACTCCAGCACTGTGACCTGTGGCAACAGGTATTTTAGGTGTGATTCTGGAGGGCCTTGTTTATATAGTGGATGGCGATGTGATGGCATACAAGATTGCGAGGATGGCTCAGATGAGCCGGATTCATGCGGTCAGTACAAATAGTTTGCTTAATCTCCCAATGTATTTTTTATTAATCTCTCTCAAATGACATAATTTCCTACAGATTGCCACGTGCATCATCATCATCTTGAGCCTAAATTTTTTGTTGGCTGCGCCGTATTTGGAACAAATTTTAAGCAACATACGTGGATTTTCTAGGATGTGCCTACATGTAAAACGCAGTTATATTTTTCCTACAAAGATGGCGTCTCTGGGAGTGGTCACTTAAATTGGTAAATTTATAAAGTGAAAATGTCACCCTTTGTGTGTTGCCAAGGTTTCTGGGTCTACATTAAAACCAGTAAACTGTTTTCCTGTGC
The DNA here is from genome assembly GCA_037783545.1 of Henricia sp. BOLD:AAB3569. Lineage (NCBI taxonomy): Eukaryota > Metazoa > Echinodermata > Asteroidea > Spinulosida > Echinasteridae > Henricia > Henricia sp. BOLD:AAB3569. Next base: position 421,147 of record JBBELK010000030.1, on the reverse strand, counting down.
ATTAGCAATGGGCGTTCCAGATTCCCAACAAATGTTTAGACACAGTTACACTGGCAACTGACATCACACTGTAATAGTCTATTGTCTATATTGTTGAATCGCTGGTTCTTCGTTGTTTTTACATGGATATTTTGGACAGAGCTGTGTTAATGGACTGGCATAATTTGGTCACAGCTGCATGTATTTGTCTCTGTCAGGCCTATGAGTTACTACAACAGGGTTCTATTTCCTCCGGCCTTCGACCTTAGAAAATAGTACCTTTTGTGGTCCCTCACAGGCCCTCAGGTGCGTATTGCCAGTCCATATGTACATGCTATACCCTGGCAGAATGTGACGTCTGTTTCCGCGCGGACACGTTCACTTCTTTGACAACGGTTCACGCTACTTGCATGGCAACGCGTTTCTCCATTCATTTGCACAGGAGCCACAAGGGCAACATTTTCTGTTGAGTTTTTCTGTTACAAACATCACAAAATAAGGCGGCAGGATAGCGTGTCGCTATGAGAGTGGGTATAAGCAAACCATTGCAAGTCGTTATAGTCCTTCTTTTAAAATATTTTCTTCTAAAAGAATAATAGTAAAACACACTGTGCGCAAACACAATGGATGTAAAATGTGAGCGTGAACCAGTAACCATAAGTTACGGTCCAGCGCCCACAAGGTGACGTCACGACTCAATCAAACGACTATTTCAAACTGGTATTGGAATGACATTTTGCATGGAATTGCCCAATGTCCATTTTATATCACAGCAGGGTTCTCCACGAGGGATTTTGCTAGGGCGTGCCACCCTACCTAATTTTTATGCCGCCCTACCTAATTTTTGTGCCGCCCGCACAAAATCTCGACCGCCCGAGTAAAATCACGACCGCACTAGCAAAACAAAATGCCGCACTGCACAAATTTTCACGATACCTTTCATGTATTTACATTATGTATGTACATGTACCACTCACGGGCCGCTCCCAAGGAAAACGAACTGACGTCGCCCTCTGATGACTAAATCCGTCTAACATAGTCGGGTACTTTGTTTACGCGCAGTTAGTACGGCTTTTCGCGTAGGGAGTACAGGTGCCCCACTTGGTACCGATCAAAATAAAAAGACATAAATGAAGGTGAATGCCCGTCCCGCGTCACTTGCGTTTGCGGTTTTTTAAATCCTTTTTTGTTAAACCGGCCGGAAGAGACATTGTCATGAATTTAAAAAAGGACATTTTGGAGGTGGAAGTGAACGTGTAAGTATTGGGGAAATAAAAACAAAAACAAAAACAAAAAACGTTGAGGAAAAAATGAATAGTGACACAGTTTTGTGATCTAAATTCGGATCTGTGACGACAGAAACACGTCCATTATTATCCCTTCTTGATGTGCATCCCGCGTTCAATAAAATAATATAAGGATAAAACTAATTCCAGGTAACAGAAAAATGGGGGCGGGGCTTCGCGGGGGGTGGGGGGGGGGAGGGGGCGGTGCCGTCCTATCAAATGAAAAACCTGTGGAGAACACTGCACAGGGGTCGAAATTAACTTGAATTTTATGGTATCCCACAGAACTAGTCACATCAACATTAGTCCGACATCATTTATTAGTAGTCGTTCAGAAATGTACATTTATACATTTTTGATATATCCGTTAATTGTGTAGTTTAAATCAAATACAAAAAGTAAAATTTAAAAAACAAAGTTCTGCAGCCGATTTAACGTACGCACTGCTTAACGTGTTGAAGCCCACTTACGCACTGCTTTTATTGCACAAGTTGCGCAACATTCCTGCAATAATTACACGCAAGCTACGGTTCTTATGCCAAGCTACGCACTTTTTCATGAAATCGGCTGCAGATTGAGAACCTGAACTTTTTAGTGCCACATCGTTTTGACTGATTATTGCTTTCCCATCTTTGAAATTTTAACAGGAAACATTTTCTTTATTTTGCATAAAAACATGTATAATGTAGTGCAGCATACCGGTATAGGCCCACTAGCCGCTTGGACTACCAACATATGGCAACTACTAGTCCTCTGGCTAAAACCACTAGCCTCGGACTATGGGACTACTGTTAATTTCGACCCCTGTATCACTGATTCAGGGGATTGACAATTGAAAATTGCTTCCGCATGAATAAGTTATACATTATAAAACATAGCTTTCTGTCAACTGACTTTTTATGCAGCTGATGTAACATGCACGGGATTCAGCTGTGACAGTGGTCAGTGCATACCAGGATCCTGGGAATGTGATAAAGAAACAGACTGCCAGGATGGCAGCGATGAGGTTGGATGTCGTAAGTTTTCAAAGCTTGATCCAGATTTTCTACGGCAAACCTAGATAGCCTGGCAGGCCCCATATATTTGTGTACAAAACGGTCTGCCAGACTTGTTTGTATACAAAGTCATTCATTCCATTGGCTTTTGTCACAGAAAATCAATCAGTCTTCCATTGTTCAAGGTAAAATACCTCTTTTAGACACTTTGATATTTAAATGATTGTGCTCACCCAACATGATTATTACGCCCAATCCCCGCTCCTCCCCCACCCCCCTCCCCTCCACCCCCCTCCCCTCCCCTCCCCCCCCCCCCCTCCCCCATGCTGTGGAAAACAGTATTTTGGTGTTATGATGCATGGATGTTTGCTCTGTGCAACACAGGGTTAAAGACCATATGAATTTGGACTTTTATATCATAAAAACTCACCAAATGACAATTTTTACATGTTATTATAAATTTTATTGTATTATTTTTTATATGACTGAAAATTTGCTAAGGATAACTGATATTTTAAAGGGACACACCGGCTTACTGTTTACATAATGTAGCAATCTAGCATTCTTAACAATATTATTTTAATGGTCGTTGTGAACAAAAATTATCAAAATGTCACGTAATTAACTAGAAATGTTTAAAATTAACAAAAGAGACAAACGTTGGGCTATACGCTTTACGTTTGTAAGTAAAGGTGGCGTTCGATATGGGTCAACATGTGTTTAATCTCGATTCCTTGTTTTCCCCGACTCATCACACCTTGCATGTCCCCTCAGGTCAGCGCTGACTCGAGGAAGCACATCGAACGCAACGTTTTGGTGTCTTTAGCGCCCTCAATAGGCCTATGCTGGGTTTTTTTCGGATATCGTCGCAAACGCGAAGCGAAGACACGAAAAGAAGACACGAAAATCTGAGAGATTCTCTCGTTCATATCAACACCTAGAAACCCTTCTTATGAAATCTGTTGGCAGATTTGTGTACAAATTGGAAAATACGGTATGTACATAGTGTTCGTAGGACATTATTTTCCAACAAGAAGAGAAACCAACCGCGAATGACAAAAGCAACTCGCACTTCGCGCTGGTTACTACGGCTAGAAATACAACTAACTCACAAGACCACGTGACTTTTCGGAACCAGAATCTGGTTCCGAAAAGTCACGTGACCTTGAATTTTTGAAAAATGCTCCAAAACGGCCAAATTTGACTGCGTCTTTTCAGGATATATCTAATTTACTCTGGGAAAACGCTTCAGAATAATGTATGGGTCTTTTTCGAGCCCAAAATAGCCCAACAAAGCCGGTGTGTCCCTTTAATGTATAACAAACAAAAAAGAAGCATGAATAATGTGTCCACTTTTTGATGAAAAAAATGCAGTGGGAATTTTCAGTACCAGGAAGCTTTATACACTCGTGTGTAATAAAGCCGTTGTGAATATTTTGATGTCAACTTAATCAGGACTTAATTAGAATAAAAATGATAAATTTTGATTAAACATTTTGAACAAAAGCAATTTCCTGTGATTTTCAAATCAAACAATTTTTGACAAAGTACAACAAAAGTGGCTCATTTTAACTGTGTGTATTATGCAGTGTGGTTGTTCACTATAGAAGAATTAGAAATGTCTGTTTTGTATTTACTTTTCACATGTTAAATGCAAATTTCTCACAGTACTGCATTTTCCCTGAACTCTGCGTTTTTAGCCGTACCCACCTTCGGTTGTGCCGATGATTTCTGGCAGTGCCCTGGCACTACACAGTGTCTTTCATTTTCATCTGTTTGTGATTCCACGGAGGACTGCCCTGATGGCGAAGATGAGGGGCCTCTTTGCAGTAAGTTCAAGGAAGGAAAATGTCTGGTTTAGAAATTTCAGGCTAATTTACTTGACTTTTCCCCTCCCTGACATTTTGTAATATATTTTTACATATCAATTTAGACAATCTGGCAAGGTGCATTTTTAAATCAGTTAAATTGGCTAATGAAACAGGATTGAGTTTTAAACAAGGGGTCTAATATAAAACAGACTCGGGGTACTCGAGGAACATGATTCAGAATTGCTAAATTCGTCGCTGACATCACGAAGTGACACCCAAGTACACTTCTGTTACAGTTCGTGAAAACCGCACACTGAGGGACACAACTTTTAATGAACTGACATCCGAGTGTACGCACGTACTCCCTACACTGGATCCAAAATGCATGAATTTTAAGTTTCCACAAACTGACACCCAAGTAAACATTGAATTTATTTGAAAAAAAGCTTTGAAAATGTTCGACATGAATGATATCATCCATATACTTGTGGAATTAATACAAATTTGACCAAAACACTCCCTAAATTGTTAATGTATGATAGGTGTCAGTTCGTGAAAATAAACAAGTTGGGTGTCAGTTCGTGAAAACTTTTGTACTCGAGATGAGCACTGCGTGTCAGTTCGTGGTGTCACCGACGAATTGTAAAAAGTCTGTGTTATAAACAGCTTAAGTTTAAAGGAAGAGAAACCACTTACAGAAGGTCTTTTTTCCTCTAAAATATCCCCAGCATAGCAAACTTTTATAAAAGTAGCACATGGAGACCTATTTTTTAAAAATTTATTCCTTCTGACTATTTTGAAAAATCACTATTAATTTGCGTCTTGATATGCTTCATGTAAGTCGCCATGTTTCGCACTTCAGCACTCAAACTCGTCAGGTCACAGCAAATTTTTCACACTTTACAGCGTGTTTGAGTCGTGGAAACGAGCATTCATACCTGATGTCATTTATGCAACTGTTGCATGCTGGTTGACGTCATTTTCCCTTTTTAAAATTTTAAATATGGCGCAGTGCATAGCTGCATTGGCTTTAAAATTTATCATCAAAATTAATTAACAGTTCTGGATTCCTATGAGGATTTATGCATCAGGCAATACATTGGTAGCATTTGTTATTAAATATGACGATAATTCTAAAGAAGTGTTTTATATAATGCTCCAGCAGTCGATTTCACAAAACATTGCGCAGCTTGCGCAACTTTTGACAAATGGCGCAAGCCTCATAGCTTGCGTGTTATCTTCGGAAGAATGTTGCGCAACTTCCGCAATAAAATGTTGCGCAAGTGGGCTTGCGCAACTGCGTAAGTTTCATGAAATCGGATGCATGGGTTTCGGTCGTATCTTAAGTGATCTCTGGGAGGGGTGGTTATCTCATTGAAAGGTTTATCCCTCTGTAGGGCTTGCTATTAAAGCTCACATAATATCCAATCCCAATCAGTCGAAAACAACTGCACTACCGTGCATTCAAGACCACCAGTTGGCTTCATATTTGTAAGGCGTCTCAATTTGTAAGGCGTCTGCACTTTTAGCAGAAGATCCGCGGTTCAAATCCAGGTGGAGCCTTGTTTTCCACTGCATCCATGTTTCCAAAACTCATGGACATTTGTCTACATTTGTATCATATTTGTTAATATGCAGGTGAAGATGAGTGCTCCCTTAACAATGGAGGCTGTAGCCACATCTGCCATGATACACCATTTGGTGTTTCATGCAGCTGTCCCGAGGGATATCAACTAAACAACACCAAGAGGTGCTTAGGTAAGAAGAAATAGTGTCAACATTTTGTCGGCGTTTTCACGAAGTGGCGAATCTGCGAACACAGTAGTAAAACGTTGTTTTAAGAAAATCGCCTTTGAAGTTGGTCACTTTTTAAAATTTGCTGGTTGTTTCATCAAAAGTCGTCAGTATTTTTAGATGATACTGTTAGATGATACTCATCATCATCATCATATCCGGCTTTAAGTCGCTTGTCCAGTCTCCGCTGGGTCCGACTTGGGTCTCTTTATGGCGCGTCTCCACTGGGCTCGGTCCTGGCGTCCGTCGACTTGAGGCCCAGTAACTTCATATCAGTCCTCACCACATCATGCCAGGTCTTCTTCGGCCTTCCCACAGATCTCGCCCCTTCCACCACCATTGCTGCTGATTTTTTCAACCAGTCACCTTCGTCCTTCCTCTCCACGTGTCCATACCACCTCAGCCTGTTCCTCCTCATCACCACCTTGATCGATTCCACCTCCAACCTCCTCCTCAGCTCCTCACTGGACTTCCTCTCCCTCAGCGTCACACCACACATCCACCTCACCATCCTCATCTCTGTCCTTTCCAACTTCTCCTCCTGGTCCACTCTCATTGCCCACGTCTCGCTTCCGTACACCATCCTGCTTCTAACACATGCTGCGTACACATGTTTTTGACATTTCACGATAATCATGGTGTAATTTAAAACGATCCCAAAAGTTGAAGCACTCGTAGTCTCTACGCCTCTCCCCTGCCCCCTCCCCCAAGGAAGCCACGCCCCCCATAGCCACGCCCCATCCGATTTGCTCCGCTCACACCTAAGAAGAAATTTCATCTTGTTACAGGGCATGAATTCGAATGTTCATGTTATTTGGAAACATGTCTTATCGAATATATTGTACATTAAACCTGTACCAACAGATATTAATGAGTGCACTCAAGTAGGATTCTGCAGCCAGGAGTGCTCCAATAGACGTGGCGCCTTTGTCTGTTTGTGTACTGATGGGTATCTCTTGGAACCTGATGGAAGAACTTGTAAAGTAACTGGTAAGTGCCATGGGGTAAGCCCGGAGTCAGTAAGGGGATTGTCCAATTATGATTTGTCAAAGTTGTAAGTTTATAGAGGCCCATTGTATCGTTTGCTTTAAACTAAAAGTTTACTTAATGAGTTGACAAGAAAAAATCTTACTTAAATTGCTGACAGCAATGGTAACAAACACCACATGAGTGTATTTCTGTCCAAGATGGTATAAAGAAATTAACGTCTGAAGTGGTTTTTAAAGAAAATTGTGTGCGCACACATTTCTTTTTTTTGGTTACTATTCTCTTTAAAACACAAAAACCATGCATGGATTTTAAGGTTTTCTGAAATATTGATGTATCTATATAGCTGAAGTTTCTGCAGGCTAGTTCATTAACATTCTTCTTTACATACACTACTCACAATAAGTTAGGGGTATTGGTGTCAGGGGTGTGAAATCTCTGATTTTTTAGTGGATTTCCGCTTTTTTGTTGTGCGCTCCATATTTTCTTTTCCGCTTTTTGCCCTACCAACGGGCCATATTTTTTTACCGAGCATAGAAAGAGCACCCTTAATTGATTCAGTAATTTCGCGAAGCAAACTTGTGCAAGTCTAGATGCCAAGTATGTGCCATGGCATTCGCTGCTGGTGTACTGTAGGTGCTTAATGTGGTGCTGCACAGCGTGCAGACCGTGACTGCAACGAGTGGCGAAGCAGACTTGTACAAGTCCCAAAGCAAGCGTCATCTTTGCCTGCATCGCAAACTGGCAGCGGCTATGCATCCCCTTTCGCTCGTACCCAGCCCGCCTTACAGGGCGCTGGGACAGGCTAATCTGCCTGCACAGATTTCTGTGACGGAAACACGTCACGCAAAGGTCACATATGCAGCCCCGCGGAGCATTGTGGGTTGCTTGCTGCCAGACGAATAATTATTAAATAGTATGTTAACGCTTATATATACATTGCAAAAATCAAATTTACGAATAAATTGAGTGTACTTTGCACGAGACCTACCTTGTCTGCTGGAAAACTGTATTTACGTCTGTTTACAAGAAAAAGACGTGACCTTGTGGTCACGTGTTGTATACAATTTTGGCCAATGAGGGCGCCAACAAATTAGCCTGTCCCAGCGCCCTGTAAGGCGGGCTGGGTACGAGCGAATGCATCCCCTGTGTGTGGTGTGCATGTGCTGCATGGGGCACGCGATGCGGCTTCAGCAGGCAACAAACCGATTTTACTGGCCGCTTTCACTGGCTCGTCCTCAATGATCTATGTTTCCTAGAAACAAAACTGGTTCTTGTTATTGTTAAAATGTTTTTGACATTGCACGATGATGGTGTAATTTAAAACGATCCCAAAAGTTGAATTTTTTTTTAAATGCTCCGCTCATGTGGTATGTTTTTTTTCCAAATGACCATTTTCATCTATTCCTGTGACAAGATATATCCATCATGCAGATACAATTGTCTAATCATATACAAAATCATTCAAGTGGAATGCATACCCTTAATGAAATATCTGCGTACACCCCACAATCATCCCTAACTTATTGTGGGTAGTGTATATTATGCCCTTATTCCAGGAGTCCGTAAAAAGGAATCATCTTGCAAATGACATTTTTGGGTCATTGCAAGTGACACATTTGGCCATTATATTATTTATGTGTCATTTGCTGCAATAGATCCTTCAGTGCCAAACTTAATCATCACCAGTCGTTACGGAGTGTCCAGGTTCCCTCTTCAGGAGGGATATTTGACCAGGATCAGCTCTTTGGGCTACCAACATATATCCAGCTCGGATTTTGACTCGGTCACTGGCTTCATATACTTCTCAAATCCTGTTCAGAATTCAATCTTCCAGACGAGCATTAATGGAAGCTTACAAGAAACGGTGAGACTTTTTTTCCCTAGTTTTTCCTGTTTTAAAGGGACACGTTGCTTTGGATTGGGCGCTTTTGGGCTACAAAAATGAAAAGGACATGATTGGAAAGATTGTCAAAAAGTAGAATATAAAGATTCACATAAATATACCTTTAAATTGTATGGATTGTGTTTAATTTCGTGTCAAAAGAATTTCTACCATTTTGTAGAACCAAATTTTTTACCCTTAAACATCTGACCCGCGAGACATAGACGTATTTCCAGCAGTAAATACATCGTCCAAACCTTTTCATTACTCTTGGGTTGAATACTGTTATCCCATGTGGTCATTAGATTTACAGGAATGGAATTGAATTCGTAGAAGCTATTGCAGTGGACTGGGTAGGCCGGAATATCTATTGGTGCGATTCGAGAATCAACATCATTGAGGTTGCGAGTCTTGATCAAAATCATCGAACTGTGTTAATCTCTCAGAACATCAGTAGACCCCGAGGGCTGTGCTTGGACCCTGCTGAAGGGTGAGTTTCGGTTTGGTTTGGTTTGATTTGTTTGAGTTTATGGCAAGTCAACAATTACAAGGATAGTCATAACACGGGGCCCTGAAATGGTATTTTTATCACAATGAAATCCATGATATGCAACTACTTGGAAGCCTACTTGGAAGTTGTTTTAGGGGTTAAAATTAAGGTTTTTGATTTTTATGCTAATGAAATTTACATATTCACGGGCAAAGTTGTGATGTCACATTAGGAAAACACAGGAAACTATGCACAGAAGAATTTCAATATTTTCTTAAACTTGCTGAAACTTTTGTAACCCATGATTGTTTGAGTTTGTTATACATGTTGCATATAAGCCATGTGAAAACTGAGGCTGGAAACTGCAGCAATTTTTCACAATTCCAGTTTGAAGTCTTATGGTTTTTCTTTGCTTTTCTGCTGTGTGCTCCTAAAGTGACATGCCTCAAACAGCGCCCTTATTCTGTGAGTTTCTGTAAAGAAATTTTCAAAGTTGACAAATGCCACCCTTTGTTCATAGGTCATCAAAATGAAGAGTAGCATTGTCTTTCTAAACAAGTAATTCTTCATATAGAGCAAAAACTGTGCATAAAGTTATTTAGCATTTCAGGGGCCCTTTTAACCACTTGACGCCGGAGTGGCAGTGTATAGTCACAGGGGCCCTGCGCGTGGCATTTTCGCGAAGTGGCATATCGCGATACACCACTTCGTGAAAAAGCAATTCATGCACATACCATCTTTTTCAATGAGTGGCGTATCGCGATACGCCACTTCGTGAAAATGTAAATTTGCGTACCCATTAGTTACATGGTTTTAGGCAAATTCTATAATTAAAAAAATACAAATTTTCAAGTCTCGAAACTTTGCAGAAATGTTAAGGACACCAAATAAAGTCAAATTATACCAAAAACGGCGTTGGACTGACGACATCAAGGAATGCCACCGCACGTGAGAGGAACCGGTGGAGAGTGACGGTGCATGTATCCACGGCCCCCGACCCTCAGCATTGAAGATGGGATGGGATGGGATAGGATAGGATAGGATACCAAAAACAGAAATTGGTCAAAAAATGTTTTTTTGACGGATTCGCCACTTTGTGAAAAGGCAGACGATTTGTACACACCGCCTTTTGAACTTGAACTTAACGGCTGTGGACGGCCTGTCGGTGTAGCAAAACTCACTCCGTGGCAGCCGCCTCAGAGTTTGCAAAGTATATCTTTTGGTGAGAATGTTCATACAATCAATGTAGAAATGACTCACAAGAGTCGGTATTTGTGGTGCGTGACCTGGGGCCAGTTTCATAAAGCTGTTTAGCAGACAAATTTGCTGAATCCAAAATTTGTATGTCAACTTGTGTTCTTGGGCATAACACCAGTCAATGCATAGTTCCGAGATTGCCCAGATAATCCTGCCCTTTAGATACTGTTGCTATGTGCTCACAAGTCATCGCAAAAAAATGGCAACACAACGTACAAATCAACGGGACTCGGCATGGAAAGCACAGATTCATTGGAGAAAACTCAAAGGTATTTATGTTTTAGGGTCGACAGTTACCGTAGCACACACTGAGCAAAGGGCTAGTAATGCAGGGATGCCATATATTCATAAAAATGCGCTTTCCTACCTTTGAACAGCGAATCGCCCGACATTGAAACCAAAATTCACCCGGTCACTGCATACAACACTGTACAAACTGTATATGGGCAGACAATCGCGTGATTGTTGTGATGCAATGCACTTTGACCTATGTGGGCGCTGTCTACTAGCTCTGTTGTGATTGATCGGCGGGTTCGGCTTGATTGACAGGTCGGAACTATGCATTGTAATACACATCACATAGGATTTTGACTGCTAATCCATTTTTTAAAGCAAACAAATTTTGGATTTTGCAAATTGTTCTGCTTAACAGCTTTATGACATTGGCTTCTAGTCTTAACTAGTCACATTTGCCTTTTTAAATAAAATGTATTTTTGATTTTAATAATTTTTTTTGGATTACAATTTTTTTTTTTGTGCTGAAAATTCCCAATCTCTCAGATTGACTGCGTGTTATTAGTTTTTTTCAATGAAAGAATGGAGACTCTTTTCTTTTGTTTCTCGTTACAATTTTTAATTTTCTTTCCAACAGGAGTAGGTACCTGTTCTGGGCTGACTGGGGCCAGCGTCCACGCATTGAACGTTCAAGCATGGATAGCCAAGACCGTATAACCATTATCAGTAATGACCTCTACTGGCCCAATGCCGTCACCCTTGATCTGCCAACGAAGAAGGTGTATTTTGGAGATGGACGTCTGGACTTCATTGATTCTTGTAACTATGATGGCAGTGGAAGGCGGCGTGTAATCATGCACAGTAGGGTAAGAATCAGAAATTAGAAAACAAAGTATATGAGAGTACATATGATTAAAGGCCCAGTGTATCATTTGCAATGACCCCAAAAAGTAATCGACGAGTTTACAGGGGAAAGTTCTGAAAGTAAAGATTGAATTAATAGCAACTACCCAATGAAAGGTTTCTGCTCAAAATGATATAATTTTACCAGAAAATAATCCGTAAAGATGAAATTATTTAGATCGTTTGCAAACGATTTACTTATTTTTGGTTCGCATCTACGCGGTTCAAAATGCATGGGCGCTGTGTACTGCGTGTTCCAACGCACTATATGATGTGCGCCACAGAGTGCATGACGCAAGCCACATAGTACCCGATCAACTGAAAACGAATATTTGAAACACCGCGCCAAGACCAGAAAAACTCATATGGATTTTCATGTTTTTTTTTAACGTGGTACATTTGACAAAGATGACATTTCTTCGGATGAGTTTGTTGATGTCTTTCTTTTGATTTATAATGGTTTTATCTACAGGATCTTTAAGTCATAATTCGTATAAAGGTATTTTGTCCCATATAGCGCCATCCAAAGTTGTCAACGTTTTCACGGGTGAATCTTTCCATGCTAAATGGGGCATTTTGGCAACACGGACCATATTTTCCAGAAAGTACCTTTGTCTGGTCTCAAAATAAAGGAAATAAGTTTCAGTTGTTCTGAAGAGGTAACTCAGGCCCCAAAAGGATTACAAATAGTGTGACAACATGCCTTTCTAAAAACCCTGTGTACAAATTTCCAAAATACGCTTGTAACTAGGACGGCCTAAAATGTAACACAAGTGTCAGTCCTGGTAACGAGCGTATACTAGAAATTTGCACACATGGTTTTTAAAAAGGCATGTTGTCACACTATTTGTAACTCTTTTGGGGCCTAAGTTATCTCTTCATAACAACTTAAACGTATTTTGAGACTAGACAAAGGTATTTCCTCAAAAATATGGTCTGTGTTGCCAAAATTCCCCCTTTACTGTGGAAAGACCCGGTTGTACAAAGCGTATGAATGGGGGCTGCATACGACTTTATTTGCACTGTAAAATGTTGACATTTCACAGTACTGACAAAAACAAAAATTGATGAGTAGTATTTCAGGGGGAGGGAGGCGAGTCTTGAAAAATACTACGCTCTGTAGAACCATGAAAATGTTGACAAATTTGGACGGCCCGTAAAACAGGCAGCATAAAATAAACTGAACCTGATAAATGGAATTTCTTTTTAATAATGTATTCCAGATTGATACAAAAACAACTTGCCACAACGTGGACCTACAATTTGACATAATCAGAATGTTGTTTAAAAGTGCTCTTGTTATCAACGTTGAACTGTTTTTGTCTTCAGAATGTAGCCCAAATGCATTCAATCACCATATTTGAGGACACCATGTACTGGACAGACAGGGGAAATCGGGAAGTATTGAGTGCCAAAAAGTTCCATGGAGAGAACCTGACTGTTATCATTCCCTACGTGTACAACGTGGCCGACATACACATGTTTCACCCAGCCAAGCAGCCACCAGGTAAAGTCCACTCCACAGTCCCACGTAAGGGTGCATTCAAACCAAACCTTTTTCACACATTACACATGTGAAATTGTCGCACATCGCTTCACAAAAACAGTGCACGGAGAGAATTTATGTTGAAATGATGCAATCAAAACAACAATGAACTTGGGCAGAAAGTAATTGAAATTGTGTGAATTTCAGTGTGGTGGTTCACACCAAATATCTCACACACTGCTTTTTCTTTTTAAATTATTAAAAGCAACATGCGTTATATTTATGCATGATATAACACATGAAAATGATTCATTGTGAATTCACCTTTAATCCCAAGTTGCTTATTCGTTAAAGAAAAGCATATCAAATATGAATTCAACATGGTTTTTCGAAAATCCATTTTTTTTTTCATTCGGAATCACGATTCTCAGACCTCAACAAGTAGTTTGGCAGCTTTATTTTGTCACATCCAAAACCAGTAGAAGCACATCCACAAAAATATTGTCCACATGTGCTGTTAAGAAAGTGAATTTAACTTCAAATGAATAGCAGTGTAAACATGACATGTTTCTATTACGTGTCAAAAAAAAACCTGTCCTACTTTTAATCTTGAATAACATTGTCATTTTCCAACGGATTTAAACAAGGCCTGATAAATTTATTATATATGCAGGCCTCGAAATAACCGACGACAATTTTTAAACTGACAGAATTGCCGTGATGCCCTTCAAATGTGGAAAAAGGCAAGGCAATTATTGCCAGGCCCTTTTGAACACGAATTTCGAGGCCTGTATATGTATTTTTCCAGACTATTACTTTCGGTTCCAGTGGAACCGGACGCAATGTACATAACTAATGGGAGAACGTGCGTGTGTGTGTGATGTAGCACTTACCAACCGGATAATTTGGCTGATAGAGGACCATATGATTTTTCTCTCATCCTATGTTTAAAGGAGGGTGTTCAGATTTTTTCAGAAAATATATTTCGTTTTAACCTAACAATCATATAAAATACCTCCCTAAAATTCTATCCATGGGAAGAAAACAGAAAAATTGCAATTTGTGGAAGCGAAAAATATTGGTGCAATTACTGCACTGCTTTATGGAACCAGATAATTTAGTTTACAAAACATCAATGTTTTTTTTTTAAATAGATGGATTGAGAGTGCGAAATTTCAGAATGGTGATGAGAAAAATATGACAATTAGTATAAAAATCTCAACACCCATGAAAAAATTGGGGCGCTAAAAATATGATCTGGACACGCTTCTTTAATGTAAACACAGGCAAAACAGTGTAAATACATGTCAGAAAAAATTGATGATTTTCAATCACTTTACCAGTGAGATACCATTTTCTTCCCTTGCAGCTTCCAACCCTTGTTCATCCAGCCTGTGTTCCCACCTGTGTGTCCTGTCGTCCAGAAGCCCTGGCTTCACGTGCTTGTGTCCCGTTGGCCAGGAATTGCAAACAGATGGCTCCTGCCAAAGTAAGATCGCTACTTTGCTTTGGGGTGGGGTGGGGTGTGAAATCTGAGACTAGGGAGCTTCATTCCATGAAGTTGAACAAATTTCCCAAAATGCGAGTCGAAGCCAGGTAGGCGCTAAGTGTAAACACAACATATGAATTGAAAAAGGTGAATCAGGTCACAACCCTGCAATTTTCAAGGTCACTTGTAGTGTAAACGCTACCTGAATACCCCCCTCCGGTATTTTCACGGTATGCCTGCTTGGGACTTTGTATATTACCTTGTTTTAACGAGAATCTATGAAGAACAAAGAATTAGGACCTGAAAATGTCCTTGTTATAAGCACAATGTGATATTAACAGTGCTCTTGTTGTACATGTTTGAATGCATACTCATAAAGCAAAACACATTGGGTCGTATGAATAAAAAGTAGTATTTGCTTTTACTTCAATATTTGTAGTATTTACTACCATCCGTATGAATAAAAATGAGTAAAAGCGTTCACTAGAAAGTATTTTCTAAATGTTAAAAGTATTTACTTGTACCTGAAAAACATTTGCTTTTCTTTTTAGCGTTTACTTAACTCCGTATGAATAAAAGGGGGCAGATACTACAAATTGCAAGTAATTACTTGTCCTTTTTCAAGGTAGCTCCAGAGCTACCTTAGGAATAGAGAAGTAAGGACTCAACGGGAGAAATGGCATGATGGTCAGAATCAACATCACTCATGGCTGACTTGTAGATTTTGGATTTAACTCTAACTTCTAACCTAATACTGCTTGTGTGTGTGTCTGCATGTGTGTGTGGAGTGTACGTGAATGGTTTTACAACACAAAGGAAATAGTTTTATTTCTTCAAAGTCATTCGGCCATGCACGCAGCATGATTTGCAGAAGCATTTACTACAAAGAATTAAGTGAGTGCTTTGCAGTAAAAGAATAAGATTATTCATACGGAATGTAGAAGATGCTTTTACTGAATGCTTCTACTTTGAAGTATATTCTTTTACTTTTTGCTAATACTTCTTAGGATTTACTACTTTTTATTCATACGACCCATTGTGCTTAACAATTGCCACTTTAACAGTATTGAAACAAAAATTGTAAAAAGTATAATGATAGGATTGACAGTTGGTAGAGCAATTGGCCATGTATGGCAAGGACCTGGGTTCGAATCCCAGTCAGGGCACTGCAATTTTATCGTGTTTCTAAATTCATCTTTCAAAGTACAAAAAACATGACCCACTGAAAAGTGGATACAAGCTTATTTTGAGACAAGATAAAAGTATTTGTGTGAAAAAGTCATAATTTATGCAGCAAAAGGAAGCATCAAAAGGAACTGATCAAGATATCTTTTTTTTTTTTGCATTTTTTTAAACATATATGACTGATGTTTTATTTGTACATATTTGTAACTGTAATATTATGTTAAGATGTATTTTGTTTGTCACTTGTTCCTTTGAGTGTAATTTTAATTGTTTTTATGTAATAATTTATGTACGCAGGGCCCCAATGGAAACCAGTTTTTAACTGTTTGGGCATACCCTGGGTAAAGAAATGGTATAAATAAATAAAATAAATAACTGTTTATAACTATTCCTAAATGTTAATTTAACCAATTGGTAACCCGAAATTGAGCACGACATGCTTGATTGCCTCTCTATTTGTGAACTGCCAAATTTGACCTTTCTACTGAACAAAATTGTTTACTAAGTTTCTTTTGACTTTCAGTATATAAAAATGTTGATTAATTTAAAGCAAACAAACCTTTCTGCCCCACAGTGTCGAATGCATTTCTCCTGGTGGCATACCGATCGGTGATCCAAGGCATAAGCTTAGACCCATCAGATCAATCACTGAATTACATCCAAACAGTCACTGCTGCACAGGACGTATACGACATTGACTTTGACCAGACTGAGGAATTTATCTACTGGTCACAGGCACAAGTTGAAGGTCACGAGGAGGATCGAGCAACAGTACGATATTTAACTTGTATCTTTTCGTCACTCCAAGTTTAAAGGAGTTTTTGAACCCCCATTTTGTTGAGATTTTGATACCATATCATTTGTCATATTTTTCTCATTACATTATGAAATTTAGAGTTCTCAATCCGTATATTTTCAAGGATATCGTAAAAAAAAAACCACCGATGTTTTGTAAACTAATTTATCTGGTCCCAAATAAAGCAGTACAGTAATTACACCGACCTTTTTGCTTCCACATCTAAATTGGAGATTGCAAATCTCCTGTTTTCTTCCCATGGATAGTACTTGGAAGGAATTTTGTATGATTCTTAGGTTAAAACCAAATTTATTTTCTGGGAAAAAAATCTGAACACGCTCAACCACTTAACATTTTTGGGTGGGGGGAGGGGGATGAGGGGGATGGAGGGGTGATGGAGTGGTTGTCTGTTTATAGAATGTCATTCTGTGGTAAACTTCCTTCAACTTTGGGTAACAACCAAACTTGAGATGAGAGAAAAATCATATAGGCCTTATTGAGATTTTAGCTCAAGACCTCTGACTCACTGTGCAGATGGGTGTTTCTATAAATTAGGGGTCCAAAAGTGTGACATTTGGTGTCCCCCGTTACACCTGATGTGTTATTTTTCGTACAAAAATCATTAAAATGGCTTTTAAACCATTTTGTATGAATTGTACTTTATGTACTCACTCTTTGAGATGGAAAGTATTTAAAGAATGTGTCCTGAATTTACAAAAACAAGATGTAAAATGTAACGGGGGACACCAACACTGGACCCCTAATTTATAGAAAGACCCAGATGCTCTACCAGCTGAGCTATAAGCCACAGTGGTATACTAATTCAGATTTTCCCTTCCAACCTAATTTTTCTCGCGGTGTTGCATTGGAGGGCAACTGGGCAAAGTAACAAACACAAGATTTTGTATATTCCCTTATCACAATTAAAATGAAACAACCAAACTTCGGATGAGAGAAAAATCATATGGTTGTTATCGAATTTCAAACCTGAGACCTCTGACTCACTGGGCAGATGCTCTTAAGGCACAGTGGTATACACCAATCCGGTAATAAGGTCTTCTTCCCTGTACATCCGCCATAGCTGGGGGGCTTCCACTGAATGAACTGTATGTTTTTGTTGTTGCTGAAGCTGCATTTGTTTACTTCGAACAAGTTGCACGTCTTTGTAGGGTTGTGTGCGCGCGAAGGCGGGCGCGTCGCGTGTACGCAAAGGCGGGCGCGTCGCGTATACGCGAAGGAGGCGCGTTCGTGCATGTTAATGGTGAGCGCTTTTCGTTCTAACAGCAACACAAAACGCACAGCCCATGCACTGGACGCCCCCCAGCTATGGCGGATATGCAGGGAGGAGACCTTAGTTACCGGATTGGTGTATACTCGCTCAGGCATTCCCTATGAACCCAATTTTTCTCTCGGTATTTGGTATCACATGGTGCCCCTTTTAAAGCATCTGTATAAAGCAAAAGTAAATGCGCTACATTCCATTTGTTTCAGCGCTCCATTTTCCGAGCAGAGTTCAGTGGTTTCAACAGCTCCTCAGAGTTCGTGCCTACAGCATACCTCGGCTCGCCGGTCGGTATAGCCATTGATCATCTAAGCCGCAATATTTACTGGACCAACCCTGACAAACACACCATTGAAGTTATGAGTTTGGACGGGGAAAACAACTATCGGCAAGTGGTGGTGCAGAACAGTGGTGGGGACTCCTCGGTGGTATTTGACCCAGACGCTATTTGTTTGGATTCTGCAAGTGGGTAGGTGCTTGGAGGGGAAAATACGCCTGTTTGTGTTTTGGACCAGATGGACTGTGTTTTTAGGATGGATTTACACTAGGCTTGATTTTGACACACACACTGAGCCTTTTCCCACAGTGTGGATTGATTTTGGAGTGAAATGACGCACTAAAAATAATAATAATGGTGGACTCTTGTGTAGCGCACATGTCTACCCTACAGGGTACTCCTGGCGCTGTTGCCATTATTACCGCTGCCATCAGGAAATCACCAGAACCATTTTGCAGAATTACAGAATCACAAAAATACTTTCTGCTATCACTCCAAATTCCCTCCAGACCACTTTTTTCTGAAAGCGTGATGCACATCAAATTTATGTGCGAAAAGGCCTCCATTTTCCAAAATAAATTTGGCACTAAACAAAAACAACAAAAAATCTTTCAAACCTGATAAAAAATACTGCCAAATTCCTGGAATTGTGAAGTACTTCCTTGAAAAGCAAAATAATGTGATTCCGATTCCCAGCTTGGACTCAATTCTTTTCAACTTCAGGAAGGATTTACCCAAGTCTAATTCATGTTAACCATTTTTCACGCATAACCTGCATAAATTTGACATGTGTCCACTCAAGAAAATGAGGCGTGAAGGGAATTTGGTGTGGAAACGATGCACTAAAAACCACAGAATTAAAGAAGCGTGACTAACAATCATATAAAAAATACCTCCCCAAAATACGATAAATGCGAAGAAAACAGGAAATTTGCATTCCAGTTTGGACGTGGAAGCAAAAATGTTGGTGTAATCACTGCATTGCTTTATGTAACCTGATAAATTAGTTTACAAAACATCGATGGATTTTTGACAATATGCCTGAAAATATACAGATTGAGGGTTTAAAATTTCAGAATGGTAATGAGAAAAATATGGCACATAATATGGTATCAAAATCTCAACACTCATGAGAAAAATTGAGGCACTCAAAAATATGATCTGGTCACGCTCCTTTAGTATTTTTATAAATCTGTGATAACATTTTACAAAGGTCTGTGGCTACCATGCAAAATTTCAACTACAGGCCTTAAAGCACTAAATGTTTTGAATGTAAACAAAATTCAAGAAACCTAAAGTTGAGTGTCAACAAAAATCACATGCCAAGAGTTCTGAAATACAGAAATTTAAAATATTGTGTATTTGATTTAATAAGATTACCTAAACCAATAAGATTTTTCAAACTAACAAAAATCCCATAATAAATCTCAGTGACTTAATGTTCCCAATTTATAATCACCATAATTAACAGAATGATGTACTGGGCAGAGAATGGAGGTGTAGGTGTTGCAGCTCAGATCAACCGAGCTAACATGGATGGGTCAGGACTAGAAGGAATCGTGACTGAAAACATCGGCCATGTTGACTTCATGACTATTGATATTGAACAGCGTAAGCTGTATTGGACGCAGAGTACAAGCCAACAGGTAAAAACATGTTGGAGCCAGCTTTTATTGGGTTATCAGCTACGGAACTCCATTAAAGGCTTATTCAAAAATACCCCAGACAGTTTACGCATCCCTATTGGCGTGCGTCACATGGCCAGTTTTAAACATTTTCTAGTTCGGCCCGCGGCATGCCCTATAGCGCGTATGGAACACGCACACACAACCAAAAGCAAATTTGATGCAGTGTGACAAAAATTAAGTAAAGTTTACCCTGCCGTGTGCGTGCATGTACAACATGCACAACATGCATGCAATGCGCATGCAATCGAACAAAAACAACCTGACGCGCAGCAATGAATGCAGTGTGTGTATGAAAGTAGGCAAAGAATATACAAAATGTCTAAACAGCGAAGTTTTATACAAATAGGTATTTATAAATGGGAATAAAATTGCCTTGCGGCTCGAGCCATTATCAGCATCCAGGCCCCATACTAGACGGTTTGAAACTTATGTTTAGGAACTGTTCAAACCCACTTTTATTTCCTAAATATATCATTTGCAATGATCCAAAATTTTACCATTCGCTTAACACAAAAACCATGCATGGATTTTGAATGTTTTCTAAATCATTGTTGCATCTATGTAGCTAAAATTTACCAGTATTCTTCTTTAGATACATTATGCCATTAATCCATGAATGATGGTAAAATGTTATGTCTTGCAAATGATATATGGAGCCTTTAACAATCAGTGGTGTAACACGTAGAGGGCAAAACACCACCAAAAATGAAATGTTTCTTAAATTTGGTTCTTTCAATGCCTCTTTCAATGGTTCTTTCAATGCTTTTTTTTCTTTTCCCAATGCCTCCTTATTATTTTAAAGTCTACGTGATGAAAACACTGTGTGCATTTTGCATTCACATCTCTTGATGGTCAGTAGATGAAAGACTTGTAAAAATAATGGTTAAATATTTTGTTTTTTTCATCCAGATTGAACGCAGCAACTTTGATGGAACCAGCAGAGAAACGGTTGTGACTGATGTACACCATGGCATGGGCATTGCTGTATATGGCAGCTACTTGTACTATGCAGGTAAGTCCCATTTATAGTAATTGTGGGGTACCGTGGCCGAGCGGTTTAGGTCATTGGCTCGCAATCATAGGTGAAAACTTGGGGTTGCAGGTTCGAACCTCCCCACGGCTACGGTACCTGTGCCCTTGGGCAAGGCACTCAACCATACTTGCTCCATCCTTCGGAAGGGATGTAAAGCCGTTGGTCCAGTGTGTTAGGTAATGAAAACGCACTCTAAAGATCCCAGAGCATTCTTTCGTGAAGAGCAAGGGGGATCATCCCCGGTGTCTCTGGCCAGGTCTAATTCTAATTCTTCATGGGTTTCCTCACGCTTGCGAGTGACAGTGCAATGAGCACTATTGAGGAATCCTTGGTATGAATACCAGAAAGAAATAATAATAATAATAATAATCTGGTTAAAAAAAAAAATATTGAGGCGGCCAAAAGATGTAACATGTTATCAGTCAGTAAAGTGTATGAATGCGTCTTGTGGCAAGGCTGACTGCACCAGCCTCTTTAAAAACCACTAAGGCAGGGTGTGCCACTCTGCTGGAAGTGCTTCTCTAGAGCTTCTACACTTATATGGCAGTTCGGAAGATGCACAGCTCCAGAGATCAGCTTATCTTACGCAAGTTTATTCAGGTTGAAAACCCAACAAAATGGGTTTTCTGAGAGCCCTTAAATACAGAATTCTCCCAGAAACAGGAAAATCTTTAAAGCAGAACTGTCTCAAAAGCGATTCCAAATTGATTAGTCAATCAGTTTCTTGTTATCCATAAGTTCACTGGATCAATAATTATATAATATTGGATGGCTTTGAGGGTGATATGAGAAGATACCGCACGAGTCATGAAAATACTAGACGAGGCAAGTTCGGTATTTTCATGACGAGTGCAGAATATTCTCATATCACCCCCCATCCAATATTATTATTGTTATATAAAATGAAGCTTTGTTTTGAAAGATTTTCGCGAGATTTTTGTCTGTTTGGTGTTGAAAACTTCAGTTTACAACAGCATGTGCTTTTGTTATTGTTGTACAGTATTTTTTGTTACTGTACTCTTGCGCGCGTAGCACACACGCGCAATCCATTCACTCGATGCACGATTGTGTGCTTGAGTGCGCCCAGCGTGCACGCGCATCAGATTGGGGTTCATTTTCAAGAAATCACTGACCGTATTATTCCTGTATGTCTTCTCTTTCATTTCGCAATACTTTCTGATGAAATAGTTTCTGAGGTTTCATGAATGTACAGTCTAGCCTTGAGTATGAGCAGATGCCTGATACTCTGGTGTCATATCATAGGCGAGTTTGGGTTCTTGACTTGCAAAACTTGGTGTTGTGGATTCGACACCCGGTCATGGTATTTGTGCCCTTGAGTGAGGTACTTAACCACAATATGCTCCATCCTTTAGAAGGGATGTAAAGCCATTGGTCAAGCATGTTGTGTAATGCACTTAAAAGATCCCAGAGCATTCTTTAAGAGTAAGGGGATTATGGTGTCTCTGACCATCGGCTACCAATGGCGCCACCCACTAATATATCTTGATGTTTAGGTGGAAGACATTTGTAGGCTTCATGCAACTCTGCCAACTGGCTGTGAAATTAAGTTTCATAAAACCCAATGAAATGTGCAACGCACAGGTATATACTCGTATGAAATGTGCGCTATTGATTGCTTTCCGGTGACGTCACGCCTTCCATCCACCATTTTGGTTGTCATTTTTCATGACCCACGTGGCTCGAGTGATAACCGGCCAAAAAAGCAATAAAAGCGCATTGGTTGCACTTACCTCTGTTACTTAACCTTGCTTTATGTTGTTGCGCCATGGCTGTTGTATCGATAAAGATAAAAATGTATTTCTTCAGGCAAAACCACTTTCGTTTTTACAAGCTGGAGTGCATGCTCAATAATTTTAACGTATCGCAACGCGCGCGTGCGGCATCTTCGAATGAAAGTACGCTGGTGAGTATTTTTATGCGTGTTCATCTGTGTCTAGTGGCGCGCGCGTGTGTACACGCGTGACCGTTGACCACCAAACATTACCAGATGTTCTACGTCACGGAAAGCAATCAATATATAAATTTAATAATTATGTGCTCTGGCCAGTACAGCAAACTGCCATTCGCTGTCCTGTATCATTAATTCTTGAATTTTTTTCCTTCAAATGCCAGATTTGGGTTACGAAAAAATTGTCCGCGTTGACAAAGCCACTGGCCAGAATCCTGTGGTAATGAGGAATAATGTTCGTAGATTGAAAGCCATGCGAGTATTTGCGCGTTCCGGGCCAACGTCCAATGGCTGTTCATCGTCAAACGGAGGATGCCAACATCTGTGTCTTCCTACGGGACTGTCAACAAAAACGTGTGCTTGTGGTGTTGGATTTATACTAAATTCTGATGAGATTACGTGTGGAAGTAAGTTCGTCCTCTTATTCCTCAATTTGACAATTGAGTATTTATCTTATGAATGCTAAAATTATGTTATAGGATTCACAGATCAGCCCTGTGCTGCCCACGGCCATGAGCAAAAATCCATACACCGTTGCACCAAGGCACTGTTTTCAAAGGTACATGGGGATTTTGCATAATATTCATGTTGCGGAAGTGCAATCCATCAAAGTGTCTACCAAAGGTCTTTTACATTGTAAAAGCCCTAAGAATGAATGGCAATTGCTTTGTATACATACGTATGGTAGCCTGCCAGACAGTCTGAGTTTCCCATGGAAAATCTTGTTGATCTTTAACCTGGGTTTAAATGTACACCCACTATATTTTTTTGCCAAAACACCTAGGACTAATAAATTAAAATGTCTGTTTCTTTTAGAAAATTTATCATTCAATTTCTCAAGCATGACGACAAAAAAGGATGATGTCCAGTTAGCAGAAAACACACAACATAGCATGCGATTTGGCTCGCTAAGTGCTCAAGCAGAAAATGAGTTTATGAAATAACGGACCCTGTTTTGCATGTTGCTAAAGTTTTTTACAGGTTTTATGAAATTTGGTCCTTAATATCATGAGTGTATTTTGATTACAGATGTGAGTTCCTTTGCTGTCGTATCTCAAACTAAGGTAACTCGAGGATTTAGCCTGGAGGACACAGATCACTCAGAGGCAATGGTTCCTGTTGGTGGAAACTGTAAGTCTGTTTTTGATTTCATTGAAATCTCAAACGCCGTTTAACTCAAACACTTTAACTCAAACTACATTTTTAAATGATTACATTTGAAAATATAACAACAGAATGTACCATACTTAATGCAAATATTTGTTTTAGATAACAAGATTTTTCTCCCGCCTCTAAAACTCTACATTAATTTCTCTTAAATATCAGTCTATGATTAGCGTTTTGCATGTAACAATTGCATAATGGCTGCAGTTTAGAAAGTTACATACTACGTTGTTGCCAATGCCTAGCAACGAACAGTCTGGTTTCTTTACGCCATTCCCTCCTGTGGTGAACCACGGTATTGATTCTGTACTTCCGCGTGCACCACATAGCAACAAAAGTTTAGTCTGGTCAAGTGAATACTAAGTGTGCATGTGGAAGGAAGTATGCCAGTACACCAGACGCTGTTCATGTGAAAGGTGCAAAAGGCTAATTAGCTTCATTTAAGACATCATTAATTTGATGAATAAAATGAAATTCATAAATACCTTAGACAGTTTACGCATCTTCATTGGCTGAGAACACATCACATGGGTGGTTTTAAACAAATGATAATAACCAGTGTTTAAAACTAGCTGGCTCGCGTTTCTGCCTGCGCCCTAGTAGGTGTATGGAACTTGCACACGCACGCAGAAACTGACTGCGCCCGACAACAAAATGTGCACTGTGCATGTGACAAACAACAAGAACGTACAAACAACAAGATGAAACAAACAAAATAATTGCAACGACAAGCTAATTTTGGTGAGTTTTACCGATTTACAAAAAAAAAAGTATTTATGAATGGGATTAATTGTTGGTTTGGCAGGTCTTAAACAATCCGTTTAAAATCGGATAGGGGCCTGGACGCTGATAATGGCCCGCGCCTTTGGCTTGGGCCCCTATCCGGTTTTTAAACGTATGTTTAAGACCATTCAAACCCACTTTTAAATCCCTAATTAATTTTGATGAATAAAATGAAAATAAAAATATTTAATTGATGTTTAATTTTTGTTTTGTCATGCCATTTGCAGCTAGATATACGCTACACGTGGATGTGTACATGGCTGAGCAGTACATCTATCTGGCAGATTATGATCCGCGCAGACGTTACCGATACGGCCGTAACGGCATCCGACGCATTAAACCTGATGGCAGTGGTTTCGAAAACATTGTCCTGTCTAATATTGGACGCTATGGATTGCGTGGATTGGCTGTGGATTGGGTTGCAGGTAGGAGCCACATCGATGCATTTTTCACATATTGGCGAACCAGCTAAATTCAACTTTTGAGCAATACGGCTTTTTAGTAATGCATATATTCTGATTTTTTGTTTTCGTTTTCTTTCCATAAAAAATTCAGTATTTGTTAGAATAATTTTATTAGTGAATAGTTTTGCTGAAATTATGTTGGATTTTGGGCACGTGTAAGGGGAATCTAGGAGTGATTTTGATGTCACAAACTATGTGAAAAAACAAAATACCAAGTGCATCTTATTCAACGCTGTAGGGACTTTTCACAATTCGAAAACTGTTGATATTTGATGGTACTGACAGACAAAAAGTCTTATATACCTCATACATTGATCCTCGTTCACTGATTGGTTGAAAACAGATCATGCGACATGGATTAGTTCAACCATTTCCATGCGCAACTGAAAAAAGTACTATTGTTTGACCTTTTGCGTCATAGGTCAAAGGATAATACTTGTTTGTTGTACTATTCCCCACTGCGTACAGAATATCGCGCGCGTGTGTGACAGAGCGCGCGTGTGACAGGTCTAACACGGACACACTTGTGGGGTACCAAACACAATGGAACAATGGTACCCCATAAAGAAATTCAAAAGGAACAGTGGTACCCCACAGAGGAATTCTAAAGAAAAGGGAAAATAGGACAACAATGCATGTACCCCATAAACCCCTGTGTACACAGAGTAATGAGCGCGCGTGTGACAGAGCGCGGGTGTGACAGAGCGCGCGTGTGACAGAGCGCGCGTGTGACAGAGCGCGCGTGTGACAGAGCGCGCGTGTGACAGAGCGCGCGTGTGACAGAGCGCGCGGGCATTTGCGTGAAGCAACTAGTAGTGGTGTTCGCGTTCACGCGGACAATCTGCATTTTGGCTTGGCTCTCGGAAAACTAAATTTTGTCTTGAAATATCAATCATTTAACATACAAAATCAATGTATGAGGTATATAAAACAAATATTGACTGCTCTTCATTCGGGTGATGGTGCAAACTACCGCCCCTCGGTGATCTTGAGACGGCAGGCCTGCTATTTTCCCTCAGCATGCAGCCTCTGGGAAAATAGCAGGCCTGCCATCTCAAGATCACCTCGGGACGATAGTTTGCACCATCACCCTCATACATGTAAGCAGTCAATATGTGTATACTATTTCAGGGGGAGGGAGGGAGTCTTGAAAAATACTAGTCTCTGTGCTACCATGAAAATTTTCACAATTTTGAATGGCCCTTAAAAAGCATTATCAGTATATTTTCATCTCTTTTTTCTCTCAAATTTTGTCAGGCAATTTGTACTGGAACAGCGTTCATGAAGAGGAAACTTTCTTGGAAGTTGGCAAATTAGACGGCAGCCTAAGATTAGTTCTATGGAAGACAACCCAAGACAAACCAAGAGCCATTGCTGTTAACCCACTCAAAAAGTATGTGCGCGTTGTGTGGAAGTTTCTTGTTATAATGGACTACTAAAGTGAAAATGTCACTCTGTGTTACCAAGGTTACTGGGTCCACACTCAAACTAGTGAACTGTTCTCCTTGTGCTTTAGCAATGGACGTTTTAGATTACCAGCGTGTGCAGGAAACCAGTTGCCAACCCCAAAACTAGATACAAATTAACACAATTTTTGGTGTGGTCACTAATTACCAGTGAAATAACCAGATAAGGGATGACTGAAAAATCATATGGTTCGCATTGGGTTTGAATCCTATAAAGACTACGGAATGTCAAAACATAATACAGTTTCATACTTTGATGGCTGTAAATGCATTAGGGGCAGTTACACATAATTAGTCGGGTCAGTTCTAAAATGTTCCACAAAATGTTCGTATAAACTGACTTTAAATGATAGCATATGAAAAAAGATTCTGCAAAAACATGTTTGGTGTTGAACTGTTGTGGAAAATGTACTACAAATTAATTTTTGTTTGGGAAATGTCATAAATTTGGGAGGCATTACTAACCATGATTTTTAAATATCTCTTGAAACTGGTGAGAGTATGTGGGACTTGTCATTTACAAAAACACACACCAGTAAACAAGCAATGAAAGAAATATAATGGTTTGTTTAAGTTTTGTCCCATTAAAGGAAACTTTTTGTTTTAAGACATGCATTTTATACCATGTCCCTTTTTTTGTAAAGTTACTAACCAAGTTTAAAATCTTTATTACAATTCACAAAATGGGGCTAAATCATTTTATATTAGTTAGTTCTGTCCAGTAGATGTTGGTGATGTAACAGAGGATTGAACTCCAGTAAATTGCTAAATATGTAACATTACTAACCGTGGAATTGCCCTGTATCATTTTGGCTACCCCAGGTACCTGTACTGGGCAGATTATGGCCAAAATCCCAAGATAGTACGTGCTCTCCTAGACACTACCAACCAGACTGTATTAGTCACCAATGGCATCGCAACACCTCGGGATATCACAGTGGACATATGGACCCATGACGTCTATTGGGTGGACTCGGTGACCGATGTTCTTGAGAAGATTGACTGGCAAGGGGGCAATCGCCAGGAAATAAGGCGCGGGTTACCTAACCCCTTTGGCCTGGCTGTTTTTGGAGACTCGGTAAGAATTAATTCAAAAGTTAAATTTAAAGATAGATTACATGATTGGAAAATCATGTGATTGAGGATGTGTGTAATCAAAATGTCGGCGTAGTGCATCACCTAAGTTCCAAAGAAACAATGAAAAACTGCCTGTATGCTTTCAAGAAATTGGGCAAAGCCACCGTCCTATGTAGGGTAGTTCCCTGGCTATAATATTTACCATATTTGTAAAGGACTTAGTTTTGTTACTTTTGTTTTTATGAGGGCGCCTTATGCCGCCCTTGTAAATAAATGCTTCTGTGTGTATATTTCCATGTGTTAAGGTGCAACGTTTCATTTGCAAGATAAAACTTGTTATGAATTCCTGGAATAAGGGCATACCATATCTAAAGAAAACAGCCTGCATAATTTTATCTACAGTGATTCTTCATAAAACCTTTGAAGGCCCTATGTATCATTTGCAAGATAAAACGTTTTACAGATTTGTGGAATAAGAGTGTAAGGAAGAATGTTGGTAAACTAGGCTGAAGAAATGTTAGCTACATAGATGCATCAATGCTTCAGAAAACCTTCAAAATCTATATATGGATTTTGTGTACAAGTGAATGGTAAAAATGTCCTGTGCATGGGACTTTTTTAGAAACCCACCTTTGGTAGTCCATTTCCAACATGAAATAACATTTTCAACATGAAATACCATTTTTGACGGAAGTAAATCCACGTGGTGTTTGTTACCATTGCTATCAACACTTTGAGTAAGGTTTTTCTTGTCAACTCATGAAAAACAAAATTGGGTCATTGCAAATGATACAATGGGCCTTTAATTTGTCATCTCTAATACTCGGCATTGATCTTTCCCTGTATTAGGTGTATTGGGTTGACAGAACTCTGGAGAAGATTTTCAAAGCCAGTAAACTTCCCAACAGTGACAAGGATCCAGTTGAATTCCGCTCAGATATGCAAACATTGAGGGACATTGCAATATTTGATGCTAGTATCCAGCCCCCAGCAGGTAAGCACCAGTCAGTATTGTGCTTAGCAAATTTTGTTGCAGGGGTTTAGGGCATATCTTAAAGAGCACCTCTAATGAAAAAGCAGATTTTATCTTTCCTCCATTTATATACACATCAAACAATATCGAAACACTATGTAACCAAGTTAGTGTTGAAATCTCACAAAAAAGTTGCTTTTAAAACACTTTTGTCAAAACCCGCTCCGCTCGATTTCTGAAACACCCAGAGGTCACGCTTTTGTTTGTACACGCAATTGAGGGGAAAACAAAAACTGAGGAGACGCCTACACGTGCACTGTGTACATACAATGCATAGCGCATGGCCATACAAACTGTCCACGTAGCTTTTTCCCGGTTGGCTTTTCCTCCAAAAAAGTGAAGTGAACTGACATGACATGATGAACAAATTTTGTAGAATATTTGAGCTGGTTATTTGTGGGATTTATTTTTCAGTTTAAACAACTGGATTAGCGAAAGTATGTGTGTTCAAATCAGTCCGACGAGTACATGTACGAGTCCGATCGTTCCGACCAGCCTGCATGCATGCTGTGAAGGCTATCGGTAGAAAACGGCCCGCACACGGCCGTACTATTTTCCACGCACGCGGTGTTTATTGTGTGCCGGGAAATGTCCGAGTGAAATGTCATGTTCGATTCTCACAGTCATGACATTACATTGCCAGTGATTCGATCGGGGAACAGTTGTCTACGCTAGCAAGGATCAGAAAGACGGTGAAGAATGTTGCTAATCTGAATGATTAGATTCAGAAGTTGGACGGAGCATTATAGCTCCATGGACGGGGTAAGGAATAGTGGTGATTGTTAGACATTCGGCGAGTAGCGATGGGGCAAGAGACACTACACTCAGGCTGACTGGTACGCGTCGAAACGGGACGAAATATGCTTCTTGTTGAGGTCATTTTCCTAGGATTTTGCTTTAATTGTCGGCGCCCCTGGATCTCTACTGAGCAATACACACAAAGTAAGTTCTATCTGAGAATACAGAAATGGAAAAATTGTGCAAATTTGTGCACTCAAAGTCTCAAAAACTGGGATTCAAAAAAAAAGGAAAATTCGACATGAAAATAGCGAATAGGCGCGTACTCGGTCAGCTTGTTTACCTCTCGTCATTCGCCCCAGCGCTATCACGTTAGTCCAGAAAAGTCGTTTTTTATTTCATCCAGCAGCCACCGACTACAACTGACTTCGGGATCGTTGGTTTATCGAGGCAAATTGCAAAAGTAGAGTCAAAAACAGTGAGAAATTTAGGGTGAACAAACACAAACAAACCGACAAAACAGTTTCCGTGACTGATGAGCCACGTGTACATTTGTACGGCCGACTGGCTGTGTAGCGCTACATGTGTATGCATGTTGTGTGGCACGGCACGGCCGCCCACATGTGGCAGTTTAACACACTGACGTTTGGGGGTCACACGCATATGATTATCATACATTAAGCGTTGTCAGAATTTTGGGCAAAGCGAGTCTCAAAGTGGGATATTTTGATCGCGTTTTATTCGCTAAAACTTGTACTTATAAAATTGAACGATATCAAGTAGGTTAAGAGGGTATGTATTCTATCCTAAACCCAAAGAACTGTCGAAATTGATGTTTTCTTAGTGGTGCTCTTTAAGTGATCTCTTATCTGGGAGGGGTGGTTATTTCTCTGTAGGGCTTGCTAAGCTCACATGATAGCCAATCCCAATCGGTGAAGAACAACTGCACTATCGTGATTCGAGACAACCAGTTGGCTTCACAGCTCAATTGGTAGGGCGTCTACACGTTAAGCAGAAGGTCCGCGGTTCGAATCCCGGTGGAGCCAAGTTGCTTTTCACTGCATCCAAATTTCTAAAACTCATATGGACATGTGTCCACATTTGTATTAAATTCATTCACCCCTGGCGGTCCCTCGGTCATAATCCCTAAAAAAAATAATCACTTATTTATACAAATTTTGTTACTTAAACATTTTGTAGAATGCCAGAGTATTTCATGTAACTATAGCTGGTAACCAGTTTTTACTATGCTGATATATTCTTTGCTAAAGGAATTTGTTTTACAAGTAGCATTTTGCATGTGTTACATGAATAGCATCCGATGTACTGACCTACTTCTTTTTACATGTACACTTGGTATCCTTATGACCAGACCAAATTTTTGTTATGTAATGTGACCAGGTGCATACGGAAGGTGTGAAGTACAGAAATAATACCGTGTTCACTGTATGAGAGAATGGTGTAAAGCAACCAGACTGCTGGTTGCTAGGCATTGATGTGCACCACATAGCAGCAATAGCATAGTATGTGGACATTCTAAACTGTACCTCTATTTGAAAGTAACTAATTTGGGGTGCCAGTTACAGACCAAAGGTTACATGGAAAAGGTTAATTAGTCAAATATTACTACAAAGCTCATTTAGTTATCAAGGTCTTTTTCCAGAGTCTTGGCCGTTATTTTAGTCATTATGTATGCAATGGTTATAGTGCTTCAAAATAAAATGAAATGTTTACCAGTAATCTTTAACAAGGTTGTTTAGCAATAACCATCAGTTATTGGCTGTTCCGACACGAAACGTGCACTTGCACATTCATGATTGACTTCAAACTTCACATGGACATTGGTCACTATGTGAAGTTGTGCACAGTACTAATGACATCATGATGACGTCATCACGTGTCAGATTAAAGGGGCATGAAGTTTAATCAATTAAATATTCAAAAATCATTAAAAAATCAACCGTTTGACCTACGATCTTGATTCCTTCGCCATATACGATGACTAACAAGGGTCTTTGAGATGCGCTCACCCCTTGACCAAGATGATTACGTAATTAAATATTTAAAAATCAATAAAAAAATCTACCGTTTGACCTACGAATTTGATTCCTGCGTATACGATCACTAACAAATGTCTTTAAGATGCGCACATGGCTTGACCTTTGACCTCGTTTCCTATTGGTCAAACAGATTTTGCCTTTCCATTTGAAAGGGGTACAATATATCACGATGGGGT
This sequence comes from Henricia sp. BOLD:AAB3569, assembly GCA_037783545.1. NCBI lineage: Eukaryota > Metazoa > Echinodermata > Asteroidea > Spinulosida > Echinasteridae > Henricia > Henricia sp. BOLD:AAB3569. The sequence goes on along the minus strand of JBBELK010000030.1, from coordinate 389,360 downwards.
CAACTGTGTTACACTTCGACTAGGGTGGGGGTATCCAAACATATAGCAACACCTTTGACCTTCCCTACATGTCAGATTAAAGGGGCATGTAATAATATTCAATATTTAAAAATCGATAAAAACTCAACCGTTTGACCTACGATCGTGATTTCTTCATATACGATCACTAACAAAGGTCATCCCGAACACCATATATGTTTATAAAAAGGAGGGGAACAGCCATGTGTTCGTTGTCAAGAACGAACACAGGTCTAGTTTCACTTGTTTCTATGAAATGTCTTGTACGTTAGGCATTGCAGAGCTTATATGTGCACCCACAAATTTAATTCTGGAAATGTCATTTTGGAAATTATGTACGTATGTGTAATGACACAGTTGCATGCCTGAATTTTGCTGATTTGTCATTTTTATATCTAGTATCTGAAAAAATTATTTACCCTAATAAAAAATACTCATAAACATAGCCACTTCTCAGAAGTGTACACTTAAAATTTGGAAATTCTGGTTGACAGCTATTTCATTTTATTTTGAAACATCCCATAAACCTTGTATCAGTGCATTGAAGAGCGCTGTATATGAGAGTTTACTGTACATTAAATGTTTTGAAATCTGATATTTTGCTTTTTTAATCAATTTTCTTTTTTTAAGTTTTTGATTTTGTTTTTTTGTTTTTTTGTTTTTTTCCAGGTGACAATGCCTGTGGTGTTGACAATGGTGGGTGTGACCAGTTATGCTTTGCTATGCCAGAAAGTGAGGCAACAGGTCGTGTATGTCGCTGTGCGTTCGGAGACTTGGCCCAAGATGGATTCACTTGCCAAAGTAAGGAATTCATTTGACTTAAAACCCCTGTGTAAAATAATGCGCAGTAAATTCTCATACAAGTAGTAAAATCTCTTCATCACTTGACACCTGACGACATGTAAACACATTCTGGCAAATGTAGTCACAGAGGCGGTTGACTCGGAGTGTTGCAATCTTTTGGTGAGAAGATTCATACAACTTTAAATGTAGAAAAGACTCTTAAGAGTCAGTATTTGTGGGCTTGACCCGATCTTCATATTTGGCGAATCACATTTACCTTTTTTGGCAAAAAATCGCTAATTTTACCAAATTTAGTCCAATGTGGACAACTGGTAAACATCCGAACTGACAGGCATGCATGTTGTTTTAGCAGCCAAACATTTTATGTTACTTACCATGGAATTGTCCCCTGTCAATTTTTAAAATTTGTGCACTTGGTCAAAAAGCAGTTATGACAACTTGTGTATCCTTTATTTTGGTTGATTAGACTCCTCCAGCTACCTTGTTCTCGCTTTCAATAATGGCATCAGAAGTCTTCGTTTCGACCCCAGGGACCATTCCCTGCCGTTCCAGTTAAAGGAAGTTGGCCGCGTTCGTGCAGTCGCTGTGCATGTATCCCTCGGGCGTTTATATTGGCTGCAGGGGAGTCAACTCAAATATGTGTCAGTGCATGGTGGATCGGTAGTGGACGTTGGGACATCGTTGGCTACAGGTAGGTGATACAGAGACCATGGTCAGATATTGCAGGTCAAAATTTTGGCATTTACGAGGAAAGGCCATCATTCATTTTGGGGTAAATCCCCAAATTAGGGGTCCAAAACGTTTGGTGTACCAGTTATATAAGACACCCTGTGCTTCAAATATCGCCACTCATGATCACAGATTCTCAGTAATAGACTGTGGCCTGTGATTATAGGGGACAGCATAATTCTCTGATTACTGACAAATATTCAAAACAAAAGAACATAAAGGCTCTATAAAGGCCTTACTATTTCTACATTTTTTGCATCAACATGGGAAGACACATCAGGAAAGCCATCAAAATAACAAGTAACATCTGGCACTTCCTATTAACCAACCAGACTGATGGGTCCTCTATACTCGAGGTCCTTTCCCCACGACAGCCACTGCAACAATGACACGCACCAGCGAGCACACCACAGTCAACCACAGGATTAGGATTAAGTGCCTAAAGCGGGCCTCCCACTGCGATTTTTTTTCCACGAATTTCCAACGATTAAGTACGATTTGGTACGATTGTGTATAGAGTCTATAGACAGTCTCATGGCAAAAATCGCACAGTGGGAGGCCCGCTTAACCCATACCTGCCAACTAGTCCGATTTTTAAGTGTCAAAAGTGTTGAAAATCGGAACAGTTGGTAAACGGTCGACTTGACCTGACTCCCCGCGCGCGCCGCATGTGTTGTGTACATGAAAACGGGTGCAGTACAAGGTCAACTTGACCGTTGTACCAACTCGACCATGGCAAGTTTCAAAACAGTCCGATTTTTTTTTAGTCGGCAATGTTGGCAGGTATGCTAACTACGCCCCCTGCATCCAAGCCCAAGCCATTCCACTTCAGTGCACAGATTCTTCCACCAATCCTTTCATCCAGTACTTAACCCCTGTATTATCACAAGTCTGGCACTTCTAAAGACGAGCAGAGCACACTGTTTGAAACGTCAAGTTCACACTCACCGGTTCTTTTCCGAACTTACATAATGGTATTTGGGGTTTGTTCAAAGCAAACGTTTATGATATTTTTGTTGAAAAATGAAGATTTAAATAATAATTTTTTTTAACAGGACGGGCTGCCCTGCTAAAAGTGGCCATCATCTATGTTTTTTTTACGACAAACTCTATTAGTCACAAATAAAGAAAATATATAATACAGTGGCTTGCTGTGTATGTGGAAATTGATATGGTTGGGTTGTCAAGAAAAAAATTAATAAAAAGTGACAAAATAAATGATATACTAACAAATTATTTTGAGATGACATTTGTTTTCAGGAAAAAAAGATGGATTTAAAGAAAATGTATAAAGGTTATCTTTTTTTTTATCAACTTCTTCCCCAAAATTCAAACTTCAAACTTCAAACTGACAATAAATTACCAAAGTGAACCAATGAAATGATAATTTGTTTGTGTTTTAAATTTGAAGGGTCATCGTACACTACATCGCTCGCCATTGATGAGATTCACAATCGAATTTACATATCGGACCGTTATGGCAATACAATCTGGGTTGTTGATCTAGACGGTACTAATCTCCGAGCCATTGTTCACAGGAGGTACCCATGGTCTATCGTGCTGGACCCTTGTAGGGGGTAAGGTTTTTTTTCTCGTTTCCCTTTTAAAAAATATATTGTAACTCTGTTTTGGCAATAATTTACTGTTACATCGGATGCCTTTTTACTATAATAATAATAATAGGCAGTTCTTATATAGCGCATTACAGATCCGATGGATCTCTCTATGCGCTTTCTGGATTATTACCCCTGGTCATTGGGCTCAGTAATATCATTCCTTAATCCTTCTCAGCTCCCTGGGGAGTATACAGTCCCGTGCTGCTTATGCGCACAGGGACTAATCAAACACATTAGCTTTCTCTACCCTCACAGGTACCCATTTCCTCCTGGGTGGAGAGAGGCAATTCATGGAAAAGTGCCTTGCCCAAGAGCACACGCACCATAGACAAGCTGGGATGGGATTCGAACCCACGACCTGTGGCTGAATGAGATAAATTTTAAAAAATCTCCATTATTTGTAACAAAATATAGCAGCAACAGTCAACTAAATGGTATTTTGTGCAAATGCAGGTGTGACATTCCTTGTTTTTGAACAGATTTCCTTGTGCCACATAAAAATTAGAATCTTCAAAATTTAGATTACAAATGATTGTTTAGATCGAGAACTGTGTCCTTATGTCAAATTCAACAAAATCACCTTCAGGGTCGGTGTAAAATGAGATAAATTGGCGTGGCATCCTAGTTACATCAGTAACCATGATTTTACGTTACCTAAAGCTACAGATTTGAAATTTGAAACATAAATGGTTTGTGCCCTAACCTATAATGGTTTGTTAAACCTATAGGTTTCACAAACCATTATAGGTTTCACAAACCATTATAGGTTTCACAAACCATTATAGGTTTCACAAACCATTATAGGTTTCACAAACCATTATAGGTTTCACAAACCACTATAGGTTAGAGCATTTTAGTTCACTTACATTTCAAATTTCAAATCTGTTGCTTTAGGTGACGTCCATGATTGCTGGTGTTTGCCATAGGTGCGTTTATGTTCACCTGAAATCGGGGACGTCCCATTGCTCCTCTTTTCTGGACATAGTATTTTTGCGAAAGCCTCCATAGAATTTGCACGGGATTGGCAATCGGGGACATGGGGTTTTGTTCTCTCCCTTTTCTTGTCCCCGATTGCCGGTGAATACAAATGCACCTATTTCTGTGACAAAGTGTGTCTGTTAGCAGATACAATTATTGTCTAATCATATACAAAATCATTTAAGTGAAATGCAGGCGCGGATCCAGGGGGGGGCCGAGGGGGCACGTGCCCCCCGGGCAAATTGAGTCAAAAAAAAAAATGGGCGGAAAGGAAAGGAGGTAAAAGAAAAAAGGGGGGAGGGCAAGTAGTTGAGTCAAAAAAAAAAATGGGGGGAAGGAAAGGCCGTAAAAAAAAAGAGAAATCGGAGGGCAATCTTCTTTAAAAAAATACCGATGCCGATATTTAACATCTGCGTATACTTTTTGGCTTTAAAAATACTGAAAAAATGCAATAAGAAAAAAAGGTAATCAATCATGCCATGGAACTGAATTCCCCCCTCAACATCTAATCCCCATGGTGGAGTATAATTACTGGTTTGACCATTTTTCGTTTGTTATCGGTAGTCTGTGAAGTCTGGTTTGCTGACCTGATTCCTCAAAGTATATAAATTGTTCTGTTTCGTCTGAAAAAGGTTCAAGGTATACCTTGTGGAAATTTTTGCCGAGGACAACTTGACGCCAATACACATAGGCCTGCCTACTAATGGTCTATTATGTCTTGCAGCCGATCTGCCGATGTTTTAACACAGGGCATTAGGGCAAGGAACAGTCTGAAATCAAGTCCTTTTCTTGAACTTTTCAACTGGACTGAATTAAAACCAAGAAAAAATCCGGAAAAATAAAAAGTGATGATGGGTAAAAACTGCATATTAAATGCCAAATTGGGGAGGGAGAAACTTTATAGATTTTTGTCAACTTAACCGGGCGAAAATAATGGCTAAAAATAATGGCGAAAATAATTCTTCATACACACAATTCTCAAAACACACAACAATTTTCAAAACTTTTGCTTACAAAAGTCAGTTAAAAGTGGCCAGGAATCGCCTTAGATTGCACCACAGAGCATCTGGAATCCAAAATTTCCCGGGGCCCTTAAGCGGGCCCCGGACCCCACGCCGTAAGGGCTACGCGCTCGCATTTTTCCCTTTTTGTTGTGCCCCCCCGTTTACAAAATTCCTGGATCCGAAAATAATTCTTCATACACACAATTCTCAAAACACACAACAATCTTCAAAACTCTTGCTTAAAAAAGTCAGTTAAAAGTGGCCGGGAATCGCCTTAGATTGCACCACAGAGCATCTAGAATCCAAAATTTCCCGGGGCCCTTAAGTGGGCCCCGGACCCCACGCCATAAGGGCTTCGCGCTACGCGCTCGCATTTGTCCCTTTTTATTGTGCCCCCCGTCTAAAAAATTCCTGGATCCGCGCCTGAAATGCATACCCTAAAATATCTGCGTACACACATAAACATCCATAACTTATTGCGAGTAGTGTAATACTTAAGAATTATCACAAAACAGGCAAATTTATTGTGCAACATGCATGTTCGCTAATTGGCCATTTTGTGAAATTAAGGAAATGTCACATTTTGTGACAGATCACATTTTTGTCTTATTGCTTTGTTTTGTGTTTGAATAACATTGTTGCTATTCTAAGATGCATGTGGTGTGTATGTATCTGTACCTCAAGGACCATGTATTACACGGCTGGGAGCTGGGGATCCACAAGCATCTACCGATCATCAATGGGAGGGCGGCAACAACAGTTGTTAACCTCCGTCGGAGGATACTTGTCTGCACTCGCATTAGATTTTGAGGATGAGAAAATCTATTACACAAAGAATGTGTATGGAGGGTGAGTACATTAGCTTCTTGCATGGAGCTGCCATATTGGCTAAACAGCCAAGTTGAACTTATAAGATAGGGACCCATTTACTGGATAATACTAAAAAGAGGACAAATTTGCTCAGTAGAAACAGGTCTTATCTGCTGTTTTCTCGTAAATAGTGGCCAAAAATTTCCCTGGTGGGGAGAGGGGGGAGGGGTGGGGGGAACGCCCTCGCGGAACAACACGTGCCAACATAATATAATGTATTGTATTACCAACACCGTAATAGCATTGCCGATATAGCCGTAGCGTTTTGATGTTCAGCATGCCTTCAGGAAAGCACGATCCTGTGACACCCAACTTATTACTACTCTTCACGATCTGGCTTCAAACCATAATAAGCATCAAACTACAGACATAGCAGTACTTGATTTTTGCAAGGCGTTTGACGTCGTACCTCATCAACGTCTACTCCAAAAGTTAGGTTATTATGGTATCCGAAATAAACTCCTGATGTGGATTGAATCATTCCTGACAAATCGTACTCAGAGAGTTGTTGTAAATGGCAAAATGTCACCATGGAGACCTGTACTGAGTGGCGTCCCTCAGGGAACTGTGTTGGGTCCACATCTTTTCATCCTTTTTATAAACGACATTACAGAGGTTGTTAATTCAACCATTAGGCTCTTCGCTGATGATTGTATCATCTACAAACCAGTCAACTTCCACGAAGACGAGACTTCTTTCCAGAATGATCTTACAAATCTCGTCGCCTGGTCGGATAAATGGGGTATGAAGTTCAATGCATTGAAATGTAAAGTCATGAGGATCTCAAGAAAGCGACAACCAGGAAAGACAAATTACACCCTACTTGGACAAACTTTAGAAGAAGTCAAAGAAGATAAGTATTTAGGGGTAATTATCCAAAATAATCTAAAATGGGAGAAGCAATCACAACATGCTGCGGTTAAGGCTACAAAAATGTTAAAATTCATTCAGCGAAACTTCTATCATTGCTCCAAGACCGTCAAAGAAAACTTGTATAAAACCATCGTTCAGCCACATCTTGAATATGCTTCATGTGCTTGGAACCCAGGAACTAAGCAAAATAGGGATGTTCTTCAGAAAGTTCAACGGAGGGCAGCCAGGTTTGTTCACGGAAACTACAAGTTTAAATCGAGTGTGACCGAAATGTTAGAAGTCCTGGGGTGGGATTCCATTGAGACTAGACGACAGGGACAACGACTACAGTCTTTTCATAAGATGATTCTTGGCGAAATCGACATCGACCCTGGCTGTTACATCAAACCCAAAATCAGTCGTTCTAGACGCACTCACGACAGACAATTTGATGTCTTTCAGTATACATCTACTCCATTCGGTCAGTCTTTTTTCCCAGAAGTGGTTACAATGTGGAACTCCCTACCTCAAAAAGCAGTCAACATTACATCTACCAAGACCTTTAGATCATTTATCCAGACATGGCCTAAAATTCATTAAGTACTCTCAACTATGGAGGTAGGAAAATTTCTCTACCTAATTATGGCCAATACCTACATGTAACCCAGCACCACTCTCGTCAAGCTTCCGGTGATAGTCCCTAGTGGACCGTTTGGAAGTAGATTCTACAAGGTACAAGGTGCTATGTCACTTTAATTCTTGAATTTCTGCATTGGTTTGGGCTACTGACTTGCAACACTCGGGTGAAAACTTTGGGTTGCTGGTTCGATACCCGGCCGTTGTACCTGTGCCCTTGAGCAAGGCACTTAAACACACTTGCTCCATCCTTCGGAAGGGATGTAAAGCCGTTGGTCCAGTATGTTGTGTAACGCACTTAAAATAAGATCTCAGAGCACTCTTTCGTGAAGAGTCATGCTATTCCCAGGTGTCTCTGGCCGTCGGCTGCCATTGGCGTCACCCACCTATGTATCTCGATGTTTAGGTGGAATATTAGTTTTGTAAAAACCTGATATACTGTGAAGCGCATGTGAACATATCCATATAGAATATGCGCTATATAAATGTAATCATAAAAACTGCCAAAGAAATATTTTTTTGGGCGTAATGCAAACTTACGAGCTGCCAGAGAGGGGGGGAATTTTCCCATTTAATTTTTTTATTTTTTCCTCTTAAAAAGAGTTTTTGCGGGTTTTTCGCCCTTCCCGTAATTAGTGTAAATTTTAGTGTCACATGCATGTATAATAATTACTTGTGATGTTGTTCTTCTGTAACCATTAGTTTTTTGATGTTGTAGTTGTTGTACAAATGTATCTTATTCCAGTTTGTTAGTAATTATGAAGTTGTTCAATTTAGTATATTTGTTCTATGTGTGTTTGCAGGGCCCCAATGGAAACCAGTTTTTGTAAACTGTTTGGGCACACCCTGGGTAAATAAATGGAATAAATAAATAAATAAATAAATAGACTCTGATACTTGACAGTAATGCCCTTAATATCTGGAATCGGGTCTTGGACTCGGCCTGCTGAGAACTCGGATGTATGCTGGACTCTGATCCAAGTACTTAGACTCAGACTCAGGAAGTGTGGACTCGACTACAGCCCTAATGTTCATATTATTATTACTTGTGCAGGTACAAGCTACAACGGATGAACTTGGATGGAAGTGAGCTGGAAGATGTAATAGAAGACTTTGAGTTTACATACAGCATAGCGATTCATGGCAATTACTTGTATTACATTCGTTCTGGCACTGTCTACCGCATTGAGAAGAACACTGGCTCCGACGCGACTCTTATTGCAAGCAACTTGGGTGGTAGCCCCACTCAAATGGTTGTGTTTAATGCGGATCAGCAAACATGTAAGTAGCCAATAATTTTTCGTTTTATTTTTATGTATTCTGGGGTTTATTTCTCAAAGACCTGTGATGTGTCTTAAGTGCTCAAATCCATCGTAACTTACCAAACCCTTAGTGTTTATGACAGGTTGCATATAGCTGCATTTCACAAAACACTTGCGGCGGGGACACGTCAGAAACTGTGGACAGAACTTGCAGCGGGTACATATTGCAAGTTGTGGGCAGAACCTCTACACAGTGCTGTACAATCTTTGGGCAGAACCCTTCGCAAAGTTGCAATTTCCTATTTGGTAGTTGTAACTTTGTGACGGGTTCATCAGTTGTTATGACGTGTGGCAAATATTTCTTCGTGAAATGTATCGCAGATTTATAATTTGAAACTGTTCAATGAATTAAACCGAGATGTTAAATGCTGGTATTATAACAACCAAACTTGGGCTGAGAGAAAAATCGTAAAGGCCTTATTGGGATTTGAACCCGAGACCTTTGACTCAGCTCAGCTGGTAGAGCATCTGCCCGTTGAGTCGGAGGTATTGGGTTCGAATCTTACAATTTTTCTCTCATCCCTAGGTTGGTTGTTTCATTTCAATGGTGATTAGGCACTATACCAGATGTATTTGGTATTATAACAACAAGCTACAGTCCTCGGGGTTAATTTCACACTGAAAATAAATTGTACTGGAAATTTCCTTAGTTTGCCAAAGTTTTTAGCTTTCAGATGAGATATCGGTTTAACAAAAATTTATTTCCACCAGCGGGAAAAAACAGAACAAATTGTCACCGTGCATCATGTGTGAGTAGGCACTTTGTGGATCTGTTGCCCAGGGTAATGACTCGCACTCGAGTCCCGATTTTCACTGACTTGACTTGACTTGAGACTCAAACTTCAAATGACTTGACTTGACTTGAGACTCGAACCTCAAATGACTTGACAAGACTCGGACTTTTGACTCGAGTCTGCCAAAAATTAAATTGAATTTTTATGCAATTTTTTTTCTTCATAATTACGACCAAATTGTAATTCAACACTACAGATTTGTTTTAACATAGGCCAGCACTAACTTTAGAATACCAATTTTAATGTTTCTTTTGCCCAAAAAGCACCTTTACCTTCAAAATACAGTTTGGTAACTGTCTATTTATTGTTTCATCAGCTCACCGAAAATTAGGTAAAATTAACATGTTACTAACTTCTACTCAAAAATGCCTGTTACTGTAAATTTTGTTGAAATGTTGCTTAGTCTAGTTAACCTTGCCCCGAATTTTAAAAAAGATCGTATATGCGTTTTCTTGAAGTGGCGAATCCGCGAACACAGAAGTTAAAACTTTGTTTTGAGAAAATCGCTTTTAAAGTTGGTCACTTTTTAAAACTCCAAATTCGCCGGTTGTTTCATCAAAAGTCGTCAGTATTTTTAGGTCATACTCTTTAGCATTTAAGTTAAATGACTTAAAAATATACTTTTTTATTGTGAAAACCAAAATGCCAAGCATGCCTGATTTGCCACAGTAAGCGTATATAATTCGCCTACTGTCTGTATGCTTACTACGCGCTTAGTTGTACAAGGTCACCCTGTGCATGGCATTTTCACGAAGTGGCGAATAATGATATCCGCCACTTCATTAGGCCTTTTCCCACTAGAATGTCAAACCCCGGGGAGAACTCGCCCAGATCCTCTTGGGGTGAATCACCCAGAGTCCCCCGGGTGATTCACCCCCGAGTTCAACCCCGCGTCGATTCACACTTGTTGTTCTGAATCTCACCCTGGGGCGAACTCACCCTGGAGATCGGCACCTCATACCTCACTTTAACAAGTGAGAACTCGCCCCTGCCCCATTTTCCACTACCGTTCTCGCCCCCGGGAAAGTGTCTCGCCCCGGGGCCAAATTGTTCAACCCTGGTCCCGAGCAGGGTTTAACTCGCCCCTGGGAATGAGCAATCTTGGGGGGTGGCGCGGGGGTGAGACTTGCAAGTGGGAATCGGGGCTTATTTTCACCCCGGCGTCGCCTGGGGCCACCCCTGAGATTTTGTCTAGTGGGAAAAGGCCTATTGTATGCAAGTGTGACATTTGAAATGTTTATTGGAAGATTTACTAAAATTTCGCTCCTAATATAATTTGAAGTAATAAACTACAGGTTCTGTAACACCCCGTTTACACTCGATTCGCCTTTGCCGAATCGAACTCCGCAATTTCCAAAAAGGGGAGTTGAAGCACTAAGTGTAAACGCAAAAGGTGAATTGAAAAAGGCGGATCAGACCCGGGTCTGATTCGCCTTTTTCAAGTCACCTTTGGGGTAGGGTTGAACCCCGCAATTGCGGGGTTGAACCCTGCAAAGGTCGCTTGTAGTGTAAACGCTACCCGAATACAGATTCGGCAATTTGAGTGTCCTTGGGGCGGTGCCCGCAGTGTAGTAGATTTCATTGACCAATCTGGCACTAGTGCAGCAACACCTAACAGCTCACGCATGCGCTGCAGTTACATTTCGTGGTGACTTTTGCGGTTTCTGAAGCGAGTTGAAGCGATTTGGGGTGTAGTGTAAACGCGGCAAATGTTCAGTTTTGTGGTCGCAATAAAAATGCTGGATCTGTATCCACCTTTGCCGATTCGAGTGTAAACGCGGTGTAAGGTGGGTAAAACCAGCTACCTTTACCAAAAAGGAACTAGTCAAAAATCCCAAAAGGTGAAAAATGCCTTGGTGTCCCTCTTACGTCAAAAAAGTTTTGTTCTCGAATATCACTAAAACTATGATACCACGACTTGTCTAACTGTTCGTAAATTATTTTAAATATTCTATGCTATTCAGAAATTGCACAGGAATTTTTGTTTTTGTAATTTGGTAACTTACTTGGAAAAGCCGCTTTTAAAAATACATAAAAATGTCACACTTTGCCTTTTATTTTTATCAAAAGACCCCCATGTCATCGACTAAGCTAATAAATTATGCCTCAATCTGTGATTAAAGGTTTAGTGAATTGAAAATTATCAACCATTTGTTTTTATACACGAATCAGAAGATCAAAGTGTTGCAGACAAAGGGGCAAACTGAAATTTGTTTTCATTTCAGAAAGAAGTGATCTTTTCTCTACTTTAAAATTTGCTTGACAGACGAGGGCGCTGTTTATTGCTAGTCATCATGCAGGAAACTCACAGTTGAAAGACAAAGAAAGAACATTACATTTCAAACAGTAGCAGTAGCCCACTGATCCATTTCTGACCCAAACAAACTTGTTGGGATTGTTGCAAATGACATACTAAACAAACTCAGTAAACTGTTAAAGATCATAACACCAAGAAGTCACTGAAAATGACCAAACTTTTGTACACAAGTCAATAGAGATTTCCTCTGTTGTCCTGAGATGACATCAGGGATTTGCTCATGAATACGGAAATTTCATTAGCATAAAAATAGAAAACTTGCAATTACACTAAAACGGAACAATCAAATTTTCTGAAATTGACCGAAATGTGTAAAACACACCCTCTACTATTATTATATTTAATAAAAACCCTATTTCACAAACTACAGTCTGATGAACATGTTACAGACTGCACAATTGAGGATTTTCTGCCTTGAGAATCCATTGTCATATTTTCACACTTGATAGAAATTGAAGAATAGCCAGAGATGAGAGGCAGTGGTCAAGGTTAGCCTTCAAAAATAATCTGGATGAGTGGACAATTTTTAGCATCCATACTATACAAATGGTTAAGATATTTGCATATGAATCATTTAAATGCATGCACCAAGGGGTGTTCCTGACAGTACCTCCTGTTTGTGGTTTTTATTATTAAAACTCCCTAATTTGTATAACAATAAAAGGTTCAATAAGAGGTTGGGTTTATTTGGGACTGGGTGTAAACATTGCCATGATTTACAGTCAGTGTGTGCACTGAGCTTAAATAAGTAGGCTAGAGATACTACTTACACTGTATTACTGTTCTGGTGCAGTATATATCTTGTATAAGTATATGTGTCAAGCCATCAGTATATGAACTAGTATATTGTGTATCTGCACACTGCAAATGCCAGTTAGCCAGAATGTTTAGGTTAGCTGTGGTGTGTTTGTTAGTCATTGCTAAGCCATGTTGTGGCCAGACCACTGATGCACCGCCCCTAGTGAATACAACTGGGGATGTGCCTACTGTCATGACTACAAGAAATTCAACAAACGGTAAGCAGTGATTTCAAAATGAACTTCATTTAATTTAATTCTGAATAAGTGATTATATTTTTAGTGATTATATTTGTAGGGATTGTAACCAGGGATTGCCGAGGTGAATTAATTCGATACAAATGTTCATGATCGAGTTTTGGGAAATCTGGATGCAGTGAAAAGCAACATTGCTCCACCGGGATTCGAACTGCGGACCTTCATCTTAACGTGCAGATGCCCTACCAATAGGCCGTATTCCTGAACGCGTGAGGGCGCTGTCAAGTGATCCGCGCCCATCGCGCGTTATGTTCGAACACAAAACGCGCTACGCGCGCACGCCTTCCAGACGTTTATTTTGAATGAAAATCTGTGCGCGCGCCACGGGCCTGCGCGCTCCGCGTACGCGACTTTTCCCCACGTACGTTTATGCACGTACCCCCACTTTTCTACTGTCGTCTATGGACGCACGCGTTCAGGAATACGGTCTATTGAGCTATTCTTGGGTTTCACTTGGCTTGACAACAGTTGCTATCCGCCATTACTGTGTCCATACTATGGCACGCCAAAGCGAAAAATAATTAAACACTGATAATTTAATGTTGATGCATATTTTCGCAAATGTTGCACAAGAAAAAAAGGTTGGCATGACTTTTAAGTGTTGAATTATTTTTTGCTTTGCCGTGCCATAGTATGGACACAGTAATGGCGGATAGCAACCAGTTGTCAAGCCAAGTAAAACCCAAGAATAAAGCCAACTGGTGGTCTCGAATCACGGTAGTGCAGTTGTTCCTCACTGATTGGGATTGGCTATCACGTGAGCTTAGCAAGCCCTACAATGAGATAACCACCCCTCCCAGAGATCATTTAAGATACATGTACGCCCCAAACTCATGCCAGCTTGCCACAATGATTAAGTATGAATAAATGATTATATTTTTTAGGGATTATAACCCAGGGACTGCCGAGGTGAATTTAATCCTCTCCACTTTTGTCATAATATTTTAATTTTAACATGATATTTTTGCATCAACACAGACGCAGTAAAATAACAAAATGGCCGTATTTTTACGTCCATAATTTTACAGACTTGAGACGCAGAATCCGTATTTTTTTAATTGCAACAAAAAAATGGATTCAAACAGATTATTTCGGTAAAATTACGGATTTCTGTAAAATTATGAAGCATAAAAAGTGGTGCCAAGACATTCAATTAAAAAACGAGCATATTTTTAACAGATAATTGGATTGCATATATCGATTTACCTTCTTTTATGAATTATATTTTGTGGATTTTAAAAAAAATTATCTTTGTCATATTTTATAATTTTTTATTAGTAGTCGCATAATCATCTTTAACAGTATTGCTAACTGAATTTAATTGCAAGAATGCATTACTATATATAAGAAATGCACATGATTTTGATCTCTTTTTGCGATAATGCATTTTAGTCTCACAAATAGACAGTAATGCATGACTCACTTATGCATGTACCAGTACACAGAAACAGTCATCACTGTAATTATTATGGGGATTTCGTTACACATAAATTTTAATACGTTTTGTAAATTATACGTGGCAGTAAAATGTGCGCATTATTTATGACAAATACGCTTCCATCATTCTGTATCAACAGAATTATTTAATACAATCAGAATCAAACAGCTGATGTAAAAATGAAGAGATAACAAAGAATTAGACATTTATTTATATACCTATAAGTGAGGTACCGTGGCCGAGTGGTTTGGGTCACTGACTCGCAATCACAGGTGAAAACTTGGTGGTGCGGGTTCGAAACTCGCCCCGGCTGGGGTACCTGCGTCCCTGAGCAAGGCACTTAATCACTCTTGCTCCATCCTTCGGAAGGGATGTAAAGCCGTTGGTCCAATGTGTTTGGTATAGGTAACGCACTTTAAAGATCCCAGAGCATTCTTTCGTGAAGGGGATTTCCCGGTGTCTCTGGCCGTTTTTTAATTCATCATGGGTTTCCTCATGCTTGCGAGCGACAGTGCAATGGGCGCTTCTGATGAATCCTTGGTTTCAGTACAGAAAGAAATAATGACAAGTAAATGTTACAAGTAAATAAGTCAATAAATACATAAATAAGTAAATAAGTCGTATGTCATAAACTATATCATAAACGTATATCATAAATTATATGATTTTTTTCCGAAAAATCACAGAAAATTGCTTTCGTTTGAAATGCTGTCTGCACACAGATACTCACGGTCACTGGTCCTGCATCAATAGTAACGCAATAACAAGTAAACAAAATACAGAATTTCTAAAGGGCTGATGACCATGTCATTTAAAGTTAAATGAAAAATTATTGGCCTAAACGCAGGTCAATTTTTAAAAATAATATGACTTACCCCCAAAATACATGCATGTTCATCTGCTAAAATGTAGATTTAAGACTGAGATATTTTCCACTTTTTTCTTGGAAAAATGCACAGACTTTGATAAAAATGATGAAAGAAGTGAGCAATTACATGTAGCTCTGAAGGAAATAAAGAAATTTTGTCTGAATTTGAAGTCATCGTAGCCTTTAAGTTGACCATCTCTCAAATGTATCAACATATGGCCAAGCAACTGGTCGGACAAAAAGGCCTAGCACAACCAAATTTTGATCTGCCATTATGAGCTTTTGATCTGCCATTCATAGTTTTACATCCAGTATGAATGAAATACATGTACATATTAAAGGAGCGTGACCAGATAACATTTTTTCTTATATACTTTTCCCGGGCTTACCTCAAGGGTCGTGAGATTTTTGTATCATAACATCCGTCATATTTTTCTCATTACGAATCTAGGCCGCATATTTCAGAGGATATCGTAAAAAAACCACCAAAGTTTTGTAAACTAATTTATCAGGAGCGGACAGCAGGGTGTTCAACACCACAACCACATATGCGTCAGTATAAAAATTGGGGACGGTTTCGACTTTGAGAAATTTTGGCGCAAAGCAGCTTAGTACCCTAGCTTCAATTACGTGAATCGCTACGCACCCGGCTATGAATTTTTGCCACTGGTGGCGCTATAACATTTTGTCGGCTCCTCGTTTAGACTGGTTTCCGCTCCACGTATTCCACATACAATGAACGAATATGAGATTCATTCCTTGTATGTGGAATATGTGGAGCGGAAACCAGTCTACTCGCGTTTGGGTATGAGCATCTCCGCACGAGTTCTTTTCAATGTCAGTTCAAAAATGGGTCATTAACTTACTCTCAAATTTTCACCTTCATATTTTGTATTTTTTTGTTTTCTTGTCATGAATATTTTTTTTTAAGGTATTTTATATGATTTTTAAGTTGGATCAAGATCAAATTTCCAGAAAATGTGGACACGCTTCTGTGAAAATATAGGGAAAAAATTGAAATGTATGCTGTTTTACTGTTTATAACGGCGATTTATTTAGATCATTTCACATTTCTACATTATACTGTTAAAGGATTTTGTCAGAGCATCTTCACTGTTACACAAATGTACAGCCTACATGTATGTACAGTAGTTGGGGAAAGAGCAACGGCAACCATACTTTTACATGTTTCTTCCTCCATGCTTTTACACACTGCTTTGGGATCACTCAGATGAACCATTTAAGTTAGTAATAAACATATTTGAAGGGTGTCTTCCAGAGATTAGAAATATACTATAACATTTGAAGTGGGCCGTGGGTGTATAAATGTTTGTATGTGGTATCTAAGGTATTCAGAAAACCCTGAAATACAAAGAAAACAAATATGCATGAGATTATTTAATCTAACATACTGTTCCTATTGGAAACCACAAAACCCACCGTCCTATCCACAAATATGTGAACAGTCTTAACCTCCGAACATGTACTGAATGAAATTGATACATTTTTGAAATGGCTTTATTCAGTATTGCCAAAGCATTTTTAATATATATTCCTTGGATTTAAAAAAAGAATGTTCATTCTGATAATTTTCTGTAAAAATACATATAACAGGAAAAATCTCCATATTTATATACCACATCCACCAGCGGAGGGACCGCCAATTACAGGAATGGGAGCAAGTGTGGTTGAGTGCCTTGCTCAAGGCAAGGGCACAGGTGCCACAACCCATCACGGCCAGGAATATCGAACCTACATTCTAGTACTAGCACAGGAACTTAAGTTCGACACAGTAGACCGCTCGGCCATAACACCCCACATATACATGTAGCATTTTGTTTTCATCCCTGTGTTCCACAGGCTTATTCACAAGCTGATTAGGGTTACTGATGCACTAAATGTGGTTACTGGTAAATGATGCTGCCCATAAAGTTGAGTCACCATACCATCTATGACCATACAAAGGCATTTTTGTTAATACTTGGCTTTTTCCTGTGGCAGCATTGCTATCTTTGCAACAATATTTGAAATGCAACCCCAGGAACACTGAAACTTCTTGTATCCTATTACTATTTTTTAAATCCTGCAATTGACAAGCTCTTGTGTATGGGCTTATGGTAGCACCATGTGAATCTCTTTTGTATATATATATGTGTGGTTCTGAAAAGATAGAACTGGTTCTTTTCAGAACCACAAATATACAAAAGAGATTCATGGTGCTACCATAAATTGGATTTCCACCATGCATAGTATTACTTGACCAGCTCTTGTAAAATGGTGATTATACTACTTTAAATGGCTTTCAGATCATGCCTGATTGATTTTCTAAAGGGAATTTTGTGATTGGCTTGAGCATAGAGCAATATCTGTTTCCTTGCTCTATGGCTTGAGAAAGTTTCAAAGGGCATGCTATAGTACGTGCATCTTCACTGAATTGAAACACTAAGCATAGCTTTCTTTAGGCCTTTTAACACTACAACCTCTCAACCCAAGGTGAACTTCAAGACCGCCCCGGGTTGAAATGAAAATTTTCAACCCTGCATCGTTTCACACTTGTTTCGGCCAAACCGGGTTTACCTCGCCCCGGGGCGAGTTCAACCCTGAGTTAAACGGGGAGGATTCACCTTGTGCAACGCCAACCCCGAACGAGTGATAGGCCTACAATCGAGCGTTGCTCGCATGCGTAAGTGCTGTCCCATCTCCTGCCGGAAATAGTTCAAATTTTCCGAAATCATCATCGCTTTTCTGCCCTGTTTTTCTGTTTTGCTGCTTGTGCCAAAATTGAATGACGGACAATGTAAAAAAATATCCTTTTCAAAACAGAAGCTCTGATTTTCACACATACAGCATGCACGTTCATGTGTACGCTGTCGCTCAGGGGGTCGCTATAAGCGTGGACCTGAACACATTCATTCAGCTGGTAGTATTCATTTAAATTATTTTAAAAAACAGTAAAATTGCACGCTTTGGCATGACATTTATAGCTCACACGTGGCAATAATCTCAACCCGGGTGAACAGAACTCGGGGTGAACTTAACCCTGCTTGTTCCAACCCAGGGCGAAAAATTTCAACCCGGGTTGAAACCAAGTGTGAAACGTCGCTTTAGTCTAGTTTACTTAAATACAATTGATGAGATTGGGTAGGCTTACTGTATCAATACCCACAGGGTAGGCATATCAATACCCTGCACAATTACGTTTAAGGCACATCCATGTTCCGCAGCGGCACTCTCAGCGGAAGTGGATGTGCTCTGTTAAGACTAAATGCTTGGCAGCCAAGTTGAAAATTAATACGCTGAGCGACAGTCATTGTATTAAGACTACTAAAAATGAGATTTGTAGGTGAGAGCGGTGGAAGCTTGAGAACAATACGGAGGGCTATGTTTTTTGATTTTAGAAACATGCGTACATGTAGGTACCCCACACCATGCAGCAGTAGTCTATATGTGGTAAAATCAGAGTGCTTGCCTTTCGTGTGTCCTTTGGATAAAGACTTGCTATTATTTGGAGTGTCTTACTTTTAAAAATAAGTTGTTCTGGAAAAGCTTACTTAAAGTTATTAGAGGAATGGTAACAAAACCCGGGTAAAGTTATTCCATCTGAGGTGGTTGGTTTGAAGAAAATTTGTAGTTAATGAAGTTGGTTTTAAAAAAAGTGAGTGTGCGCACTCAATTTGTTAATGGTTCATGCTTTTAGGTAGAACATTCACATGGGCGCATTTTAAAGTTGTTGTGCATCCATGGAGCTGAAATTAGACTCAATCTGAAGTTAAAATATATTTAGTTTTATTGAACAGCAGCACACACTTTGGTTTGAAATTCAAACATGATAGGGGAGGGGAGGGGCATTTATATATATTTTTGTAGTACATAAGAAGATTTCAGCAGACATTAATTCCCACCGCCCCATGAAATGCATATCAACGACCCTGTTTGACCCTACAATATCAGTTCACAAATTATTCACGTTTGGTTTGACTAGCAAACAAAGAGCACTGATGGGATATGATTGAGTATTGAACGCTACACTATAGAACAATCTTAAATTACCATTGCCATTGTGTGCTGTGTGGTGTTATACAGGCTGTGATACTTCTGTTCTGACTGGAAACTTGGTTCAGTAATTTCATTCCTGTTTTCTAGCATAAACAGTTGTTTTAGTTCTATGATTGCAATCTAATGCTTTGTAAAGTCTTAACTCTTTCACTGCGTAGTTTTTTTTTCAAGGCATGTGACGTAATTAATTGTAGGCCAGGTTTATTTATGTACACATGAGCCGCTGGCAGCAGCTTTCCAGCCAGAAGTAGACATTTTTTGAGTGGCTGTAACTTGGTGAAAGAGTTAAAGATTTTGGACAAAAATTGACAAATTCCATTTTGCTGTCATACATTTGTAATTTATTCTAATATTTCTACATACATACATTACGTGTAGCTCAGTTTATCCGTGGTAAATTCTTTTTAATTTCATGTTTCAGAGTTGATGCAGATATCTTTTCTAAAAATTAACAAAATGAAATGTAAATTGTGAATATAAAGAGCACCACTGCCAACCCCAAATCTCCCCCACCCCTCCCCCCACCCCCACCCCACCCCCCAAAATTCCTTCCTTGAAAACTTCCTTGAACAAGTTTCCCACATAATGTATCCTGGCGTCATGGGTTTTCGATCGGATAACGGGAAAATTCCTCAGAAACCAAAACGACAGCAAAAATCTAAAAAAAATGTTATCCACGTTTAAACACTATCCTTGAATTTTATATTCCACAACAAACCATACAGTTTCTGCTGTTTTTCTTTTTTCAGATTGCTCGACAGTGATAAGCTCTGCATGCGCCACGGTGATAGCAGTGTCACATGTTTTCGATCGTTCGTTTGATGGTCCATTTCTGTTGACGTATGGCATGCCAAGTGTTTCAAATTGAGCAACAAATGCGCCAGTTTTACAAAACACACAAGTTCAGAAGCTTGCCTACTTTTCTGTCAGTATATGAATATGAACTAACGGTTTTGTAAGCGGTGTGCTGATTGGCTTCACAGGATATGCTGCGAAGTTTAACAGTTCATGGTTGGAGCGGGCAAACTAAAGTGGCGCGCGCAAAGTGCAGTGTACATGTACGTAACAAAGGTTCTGCGTTAGGATTCCTCCCAAGCGCGTTTAAAAAAGATATAAGAATTTGTTGGATTTGGCACGCCATAAACTTTCAACTGGAAAGGCAATCACGCAATCGATCCTGCACAAATGAAAGACGGGACATTGAGCGATCTGATGATGCTTTTGGTGGAATATTTGATAAAAGATCACGTCCGTATGATACACTTAATTTAAAAGTCCAAAAGTGCGATAGTGATCTTCAGCCGAAAATACACATTTTGCAAAGTTTGAAAGATAACTCATGCCAGGTCATTTGATTTGCAGCAAGTTGAAGGCACAGACAAGCGACCGATTCACCGTTTGCAAAACAGCCACAAATCATGGTGGATCTCGTACAGTCCCGCAGTAAATCAGTGTAAAGTTTGCTGATCGAAAACACATGATGATCGAAAACATATGACGGCACGATACATTACGAAAGATCAGTGGGTGCCATTTAATTCTGCATTATCTCCAGTAACCATTGACACTAGATTATCAAGGACAGCCTCTTGAAATTTACCTGGAAACCTATGATTCTATTGTGTCCCTATAGAAGCAATTTAGTGCCTTTTTCTTTTGTGGAGTAAACTAGGTTTTGATTACGTTAAGGAGAATGGATGAGGAAATGTAGATTCTTAAAAATAATGGGCGAGGCGAAGCCGAGCCCATTATTTTCAAGAATCTACACTTTCGATTCTATTCTCCGACTTGATCAATTTCACCGCCCCGGAACAAAGTGTGACGTCACGAAAATGGATTAAATGTAACTCCTTCCTCCATAGCATGGTTAACTACATGTACGTGTACGTGTACAGGTCTATAATAAGTACATTGTACATGTTTATTTAGCAACAAACACAACATCTGGGGCCAATTTCATAGAGGTGTTTAAGCACAAAAGTTTGCTTAAGCAGAAAAAAACCAGCCTTGTAGAGAACGTTGCAAGTAAAATCCTCATGTGATAAAAATAGTGTATGACCAGTGTTAGAAGACTGTTTCATTACCATGACGATAACATGAAAGTTTTGCTGGTAAGCTCATTTTATCAAGCAAGGTTTTTCATGCTTAAGCAATTTTTCATGCTTAAGCAATTTTTCATGCTTAAGGAGTTCTATGAAATTGGCCCCTGGTATAATGCGGTGCCTGATCACCATTGAAATGAAACAACCGAACTTGGGATGAGAGAAAAATTGTAAGGGCCTTACGATTTGTCTCCCATCCCAAGTTTGGATGTATATAGCTATAGTACATGGGTTGAAATGATGAGTTGTTCTAGACCCTTCATTTGCATGCAGCTATGTACACGTGTATGCCCAGAGTCATGCTGTAGAAAGTAGACAAATCTTATTTGTTCAAAAGAACACATACGGGTATAAATTGAATACGAACAAATTATAAGCTTTGAGATCTTGATTATGGTTTGTCAGGGTTGTAATGACTCGGAGTCGACTCAGACTCAGACTCAGACTCGAGACTCGAGACGACTCGGACTCGAGACTCTGGACTCGAGTCCTGATTTTCGCTAACTTGACTTGACTTGAGACTTGAACCTCACTTGACTTGACCTTGACTTGAATCTGCCAAAAATAAAATAGATCTTTTATGCATTTTGTGTCATTTTGGGGATCGAATTGTATTTCAATCAGCACTAATGAACCCCTGGCCAGAGCAACATGAATATGAATTTCAGTGTTCTACTTGGGTTCTACTTAGGCATTATACACATATAAAAACCGTTTAATGCCGGTGCTTGCAGTAGAACTCTCTTGGTGTCATATAGCGCGTGTGGTCTAGTTGGTATGAAGCGGGACTCCCAATCAGAGGTTGCAGGTTCTAGCCCCACTATGACCAACGCGCCTGTGTCCCTGGGCAAGGCACTTAATCCCAGTTGCCTCGTCAACCCAAGCAATATTTGGGAAGCTGTTGAGGGGAATGCCACAATCTAACTGCTGATAGGGTTGAGCGCCTGGCCAGCAGCCACCTAGTTGAAGCGAAATGGTTCTGGTGATTCCCTGATGGCAGCGGTAATATTGGTAACAGCGCCAGGAGCACCCCGCAGGGTGGACATGTGCGCTATATAAGAATCCACCATTATTATTATAGTTTTGATATTCAAGAGAATTGTATACATGTGTACTTTTTATATTCTGCGGGTACATGTAATTTGTTTTCTGAACCAGGTATTTATATTTAAAACTTCAGAAGTATCACAATGACGTACATGTTGGGGAACAGTGTCCCATTTTCATAGAAAGCCCCACTTGCCCGCACTTCAAGCTTCAACTTGTCTTTTAACAAAAAATGGTAAATCAGACAGGGATCTGACCTAGCAAAGCTGAACCAAGAGTACATGTAACCGGCCTGACACTACTTCAATCCAAACTTAAACAAGAACAACAAACATGCTGTACCTGGTAAACTAAACTAAGTCAAGCCTTGAAGAACTAATTTATGCACCCCTACAGTAAAAATGGTGTATTCCATCACAAACTTTTTAAATACTATTTGCATAGTCTAGTCGTGCTTGGTGGTACTGGCTAGTTGTGTAACCTTGCATTGAAATGTGTATTGTACAGAGTGTTCAAAACTGTGGGGGCGGGGGGGGGGGGGGGGGGGGGGGGGGGTGAATGTTTACTTGCTACATGTAGCTAGAGCTGTCATCCACTATATATTTTTCATTTCAACCTTGCATGCAAATGTTAAAAAGTAGGGCAATTGGTATAAAATGGTAAACGCCTTTAAAAAACAGTCCCACAAAGTTAATAAATTGCATTTTCTGTTTCATAACTTACCTTGGCTCAGGATTTGTTTCCAACTGATATCTCCACTGAAAGCTAACTTGATTGAACTAAGATCCTGTTTTATTTAGATATTTTTTTAATTTATTTCTTTATTTTTTAGTGTTAAAATTTATTCAAGTTGATATGAGCCCCAAGTACAGACGGTATTGTTGCGTCTCCTAATTTGTGCTAAAATATGGAAGACAATAATAAATTTACTTGAATTTCACGAAATTTACAATTAGTGGCAGGTTGCTTCATATTGATATGTTATTTATACACAATAATAAGGATGGGAATTTACGGTTAATTCAGAAACCGGTTTGCAATTCTTTCCAGCATGTCAAGTGTCGGTTAACCGGTTAGCCGTCCGGCCGACACTAAAGATTGTTGCTGGTGTTTATATGCATGTGCAATGTACACAATACCCCTAGGCCCCCAAAATAATCATTGAACTTTTGTCTGGTCAAACTTTTATTACGACCACATATAAATTTATTTCAATTTCATGAATCATGAATCATATATTTTGCTCCATTACATGTATGTATTTACTCCAAAAATAAATTCACATTTTTGCAACTGCCAATATTTTGTAAATTAGCCACCACGGAGCAGCGAAATTTCATGCCATTCATGTGAAGCAGCAGCATTGTAAATTTCATCTATGCTTGGACTTTTTGGGTCTGCCAGACATGTGTTACATAACGTTTACGAAATTGAATTAAAATTGTTAGATGACATTTTATGTCCATATGTATATTTTAATCAGAAGACACCAGTTTGTGAATGCATATTTTAACCCCATCACAGAACGAATTATGGTACTAAAAGTGCATTTCAGTCTTTTAACAATTCACAAATTGTTTAATTTTCTTGAACTAGGCACTGGCAGTCCCTGCGATGTATATAATGGAGGCTGCACCCACACCTGTCACCCAGGCCTTAACGGGCAGGTGGATTGTCTTTGCCCTAATGGGATGGTCATTGCAAATGATGGCAGAATTTGTGTCAGTAAGTATATGGACTTCAAGAATTTCATTAAAATGTATATATGAGCCGCTCCACCGAAAGTAGGCGCTTGTCGCACAGGCCAGAACTGTGATAATGGCTAATTTATGCATGTATGTCAAGGAGGCCATTTTTTTATCGATACCAATATTTCTGCATGAGACCACCTATTAAGTATCCATCTATCACCTAAAGAAGTTTAAGTTAATAAAATACCCTTTTAAATGGCTAAAACATGTGAAATAACCCAATTCTGGCATTTTACAAACTGTTCTGGAGGATTTTTGTTGTTGTTGGAGGGGGGAGCGGGGTTAGGCCATGCGAAGAGGGTTAAAAAGGCATTGCGTACAAAATTGGGGACTGCTATTCTTGTTCATTCTTGCTGAAACACCACCCACACATGTTTTCCTATAGGTATAGGGCTTTTGGAGTCAGAATTTGCATGGTGTTGCTAAAGACTTTATGCCATAACAGAAGTACAACCTTCTACGCCATTTTTCTATAAAGCGCTTCTTAAAAATGTTTACTTTTGGTCATCACGGTAATGGTCATAACTTGGTCAATTTGTGACGAATTGACACAATGTTTGTACTTTTGTGAAGCTTATAATACTCTTTCCGATTAAGTCATTCGCCCCTTTTGAAAATAAATTATGCAAGAGCCTACTTTTGGTGGAGTGGCTCACAAATGCTATTCTTGACATTAATTTTAACACATAATGGAGTCATGCATGTCTTTGAGTGAAATTAAATAGACCAGCCAACCAAAGAGAAACACATTTTTTCTAATTAAGGAAATGGAAATGGTTACTTGAAGCTTCTATGTGCTGAAAATTCTCACTCTCTGATTGACTAATGCTGCAGTCCTGATTTGAATTGGTTTTAAAAGCCATGTCCAGTTGTGCTATCCGATTTCATTTACAGTATGTAAAAAGCATACAAGGTTACAGATGAATTCAGTCGTGCGATTTTCCACACCTGTGAATCTCTTGCACAGCGTGACAAAACATGGCGATTTGGATCATATCAAATAGCTACCATCTTGTGGGGCAGTTTCTTTGTTAAATGAGGGCATCCACGGTTGCACATGTCGTGCTTAAAACATTGTTGACCAATTGAAATTTCACAACTTGCCCTACAAGATGGCAGCTACTTGATACGATCTGTAAAGCGCAAAAAAAAGAGAAAAAATCAAGCACAACTTGACACAAAATAATTGCCACCATGAGACCATAATTGACATGAGACGCACGATTCGATGTGACGATTCCATGGCATGATTTTTCTGCACACTAAATGGTTAAAGAAAACTAGATGTCACATGTACATCCAGTTTTCTTTCATTAAAGTTGGCTGTGACAGTCGGCATCACATCACAAAAGCTAAACTTGTTCTACTCTTGTTGGTTTTCTTTTTCTTTCTTTTTTCTTTCACCGTCTGATGCCAACTGTCTACAGTCTTAAGGTCTGTCCGCATTGGACTTTTTTGGGGAAAACTTACGGAGACGATGGGTACTTTTCCCATTTTAAGTCCAATGCGGACAGCCTAGGATGTTTTCCTCTCAGTAACTTTTCCCGAGTCCAGCGGTTACTTTTCCTGGCCAACTTCTGCCCAGGAAAATTGACCAGGGAACTTTTCCTGAGACAAAAGTCCAGTGCGGTCACAGCGAGTCGGTAAATGCAGTCTGAAGGGACACTGCGCATGCTCTCCTACAGTCTCGGTAAAATGTTCCCGTGTCAAAAACTCAAAATGCGGACAGCAGTAAAATTTAGACATTTTTTATTTTAACATTGTCTCGGTTAAACCTCCAGAAAAACAAGTCCAAAGCCGACACGGCTTAAATGTTGTTGGAACTATACACAGACAACAATTGCCACCGGCTGTTTTGTGTTGCAATGTCAACCTGAGGGTGGCTTCAGGAAGCTTGTAGGCATAAAATAGAAATACTGGTTCTTGCCGACACATTTCAAACATTTTATAATCCTTTATCCCAATTCAAATGCTTTTGCCTGAAGCAATTTCGGCAAAAGAATTTGGAAAGATCTGGCTTCAATCATGTAAATTGAACCAAGAAATGTTGGACGACTTGAAATTCTATAACCACACATTGCCTGTAGTAATTTCCTTGTTTCCTTATTACATGTATGTGAACATACTACATGTATGTGTCAAAAACAAATGTCATACTTTTGATCTTAAATAACTTTTTCATTTTCCAACGGATTTAACGGATGTAAAATGTTGACATTTCATGGTAGTGACAAACAAATATTTGTAAGTAGTATTTCGTGGGTGAGGAAGGGGGTCGTGAACAAAATACTACCCTGAAAATTTTAACAATTTTGGATGGACCATTAGCAGAAAATACTCTTAGCACAGAAAAATTTCGCCCAGAAAAAGCAGGTCTCAAGCGAAAACCTCATGCAATCTGTGTTATTTTTTACTGGCATCCTGCCAATTTTTGTTGAGCACAAAAATTTAATCAGCAGCAAAATACCAAATCAAAACAGTTTATAGAGGAGTTTCAAATCAAATTGTCATAGGAAAAGAGAGTCTCAGTACTTTCTTTTGTGATAACATTTGAAAATATAAAGATGCATGACATAATACAATGGCTCAGCATCTGAAACAAGGATTCCAGTGCTAATTTGAAATTTGTGAATAGAATATTAAAACAGACCAAGAACATATCAAAAAGTTCCTGGCAATTTTCAATGGATGTTGCCCAGGTTCCCAAAATCAAAATGGTTTTTCTTTCTTTCCAAATATCATTATTTACCTCATTTTTATTAGTTATAAAAAAAACTGCAGACCCAAATAAAATTTCCTAATCTTATTTTCATCTGTATCAGGTACTGGCTCTGCATGTTCCATAGATGAGTTCACTTGTGCCAGTTCAAATGCAACGCGACGGTGTATCCCCGTTAGTTGGGCCTGTGACGTGGATAACGACTGTGGAGACATGTCTGATGAAGGTGTCAATTTCTGCTGTGAGTATATTGCCTTGTGTCCCCACCCGGGGACAGCTGCCCCACGTGTTATGTTAGGGATTGCAACTGTATCCCCACCCCTGGGGCAAGTCACTCTATGTAGAAACTTGGAAAAATACTTGGTGTAAAAATTTATTTCAATCTTTTAAATTTTAATTACTCCCAAAGTAGTCTTTCCGCATATTGCTCTTTTGTTTGGTGAAGTTTGTCTGCATAACTCCTTCACTCGTTCATAACAAGCATTTGGTTTTTGAACTGGTTTTGTGGCAACATGGGCAGACATGAGTCTTTTTAAAAAAGTGACCTGTGGCTGGTATAATGTTTCAGCGAGCCTCCCCGCCCCCATTTGTTGTTGTTGTTGTTTTTAAAATTTAGTACATTGTACATATAACAATTTGTTAAGGAATGTTTATGCCTTCTGAGGTAATGACTAATATCTAAGACCAAACATCATAAACATGAGTGATTTTTGTTATGATTTTTGTTATTTTTTTTTATAATTCAAGACATACATAGGTGGTCCAAAAACTCTGTTTGCTAGGATAGGGCGACAATTTGTGTGTAAAAAAGCTATATTAGGGCGACACGCTCAATAGGGCGACAATTTGGTGTCGCCCTAATATTTTTGAGATTAAAAACCATTTTTTTTAAATCGAGAACCATTTTTATTAGGTCTAGAACCGTCTCTCTTAGGTCTCTCTTTGGAAGCTTTGGGTAGAAAAATTAGGTGTAAATTTGAGTGATTCTTCCCTAAATTTTGGTGGTCCCCGGGGAAAGGCTTCCCGAATTGTCGCCCTATTGCTGCATCCAGGGTTATTATAATAATTGTTTCCAAGGCTGTATGTTCTTGACAATGACCTATACTTTACATTCCTCCTGTACAGTTCCCTCGCTTGGCATAACAAATTTTGCCTGTAATATGCCTGCAATCCCCCTCCAACCCCCCCCCCCCCCCCCCCCTCCCCCCTCCCCCAACACCCTAAAAAAAAAATTTAAAAAATAAAATATCCATTCTTTGTGACCCTTGGCAGGTTCAAATAAATGACAAGGCCAAACTTTTTTTGAAGTGTCATTGTCCTATTAATGGTTCGGTAGTTGTGAAAATATAATTGTTTACGTGTTGCACGGTTGACAATATGTCCCATTTTTTCCATACCGACGAACAGGCACATTTTGACAAATTTTTGGGGTTCTTGGGGTGCCCTCTTTCATTTCTGAACATTTCAAACCAAAATATTCTGTGGTTTTTGAGTTATGAAACATCTGAAAATGGCGAACAACCCCATTTCACTTAAACTGTTTTTCCCATACTGACGAACATCAATTCTTGGTTGGTGACCGTTCACTGCTTCTGGAGACCATTTGGTTTGTTAGCTTGCAACATTCAGATGAAAACTTTGTGTTGCAGGTTTGACACTCAGTTGTAGTACATGTGCCCTTAAACAAGACATTTAACCACAAATGCTCCATCCTTCAGAAGGGATGCAAAGCCGTTGGTTCAGTGTGTCGTGTAAAGCACTTAGAGGTCAGAGCACTCTTTAAAGAGTAAGGGGATTCCTCGTTGTCTCTGGCCGTCAGCTGCCAGTGGCACCACCCACCTATGTATCAACATTTTTAGGTGGAAGACACTTGTTTTTTTAATGAGCCTGGATCCTCCTCTGGAAGTTTCATAAACCCATTATAATGTGACACAAACATATTCATGTGTGCTATCTAAATGTAATCAGTATTAATATTTTTTTATCAAATAAATAAAACCAGTATTTTTCTTGTGTTTTTTTTATTTTTTTTATTCAGTCAATCACATGTGTGAGAGCACCGAATTCCTATGCAACAATGGGAGGTGTATTCCCTCGTCATGGCGATGTGACTATGACAATGATTGCAGAGACAACTCGGATGAGTTGGGATGTCGTAAGTTTCATATTTACATCTAAGTCAGTGTTACCATTACACTTGTTTTTACCTTAAACTACCATATTTGTGTATAAGAATTACACAATTAACCCCAATGAGGGTACATGCATAACTTAAGTTCCTGCTCAGTTACAACAGCCATGAAGTAAAACTTCTTTTAAATTTCTTTACAATTTTAAACATGTGTTTTTCAAGCATCATTGATGGATGTGTAATTCCTGAAAAATGTATTAAAATTAGGATGAGAGGAAAATAATATGGGCCTTATCGGGATTCAAACCCGGGACCTCGGACTCACTGGGCAGATGGTCTACCAATTGAGCTGTAAGGCACCAAGGTTTTTTTTTACCATTTGACACTTGACATGTTGAGAATGACATTACAATCATTTTGTTAGAAATTACATCAAGTATGTTTGGTGAAAATTCAATCAACTTGAATACATGAAGCAGTACAAGCCCTCAAAGGCCCGTTTACACTCTATTCACCTTTGCCGAATCGAACTCCGCAATTTCCTAAAAGGCGAGTTGAAGCCGGGTAGGCCCGAAGTGTAAACGCAAAAGGTGAATTGAAAAAGGTGGATCAGACCCGGGTCTGATTCGCCTTTTTCTAGTCACCTTTGGGTTAGGGTTGAACCTCAGCCCCGCAATTGTCAAGGTCGCTTGTAGTGTAAATGCTACCCAAATACAGATTCGGCAATTTGAGTGTCCTTGGGGCAGTGCCCGTCGTGTGGTAGATTTAATTGACCAATCTGGCACCAGTTCCGTAACACCTAACAACTCACGCATGCGCTGCAGTTACAATCAGTGCTGACTTTTGTGGTTTCTGAAGGCGAGTTGAAGCCGGATCGAGGTGTAGTGTAAACGCGGCAAATGTTCAGTTTTGCGGTCGCAATAAAAATGCTGGGTCTGTATCCACCTTTGCGGGTTCGAGTGTAAACACGGTGAAAGTCTCTGAAACATAAATTTGAATTTCTGAAATTGCCCGGTAATTCTCTTTAAGGACATGTAGAAAAATTCCAATGGGACTGCATGATAGAATAGGAATTTTTTTATAAGCAAAAGCCCAATGGAAACCACTTCTTGGTTATCAGTATATAAAAATAGACTTTTTTATACATTTATATTTCAAAACTTTTTCCCCTACACACTCAATATTTTGTTGTTACCCCTACCTGTTTTTTTGGTACAAATTTCTTAACCTGCATTATTTTTCTTTTACCCATTTCTTTCCCTGCCATTGGCCTATCCTTCCCCATCAAAATTTCCAGAACGCCCCTTTGTTCTCATATTGGTTTTTTAGTCCATTTAATCTTTCCACTTGACTTTTCTTTTGTGTTGTGCTGATAAGCCAGTGCTGATGAGTACATGATACATCCAGGTGCCCTGATTTCAGGCCGCTAAAATTGAAACTCTTCTGTTTTCTTTCTCAGTAATTTTATACTTTATAAAAATGAAGCAGCATCTCACAAAATACAAAGCTTTTACAAAAACAAGTTTTAAAAACTGTTTGGAAAATGTTTACAAAGGAAAATTTACCTATAACAAATTCAAAAGTTGGTAGATTTATAATAAGGCTCCCTTAGAAGATAGCTTGTGGTTTTGGTTCTTGCATTTTCAGTCCCTTTTGACTACACAAGTAACACAACGCATTTTAGCCTGGAACTAGTCAAATGATTTTGTAAAATATTATCAAATTTTGCAACATCATGAATACTTTTATGTGAAATTATTTCAAGACATTAAAATTGTGGGGTAAAATTTGGTGCTGTTGGAAAAAATCTTGTAAGCAATTCTTATATTTTTTTTCTTTTTATCGCAGCCTTTCCAACATAGATATTTTACATTTGAAAAAATGTCAAGACATCAAATTGTTGGGGAAGAATATTTTGTGGAGTTGGAGACAATTATTTAAGCAATTCTTATTTTATTTTATTTTCCTTACAGCCTTTCCAACATGTGCGCCTGGTGAATACACGTGTCCTAATTACCGGTGCATTTTGACAGACTACGTGTGTGATGAAATCAACGACTGCAGGGACGGGAATTACACAGATGAACAAAATTGCCGTGAGTTTAGAACTGGTTTTTGGCCGTGACCTACTTTGTTTTTGTAAAAAATTATGCTAGTTGTGCTATTTCGAAAGAGGTGCTCACACACTAAACACTCCAGATTGAATCAATGCATCAAAAGGGTTCCTAGAGTTTTTGTGTTAAGTATAGTCTTCAAAAAAAAAGAAAAGAAGGAAAAAATGCAAGCTGTACTCTGATCGAAAGATCAAGGAGGCTGAAAGACATACTCTTGTAGATCAGTAAAGTCCAGTAACCACCTTTTGTGGCAAGGCTGACTGCGCCAGTCTCTGTAAGAGCCAGTCTCTGTAAGAGCCACTGGAGCAGGGTGCACCACTTTGCCTGGCAACTTGCAATTCTAGACTGTATGAGAGACACACAGATGCAGAGGTCTGGAAATCCCACGCAGGTTCAAATCAAGTTTTTCTTTAGCTCTTAACTTTGTTCAACTTTGTTCAAAGAGGAAATCACTGAAATGGAACAGCCTTAAAAGTGATTCCAAAGTGATTGGTCGATCAGTGCCTTGTTATCCACAAGCTCACTGTATTTAACAAACTTCTGTTCTGATCAAGAATTGATCATGTTAAAATGACATCACTTCCCACAAATTGTCACATGCATCAGGATTTTAAGCGTAATTTTTTTAATCGGTTGCGCCGTATTTCGAACAAATTTTGAGCAACATGCGCGCGTGTTTGAAACATTTTACAGGGTGTGAGTGTGCGTACTTGATGGCGTTTAATACGCAGTAGCATTTTTCCTACAAAGATGGCGTCCGTGAGCGTGGTCAATTGATATTTTATGAAGATTGTTTCTTTTTTGGAAGAGTACGTATTTCATTTCTTAAAAAGATTTCCTAAATGTCTGAGCTATAACACTCCCAAGTAATATTTTTTAGTCACTGAATGAATTGCTGGCTGGCAAATAAGCGAAAAAAAAAGGCTCATTCAACAGATTACAATAAAGTGAAAATAATTTTTTTTGGAACAGCGGATGTGACCTGTGCTCCAGGTTTTGTAAGCTGTCCTTACAACCACATCTGCATCCACACATACTGGCGGTGTGACGGGGACAATGACTGTTTGGACAACTCTGATGAAAACCCATTGTACTGTGGTAAGTTTATCTCTGTCATGACCTGTAATGATGTGATGGTACTCATTTATCAATGCTTTCAATGTGTGTTGTGACTCGGTGTTCAATAGATGCAGACTCGGTATAGAAAGCATGATATATAGCAGACAAGTTACTGAGGAGTAGCAGTATGTCCAATTTCAATGCAAACAGAACTTTAGCCATTTCTTCACAATCACAATTTTTTAAAGATAAAAATACACTTCCAGGCCTTGCATTATGTGTCGAGAAAGGCACAGATTTTTGCCGTGCTTTTCCCCATATTTGCATAAGGGTGTCATGGCAATAGACTGCCGATGTGAATAAGTCATCTTTTGTTAGTTGCCTTGGCAATGGCTCTACACTAAAATTCACTGAACCTTGTCCCTGTGCTTTTGCAATGGTACTTTTTCCGCAGCCATGATGTTTAGAGCCAATCACCATGGCAACCCACTTCACACTTAATTCGGCTGTCTATTGAAAAGGGCACCCTGATCTCGCTTACTTTGGAAAATCAAACCCTACAGAGGGTTAAACCCTTCAATGAAGAGTTCATCCCTCTGTAGGGCTTACTAAGCTCACGTGATGTCCACTAAAGGAACAACTGCAATACCGTGATTCGAGACCACCAGTTGGCGTACGCATCATAGCTCAATTGGTAGGGTATCTGCACGTTAAGCAGAAGGTCTGCAGTTCGAATCCCGGTGGAGCCAGGTTGTTTTTCAATGCATCCAGATTTCCCAAAGTCATGGACATTTGTCCACATTTCTATAGGTTTAAAAATACACATACAACTACATGTACATGTTTGTGTAAGCATTTTGAGTTTACTTTATACACAATTCTGTTTTTGCTATGGCAAGGTACATTGTCGTGTTCATACTAAGTTTAAGTGAATGTGAATATTTGTAACAAAGGCTGTTGCCATGCAGGGAAAGTAGTGCTTTGTGTAGAGTGACCTCCATCACCCTTTACATTCCTTGGTGACTTGGTGTATTAAAAGGGTGTTTCTAGAAATTTACATTTAGAATGTTATTTTTGAGGTACATTTCAATATGTGTACATGAGTGAGAAAGGGGCCCAACTGTGCTAGACCAGGGGCGGATCCAGGATTTTGAAAAGGGGGGTGGGGGGCATGAAATTTTTAAGCATGAAATGCTGATGACAATGAAATAGCGAGCGTGTAGCGCGAAGCCCTAACGGCTTCTAGATGGATTCTAGATGCTCTGTGGTGCGATCTGAGCCAATATTTAACCACTTTAAGCAGGAAAAGTGTGCACAAAAAGTGGATTTGTTTTATTTATTTATTTTGTTTTTAAAAAGGGGGTGCATGCACCTGTAATGTAAATGCTACCCAAATAATGATTCAGCAATTTGAGCGTCCTTGGGGTAGATCTCGTGCAGTGCGCGCTGTGTGGTAGATTTAACTGAGTGACAAGTCCAGTGCCAGCTCTGCCACTCAAAACAGCCCACGCATGTGGTGCTCCCACAATTAGCAACGACTTTGTGGTTGGAAAGGCAAATTTAAGCCGAATCAAGATGTACATGTAGTGTAAACATTGCAATTTTTTAGATCAATGGTTGCAATAAAGATGCCGGGTCTGAGTGTAAATGCAGCAAGACTGTTCTCCTTTGTATGTGAAAGAAAGATCCAAATCCATTCTCTAAGGGCCCAATTCTGACTTAGAACCTGCACCTGACTTCACGAAACCTTGCGCAACTGCACAAGTCCACTTGTGCCTCAAATTGTTGTGCAACTTACGCATTGTTGCTGCGTCCATTTCACAAAACATGTGCCTGTACTGTTGCAATATATCATTTCATATGTATGCAATCATTTATCTTCATGTGTGTGGTGTAACGTAAAGGAGGTACCGTAACACCAGAATTTAAAGAAACGAAACAAATGCAACGTATACATGTATGCTCTGAAAGAACTTCAACAACTTTATTATTGAAACACCCCTTTATACACATTGCACAGCACTATCAAACCACTCAACTGGAAACTACGGACCAATAGCAATTCAGAATGGACCATATGGCCACGCAGTTCTAAAGTATTGTTACTATGGTTACTATTCAAACTAGGGTGTGTACCACAATGTGTTAAAGTTTCCATGAAGATAAAAACTGTTCAAAATGTTCATTAAAATATTTCTACTATAAACTTAAAAATAGTTTTGACAGTTGGGGCATTCTTTCACAGAGGTATTCATTTACAATATGAAGTTGTATCGATACCATAATTGTTAACTCTTACAGAGCAATCAAGCTGCCCTACATCTGCATTCAAGTGTGAAACAGGCCAGTGCATATCAGGCTTTTGGCTGTGCGATGGTGAAGCAGACTGTGTCGATGGCACTGATGAAGGAGCGCATTGCAGTGAGTATTTTACTTGCGCCAATTTGCAGGGGTGTGAAATTTTTAGCAGATTTCCACTCCTTTGTTGTGCGTGCCTTATAGAGCATTTACCTCTGCAGCAATGAAAGGGGGCAGGTTTTTAAATATAAATGATGTGACAATAGATCCATAAAGTGCCTATTCATGCATGACACACAGAACAGTGTGACTGCCCCCTGTTTTTGTTAACATGCAATATGGTAGTTAAAATGTTAAAATGACATTGCACAATGGTGGTGTTTATCTGAAATAATTCCAATTGAATTTGTGGGGTACCGTGGCCGAGTGGTTTGGGTCACTGACTCACTCAGGTGAAAACGTGGGGTTGCGGGTTTGATACCCGGCTGGGGTACCTGTGCCCTTGGGCAAGGCACATAAACACACTTGCTCCATCCTTCGAAAGGGATGTAAAGCCGTTGGTCCAGTGTGTTGTGTAACGCACTTAAAAGATCCCAGAGTACTCTTTTGTGAAGAGTAAGGGGATTCCCCAGTGTCTCTGGCCGTTGGCTGCCAATGGCGCCACCATTTAGGTGGAACACATTGCATAGTTCCGAGATTGCCCAGTTAACCCCGCCCCTTAGATATTGTTGCTATGTGCTCACAAGCCATCGCAAAAAAATGGCGACATGTACGTACAAAGCAACAGGACTCGGCATTGAAAGCACAGATTCATTGGAGAAAACTCAAAGGTATTTATGTTTTGGGGTCGACAGTTACCGTAGCACACACTGAGCGAAGGGCTAGTAATGCAGGGATGACATATATTTCATAAAAATGCGCTTTCCTACCTTTGAACAGCGAATCGCCCGACATTAAAACCAAAATTCACCCGGTCACTAGCGCATACAACATACAAACTGTATGGGCAGAAAATCGCGAGATTGTGTGATGATTGCATCACTTTGACCTATGTGGGCGCCGTCTGCTAGCTCTGTTGTGATTGGTCGCGGGTTCGGATTGATTGACAGGTCGGAACTATGCATTGTAAGCTTCATGCAATTCAGCCTACGGGCTGTGATTTGAAGTTCATTAAACCCAATAAATCTTTTGACTCTATATTCTACATGCCCTTGCACCCGAAAAGTCAGTGCCACCATAGCCATGTACCCTCTGCTTTTTAGTGGCCCACTTACACCCCTATAGTTGGTCTTGTGTAAAAATATAAGTGATAACTGTGAAATTTGTGTGGGTTTGAAATGTCTCCCTATGGTAAAAAGTCAATAAAACACCAAGAAGTGCACAATGATGTGTATTGTTTATTTCCCTTCTCTTAGCACACACAGTTAAAAGGAAGTAACATTCTCAAAGGCCTTCATAAATTAAAGTACTAAAATTGTCGGTGCTTGCTTTAGAGTTTGGCATTATTTTTGTCATACTTGGCCAAAATACATGAACGGCTGGTTTTATGGAGGGCATACAATTGTGCATAATTTGGAAACTTGTCTGAACTGAATTTGCTCATTGATTTTGCTGCAGTGCGAATTGATTTCCAGTGAGTTATTGAAATATGCCACAATATTAAACTCCGCTATATTTCGAATTGTCACTCAAACACAAATATACATCAATGTTGCAATGAAAATATTTGTATCATTGTATTAATTTTTACCACTGTTAACTTGCCTCATTCCTTAAAAACCAGCTCATGAAGAATTCACTTGCACGCCCAATTATTTCACGTGCGACAATAAGCGCTGTATCCCAGCGAGCTGGATTTGCGATACAGACAATGACTGTGGGGATGGTTCCGACGAAGATGGACGACACAATTGCGGTATGTTTTAATTTTTGTAACAAAAAATTTATTTTATTTTAAATACGAAATTTATACTCTTTTTGACCGAAAGGTCGAGAATGCTGAAAGATATAACATATTCTATTGGTCAGTAGCAAGTATGACAACATCTTGTGGCAAGGCTTACAGCACCTGCTTCTTTAAGAGCCTCTGAGGCTGTGTGCGCCACTCTGCCTGAAGCTTCTACAATTCTACGGCTGTATGGGAAACACGCGGAAGCGGTGGTCAGCTCATCCCACACAGTTTCAATCAAATTGACAACTCAACCAAATTAGTTTTCTTGGAGCCCTTAACTGCAGCATTCCCACTTCCCATTTTCAGAGCTGCCAACCCTCCCGGATTCTTTGGGAAAATGACTAATTTTGTGAGTCCTAACATGGATAAAAACCCTCCTGGATTGTCGATTAACGATTTTTAGATGTGTTTGGAGTCACGGAACGAACCTGTTTTCCCAGATGTCTTCTCCAAAATCCGGGAGGGTTGGCAGCTCTGCACTTTGTTCAAAAACAGGTCCTCTTTGGGCCTGGAGGAAATCGCTGAAGCAGAACTGTCTTGAAAGTGATTCCAAATTGATTCGTCAATCAGTGCCTTGTTATCCACAAGTTCACTGTATTCAACAACATTTTGTTCTGATCAAGAATTTATATTTTCAAAAAAATGTTTCTTTTCTAGAAGAGTATTTTATCAATTTGTTTTCACTTTATTAAGATTGTTTTGTGGGTTTTACTTGATTTTGAATACAGATACTCACGAGTGTGATCCACAGTATTTCACATGTCGCCAGAACCGACCTAACCGCAATCGATGTATTCCACTGATATGGTTATGTGATGGGGAAAGTGACTGTGAACATGCAGATGATGAAGTTAACTGCAGTAAGTTGACAAGGCTGTGTGAATTTAAAGACCAGATTTATATTCAAATTTTGTTTTTCAATTTCAATTTATTTCAATGTTGAATTTACACAATACAAGAATAAACTGTAGAAAACATCTTAATATCAATAATGAGTACATTATAAAGACTACAACATTAGGTACCTGGTGAAGCGTTAGCTTTTGTACCCTTACCTGGTACAAACAAACATAAAAGACAAGACAAAAACAGACTTCATGAACAGATGTCAAGGCAAGGCAGAGCACCATCACCAATGTAAGAATATTCTACTATGCTCAATACTAACCCCATGGGTAGGCACATACACTGCATGCATTGTTGGTACGTTTAATTGTAAAGGTTGCACTGTACTGGGACAAATCTAAGGTAGCGACCCAAGTTTTTGCATGTCACATGCATGTGGGGAGGAAACGGGAAACAGTAAAAAAAAAAAATAATACACAGAGTTGCTGGAATGGACCAATGAAATGCCGCGGTTGCCTGATAAATATTCATGAGTTATATTACCTTTATTCATTAGAATGTTTTGAAAAAGCAAAAAAATAAAAAAAGAGAGAGAACTAAAAAAAAAAAATCCAATTAACCCTTGAGACCATAGCGGCCACAAGCGACCTGAAGCCTTGCGGCCACCAGCCCCACAATGTTTTAATACTTTAGATCTATACAATACTCAACATCTCAATGTTTTTGATTCTGTTGTGTAGTATTTAGCTTTTCATCAAGGTACCAGTATGTTATGTATATTTTGTTGTACTGATAAGATTTTCTTGTTGGCAACCAGTGATATCCCATTTTTTGTGGTATGACTCTGGCGTATCTAGCCAAGTACACATACAAATGCATGGTCTCTAATGGGTTAATGTAACTTCTACTCAAATTTCTGTGTAACTTAAAATATTTGCCGATATCCAAATTGGTTTGTGGAGTTAATCAGAAAAATGTAGTAGTAAATGTAGTGTTTTCATCAGCTAGTTACATTTATTTTGGCTCAGCACTTGGCTCAGGTTTGAAGCACAGGGTGAGTTTTTATCTCGCAAGGCAGAAAAAAAATCAAACAGGATAGATATTTGTCTTAGGGCCACGTAAAGAAATAAAATGCAGAAAAAATTGGCAAGCTAAGTGCTGAGCAAAGAGCCATGAATGAATTTTTGTTCCACAGCTCTCGTTTTTGGGGCAGACTTCAGAAGCAAGCTGTTGAACTGTTTGTGTCTTTTTCTGGTTATTTTTTACAGCAAGAGCCACATGTGGCGAGGATGACTTTGCATGCGACAATGGCCTATGCATTCCCATGTCCTATTACTGCGATCACGATAATGATTGTGGGGACCAAAGTGACGAGGGAGGCCACTGCAGTAAGTTATTAAATTCATTTCAAATTATCTCAGGTTGGTCATTGCAAAATTTAAATGTCACATAGTAGAGGCGTTCGAAAAGCTTAAACCGTGTAACACCAACTTACAGCAGAGCATTCTTTTTGCCATAAATACACGTGTCTGCCCCGGTGCCAGCCACCACTGCCTGAGCTCTCAGCCGAGTCTCTGGTGTAAGGCTCGGTGTAATGACGTAATGACGTCACCTAGTAACCATGCGAAAGTAGTAAAACATGGCGGACAATTTGAAATTGCGACGTGAGTACAAAGAAAAGCACAGATTTATGACAAAAATGGAGGAAATAGGGGTATAGATGTATTGTCTTTAATCAATTGATGTCTGGACATTGACAACTAAATCCGCGTGGTACCAGCTTAATTTTTCATCGTGAGTCAAACGATAACAGTATTTGTAAAAGCCCTGCCTGACAACAACCTTTGACCGGTGTTCCCAGAATTTAATGCGAAACCCAGTGTCGTTCGTTTTGTATCTTCTAGGGGCTTCCCCGGTGTAAATCCTGTGTAATGTTGTGTAAGCTTGAACGCCTTTCATGAAAATTGTGTATTAAATACAGAACATGTTACTTTTTGTTACTTGCGTTTATAAAGCAATTGCGCTATACTAAAAATCACTGAACTCTTTCTCCATGCATTTGCACTGGATGGTTTAGCCACTGACTTATATACGAAATCTAAACTGAAGAATTTTTAAAAATTTAAATTTGTATTTTTATTTTAATTTTGATTGACTTTTTTTTGTCTCTTTAGCATATACCACATGTTCCGACAGCCAGTTAACCTGTTCAAATGGCCGTTGTATTCCATCTCGTTGGATTTGTGATGGAGACAATGACTGTAGGGACTACTCCGATGAACAAGACTGTTGTAAGTAATCTTATTGTTAATCTTGGAAACTGATTGAATAATAGACCGTATCGAATAGCTGCCATCTTGTGGTGTAACATTTGATATTTAAATTGGTCAACAAAGCAAGCACAAAATGTGCAACCATGCATATCCTCAAGGAACAAAGAAACTGCCCTACAAGATGGCAGCTATTTGATACGGTCTATTACTTTATTAAAGCTCATATTACTTTTGCAGTTGAATACACTTTCATTAGTAAAAAGTATGAATACAGAAAAAGTATAAAGTACGAGTAGCAAAATGATAATACATGCATGGTATTTTTCTTATTCTTGCCAGACATTATTCTGTGATTAAACCAAACTAAAGTTTCTATTGTTCTTGTAATAACATTTTGTCCCCAAATGATAAAAATTAGATACTGCATTGCAATTGTTCTTAAAAAATATGAAACAATCTATGCAAATTGTTCAAATCCGAGTCAAGTCCAGTCATTTCTGCCTGTGATTTGAGGTTTTAATCTCAGGTCAAAAATCAAGACTCCAGTAGTCTCGAGTCTTCAGTCCTAGCCATAACAACCTTGCATAACCTGTTGCAATATTTTATCTCTACGTGTGGTCTAGTGGATATGCGGCCATGCTCATAATCTAGAGGTTGAGGGTTCAAGCCCCATTTGTGCCAATGTGTTTGTGTTCCTGTGCAAGACACTTATTCTCAATTGCCTCATCCACCCAATCGATATTTGGGGAGCTGTTCGGGGAATGCCACAACCTAACTGCTGATAGGGTTGTGCTCCTTGGCCGGGCAGCCACCTAGTTGAAGTGAAATGGTTCTGGTGATTCCATGATGGCAGCTATTATAGTAATGGTCAAGGTGCCTTTGAATAACAGTCATGTTAGATACTGTGCGTCTTGTAAATGTTATGCTATTATTAATTTTATTATTATTTTTACTTACAGCTGAAACACCGACCTGTCCCCCTGACCAATTCCTGTGCCTGAATGGAGATTGTATTTTTAATATACATGTCTGCGACAAAACAAATGACTGCTCTGATATGTCAGATGAAACGCACTGTGGTAAGTGGAGTCTAGGGCTGTGTTGCATTGCTATGCCTGTCACAACATCATTTCCGCCTGTTGGTGGTTGGTCTTAATTAATATAAAGTCAGTACACATGATTGGTATCTGCACCAATTGTCTAGGCTTGTGACCTTGTTGGGTCTGCCAGACATGTGTTACATAACTTTTAGAAATTTCTCATACAATTTCAGATTACAGTAGGTGTGCGTTTCTTTTTTGTTGAATATATGTGACCTGTCACGACGAAATGGGCGTAAAGTTGCACTCCGCTATTTCCTATAATGATGGTTCAAAGTCAAATCTTAAAGGGAAGTCAATTTTAGGGTTTTGTAATATTTGGAAAGAGTAACTCTTAGTAAATTTGATTCCAATTTGTTAGCGTCTTCCAACAATCAAA
This sequence comes from Henricia sp. BOLD:AAB3569, assembly GCA_037783545.1. Classification (NCBI taxonomy): domain Eukaryota; kingdom Metazoa; phylum Echinodermata; class Asteroidea; order Spinulosida; family Echinasteridae; genus Henricia; species Henricia sp. BOLD:AAB3569. The sequence goes on along the minus strand of JBBELK010000030.1, from coordinate 348,233 downwards.
AACATCAATTTTGACGATAGCTTTCTTTGTGTCTCGTAAGAAATTTTGTTTGAAGATTTGGAAGATTTGTTTGAAGACGACCACTTCTCCAAGCTCTATTGCATTGGGAGAGTAGTTTTACCTTATACTATTGGAAAGGTCTTTTTCTGCTGAATTCAAAAATACCAAAATCCAATTTTTCAAAATTCTGACTTTCAGCTCATTTTGTGGTGACAGGTCACATATTTGACTACAGTTACAAATTTTTCTGCACATAGACTACTAAAGTGTGACGTCGGTTGCCATGGTAACTGGGTCTAAACATTTGCTGGTAATCCGAAACGCCCATTGGTATAGCGCAGGTAAACAGTTGACTGGTTTTAGTGAAACCCAAAAACCATGGCAACACACAAAGGGTCAGGTTTTCACTTTAGTAGTCTATTACCAGTAATAATAATAATAATAATAATGAATATTTGTAATGCGCCGGTATCCATCAAAAAGATGCTCAGGGCGCAGTAAGGATATTGCCGTGTATCTAAACCTGATGTTAATATCTTGACGTAATTTGTATTTCAGATATCAATGAGTGCGCAACCCTCGAGTCCAACCAGTGCGAATACAACTGTACCGACACACCTACTAGCTTTTTATGCTCATGTCTGCCAGGGTACACACTGAATGATGATGGCAAAACATGCAGAGGTAGGGTAAACCCTTATTTTACTTTCAGATGCCCCATCGCAGTGTTTTGTATAGCCAATTGTTGTATAAACGAATTGACATTTGCCATTTTAAAAATAAAAACACAGACAAAACACCGTAAAACAAACCTGGCCACTATAAACATGTGGCCTCTTCATAAAGGTTGTTTGCATTATACACATGGCATTTGGGACCAAAGATGGGTGGCCACTATAAACAGGTGGCCCTTCATCAAGGTGGCCTAAATAGCAGGTTTGACTGTACCACAATATCGAAATGAACCGTGAAGAAATTTCTGTAAATTGTTTAAGTGCTCGTAAAACAAATTCTGAAAAGGGCTGGAATTTGCTTTGCACATTGCAGAAAGAAGTACATTTTTGCTCGTTGGTGTTTGTATGTTTTTTGTTTATTATTGTGTATCGTGTATTAAGGAAATACTGTGTGTGAAAGTGCAGCTTTCCTTATTGGTTGCGCGTTAATACTGCTGTCCCCGCAGTGTGTACCATGCATTGTCATAGAGCCTAGACCGTCATTTTGTGAAAAGACGTCGTTTAACAAGGTAATCTGTAAATGTAATTTTAATTAACCTCTTATGATTTTACTGCACTGTAAAATGCTGTGGTACAATTTTGCGCAACAGGGCTGTATTATTAGTATTTATATCACATGTTGTAATATCATTTATTACAAATTTTGTATTTACTAGATAACAATGAATGCGATGAAATTGCTGGTGTGTGCAGCCAGTTGTGTGAGAACACCCGTGGATCATATTTCTGTAAGTGTGCTGATGGCTATGCAGAGGAACCTGACAGAAAAACATGCAAGCAGACTACGGGTAATTAAAGCTCATACTTTTGCTAAAAAATTATCAGCAGATCTTGATCCCCACGAGGTAAAACACTTAGTCAAATCTGACTAGAAATCAGTCAAAACCTTGCACCCAGCGGACCCTGAAAACCTAGTTACTGATAAATGACTAGAAATATAGTTACATCAGTGAATCTGACTCCGCCTGGTAGTTGTTTTAACTAGATATCTGTTTGACGTTACAAAGATTTTAGTCATCCTAATTAGAAAATCTAGTCAAACTAGCTGGGTGCAACTGAAAATTAGTTATTTTTGACTAAGTTGTTTTTAGAGTGTACCATCGTCTCCTCATCACCCGGAGGTTAGCGTACCTGTGAAAATACCGACTGGGCCCTTAAACTGCAAGGGAAACAGCCAGCCTTGCAGGACCATCCCATTAATTCTAGGGGCTATTACGGCAGAAAATGAACACTTTGATATGATAAAGGACTATTACACCCAATCCCCACATACTTTTGAAAACAGTACCATGGTTCAGTGATGTGTGGATTTTTGTTCAGTGCAGTGCAGGATTAACATAATATCAACATTACTTGCTTTATTTTAGGAGTGCAACCCTCTCTCTTGTTCAGCAACCGTTACTACATCCGCAAATTGAGCGTTGACGGCATGCAGTATGACTTAGTCCAAGATGGCCTGAGCAGAGTCGTCGCTTTAGACTACGACTTCAAAGAGGACCGTCTGTACTATCTAGACATAGGCACAGATGAGATTTACCGCATGTTCCTCAATGGAACGGGTGTAGAGGTCATTGTACCGTATGCTTTGGCCAGAGGACAAGGGATGGCTATTGATTGGGTTGGCAGGTGTGTAGTATTGTACTTGTTGCTGCTTTTCTAAATTACTAAGAGACATTTTTACACCAATCCTATTTATTGTTTTATTTTTTATTTGAGAGGTTTTGCAAGTGTACAGATATGGTTATGAATACACTCGACCAAAAAAGTTCTGTCACCAGTAAGACATTTGTAGATATTTATTATGAAATTGGATTTAATGTAGGAAAATAATATATCAAATTTTAGCTGAACATATCACTCAAAGGAATAGAGCTCAACAGAGTCCATGATGGCAATCTTCACGGAACAGGAATGAACAGTGACCTATCTTTAATAAATGAACTTTATTGACCCATCTGTAGGAAACTGTATTGGGTTGAGACAAGCAAAGACATCATGGAAGTATCTGAATTGGATGGTTCCTCACGAAAGACGCTTGCCTATCAAGATATGGTCAGCCCCGTTGCAATAACGGTGGATCCTCGAAACGGGTAAGCACTGAAATATTGACATAGCTCTTTAGCATTGCATGCTTAGAGCATTTTGTGCATTAGCAAATACTCGGGATTGGATGGCAAACATTGCCAGCTCGAGAGCGTTTCACTCATTTTCACAAAAATTAAATATTGTATTTTCAGTTTTTGTGAAATTGACTGAAAAAGTTGCTGAGTTGGCTCATATCCTTTCCAAAAACATGCTTAAGTAGGTCTGAAAAAATATGGCTAATAGTTCCTGTCTATTGCATTTCTCACCCCTTTTTTTGGCAACTCAGTACAAGATTTTCTATGTTTTTATGTGCCAGGTACCTGTATTGGACCGATTTGGGCTTAAGTGCGTACATCGGACGAATGGGTATGGATGGTAGTACACCAATGCGGCTTATCACGGACAAACTGGTTTGGCCTTATGGTCTTACTATCTGCTATGCTTGTGACAAACTCTACTGGGTTGATTCGCATCTCAATTACATTGGGTAAGTTGAGTCCAATTTTGGTCTTTAAGGAGATCTTAAGGAGATCTTTGTCATTTGATTGGAGGACATCTGAGAATATGACAAAGTACTTACAGACCTACTCCCTCTCACCAAAAAAAACTGTGAATCTAGATTTGCATCTAATTAGCACAATTATGCAAATTAGCTTTTGTCATATTTGATCAGTTTTATTTTGTCATGGCAGTTTAGATATGTGGGAATCACATGCCATTATCAACTGTTTACTGTACATAATTGTTGAGGTCAGTTAATATTGAACACTGAGACACACCCACTTTGGCAAGACACACCCACTTTGGCAAGACACGAGGCCTATGTTATAATGTATTCAAGTGCCACCCAGCTATGGAACTTCCCATTAATTTGCATATTATTACACACGCATCTATTTTGCATATCATTATATAGGTCTGTGTGCTATTCTCAGAAAGTCTTATTTTAAAAAACAGAATAACCAAGGAATTCAATTTACTACATTGAAATTCGAAGTAACATATGTTAAATGATATTGCAATTTGTTAAATGATATTGCAACATCAAAAATAAAAATGCTGATGCATAAAATTGTAGACAAAAATCTTGTTTTTTACCCCAAAAATGACTGCCAACCATGGCCTCTGAGTTGCATTGATTTCATGGTTTGTGAAGCAATGGTACTATCCTGCCTTTCCAAGTTAAGAGTCGGTTACCAGCTTCTCTCGTCGTGTTTGGGGTTCACGACTTAATACGTCCCCTTTGCACTTCGGTGTGAGTTAAGAGCGTAGCTGGTAACACTCGTCGTGTTTAGGGTTCACGACTTAATACGTCCCCCAATGCAAACAAAAGACAGATTTGATAAACCTCCTGGTTTGTGTGCAATAACATATGCAGATTTGGAAATTTTTTTAAGAAAATGTCAAAGAAATTCATTTTATGAAGCATTGTTACATGTAATTGCATTATTCAATGACACTGAAACAATAAAGATATAAATGGCAATGCATAAAATTATGAGAAATTTTGTTTCTAAAAAAGATTCTGCCAACCGTGGACTCTTAGTGACATGAATTTCATATACGTACATGTACATAATGACTCCTCTCCCAACAAAAAATAATTTCAGAGAAATTTTAAATGTTTTTTTTCATACATGTTTCCCTTTCAAAAAGTACTACATGATGGGGAAAAAAGTCATAGTTTTCACTTAATAAGAGAGGTGTTATATTGCAATGATGCATTATGTTGCAAAATCAAAGGGAAAGAATACCTTACCCAGCCACTGCCTGGAACCTTATGCATAAAAACTAAGCATTTTTACATTTACATGTTTTATTTGTCATAACAAGACAAATCCTCAGTGGCTGGATATGGAATTTAACCCGAACAAAGATACAAATAGTAGGATACAACTATGTTTTATTTTAATATCTTGTGGCTTGAATTTCAGAATAAGCCATTTCAAAGCTACCCAGTTATATTTCATTATTTGAATAAACACTGGCTGGAAGGTGCGAGTATAGGAGTGTATGCCAAGCCAAAAGGATCATAACGTATTGCGGCAACGTGTTGCGAAAAAAATCACAACGCGTTGTCGAAATTTCTCAATGCGTTGTGCTATTATCCAATCAGAATACTGTATTTCTGCAATGCGTTGCTAATAATAGCCTCACAACTTGTTGCGAGGTGTTCAACAAACGTGTTATGAACATCTTACAATGCGTTGCCAGATATCCACAACATGTTTTGGGATGTCCGTAACGCGTTGTTGGACACCTCGCAACACATTGTTAGTCTATTTTTAGGAGTGAGTTAAAGAGGCCCTACATTGCAAGAGGAATTTTGTTTGCTGGTTTCACAAAATGGTGATGTTATAATGATACAGTGATAGTGATAATTTCAAGGCAAAGCCATGTAAATTAAACAAAAACTCCCTACAATTGATTTCAGCTATGCCAACATGGATGGTACTGCTATCCATGAGCTGCCAGGCCTAGACTTGGCTCACCCATTTGCTCTGACCATCTTTGAGGACTACGTCTATTGGACTGATTGGAATGAACTGGCTATCTTCAGAGCCAACAAGCTGACTGGGGCTAATGTCACTAAACTCAGGGAGACGATTCACCGGCCCTATGACATCCATATCTATCATCCACTACGTCAGGACCAGAGTAAGTTAAAACTATAGAAAAACAATTTTTCATCAGAACAGACGTTAGCTGAATGTCGTGAAATTGTGGAGAACAACCAGTCATTTTGGAATGGACCTTTGCGGGGTTTTCCGCCCCCAATGGAATTGATACAGCTGACCTTAGATTGGTTCCTGATTTTATACTTTTGCTAGATGGCGTTTCCTATATCGCTTATTGTGGGCTGGTTCCAAATGGTCAACTAGACACGACCATCATTGACTAGACATCTCTCGGTTGGAAATTGTCCAACTATGGTTAATAACTATATAGTCCTCAATCAAACTTGCTCCTGGGAATGGATGGTTTTTATCCCATACCATTTTTGCTATTTATCATGTTTACCAGGCATTGTGAATCCTTGTGGGAATAACAATGGTGGCTGCTCCCATCTATGCCTCGTGGCGCCCAGTGGTCAGTACAAGTGTGCCTGCCCCGACAACTTCATCCTCCTAATGGACGACACAAACTGCCAGGCTAACTGTTCCGTCCTCGAATTCCGCTGCGCTGACCAGAACGAATGCATACCCATCTACTGGAAATGTGACGGCGAAGCCGACTGCATAGACAATTCGGACGAGCCCGCGTCCTGCCCCGAGCGCCACTGCAACCTGGGGTACTATCAGTGTGACAACCTGCAGTGCGTGACCGGTATTGAACTGTGCGACGGCCAGGACAATTGTGGCGATGGTTCTGATGAACGCATGTGCGATCTGAACCACTGTAAGGCATGGGAGTTCAAGTGTGCCAGTGGCAACTGCATTTTGCATAATAAGGTCTGCGATCGGACTGAGGATTGCCAGGATGGATCGGATGAGAATACTGACTTGTGTGGTAAGTTGCCTTGATATTTAGGGTGTGTTCAAAACAATACACCAGAGTGACAGTTATGAAATTGAATGTGAAAGGGCGTACTTGTTACATAGTAACATTGTTTCTCTTACTTGTTGCACTATTTTTGCAAAATGGTGGAAGTTAGTAATGCGTTGAGAAAATATGCCTCAAAATCCTAGTCAATATGAGTTCTATATACTTTCATTCCATGAGGTTAGGGCAATAAATACAGAGGTATTCATGTTACGTAGACTGTACAAGCTGTTTCATTTTTAGACAGGAAATTTATTCGCCGGCACACTCAATTTCATGCAAAGTTATGTACATGCAGTATTAAATGATATGCAAAATGATGAAATCGGTTCTTTTTCACAAATGTTCTTTTTCACAAATTGTTGACTTAATTTTTTTATTTTGCAGCCAGTCGAACCTGCTCGCCAGGCTTTTTCAAATGTGACAATGGTTATTGCATTCCCGAGTCTTGGTTTTGCGATTTTGACGACGACTGTGGTGACAATAGTGACGAACCACACAGGCAGTGCCGTAAGTTCTGAATTTATAATTGGTAAAAATAATGAAATCATCCAAAGTTAAAGGCCCATTACGTCATTTGTATATAATAATCAAAAGTCTACTTCATGAGATAACATGGAAAAAACAACTAAAGGTGTTGTTAGAAATTAACAAATAAAATAATTTAAAAAAAAAAGTCTGTGCGCACACTTTGTTTTTACCATTCACTTAACACAAAGATCTTGCATGGACTTTAAAGGTTTCATGAAGCATTGATGCCATTGCGTTTATGTAGATAGTATTTCTGTAGAATAGTTTTCCAACAAAATCAGATTATTTTTGCACGGACAGGTCCTATGTTTTATATTTGTATCTATTTGTAGTTGTATCTTGTTTTGTATTTGTGTGTCATAGAACAAGCTACATGTCCTGCTGGTTGGAACCCATGCACAACCAACTACCGCTGTATCCCTGACTGGGCTTTCTGCGACGGCTTTGACAACTGCCGCGACAACAGCGACGAAACAAACTGCGAAGCCCTCACCTGCGATACTGGGGAGTTCCGCTGCGACAATCATCAATGCATACCGCAACGCTGGGTCTGCGATCACGAAGAAGACTGCACGGATAGCGAAGACGAGCCGGAAACGTGCACGTTCCGCGACTGCAGCGAGTCGGAATTCCGCTGCGTGTCGCATCTTTGCATCCCCAGACTCTGGGTGTGTGATCACGACAATGATTGTGGGGATGGGTCGGACGAACAGGCGTGCTTAAACTACGCGTGTCCCGATGGTTTCTACAAATGCACCAGTGGCCATTGTATTAATGCGGATTATGTGTGCGATGGCGATCGAGATTGTTTGGACTTTTCTGATGAAGTCAGCTGCCGTAAGTAAACTCCACAACTCATTTGTAACATTAACATCCCAAATATTGTTTCTTTTAATAGCAAAACTGTGTGCCCATTTGGGACCATCTTTGGTCACAAATGCCATGTGTATAATGCTAATGCAACCTTCATAAAGTGGCCACTGCATATTTTTTCAAACAGCAAATGGTATAATAAGTAGGGATGGGAATTAACGGTTAATTCAGAAACCGGTTTGCAAAGTGTCGGTTAACCAGTTAACCGTTCGGCTGACACTAAAGATTGTTGCCGGTGTTTATAGGTGCAATGTACACAATACCCCTAGGCCCCTAAAATAATCATTGAACCTTTATTTGGTCAGAATTTTACTACAACCACATATACATTTATTTCAGTTTCATGAAGTCATTACAAATGACTATTGTATGTTCTTTAAAATTGGGTTTCGTTTAAACGTTCAGCAAAACTGAGGAAAGATAAACACATCAGATTTGCCTTATTATATCAATTACTGTTTAAACACCTAAATCATTTATTTTTATAGCGCGATATTAGTAAAGTTAAACAGCAGGCATATATTAAAACCAGACTACCCAAAGTAGTCTAAAGCACAGCCTTGCTCCAACTTCACATGACACGGTTAGGTGGTTCTGTACATTTGTGTCATATTTCCAAGTTCACCGTGCAATTGAAACAAATGTATGAAAAAAAATTGCACGGCAAATGGAACAAAATTGCATGGTTAGTGATGGAGCTTTAAATCCACGGATTAAAATATTGAACGACACGTGACCTGCTATCGTCCAATCAGATCACATATAAAACTTGATTAGCAATGTATATGCGGTGCTTCCCCAGGACACTATAAGAAAAGCTTCATAGAGTTTCTCATAGTGTCTCAGGGAAGCACCAAGTATACATGTACTAACCAAGTTATATCGGGTATAGCTAAACAACCCCTAATTGGCATTCATTCTCCCCGACACAAGTTAAATCTCATTCCCTTATGGGAAATTTTGCTGATAATGTAGAATTAAGAATTCATCAATTATTTTCCTACAGCAACGCGATTGCCCAATGGACGTTACTGCTATGCAAGTGAGTTCACATGTGCCAACACCCTATGCATAAGGGAGAACTGGGTGTGTGATGGTGACGATGACTGTGGGGATGGCAGTGATGAACTACTCAGTATCTGTGGTATGTAAGCTCCGTTTATCTCAATATTATTCAATATATACACGTATCAATTTCATTTTGATACCGATATTGTCGATATCTCTTTTGTAATCATATGAAACTTGTCCATATAGACTATGTAAGTTGACCTCGCGAATGTACGAGACCACGCGAGACCACCGTTATTTCCGGGCACAAGACCCTATCTCTTCAACGCACGTCGCGAGCGAAATTCTTGGATTATTTTGTTTACGCAGATTTTTGTAAACTCAGACGGCCCAAAACGTGTATCTCTAAATAAAATCTTGCATTCCAATTGATGAAGTGGGGTATATAATCAAAAATAAGCAATCGAAATGTAAAAATTCACGATCTTTTCTGAGCCGACAAGTCAATCTTTGAAGATCGTAAACTACATGCAGCAAAAGATATGCAACACGCACAGCAGCCGACGTAGGTAGGCCTACAGTGTACATACAGACCTCGCTAGCGACAGGCGAAACGCCATCTACCAAAAGTAGAGCTTGCAGACTTTTTTTTTAGAGTGCCTAAGTTCGAAGCATTCATTTTCACATGAATCCACACCTGGGTCATCCATTCCAAATTGGATGAAGAATATGCTAGCAGAGAAATTTATTCAGGTCACGAAAATCTAATAAATTTGTATCATTTTTAGAGATAATTATGCATGTATTATATATTGTAAAAAAAACATTTTAGTCACCCGAATCACTTTCGGGTCGGTTATATACTTAAGATTGGACAGAAAAATTTATATACAAAAAACAAAATCTCGCCCGTGTTATAGGAATAGGCGTTTTAGTCGTGTTGTGCCCGGAAGCTCAGATTTGACCTTTGCCGCGAGACTTACATAGTCTATTGAATAATACAACAAATGGGGGAAATTTATATTCTGTAAGCCACAAATGCAAACCATTTATCAAAGCATGGATACAGTTTTTCATTGTTTTCTCGAAACATAGATACAGTTTTTCATTGTTTTCTCGAAACATAGATAAGGTACTGAGCTGACTTTTACACAGGTTTGTTTATGTAAACAACATGCGAGGAAACTCTTCATGTTGACATTCACGCTTACTGTGTCTTTTTTTCAGCTTATCGTGAATGTGACGAGAGCACCAATTATCGTTGCACCAATGGCCGTTGTATTCCCAAGTGGAAAACGTGCGACAATCAGGATGATTGTGGCGATGCGAGTGACGAAAACAACCATGATTTGTGCCAGGCGCCCGTCCAGTGCCTTCCCGACGAATTCAAGTGCCCTAGTGGTGACTGCATTCCAGTCACTTACGTCTGTGATGAGTACGATGATTGTGGGGATTACACTGACGAACATGGATGTCGTAAGTTGACAGTAGGACCTACATTTTGAAAGATATTTGTATTTTAAACCGGTTTTTTTTTTTACAGTACCTTGTGTACAGCATATTTTTGTCAGTTTTTTCATGTATGGTGTTGAATTAGTATATCAGTATGTGAAAAAAAGTAGGACACCATCAACTTAATTTGCAATGACCCAAAATTTTACTTCATGATGTGACAAGAAAGAACTTACTCAAATTCCAAGATGATACTTTTTAAAAGAAACTAACAATGGATGGTGGTTTAAAAAAAAAGAGACTTTAGCCAGTAAATACCCGATTGGGAAGATAATTGGGTTGTTCCATAAAAACAGGGACACAGTGTCCCACTTAGGGGCCATCCATAAAGTACGTACGCACGGAGGGGGCGAGGGGGGTTGGAGCCAATGCGTACACCCAACGTTAAAGCATATGGGTGACGTCACGAAATATGCGTACAGGGGGGGAGGGGGGCGTCTAAAAAGTCGGCATTTCGTGCGTACATACTTTATGGACGGCCCCTTAGGTCCCTATCACACATTCCCGGTTTTGCATCCTGCTTGGCCCCAGTGCGTCCCGGTGTCCTTCTGCTATGGTCGACCACGGTTTTGGCTCCAAACCTGGATGAATTTCTGATCTCACGATCCTACCAAGGAATGCCGTGAAGGGAGCCGGGAGGTCTAAGGGCAAGTCCAGTGCCCCAAGATGCAACAGCAGTGTCCCAGCTTCAATAGGATTGTGCAATGCAGCACTAAGGGCCCCTATGGCTATGCCGGCAGCCTACTACAGGCTCTAGTTGGGTCCTGCTAGGTTTTACTATGATTTCAATTTCTTCCTGGTTGATCCTGGCAAAGTATTGCATGCAAATCTCCACCGGGACACATTGCCGATTGAAGACGGTTGGTGAGGATTGACTACGGATCTCTAGGTCTGAGTACGGTCTAACTAGGATTGACTAGGATTAACTACGAAGTCCATTCATATCGCCACCGGGATGCAAAACTGGGAATGTCATGAGTTGATTTTTTTTTTATACAGTGTAAATACCAGGTTTAGAGAATGATTAACCTCGGCACAAGCAATGGCCAAGCGAACCGTAGCTTTACTTGTTTGTCCTGATTTGTTCCTACAGATGATGGCCCGTGCTCTGCAGCAAACTGTGAAAAATTCTGCCAAGACATCGAAGATGGCCACTATTGCTCGTGTGGAGACGGGTACCAGTTGAGTGCAAATAGGCTCAACTGTGAAGGTTGGTAAATTAAGTTAATGTCCTCAATTGCCATGTAGGGAGCCAGTCACGGTTTCACTTTAGTTGATTAAGAAATATGAACTTGGGTGTAATAAATGCCATTACAAGCGTGTTTTTACTGTAGGTATTGGCATTAAAAGATTTCTGGCGATGCATTGGAACATGCCTTTTAAACCTTTTTGCAGTGACCCAAAATTTTACTTCATGAGTTGACAAGATAGGCCCGACTAAAAGTGTTAATAGCAATGGTAACAAACACTACATGATTTTTTCCCCATTTAAAATCTACAACACAAAAACCCGAGATTTTGTGCATGTGACCCCAATTTGTTTGTAATCATATCATAATTGGTCAATGACGAGAATTCGCATTGTTGAGTTTATTTCTTTTATTGTAATCCGATTGTAATCAAATTGTAATGAATTGGCCAAAAAAAAGTGTGTGACTCTATCTCGTAATTGTATTACAATCCAACTCATAAACCCATGTAGTAACCTTCCCTATGCGCGCACATACTTTCTGCTTCACCGCGCGTGCCTGGCTTCCCACGCGCGTTAGCAGGTGATTTTTCCGTTAGCGAGACGCCAAGCGTATTGGGGCAACAAGCATGCACGGCGCAGTGGGGCAGCAAGCATGCACACACAAGACAGGGAAAGCCCTCACAGGGGACAATTGGATGGATTACAATACAATAAGGAAATTGAGTGAGTGACCCACTTTACTACAATCCTATTACAATCCGATTGCAGTAAGTATGTTGTGTGACCCAGGTCGTTGTTGGAAATATTGCAATTGTATCACAATTGAGTAATTACGAGAATTTTCTCATGTGATCACGACCATAGACATGATCAGGGAAACAAAATTGTATATGCTAGTTTTCTATAAATGGGACTGGATAATTGTAATGTCACTGTAAAAGTGTCATGAGTGTGTTAACAGCTTGGTTGATAATTGCACACTACAAATTATTTCAGCATCATGCTGATTGTAACAATTATATATTATCATATCATCCGAAAAGACATCCAATATTATTATTGTTATATAAAATTAAGCTATACCTTTTTTGTTTTGAAAGGTTTGCGCAAGATTTTTGTCTTTTTGGTTTCAACGTTTACAACTGCATGTGCTGTTGTTACTGTTGTACAACAGTATTTTTTGTTACTGTACTCATGCGCGTGTTGTGTGCACACGCCCAGTGCATTTACTTAATGCACGACGCACGTGTACGCATGTGCTTTGCTGCGCCCAGCGTGGACGCACATTGAAATGTCCTCTGTGCTGCACAGTATCAGAAACGCATTGTATCCGCAAAAGCTTCATTTTATATAATAATTATTATTATTGTTACCAACAGATATCAATGAATGTCAGGACAACCCATGTGCGCAGCTATGCAACAACATCAAAGGCAATTACTCATGTTACTGTGCACCTGGTTACACTGATAGAGGAACCAAGGGCATGGACTGCAAGGCTGATGGTAATGTACCTATCAATAGACCGATCCAGAAGCGTATAACTTAGTATAAATGTCCACCAACCAATCATTTTGAAGGACAATGGTGATCCATGTGGGTCTTTTGGTGATCCAAACAATATAATGATTCTGCACACTTTGATGTTGTTAGACACATTTCTACATGGGTGGGGCTTACTGGATCAGTTATTGCTCCCAATTCAACCTTTTTTTGCGGCCACAAATTGGTTCCAATAATGCTGCTGTTGGCAAATTAATCAAATGAAGTTATGAGGTCGTTGTGCTTGCATAAACCATATGTTTTACCTTCAAGCTTCTTGTCTAATACTTTCTTAAATGAAGAGGAAATACTTGCAGAAGGTTGCTTAATTCTCCAGAATATCGCAGCATAACAAAGTTTGTTGTAAAAGTGACATGAAGTTTATTTTTCAAACCATATTCCTTTCAAACATTTGAAAAATCTACATACGCTACATGTAAGTCGCCATGTTTTGCCATTTGGCGCTCTGACTTGAGAGGGCATGGGGTCACAACAGATTTTACATACTTCACAGTGTATGCATTTTTCCTTTCAAAATTTCAAATATGGCGCCCCACATAGCTGCATTGGCTGCAAAGTTTATGATTAAAATTAATTGTGTTGCCGATGTTGAAAACAATTGCCCCAGATTCCCATGAGGGTTTATTCTTTGGGCAATATTTATGTGGATAGCAATTTTTTATTAAATTTGTTGGTAATTCCAATTTTCAATTCAATGACATTTATTTCGCACTCTCTCGGATAAAGCAAGACAATTTACAAACAAGGCATTAAATTTACAATTGATTCAATAAGTTGGTCAAACAATTGCAAACAATTTATTTGTCAATTTGCAGGCGATCGTCCAATTTACGTCTTCGGCGATGGCAGTAATATTCGCCGGTTTGATCAGAGCAATAACAAGTACACTGCTGTCACACATCCGCAGGGTTTAATAATGGATGTAGATTATGATGTGTCACAGGGTAAGTGTAGCATTGTATAAAAAGGAATCCTGTATTTTCTATGTTTAGTTGTAAAGTGAACCTGTTAATTGCATAGATCATGTATCAGTATTTTTTACACTCGCATAAGGAGCACCCATTGCATACTTTCAGTGTGTTTGTTTCGGATGGATCTGAATCCTGGGATTGATTTCACAAAGAAATAATTTGCGACTAACAAATAGTAATTGCAACTTTGTGAAGGCTTCTGCCATAGCACCGCATAGCGGTTCTGCCCACAAATTGCGATGTGTACTTGTTGTAAAGTGTTTTGTGAAATACAACTACATGTATAAAACCCATCGTAAACTTGCGAAGGATTCGACGAGTTGCGATGGATTTGAGCACTTGAGACGCGTAGCAAGGCTTTGTGAAATCGACCCCAGATCTGCACACAACTGAAGGCGGATTCACACTATCGCGGAAAAATCACACTGTTCCATTGGTTTGTACACAAACTGGTTTGCCGCTTGTGCGCGACCTATCGCGACGCGCAAAACGTTTTGAGCTGGGTCAAAGTTCAAATTTGTTGAACTTTGACCGCGGTGCGCTGACCTTTCCAACGCGCAGCCAATGAGGTATCAGAGAAGCCCCACGCTACCAGAGTGGAATTTTCTATTTTGGAATAATCGGCGATTGGGAGCTCATGCAATGCGGTGAGCGCAGCGCAAAAGTGTGATTTTTCCGCGATAGTGTGAATCCGCCTTAAGATGCACTTGTTCACTTCGTGCAGATCCTGATTAAGGTCTGTGGTGTTCTGGGATCCTTCTCGAGAGGTGGCTCAGCGCGAGATCCAAAGTAGCAATGTTAAAAGTGCAAATATTTTCGTTTGATTAAATTGTGTAATTTTAGTTATCAATTCTCCTGTTGATATTTCTTGTAAAGTTGAGAGAAGATAAAAACCCATTGCACAAGAATATGTTCTGAGTGCCAAGTCTCTTACTTAAAATATCAATTCTTAATCAGAACAGAAGTCTGTTGAATACAGTGAACTTGTGGATAGCAAGGCACTGATCGACCAATCACTTTAAAATCGCTTTCAATATTGTTCTGCTTCAGTGATTTTGTCCAGGTCCAAGTGGACCAGGGGCCAATTTCCTAAAGTTGTTTAGCAGAAAAATTTGCTTAATCTAAAATTTGTTTGCTTTATAACCAACTTCGTCCAGTGGTGATTTTTTGTATACATTTGTTTTGATTTGTGATCGTGGTTTTTTTCAGATGTTCTCTACTGGTTGGATGAAGGTCACAGTGCAGTCAAGAGGGCTCGTTTCCCTGACAATGAGGATCAGCTGGCCATCGTCCAACAGATTGTGCCTGACATTAACAAGCCGCAAGGAGTCGCTGTGGATTGGGTTGCAGGGTAAAGACAATTGACAAAACAATTCCAAAAAATGATTAGAGATGAATTTAGAAACACAAGAAAATTGCAATGCCCCAACTGGGATTCGAACCTAGATCCTTGGCATACATGGCCAACTGCTCTACCAACTGAGCGATAGGCCATCAGTGTAGCTAAATTGGTCGGCATGGATTTGCCCCACTGCATTGTTGGAAAAAGAGTGGCAAGCGCGAGAATGTTGTGATGCTCCGACGCGATGCCCATGTATGCCAAGGATCTGGGTTCGAATCCCAGTCGGGGCATGGCAATTTTCTCGTGTTTCTAAATTCATCTCTAATTGTCAATCCTATCATATACCCCATTATAAATAATGATTAGTTATATGTAAACTTGCTTTTGTAGTATGTGATTGCTTACGCAGACAAACAGGCGTGAGTGGCTTTCTTGAGTTTTACACACAAAAACGGTGCTTGGCAAAAGTCATTGAACTTATGTAAATGATTGTTTCCTCCAAAATTTGTCCTGCATAAGTTTGGTGCCCAATAATCCACGATAACTCGGCAGGCTACATGTAGCTCGTTGGGTCATTGTAATGCTGTTTTCATGATAACTGATGTTACGTGTAATGTTATTGAGTACAGCAGCAAAAACCTCTGGGCATTTACTATTGCCATCGTGCACACCAGCAATGACATGTTGAAAATTGGTGTAACAGTTCTTTTACTAGATAAATAATAAGTGTTTCGGACAGTCTTGGATTCTGAAACGGTATTCTACTCATTAAAATACACTTTTTGAACATAAATTACTGAAGAGCGTAATCCAATTTTGTTCCTCACGTGAGGGACGAAAATCAAGAGACAAATGTCTTTCCTTAGTCAATACAACAAATGAAAACTAAAGTGAACCTGTTTGTTTGCCTGCTTAACAGTTTTATGCAGAAGTTGTTTTTATGCGTGAGGGACGGACAATCAATAAAATTGACAAAACATACAATTTTTTACATGCATTTTCATGTGATGGCACAGTGTGCCCAGCCAAATTTATTCTGTTAATTTTTGTAATATGATTGTAAAATATGGACATCTCTTTAATGCTCGAGGTATTATTTTGATTTATTTAAGAAATTTCAAAATGTTCATCCAGTGTTTACCAGTTTTGCTTTATAATACTCTGCCTGCCTTGACAACATAACTTTATGATTAACACAATACAGGAATTTATACTGGACTGACCTGGGTGCTAAACAGAATAATAATGGTAGACGAAGAAGGCAAGCTACGTCGGACGGACCACGTGTTGCCGTGGCTAAATTGGACGGTCGATACATCAAATCAGTCATTACTAGTGCGATTGACAAGCCTACTGCCATTGCTGTTAGCCCCAGACGAGGGTAAGTCAGAATTTAATTGTGCTTTTAAAGCTGTATACAGGATTTCCAATGTCCTAAAGATTTAATCACCTATTTAACCGGAAAAACCTTCTCCAAATGTAGTTGTTCCAGCGGCGTCCCCCCCACCTTTCCCACCCCCCCCCCCCCCCCCCCCCACCCCCCAGAAGATGAACTTTATGTATGCAACCTCATGTTAATGGATTAAGACCCTCTGACTGCAATGTATTTTGGGTTTCTTGGTTTTTATATTGTAAAAAATTGTGTTTCCCATTTTGTCAGTAGTTGGGTCATTGCCAAAACTAGGAGTCCAAAAAAAATTGGATTCAAAAGTGTTAAACAAATTGATTAGTAATTGACGAGATACTTGTAAAAAATTGTGGTTCTCATGTCTTAATTATTTTTTTTATAAGTAACAATTTTTTTTGTAAATGGTTTATTTTTAAATGTACATGTAAATTGTCCCAGGCATCTCAGTTATTTCGTACAGTGTAAATTGCTGGTTGTGTGTTCGAGTCTAACCTGAGCACGCTATGAAGTTGTTTTCACAGTGTCTTGTGTAAGCACTGAGTATACAGTGCCTCTCAAGCTCCATCTGGTAAGGGCAAAAACAAACCCTCATTAACATACAAACTTAATCTTGTCCAATCGCAGCCTCCTGTACTGGACAGATACTGGCAAAGTGCCAAAGATTGAGATGGCCTGGATGAACGGAGAACGACGCCAAATCATTGTCTCGGAACGCATCTCCCATCCTACCGGTCTGACAATTGACTTCGCAAACTACGACGCGGTGTACTTCTGTGATGACAAAGAGAATAAGATTGAATCCATGCGCTGGGACGGCAGTCAACGGAAACTTGTCAAATCTGGTGATAGTATGTGAACATTTTTGCACAGTCTATTGAAAAAAATCTTTGATATTTACAGTTGAAGTCAGAAGTATAAATACAACTGTATGCAACCAAGTGTTAAAACTGGTGTGCTTACACCATTTTTGTAACAGTCTTTACTAAATTCTTGATTTTGTGGAATTCCTCACGTGCATGCAGTACTTAAAACATAGCGTGTACACCTTGTAATGGTTCGGGTAGTCCTGTTCACCATTTTGGGTGATGATGGTAGTGTTACATGTATTTATACTTCTGACTTCAACTGTACATGTGGCAGCCAATGATGCAAAATTTTGCTTTATAATTTGACATGAAAAACCTTACTGAAAGTGTTGATACACTCTTAAAATCTATTGTTAAATCAACAATTAAAACGTGCGGTGAGTGACTACTTTAAAATTCAACACTTATCGTGTTAAATCCAACATTTATTTGGTTGGATTTAACGCAATAACTGTTAGATTTCAACACTTTAAAGAGTAGTCACTCACCGCACGTTATAATTGTTGATTTAACAATAGATTTGTTGCGTGTACTAATGGTAACAAACACAGCATGGGTTTATTTCTCTCCAAGGTGGTACTTTTTGTAAGAAATTAACAACTGCAGTTGGTTTTTTTAATCTGTGTGCGCACACATTTGTTTACTATTCACTTAACACAAAAATCATGCATGGATTTTGAACGTTTTCTGAAGCATTGATGCATCTGTGCAGCTGAATTTTTTGCAAACTAGTTTACCAACATTTTTTATGTCCTTACAAAAAAGTTTCATCTTGAAAATGATATCTTGGGCCTTAAAAGCAGTTTGCTACAGATTCTGCCTTTTTTTTCTTCTTTTTTTTTTTGTGGAATTTTTGTGGAAGTGTTCAGTAGTTTTGCAAGGTTAGTGTAATTGCACCATTTTCTTTATCTCTTTAGATTTGGAGAAGCCATTCCAAATGGAAGTGTTCGAGTCCTACCTTTACATTACCACAGACCCAATCAGCCCGACGGGCAAAATACTCAAGTTGGACAAGTTAGGTCGTGGTATTCCAACTGCGCTTTTGCAGGAGGTGGACGAGCCCACTGGTTTGGTTGTACGACAGCAGCAGCGCTACCCACCCCATTGTGAGTAAAAAAACACCCAAAAAACAAAAACAAAACATAACTTTGAGTTAAAACACTTTGAGTCTGACAACGTACTTATATAAAATATCCATATGGGTCTTTCCACGGTAAAGGGGGCATTTTGGCAACACAGACCATATTTTCCAGAAAATATCTTTGTCTGGTCTCAAAATAAAAGAAATAAGTTTGTTGTTCTGAAGAGATAACTTAGGCCCAAAAAGGGTTACAAATAGTGTGACAACATGCCTTTCTAAAAACCCTGTGTACAACTTTTCAATATACACTCGTAACCGGGACGGACACTTGTGTTACATTTTAAACTTTGCTAATTTTTGGTGGTATTTTGTTTTTTCTTCCTTTAAGTTTTGTCAAAGTTAACTTGAAGTTATGAAAGTTAACTTCGAGTTATCAAAGTTAACTTCGCGTTATCAAAGTTAACTTTGAGTTATCAAAGTTAACTTCGAGTTATCAAAGTTAACTTCGAGTTATCAAAGTTAACTTCGAGTTATCAAAGTTAACTTCGCAATATCTTATGTCTTACAACACTGAATGGGTAAAGACTGATGAAAACTATTGTCTGATTACAGATGCAAGCAGATGCGAGAACAGTCCTTGCAGTCACTTGTGTCTGCTGGTACCAACAATTGATCAGAACCGCTTCACTGTCGGCTTTGCGTGTCAATGCCCCAACGGTGACAAGTTCAAAGTGGGAAGCTATGAAACGTGCCAAGGAGGTAGGTTAGGTTTAAATAGCCTCTTAAAAATGATTTCTGAAACCGGGTGTTATCTGCTTTGTTTATTGCAAAAAGAAGTGAACATTGATTGTGCGGGTGAAAAATAATCACGGTTGTCGAACAGAAAAAGATAAATAATTGAAACATATTTTCATCACTGACGCCCTCATGTATTGCTTGTATGTCTTGTACAAACATATAGACTGTATCGAATAGCTGCCATCTTGTAGGGCAACATTTGTCATTTTAAATTGGTCAACAATGTAAGCACAAAATGTACAACCATGCATGGAACAAAGAAACTGCCCTACAAGATGGCAGCTATTCGATACGTCTGTAACCATCGACCTATCGAACAAAGGTGGTATATTTTATAACATCCTCAAAGCCATCTTATATTAGACCACAGAGTGCAGTTAACTTAGCAGTATTTTGTTGTATCTGAAAGTGTTCATCACAAGTCTTTCGCAAGTCCATGCAATTCCCGCACAAGTCAGTCACAAGTCCAGTAACAAGAAGGAAAGGATGAACACGCACAAAAGAATGCCTTTGTTGGAGTTCATTTGAATAACTTGCAACTTGAATTAAGACCCAGGGACTTGTGAGGACTTGTGATGGACTCGACTACAACCCTACAATCTAACACAAAGGGTGACATTTTGATTTTGATACTCTATTTAGGTACACAGTATCAATGACCACAATGTGCAAAATTCTAACTGTAGATGCTATGTTTAAACAATGAAAATTGAAAAATATGGTTCACGTTAATAAGGATTTGCGCGGACATGTATGCATACTCACATGTATCTGTGTACACAGGGGTTTATGGGGTACTTGCATTGTTGTCCTATTTTCCCTTTTCTTTAGAATTCCTCTGTGGGGTACCACTGTTCCTTTTGAATTTCTTTACGGGGTACCATTGTTCCATTGTGTTTTGTACCCCACAAGTAGGTCTGTGTTAGACCATACTGTTACGCGGCCCCTTTAGCAAATTTATACATGATCCTAGGACTCGTCTACAACCCTGCACTTTAGCAAAGAACTTTGCAGATGTTTAGACCCAGTTATCCCAGTAACTGACTTTACACTTTAGTAGTCTATTGTACTACGGGTTTCAAATGTGCACATTATTCCAATTACAAAGTCTATAGACCTTTATCACGGCGCAGCCATCTTCCCTTTTCTTTTATTAAAATGAATGTAACCAAAGCAAGGCTTGCAGAAATAAATAGTTTGGTCCCGTTTTGAAAGTGTTCATTGTGTGCGTCACAATGGCATAGGCGTTGCGCGATCAAGAGAACGCGCAGCATGGACAGTGATTCAGAACGGGAGATTACACGCGCTATCGCGCAGACGCACTTATCGTACCCGACATGTACAGTGGGAACAAGACAAAATTGGACGCACAGTGATAAAGGTCTATAGTGCCTTCTAAAGACTAACTTTTCTTTTTGTTTACAGCCAGAGTTGAGCCAAAACCTCTTCCCAACACTCCAGTTTGCAAATGTGAAAACGGCGGGCTGTGCATCACACCTGGAAAGTGCGAGTAAGTTGTACAGTTTCTTCAAGAAATTTGAACAAATTAGAACAGTAAGAGACAGAGATTTGTTAAAGTAATTTGTTCTTACTTGGAAATGTTATTTGTTCTTAGTTGGAAAAGTATGTTGGCAACATTTATTAATTATTTCGTATTCATAAATACCTTAGACAGTTTACGCATCCCTATTGGCTGAGAGCATGTCACGTGGCCAGTCTTAAATAAATGATAAAGACTGGCCAGTCTAAAACACTTTTGTGCCCGCACCCTTATCAGCGCGCTCGAAAGCAAAGTAAAATTTTATTGAGTTTTACGGATTTTAATACACTAACAGGTATTTATGAATGGGAATAAAAGGGGGTTTGACCAGTCTTAAACAACACCTTTAAAACTGGCTAGGGGCCTATCACTCGTCGAGGCCCTAGCCAGTTTTGAGCGTATGTTTAAGATTAGCCAATCCCACTTTTATTCCCTAATTGACCGATAATTACATTATTAATATTTATTGTAATGCGCCATGATTGTATACAGTTATCAATTTACGTAAACTGTATTGTTGCATTTTCGATGTACTACATTATTTTATTTTGTAAATAACATTCATCTGAAAATTTTATTTAGTGAATGAACACAAAACACTTGTAGGAATTTTTTCATTTCAGAACTGATTGATGCAAGTCTGTCACACTTGTTTGGACTGACAACTTGATCTGAAGCAGTTCATACTTCACAAAAAGTGAACATATGTGTGAATTTGACATTACAGTTTTCACAGCACAAATATTCAGAAAGTTGGACTTGTTTTAACTTATGCAAATGTTCGCCGCAAAATTGTGACGTAAAATTTGCATCACATTCACGCCTGCATTTGTCACATGCACTTTCACCGAAAGTATGAAGTGGCCTATAGATGATATAAATCAGACCACACGTCAGTTGCTATAGTAATGGGTCTAAACATTGTCCTTTCTCCTGAAACGCACACGACAAAACACAGGGAAATTGTTGACCGATTTTTGTGTAAACTCAATTTTCTCTTAGTAGAGGGCACCTGAATGAGGAAATACAAAATTTGTGTTAGAACTTGTTAAGGGCAACACGGCAAAAGCATAGGGCACCGATGGCAATTTTCCGTGGTACTGTGGGTTTTTCAAGGCCTGGTAATTTTTGCAACACACAAAAGGGACGTTTTAATTTAAGACCATGTTTTAATCATGTCATTTCCTCAGATGTCTAGATGGGTTCAAAGGCGACACATGCAGCAGCAGTTCGTCCCGAAGAGGAGGCCCAGGTATGTATATCCTGGTAGAGTTTTCCTCGAGTATTTTGAAAAGTGTGACAGCAGGAATTCAGCAGTTATGTTGTTCTCGTAATTATAAACATCAGTTGGGTGTAGCAGTACTTTCTTCGCCTTCCACCTCTGTGGTTCTGATTCGAACCTTGTCCGGGTCAGTATGTGGATTGGGTTTTCAGCCACTGTTTGATTCTGTGGGTTTCCCCTGTACATAATATGTAGGGATTTTCCTCCGACCTCTAAAACTGAACCCTTCTTCATTGTCTCCTCAGGCCTATGAGCTATAATGCCTTTGGCTTTTTGAGGAAAGTTCCAGAAAAAAATTAATAATTGTTTTTTTTTAAGCACCTTCAGTTGGCAATTTCTCTGACAAAGGTACCATTTCACACAGGAAAAATGAGTTGACAAGAAAAAAATGGCATTCAGGGTAGAAATTTCGTCACTGAAGGCGCACTGCCATTTGTGTGTTCAGAAAGGGCACTTCCATTGGAAAACCAAAAAGTGTATGGGAGGATTGCAAAAGGGCAACGTAGGCCATGGCCTGTAAATGGTTACAAACACGACACAAGTTTATTATATAAAAGATGGTATTTTTTGTAAGAAATTAAAAACTGGAGGTGGTTATTAAATTACCATTCAATCAACACAAAAGAATGTGCATGAATTTTGAAGGTTTTTCTGAAGCATTGCTGCATGTATGTATAGCTGAAATGTCTACAGACTATTTTACCAACATTTTTCTTTAGATATGCTATGCCCTTATTTCAGGAATCCGTAAACAGTTTTATGATATACTGGGCCTTTAAATCAAAGGTTCAGTCTTGAATTCCATTTCAACCAATTTATCTTTTTCCATTTTCCATTTTGTTTTCATCAGGTGAAGGTGCCACCGTTGCCATTGTGCTTGTTCTTCTGGTTGTCATTGTTCTCGTTGTCGTCCTGGGATTTTTCTTGATTAGACGATACAGAAACAGGTAAGGTACACACATGTAGTTCATCATTGAATGTGTAGGATGAAACTAACAATTGAAGATCACATTTGATATCAATTCAGGGCTCAGATTTGTCATTGAAGTGATTGCTCCCACATTTTTCCTGAAAATATATTTCGCTCTAACCTAACAATCACGTCAAATACCTCCCCTAAATACTGTCTATGAGAAGAATACAGGAAATTTTCAACTCTAATTTGGATGTGGAAGCCGAATAGTTGAAATAAATGTACTGATTTATGGAACGGATAAATTAGTTTACAAAATACCGGTGTTTTTTTATATGATATCTTTGAAAATATACGGATTGAGAGCATGAAATTTCAGACTGGTAATGAGAAAAATATGACAAATGATAAGGTATCAAAATCTCAACACCCATGGGAAAAATGGTGGAGCTCAAAAATGTGATCTGGACGCGTGTCCTTTAACGGGTTTTCAAAATAACATAAAATATATCAACCAGAATTTCAAAATTTCAGATGACAGTAGGGGTGCTTTTCCTTTTTTGATGAGTTTATTATCTTTAACTGACTGCCACCCCTCCCACTTATACCTATTGACCTGCAAAGAATTTCGACAAAAACATGGATATAAAACTAGACCACAATTTGGTTGGTCACTTATCATGCAATCAACTGACATTTTAATCAGTGACTACAAGCATTTAAGCACAGTTCCTGCACTACTTCTGTGGACATCTAAAATATGTCCACATTGATTGAAACTGGCAGATCTGTATTAATACGTGAAAGGAATTAAGATGTAGAATGGACTGACATTTACTGTCCAGTTGGTAAAAACCGTATTGTAAAAGCAGTAACTGTTATATAAGATGTACTGTGATTTTTGGGCATTTTCAGAGGAATTTTGCGTAGTTGTAATAAGTCGTTTTAATGAGTAAATTTTAGTCATTTAGGTAAATGACTTGATTCTGGCAAATTTATTTTTGGATTCAAAAACTCGAGGTTCAGTCCTTTGATCCACCAGTTATTAGTATAGAGGCAAGTGGCAAAAAATAAGGCTATTCTATAGAGAAAACACAATTTTCTTAAAGAATAAAGTGAAATTGTTGGTAAGGCACTGATTAACCAACCATTTTAGAATTGCTTTCAGGACTGTTCTGCTTCAGGTCCAAGCCTGTTTGAATAGAATGATTTGCACAGTAATGAAATGTGACAATTTCTGTTTCTGGGGGAATCCTGTAGTTAAATGCTCTCAGAAAACATGTTCTGCATGTTTGACCTGATTGTACCTGTGTGGGGTTTGTTGACCATTGCATCTGCTCGTCTCCCAAACAGCCGTAGAAGTGTAGGAGCTCAAGGAGGCACTTCAGGCAGAGTGGCGCACCCTGCCTCAAACTTGTACAGAAGCTGGTGCAGTCAGCCTTGCCACAGGAGTGGTTCATTCACATTGTGTAAACCCTTCATGTAACATATAGAGGCTGAGATGTTACATCTCTCTCAGTCTCCTCAGTCTTGCGGTCAGAGCATAATTTGCATTTCTCTTTTGAATCGTATACATTATACCCCACACGATATGTGACAAAGTGACTCCCCCTACTTCCCCTATACCTCGACACACTCTTATGTTAATGCATCAACCCCAGTGATAGGAGGTGCGTACTCTCTGTCACATATCGTGCTGCATATGGTATACATGGGAGAGCTGATGCAGGTTAACCCACTCACACGCCATCTCCTTGAACAATTTAAGAATATTTGAGGTGCATGATATTTTGGACTTTGTTCAAATTTCTTTGGACTTGTGTTGAAATCTCGATGAAGCCCATGTGATTTTTCTCTCATCCCATGTTTGGTTGTTTAATTTCGATGGTGACTATGCCACTTGTCAAATATTACATTTGTTCAAACGGGCACATTTGGATCTGGACGAAATCATTGAAGTCGGAATATTCTTGAAAGGGGTTTCACTGTAATAAAAGAAAAAATTATAAGAAAATTCCAATTCTTTTTGGGTGAGTCCACATACATTGTAATTTTCCAAGTTGGTTTGTTATTGTATATTGCAGAAACTCCAAACCAGGTGTAGATGGGGCCGTCAGCTATCGTGGGGGCACCAACATCGAAATGCCAGCTCAGCATCCTGCTACTGACGGTTCTGGGATCATTGGGGTAAGATAATATAAGGCTGGGGTAAGATAAGGCTGCATTCACACCAAGCGTTTTCGCATGTAAATTTGACACACGTCGCCTCGAGAAAAAGCGGGAATTCATTTGGAGAAAAACGACACACTGAAAATCACAGAATCACAACAAAAAAAAACCAAGTTGATTTCGTGGTTTTCAGTGCGTCATTTCACTCAAAATTCCCTCCACACCGCTTTTTCTCAAAGCGACATGCATCGGACATACGCGCAAAAAGGCTGTGTGAATCCAGTCAAAGGTCTTCTGAAGATATAACAAAAATAATTTTTCTGATGATGATCCATTTTACAAATTTTATCCTTTCAAGCTTGTAAAAATTTCTATTTCACCCACACACCGTAGAAACAGCTTGTGAAGAAAATGTAATTATTTTCTGCCGTTATGCAGAAAATAAAGTGTATGTTTTATGTGCTTGTAAAAATATTGTAAAGGTTCTGCATTATTTGTTGTGTTCTGCATTTTGATATTTTGAGTACAGGCTGATCTTTTTTTGCACTGTACACAAGACTTGTTTAACCACTTCGCGACGGGGAACTGCATATGCAGTTCTGAGTGTGAGTGTCTTGGGGGCGGTTATACAGAAGTAGCCAATCCATGAATTAGACCAGGGCAGAGCTGGTCACTATTATCTTGTTGGATTGGGGTCAAGTCAGTTTTTGGTTTTTGACCTGTGACTTGACTGTGGAGAAAATGACTTGTGACTGGACTTGGGAAATAAGATTGATTTACGACTTGAAATAAAAACTAGTCATCAAGTCTCTAGCCCAAGAGACATACATGTATACTGCATAACCAAAACTGCTAGTGCAGTCTCCCGCTCCAGGGAAATAAATTGGAAAATGCCTAGCCATCGCTAAGTAGTTAATTTTTTGTCAAGCGTGTAAATATTTATATTTTGTTCACACACCCCTGTGGAATAAAACACATACAATCAACACTTCTGGAATTTGTATCCTTGTGGAGACATCTCTTTGTTCTAATGTACAAATTGGTTAGAGGATCGACAAAAAATTCAAAACGTTCCTATTTAAACCAGAATTTACTCTACAGGTTGTGGGTTAGAATCCAGACCTTGTCCCTTGTCTGTGTGTTCTTTGGCGAGACATTTTGCCATAAATTGCATTTTTTTTTTATATCTAGGAGTAAAAAAATAACTAGCTGTGAAGGTAAAGAATGGAATAAAGTGTATTATAATTGCCTTTTCGCTTTGCCAATTTTGAATAATTAAAACAAAATTGATTATATCTTGTCCATTCTTTGCATAGACCACAGAAGGCAACTTTGAGAACCCTGTCTACGGCATCCAGTCACCAACTCTACAAGCCGTGGGGTCCGCAGAGCCCCAGGCCGAGGCCCTGCCCACTAAAGTGGCCCCAGGAGACGACGCCCAAGCAGGCCCGCTCCCTGAGAAGACAGGGCTCCCAAACAATGCCTACTCCCCGACCGAAGACACCGAGGGTGACCTGAATGTCCTAGTTACTAAGGACAAAATGTAGACAATATCACGCCTTCCCTGGATTTCATGGTTTGAAAACATGCACAAAACAATCACATATCTGCCTCCAAAACTCATTTTTATATCAGCTATTTTTGTGAATTGAAAATTTTATCATATCTGTTTTTGAATATTCATAAGCACAAATTAAGTACCGTAATTTCAGTGCTGACGCTTTGAAATACAATTTTAATATATTTCTACTTCCATTTTGTCAGGTACTTGGGTAGCAATTTTGCCCAAATTGGTGTCCACACATGGACCACCTCTTTTTGTATAATTATTGCGTTGTTTGTTTGTTTGTGTCGACAGGTAGAGCAGCAAATATAGTTTGCGAAAAATAGAGGGGCTTGGCTTTTTTCCTATTTCTTTTATAAAAACACCCATGTGGGTTTGTCCATGAAGTTGGGTCATGGTTTGTGACATACCATATCTCAAAAGCTATGTCTTTTTCCAGCCCAGCTTCTAAGAAAGAAAAGCATATCCCACTACAGTACTTAACAAAGATTTATGTTTGAAGAAATTTTCAGTATGTAATTAACACAATTTTTCCCGATGCTGCATGCATGGACACATTGTGCCTGTGCCCAAACTTGATGGAATGACCCACATAATAAAACTTGTTACTGCGTTTTGTTGGATCGTTTGTTTTTTGTTTGATTGTTTTTAGTTTGATTGTTTTTAATGCTTTTTGTTTTTTTCTGATTTGATTAAAGTAAAATTTATGTTCATTCTTTCTTTCTTTCTTTTGTTGTAATGTTACTTTTCAGAAATTGATTTAGCTTGCGTCGGGGAGACTGTATGTTAATGAGTGTTTGTTTTGCCCTTACCCGATGTAATTATGAACACTGTATACTCAGTGCTTTCCCGAGACACCATGAAAAACTTCATAGCGTGCTCGGGTGGGACTTGAACCCACGACCTCCTGCAAACAATGTTACTATTGTGGCCATTGATTTTTCTACTTTCTATTATTTTTTGCAGTATATCCATGCATAGATTTGATACACTTTATAAATGCTTTGGTTTTGTAAGGCGAAAAGATGGTTCGGTAATGTTTGTTTTGTACAAATAGCAACAATCGACTTCCAGTGTATTCAATCGCTTTGCTTCACAGCCATTTAATAATTAAGAATTTTGTTTCACTTAGAAAGTTGTATGGGTTTTTGCATTACATTTGTAGCTATTGCTTTGTAATACTAAGCAAATTTATGGACCATATCAAAAGCATATTACTGGAAAATGTTGGCTATTTGAAGACTTTCAGTTAATTGAGGTTTTTTTTTTTTTGGTTCAATTTGTGTTTTTTTTTCGTTTTGTTGTTTTTTTGGCAATGGTTTTCCTGTGATTTAACATTGTGCTTTGCGGATTCAGTTTGTATTCTACCGAATTGCATTTTTCCTTTCAGCATAACGATTTGTATGGTCTTTCTGTATTAATTCTTCTATGGTTACTCAGATCAGCTGATATTCATATCGAGTATTCCAGTACTAAATGTATTCTATTCAGGGTAGCGCTTTCTAGTTTTCATGTACTAGTAGTAGGCCAACACATTGTTTTCAGTATACTGCAAAAACTGGTGTTAAATTAACACCAGTGGTGTTGTCTTATGTAGATACCAAGCCTGGTGTTAAATTTTAACACAAGTATTACTTTTAACACCTATGGTGTTAAACGTTAACACCAGGCTTGGTATCTATATAAGACAACACCACGGGTGTTAATTTAACACCACAGTTTTTGCAGTATACTGTGGTTTGTATTTCTTTGGTCATTGTGACAGATATGAAATAATAAGCGTACATTTTGTGATTTTCCAGGAAAGGTGCAAAGATTATTTGCATTGACAGGAACAGTACTTAAAGAATGAACAGTTAGAAAAGAAAAAGAAAAATCTTATAATAGATCTAGGGAATAAGCTGATCCATAAATATCAAAATTGATGATTTTAAAGCGCATAGTATGCAACTTATAACATTCCTTTTTCTAAGAATATTTTGCTGTACAGAGAAATCTCGCACAATAATTATGCATTGAGGCTATACCTAATTTTCGTATACTCAGATCATGGCACTTTTTAATGGAAGCGTTTCAATTGTAAACAGACGTTCGATTTCGTACAAAGCAAACTATTTTTGTATACTCTATAATACATTTTATAATAAGGAATTTTACCCAGTAGATGTTAGGGGTTTTTGGCAAAGTAATGGTGATTTTTGAAAAGGCGTTCGTGTCCGAATCATTTAGAAATAGAAAGGTTTTGTACCAGAATGTAATAAGCGAGCATTGAATTTCACATTTTCACCAAATTTTCGTCACCTCAACCAGAAACATGTTTGCGACGTTATCACAGATTTAGCCAATGATCACTTTTGCTTGATGACATCCAAGCTGACCATTGGTCAAACGAATGATTACGTCAGAAACATGATTCTAGTTATGATCGCGAAAACTCTGCTCATGGCATCTGCGCATGTCTATTTGGAACGAAGAGCTCGCATTGACAAAGTAAATGTAATTAATTAGAGGAAACGGACTGTTTCCATAGTCGTAGCACACGAAAATCAAGAATATTATAAATATTCCATTGCACATGCATAAGTTTATAATAAATGCTCTTGTTAATTTTTACGACATTGTTGTGGGCGAGGTTTTTGTCGTATGCTCAGGCCTGCTTTATTGTTACGTTTTCGATTAGTTGCATTTTGCGGCCAAATTTGTAACATTTTACGTTACTTTGGTCAGTTACATTTCGCGTTAAAAGTTGTTGCATTTTGCATTACTTTGGTCAGTTACATTTTACGGCAAAAGTTACTTCTTCCTTATTCTGCCAACTTGTAACATTTTGCGTAAAGGTTGTTACGTTTTGCGTTACCTTTCCCTGTTATATATTTGCGTTACTTTGGCCAGTTACATTTTGCGTTACCTTGCTCGGTGCATTTTTCGCGAGAGAAATCGTGTAAAACGGTTCCTTGTCCGGGAAGCGATGGATTCTGTGTTTGACCCGTCATTGGGGGAAACCAAGAGCAGTCAACCCTTCCGTGTTCCTTCCTCCATGGCCGAACACACCTGATCTCGCATCGGTGTAATTTTTCAGTCACCTTTATTTCTCTCATTGGTCCTACTTGTCATTTTTGGCGGGAAAAGGGTGATGTTATATATCTTTTCGTGTTGAAATAGGAAAATGTGGATCGAGTGTGGTGGCCGATCGCTTTGGGCCACTGTCTGCTAAAGCCCCAGTCACACCAAGGTCCCGAACAATCCCGGACTGAAATATTGCCGATCCGGGGTCCTATCCGTGTTGGTTCCTGGTTGGTTCGTGTTGGGTCCGGAGTAGTTCTGGATGGTACTGGATGAATCGGGATAGTCCTGGGCGGTTCGGGAGGTCATCCCGACTTTTTAAAACTGTTTAAAAAAGTCGGGGTGATTCGGGATGGAAGCCCAATCCGGGATGGTTCGTGTTGGGTTCGGGACAGTACGTAGTGGCAACGTGATGATACTTGGCGATACGGCATAATTTTCCCAACACGTTGTCGCCACCTACCATCCCGGACCACCCCGGACACAACAAAGTCCTGTCGAAAAGTGAAAACCAATGAAAAATGCACCTGTATTTATAGTCTCCGTAACGGTTCGTGTTGGGTCCGTGTTGAATCCGGGATGGTTCAGGGTGCATCCGTAGCTCTTCCGGGACAGTTCGTGTTGGGTCCGGGGCAGTTCGTGGTGAAACGTGTTGGGTCCGTGGTGTTTCCGTACTGTTTCCGTGTTGGGTCCGTCATGGTATGGGACAGTACGGGGGTGTCTGGGTTTTTCCACCGTCGAGGGGACGGTCTGGACGATTTCATCCCGATTCGCCCCGGAAGAGGGTCATTCTGGGTCCGTGGCTATCCGGGATAATCCTTGTTGTATCCGGCGTTGGTGTGACCTGGGCTTTAACCGGTTTGGGGTTTAAGACCTCCCACACTCTCTACTTTTCCTTCCGATGGGACGTAAATCCACAGGCTTAGTTTTAGTGTGGTTTGGAGTGTCCCTCTGCTCGAATCCCAATAAAATAAAGTTAAACTGTTTTCAAGCAGGGTTGTAGACAAGTCCAGAGCCGATAAAATCAGAAGTCCGTGACAAGTCCCGCAAATGATGCCTTTGTTGGAGTTCATTTGAATAGCTTGTGACTTGAATTAAGACTTGACTTGACTACCACCCTGCTTTCAACTCCCAAGTCAAGTCAGGCATGTTGGTTTCGCAAGTTAGTACAAAGTGTCAACTATAGCCACACAGACCCGGTCAAACAGGTTTCGCGAGTTAGTCTAAACGTGTCCGAACTAGCCACCGACCTATTTCATAAAAGCCCACTTAGAAACATTCCTAAATAAACAATCGTGTTGACTTCTCTTTCTCACGATGCGTCACGGGGTCACGCGCATATCATTATACCTAATGAGCATTTCAGAAATCGCGAAAATCTCATTTTCGAAAAGCGCACTTTTGCTTGCAATTATTTATCCACTTAAAACCGACAATTAAAAACAAAATCCACGTCGGCAAGAGGGATGTTTGGACTATCGAAAAAAAAAAGCTTGCTGGATTTTCCTTCAAGGGGGATTCTAGCTCTTTAATGAGTTGACAAGAAAATCCCAACCAAAAGTGTTGATAGCAATGGTAACAAACACCACGCGATTTTTTTCCCGTTTAAAATGGTACCTTTGTGGCGAAAATTGCCAACTGGATATGTGCTTTATTTTTGTAATCATCTACATACAATTGCTTTATATCACTCATTCAACACAAAAACCATAAATGGATTTTTATGCTTTTTTTCAAAATTTTTAAATTCCGCAATCTTTTTTTAAATCCAAGTCAAATCGTCTCTATAAATAAACACACGGTACTTTAAAGGAAACACCGGCTTTGTTGGGCTATTTTGGGCTCGAAATAGACCAATACACTATTCTGAAGCGCCATCGAGAGTAAATCTTGAGAAGACGCCGTCAAATTTGGCCGTTTTTTAGCACTTTTGAAAAATTCAAGGTCACGTGACTTTTCGGAACTAAATTCTGGTTCCGAAAAGTCACGTGGTCTTGTGAGTTAGTTGTATTTCTAGCCGTATAAAAGTTTGTTACACAATAACTGCAGAACTGCACCAAATTCAACTCTGATTTCCCCCCAATATTTACATATATTGACAAAAGAGAGACTATTTATACAGGTATGAAACAAAGTTAAACATAAGTATCAAAATTCGAACATAATTGTTTGTTTCGAGAGTTCAGAGAACGGGAGCGAGCGCGTGCTACGGCAGGCTACCGTGGAGTGTAGGATATTTGCCCCGCGCAGCACGGCAAATAGTAAATAGCTGAGTACACACACACACGGCCGGGCGTGTTGCTTCGGTGTACGTTCGTGAAGAAAAAACATGATGCCAACTCCTGAAAAGAAAACGGAAATTCCTATTCGGTCGTCCGGGCTGTCCAGTGAAATCGTAGGCAGAAAATTGGAGATATCCTGAGCAGGAGAAGAGCGAATCGTTTGTAACAAAGTCGTGAGGCTCGCGCGTAGTTGCAACGGCTGGTAAAGCGTATAACCCGTCTTTTGACCGTTTTTGTTAATTTTGCTGTTTGTTTTCACAACGACCATCAAAAAAGTATTGTCAATGCTGCTACATCACTAAATCATGTAAACAGTAGGCCGGTGTGTACCTTTAACGTATAACTCTAATTGCAAGTCATGCTTGATATAACCGTATGTATGCGAATAATCAGATTGTACATTTATAAATTCATTATTCAGTTGAGGTCAAATAGACAGCCAAAGTGTAACGCGTTGCCGTGATAATTGGCTCTAAACATCATGGTCGTCGGAAAAAGTATGATAGCAAAAGCACAGGGACACGGTTCAGTGATTTTTTAGTGTAAAGCCATTGCCTCGGCAATGGCAATCAGATTGTAAATTTATAAATTCATTATTCAGTTGAGGTCAAATAGACAGCCAAAGTGTGACGCGTTGCCGTGATAATTGGCTCTAAACATCATGGTCGTCGGAAAAAGTATGATAGCAAAAGCACATGGATACGGTTCAGTGATTTTTTAGTGTAAAGCCATTGCCTAGGCAACTAACAAAATATGACGTATTCACTGCGAAACAAATGAAAAATGGAATATAGAATTGAATATAGAATTTTAGTTTCCAAATTTAACCTCTTAGGCCTATACGCATACGTACACTGCCCTGTAATGCAGCATGTACTAACTCGCTTTAGAATATTTGGGTACCACGGCATGACGAAGCAGTTTATATTTATGTTGATTTTGATGATCTTTGGAATTTGGATCTCAGTAATCTTGATCACCTGATTTCTCTGGCGGTCATGTGAGTTATTAAATTTATGAAACTGATCGTGCACTCTTGACCGAGCAGTAGGCCTACACAA
Organism: Henricia sp. BOLD:AAB3569; assembly: GCA_037783545.1. NCBI lineage: Eukaryota > Metazoa > Echinodermata > Asteroidea > Spinulosida > Echinasteridae > Henricia > Henricia sp. BOLD:AAB3569. The sequence continues at coordinate 314,849 of JBBELK010000030.1, read as the reverse complement.
TTCCACCCAACCTGTAACAGTTTCGACTTGGTATATTGTCTGTGCAGTAGTTTATGTTTCTGTAATTTGCAAAGTAAATTCAGCAAACCATGAAGTACTTCATTTTGTTAACGTTTTTCGTTTTGGCTGCGGCCCAAAACCCTATACCCCATCGACCGCCGAAAGGTTTTGTGTACCCCACCAGTAAGTGCGCAGCACCTGTTGAGTTTAAGGCCTTCATAGATCTGAGTTGTCCGGACTGCAAGCAAGCTTGGCCAACTTTTCAGAAGGTAGGGTATAACCGTAAACGTGTCAGTATTATCGAATATTGAAATACACATGTAGGTTGTGAATTTGTATTGTTGGGGCTGGTTGGGGTAAACGCCATCAATTGCCTGGGGATAGAGAGCCAACTTAAAGTGTTACGTCATTTAATTGGCGTGATGGAGTTGATGGTGGTTCTGAACAATTTATTATCGTCGGCTGTATATATCATCCATTGTAAAAGTACAGGAAAATGGCTGAGTGAATAGACACCCGAAGTGTGACTGTTGCCATGGTATTGGCTCTAAACATCATGGCCGTCGGAAAAAGTACCATAGCAAAAGCACAGGGACACGGTTTAGTGATTTTTAGTGTAGAGCCATTTCCTATAGGCAACCAACAAAAGATGACGTATTCACTTCGGCAGGCTATTTGGCATAATTTGTAAAAATAAAAATTCTTTGCATGGTCTTTGTCGTTATAGTTAAGTTTTGTGATTGTTGATTTTCTTTAACCAGATTGCCGAGTATTACAACCAAGATTCCAATTCCCGAGTCTCCTTTGAAACCGTGTTGTTTCCCCTCCCGTTTCACCGCGCAGCTTTCCCTGCTGCCCAGGTACGTACGTATGCTTGAATATTCGCTAGCATGCACACTATGCAATTGAACGTTTTTGTAACCATAACGATCTCTCTGAGAACCATATGATTATTTTTCGCATCTTAAGTTTGGTCATTTACATGGTGATCTGCTGCAGGCATGCATGCCAGATTTTGCGTTATGGCTTAACTCCATATGGTGAAAATGATACTAAATTTGGAAGATCCAGGAGCAGCAAAAACTGGGGTTAATCTTTGTCATGTAATTTGCCATCGTATACATGTATATAAGGTTGAATAATTTGGTGTTATCTGACGATATAATACCAACGGATACATCTGTTGGAGAAATGTTTTGCTATTTTTGTCACTATTTTAGTGGTACTTTCCTCGCCTTTCACCAATGTGGCCCTGCGGTTCGAATCCCGTCCGGGTCAGTGCGTGGATTGGGTTCTCTGTGCCTGCCTAATTCCGTGGGTTTTTCCCACACGTTGGTGTGTGGGGGTTTCTTCCCACCTCTATAACTGAAAATTTCTTCCTTTTCTCTCGCACTTCGTGGCCGAGCTAATTAAAGAACCTCCTATGAGGGCAACGATTTACGTCGGCAATTCTTTCAGCAACTCGGTTCCTTTATTTAGAGGATCATACGAGAGAGTTTCGAGATTTTGTCTGTTTGTTCTCTTTCGTTGATTGTCATTTTTTATTTTCTCTATTTTGTGACAGTTCCTGAAAGAAAATAATAGATTTCTATCGATAATTTTTTTGATATATCAAATTTGTATTTGGCAGGCATCCTACATTCTTCGCAATCTGAACGAATATCACATGTACAAATGGTTCACGTACATTTTCAGTCACCAGAGCAAGTATTACAATGGAGCCATCTTGGATAAGAACCAAACCGCTATTCACGAGTAAGCAGGATCAATTAAATGAATTTTAGTGATGTGCATCATTTGGTACCGATTTAAACAGTCGACTGCTATTAACTAATTAGATTATAATTGAAAAAAATATATAAATAAATAAATAAATAAAATTTAAAAGTTGGTATTTAACGTTAGCATATCGCAGATTTGCTTGGTCGAAAAATTATGAAGCAATATTTTCGTCGAATCTTCAGACATTGAATCTTTGTTGAATATAAATGTTTTCTTCATTTGAGGGCATCTTTGGCATTGCAAGTTAAAGGAGTGTGACCAGATCAGATTTTGATACTATACCATGTGTAATTTTTCTCATCACCGTCCTGAAATTTCGCGCCCTCAGTTCGTATATTTCCAGGGATATCGTCAAAAAATACCGACGTTTAGTAAACTAATTTATCCGGTTACATAAAGCCAGTGCATTACTCCAACCATTTTTGCCTCCACATCCAAATTGGGGATTGAACAATTTCCTGTTTTCTTCCCATGGATAGTATTTTGGGGTGGTATTTTACATGATTGCTGAGTTAAAACGTAATCAATTTTTTTGGGAAAATCTGGTCACGCTCCTTTAAATGTTTGTAGACGTGTACATTAGAAAGACGTGTGCCCGTGAAAACGGAACCATATATTGGCTTATACTGCTTGTGGCCCTGCGGTATATAGATGCCAGCCGACAAGAAAATTGTTTCTAAAAAGGAAAATTGCGATATAGTTCAGAAATGTGAATATAAAGATGCCTTTTTTAGAGAGTAAAATTTCCTGCCCCTAGAATGCTTGCCGATGACATATCGATAGCTACCGGCACCCCAAGGACGTCCATCTTGGCTCATTTCAAAGACACAGACCCGTCCAGGAAAGAAGCCATTGTCTTGTGGAAGTACGCTTGCGCACGTAAGCTGCATTTTTTAATTTCATTAATTAAAAAAATAATAATTAAGGTAATTCTTATTGGCGACTTATGAAAGTGACCGCACTTTGGGAAAACACCGAGCCGACTTACACATAAAAGTTGGTTTTTTTTATCATACACATTCATATCGCACATGGAAATGATGTTGTTTGTATCAGTTTTTTCTAACCATGCATCCGGTATCCATTGACTCCCTGTATATACCGTATCAAAAACAGTAACTTTGAATTTCAAATTTGGTAAAATATTTCCGTTTTCTTGTGTTTCGTTTCTAAAGAGACTGTTTCCGGAACACCCACGGTACTCCTGAATGGTGTCCGCGTGGATTTCAACCTGACGTGGACATTGGATGACTGGAAGGAAGTCATCGACCCTCTTCTGACTCCCGATGTAGGTGCTTAAAGGGACACACCGGCTTTGTTGACCCATACATTATTCTGAAGCGCTTTCCAGAGTAAATTAGATATATCCTTAAAAATTCAAGGTCACGTGAATTTTCGGAACCAGATTCTGGTTCCGAAAAGTCACATTAGTTTTGTGTCCAGCCGCATGAAAGTTTCTTACTGCAGAACTGCACCAAATTCAACTCTGATTTTCCCCCAATATTTATAACTGATTGACAAAAGAGAGACTATTTATACAGGTATGAAACAAAGTTGAACATAGGTATGAAAATTCGAACATAAATGTTTGTTTCGAGAGTCCGGAGAACGGGAGCGAGCGCGTGCTACGGCAAGCTACCGTGGAGTGTAGGATATTTGCCCCGCGCAGCACGGCAAATAGCCTGAGTGCACACACGGCCGGGTGTGTTGCTCCGGTGTACGTTTGTGAAGAAAAAACATGATGCCGACTCCTCAAAAGAAAACGGAAATTCCTATTCGGTCGTCCGGGCTGTCCAGTGAAATCGTGAGCAGAAAATTGGAGATATCCTGAGTAGGAGAAGAGCGAATCGTTTGTGACAAAGTCGTGAGGCTCGCGCGTAGTTGCAACGGCTGGTAAAGCGTATAACCCGTCTTTTCACCGTTTTTTGTTAATTTTGCACTTCTTTAGTAAATTACGGGATATTTTGATGATCTTTTTTTACAACGACCATCAAAAAAGTATTGTCAATGCTGCTACATCACTAAATCATGTAAACAGTAGGCCGGTGTGTACCTTCATGTTTGTTTCACTCACACGAACGTTGCCAACGTTCACCAACGCTGTCCAAAGTTACAGAAACCTGAACACCAACCGTTGGCGAACGCTACAGACGTTGGCACGTTCGCGAAAGTGGAACGCAACCGCGGTATTGCGAATCATAAATTGTGCTTCGTGACGAAGTGCTTCGTTGCGCGTTTCAAATTGATAGGCCTATAAATGACCTGAGCAGTTTGAAATCAAACGATTTATAAATAGGTTGAATAGAAAAAGCCATATTTGCACGAGCATTGACCGAGATTCATGAATGAAGTAACAATTAAGATGTAATTGGATGTAAGTGACAAATGTAAAAAAAAGTATTTGTCAATTTGATTGGCGCCTGATATGTTTGTAATGTTATGTTGTTTCTTTGGTATACGAAACTCTTTCACCATGCACAAATTGATTTGTTTTTCGATGCTATAATGCAAGAACTTCGTATAAACACAACATTTAACAACTTGCTTGACGAAAAGAGTAGGCCTACAATAAGCAGAATTTAACAACTCCAGTCTTGCAGGGACTATAAGCAACCATGAGATACAAAATATACGTTAGCAAAAATTGCGTAAAATATTTTTTTGGGGATTAATCATGACTGTGTAATTGGTAAGAAACTGTGTATTTTGCTGAATGTGTCAGACTGTATTTAGCTATTTCCAAGCATCGTTGCAAAGACCATGCTTGCAACGTATCGTTGCACTTATCCAACCAGCAAGTTGTATTTCATAGAACTGATTCAAGATCTGAGCTTTGTTTTGGCGACAATAACCAAAACATGTTTCTTACGTAATTACTGATTCAACCAATGAATGCCCCGCACCGTCAGCAACCAAATCCGATCATCGGCTGAATTCATTGCAACGTCACATAACATATTTCCGGTTACGGTCGCAAAAACGTGGCTCGGCTGTTTTTCTATTTTCAGCAGAAAGGTCAAATTGGGCAGTTGACAAATAGAGAGGCACTCGAGCACGGCGTGCTCAATTTCGGGTTACCGATCTGTGTAACTGACATTTAGGAATAGTTGTCATAAACGTTTTAACATAGATGCATACAAACAGATATTTTGATATTTTTCTCTTTTGTTTTTCCACAGGCAAGCACGTACTACGGCCCCAAGAAGTGTCCGAGCGGAGAGGCTGAATGCAAATATCTGCCTGGGAAAATGGAGTGTTGCCTTAAGGGCGAATACTGCATCCCAAACGTGGGCTGCAGATGTTAAACACACCAACATTATAAGGCCCTTATTTGTACGAATTCTAGAAACAACAGCATTACATAACTAAAGAATAATGTTGATAAACTGCCTTGTAGAAATTTGAATCACACAGACGCAGTCATACTTTAAGAAACCTTAAAAATACATGCATGTTTTTTTGTGTTGATTGAATGGTAAAAAGTCGTTTACAAGGATTTTTTTTAAACAGCAACAACTCACAGACAAGAAAAATGCACACTAATAGCTTCCATGCAGTGAAAAACATCCATATTCCACAATCTAATTTCTTTTTATCGCACGAATAACACATCACAATGAGAGCAATACAAAAAACAAAAATAGGAGATTACGAGAAATGCTAATTTAAACTACAAATTGTTATTTTGAACTTCATAACACTTGCTTTACGTAATTCAACACCAACATTAAAAGTAAAACTACTTTTAATGGTACATGTACTTGCATTGAAATACGTGTATGACAAAACATTAACACAAAATGTGTTTCAAATTCAGAACGCAATTTATTTTTAGTCTAGTGCAAATGTTAAACCATTCACGCGTTATTTGACCTGTATAGTGTTCAAGAAATGGCAAATTTGGGGTTAACTGCTAATTTAAATTGTGGTACATGTACATTTATTAATATAACATGCTTATGACTAATTATAGACTAACTAGAGACTAATTATAGACTAAATAACAAAAAATACGCCCCGCCCCTAATACATTCTGCTGGCCAATCATCGAATACACATAATCTTTTAGTGATGCACGTGATCATTGATTGTGCGCACTTCAAAGTTACCACACACGTTGCTATAGTGTTGACGTGGCTTATTATACATGTACATGTGTTAATCAGCTTTTATACGTGAACCTTTGCACTATGGCCGGCCCGAATTTCCACTTTTAAATGGAGGAACAATTTAGAACGTCCACACACTATGCTATATGTAATGCACGCCATCGCCTAGAAACCAACAGTCGTGTTGCTATATGCCATTCTCTCCATATTCGTAAACACAGTATTGATTATGTACTTCACACCTGCCGTGTGCACCACATTGCAACACATATTTAGTCTGGTCAAGTGGATACTAAGTGTGTATGTAAAAGAAAGTTCTGATACTCGGTATCCTCTGGAGACCCGGGTACAATATTGGGAACAAAAAGATGAAAAGGTCTCCTCAAGGAAATTTATATAGATGAAAAGGTCTCCACATGGTTCTTATAATACAAATATGGATTTTACTCAAAAAGGAGTAATTTCCAAGGTATACTTATCTGTCGCAAGTTGAAGTACTTGTATATAAAATAAGGGAAATTCGGTCGAAATTTCAGCTCAGGAAAGTAATTCTGCTTTAAATAGGAGCGTTTTGAAAATTGCTTTTGACCCTCTAACCAATTTGTACATGGGGAACAAAGGGATGTCTCCACAAGGATACAAGTTCTAGAATCACAGTATGTAAGTACACAAGGCGCTATTCAAATAAATTATGCAACATCCGACAAAAATGTATTTAATAAAAAAAATGTACTAACTAATTCGTTTGTATTGTATGCGCGGGTTTAAAAAGATTGCAAGTATGCCACACACATAATACGAGATGGATAAGTCTTACAAATTGCGGGACTAAATTGGTATTCTGAAAAGAAAAGAAAGTATTTTGGAAATATTATATAAACACATGTTGGCTTCGATCATACAATTATAAATTAATCAGTTTATCAATATTTGAGGTGGTATTGATCGAGATTGATCGGCCGATACCGAAGCAGTTAATTATAAATAACTGGGAGCGTCAAGCCCATAATCGTATCCTAAATTTGAAATGTTAATAAATTATTTTGTCTGGCACATTGCGAAGGGCCCAAGTTTGGCCAAGACACGAGTATTTTCAGGTGACGATGACGTGAATTTAGCTGACAATGCGTGAATTTTGATTACGTATTGAATTTATAATGCGTTTATATAATGATTGACGTAAAGCTATATAGTTTCCATATAATCGTAACGCGCGCACACAGACTAGACGCAAACAACTGCAACGCAAACACTGACGGAAACGATCGGCAAAGTTAAACTTGGTTCATGCCGACTGTCTGCGTTACTGTTTGCGTTGCTAGTTTGCGGTATACTCGCTGATGCGTTTGTTGCAATGATATGGAAACCAGGCTTTATATACAATACTTCAAGTTAGCTGTTATGGTAAACAATAAGATAAAAATGATGATAAGTACTTCATTTTATTAAACTTAAAGAGTGTCAAGATCACATTGTTTTACCCCAACCACTCCTATTTCCCCCGTGGGTGTCGAGCTTGTAATACATTTGTCATACCATTCTGAGATTTCGCGTTCCTGGTCCGTAAACTAATTTTATCCGGTTCACCAATCTGTTTGCTTCCACGTCCAAATTGGAGATTGCAAATTTCTTGTTTTCTTCCCATGGATATTTGAGGAGGTGTATTCTATCAAATTCTTAGGTTAAAACGAAATAAATATTCTGGAAAAATCTTCAAACGCTCAGCATTGTAACGTAAACACCTCAAACTTACTCTATATACGTGGGTATCACAATACCTATGTGCGCACCGGCAAACAACTTCTCAAATTAAAGCAGGGCTAGCTGCGTTCCAAACACGCGAACATTTTGTTAACATTGATGCCAACGTTTTGCTCAATGTGGAATGGATTGTCTGCCAAAATACATTGTCAAGATGGCGGCGCCCATAGTCACGTTACCGACGTTGTAATGTGGCTCTCCGCTGCTTACCAAATTTTTGAGGAAATGTGACACGTTGCCATTGGTTGTGTATCCGCCAGCGATAAGGGAGAAAAGCACAAAGGGTGCAATTTATTTGTTATTTTCCAAACTGCAAACTATCGTCTGTCATCTTTCATGTCGCGCACGCCATTTTGAAATGACTCGCGAACATCGGGAACTATCCAAAACTTTGTTGGCGAACGTTGGTGGCGCACATTATTCGTTCCACTCGAAATTGTTGGCCAACGCTGCAAACGTTCGCGTTTGTTGAACGCAGCCTGAGATTTTCATTATTTTGCCGTTATACGCGTTGCGCGCACCAGCAAATAGGCTATACCCGTTTAAAGCTGTTTTTACATGGAAGGATACTGTTTCCGAAGCGTTTCGGAAACGGTTATTATATAACACGCTCGTTTCTGAAACGCATATTGCGCTCAGTACAAACACAATCTATTATATTTTTCACGGAAAGGGGGGTATATTTAGAACTTGGGAAAAATTTCGTAGGTATAATTAAAAGGTAAATTTTGTCGATACCTCATAAAATCACCGTAATAATGTTTAATGGACGGATGCTATTAATGTGCATGTCGATGGGGGAAAGTGTTCCCTATATGGGAGCGTTCGAGATGCTTACACCGTGTAACAGGGGGGTTATAATGGGAAAGCCCCCAGATAATACAAAACGAATTACGACACATGGTTTCGCTATTAATTCTGGGAACATGGGTCGAAGGTTGTTGCCAGGTGGGGCTTTATAAACGCTGTTATCATTTTACTCATGATGAAAAATGAAACCGGCGTCACGGGAAAATAGTTTCTTACATGTGCGTTTTCTTTTGGCCCTATAAACTCCATGATTCTCTGAGACTCCCATAGACTCTTACTGGACGGGATCGCTATACCATTCCTATGTATTCAATACAAGCAAAATTTAGACTTTTATACATGCGTCTATAAAACAATGTTTTGTACAAAACATTAGTGTATTCTCATTTATCCCTTTAAAAAAAAAACTATTATATAGTTATTATTTCTAACTATTACATAACCCTTCGTAAGCCAAGTCCCCATAGTCAACACATTTCAAAACAAACACTATATAGGCCTATGTACAATTTTTTTTTTTCCTTTTAAGTGCGTGAATGTGGATCTTGAATTGGATTCCAACTTGCAGCTCCAGTGAAGCCCCATTTGCGTCTGCTCCGGACCAGGAAAGATCTTCCTGCTGAGACAAAAGGAAACGGACAGAAAAATAAAGAAGTTGGTTATTTTCCGATAAATCCTTGATATTTGAACCCGCGCGAAACTCGCAACTCGCCCGTAACTACAAAATGTCGTACGCATGTCGCCACACCTCGCCACATTTCGGCATGCCCGAAAAGCTGCCCATTTATGCCGACAAGATAACGATCGATATCGAAGACACATGGCAATTTGCTATACGACTTGCTACGACATTTGAACGATCTCAGTTTACGACAATTATACGAGAGGTGCACGAGGTGCGGCGAAATTAGCCGAGATTGGAACGAAATACATGTATTGCGAAATGCGCTCGGTATGCATTCGGCATGTCGCGAGTTGCGGCGAGAGGAGACGGCCAGAATGCAATATGGGGCCCGATGAAATGTTGTACATGTAGCTCGTTTTGCAACTTTGCCGAATTATGGTCGCATAATTCGGCAAAGTGGACATGACATGGGCTTTGTACCAAAATACCAAACAGAAGAAAAAATAACAAAGTACAGTAACAAAGTACAGAGACTGGTTCGTTGTGTTAATCTTACCATTTCTGCACATATTTAGACATTCATCTCGGGAAAGAAATTTATTGTCGTTTCCGGCGCAGCCGCCGTAGACGAACCGGACACAGGTCTTCATTTTAGGCTCGTAGGCCCACCGCGTGAGCTTGTTGAGGCAGGGACCCGTCTCGGGGCGATCCGAGCAGTTAGCGGTGATGAGGACTGAGCAATTCACGGTGACCGAAGAACGGTATCACGAGACATTAGAAAAGAAACGTTGATAAAAAGATTCAGAATCATGAGAGTCTTGTGTTTGGGGTTCGGCTGATGTCGTTCGTTGCAAAATTGGCATTCGTTCGGATTGAGTTCGTTAATGTTGTGCGCCGATTGTACGACCATTAGAACTAAATAGGCGAAGACCAGATTGCAAATTATGCCTACTATACTACATGTATGTAAGTTACAGCCCAGTGGTCGTCTTGCAAACAAAACATTTTCCTGCCGTTTTTCGGTCATTGTTGAAACCCCAAAATCCGTTTTTTTCCCCCCAAAATACAAAGAAATTCAATACATAAAACACTTTAAAGCCCCGGATTAACAATGGCCTAAAAGTGATTCTATCCAGCAGTCCAATGCAATGAGTCTCCACAAAATAACATCACTTTTATATTAAGACAACGAAAATTAAAGATGAATTTATGTAAATGCGTGTGCTCGTGCACTTTTTAAAAGGCCACCCTCGTGTGTAAACTGAACTACTCTCTCATAAATACAAAAGAGTGAAAAAAATCACTCTTCAAAAGAGTGACTCCCTTATAAAACCTAAATAAAGTGAAAATCTAAATAAAGTGAACATCCTGTAAATAGAGTGAAAATCAGGATTTGCGCTCTTTTAAGAGTGGTTTTCACTGTTTGCATTTAGAGAGTATAGTCCCCTAAATACCGTATTATGGAGCCATAATATTACAGTACTATGGCTCCGTTTTCAGTGCAGTACAGCCAGAGAACCAGCCTAAACAGGACGGTGGCTTCGCACAATTTCTGGAAAGTGGGGGTCACAATTTTTATTTTTCTCGCGGAACGTATAATTATGAGGCACTGAGCTGACTTACACACAGGTTATACCCGTCCTCGATCACGTGCATGTAGATAACGCCATTTGTATAACACTTTTCAAGTCGTATATATATCTAACTTTTTAACAAAAGTAAAGAATTTGGAGCAAACTTACCGAGTGGCAAAAGCGTCACCCAAAGCACACACCTTCCCGTACGACGCGTCCCCATCGCGCGTCAAGAGCTAGCAGTTGTGCGTTGTGGCAGGGTTTCGGCCGGTCTATTTATATCAGTCCGCCCGCGCCGCTTGCTAACTCCGTTCATTCGCTCGACTCGCGTTAAAGAATAATACGCTAATTTTATCTGATGGATGATACGTCTGCCACAAAAAAAAACAACAGGCACAAGATGGTCACTGTAATATTCCTTTTGCCTGCACAGATGGGAAAAAAATAGCTCATTTCTCGGTTACATTCATTGAGAAATCTGCCAGCGGATTAATGATTGCAGCAGTTGATTTCAAGAAACATGTAACACGTTGCAATATTTTGAAATTACAAATATGTCCTCAAATGATTTTTTTGGGAGAACGATGTTTAGAAAACCAACACATTATATCAAATAACCTTGTATACAACAATGGAAAATATTCGAAAATGAAGCATTTTGCTCGTCTAAGCTCAGGTACAATTCGAATTCAAACGGTGCCGCTGTACGGTACCGTTGTTTTTAGACGAAATAAGCTCCGATTTTCTAGCCTTTTATTAACCGCAACATATCCCGTCAATTTCCCAAATGAAAAGTGTCGCATACCCATTGTTGCGATGCACCTTTCCCAGTACAGTTGACGTTTGAGCGGTCTGTGCTAATGGATTTGGCGAACGGTTCAAAGAATGGACCGCTCGTCCACGCGAGCTCCTGAGATTATTAAACAGTGCAAGGAAGTCTTCAGGGAACCGGCAATATAACGACAAGTGCATTTAATTTCATTCCATTTAATTCACCTCTATTGAATACCTTTTTTCATCTGTCTCAATTTTGTGTCCCTCTGATGGTAGATTTTAAAAGCCCATTACCGGTATACCATTTGCAGATTATTTTTTTTCCAACGAATTCCATGCAGGAACAAAATAGCATTAAATAAGTGAAGAATAATGTTGATAAACTGTCTTGTAGAAATTTCAGCCACATAGATCAGTATACTTCAGAAAACCTTTAAAAATCCCTAAATATTTGTTGTGATGAATTAAAATTATTTTTTTTGCAAACAAAGTTATACCATTTTTACACACACAAAATCATGTTGTGTTTGTTAATGTTATCCAGGTTTTTCTTGTCAACTCATCAAGTAAAATATTTCGCTCGTTCCCACCGCCCATACTGGGCGCTGGGAAGGGCTAATCTGTTTGCGCCCTCATTGGCTAAAGATTTATACGACACATAACCACGAGGTACAGGTCACGTCTTTTTCTTGTAAACTGACTCAGTGCAGACAAGGCAGGACTCGCACATACACTCATTTTATTCGTATATTTGATTTTTGCACTCGATATATAATATACTATTTATCAATTTTTCGTCTGGCAGCTGCAGTAAGCAACCCACAATGCATGCTCCGCGCTAGTCTTGATGCAAGACCGAATTTACTGTTAGGGTTCGCGATCCCCACATTGTTCATTTTAGCCGCCAGAGGGCGTACCTACACTTACAACGTGAACTCGAAATCTGTATTTCAGGTGCGCCCTCTGGCGGCCAATGGTGAATAGTCTATGTACATCGTGTATTGCGCGCAAAAAGGCAGTCTTTCCGAAAGACTAGCTCCGCGCGTCTGTATGTTACCTTTGTGTCACGCGTTTCCGTCACAGAAATCTGTGAAGACACATCATCAGCGCAGCCCGTACCATGTACCACTAGTGCACAGAGATATTCATTGCATTATACAGCAAAAATGATAAAAACAAATTTGTGTTTGTGAAGAGCACAAAATTGCGTGCAAAACCACAAAATAGCAACTATAGTTTTGCAAAACAACTACTTTTTTCTATTTTCCTAATCGGAAATGCCAACGTGAACGGTTTTACATAGGCAATATTGCCTAACAACGAAGGACGTCATGTTGATTTTTGTTTCCAGTATGTCTTGTTTTTGTTTGTTTTATATGCTTGTTCTTTTGTTTTAGAACATTGGCCCGATGTAACGTTTATGTTTGGTAATTATACTTGGTAATTATACTTATTATAAATTGTCACGGGTGCGTTCCTGACGTGTAAACGTGAACAGCGCCCTCTATTTGAACTTGAGGCCTAATGAGTATTTCATAATAATTTTGAGCATTTTGTTTAAAATAATCGAATACATATAGCGAACTCTAAACAGGCTTTGGGATTACAATTGTCAGTTTAATCGTCTATGAGGCCAGTAACTCATGCTATGTATTCTTTTATATTGACAAGTCACGATATGTCATCATTAAACGTGCATGACGATAGCTATCCAATGTCCTGTTAGAATTTAGTTATCATCTGTAGTAGGCCTAATTGTGTTTCATCATCATATTTCGGCCCATGTCGCTGTTGAAACACGAAACTGTGTTTATTTCACATTTTTCTTACGTAGGTAACTAAATGCAAACATTGATGTGAATATAGTTAAAGACGAATCATTTTAAAGCCCACTTATAAGAAAATGTTTAATCCGGTGGAAAACCTTATTCAAATTAAAGGTACACACCGGCCTACTGTTTACATAATTTAGTGATGTAGCAGCATTGACAAAACTTTTTTAATGGTCGTTGTGAAAAAAGATCATCAAAATATCCCGTAATTTACTAAAGAAGTGCAAAATTAACCAAATAAAAACGGTCAAATGACGTGTTATACGCTTTACCAGTCGTTACAACAACGCGCAAGCCTCGCGACTTTGTCACAAACGATTCGCTCTTATCCTACACATGATATCTCCAATTTTCTGCTTATACGATTTCACTGAACAGCCCGGACAAACGAATAGGAATTTTCGTTTTCTTTTGAGGAGTTGGCATCATGTTTTTTCTTCAAGAACGTATATGTACGCCGGAGCACACCAACCCGGCCGTGTGCATCGGGCTATTCGCCGTGCTGCGCGGGGCAAATATCCTGCCGTATAGCACGCGCTCGCTCTCCCATTCTCCGGACTCTCGAAACAAACATTTATGTTCGAATGTTCATACCTGTATAAATAGTCTCTCTTTTGTCAATTACTTATAAATATTGGGGGGAAATCAGAGTTGAATTTGGTGCAGTTCTGCAGTAAGAAACTTTCATGCGGCTGGACACAAAACTAACTCGCAAGACCAAGTGACTTTTCGGAACCAGAATCTGGTTCCGAAAAGTCACGTGACCTCTGTTTTTTAAAAATTGCTAAAAAACGGCAAAATTCCGTGGTTTCTTTTCAGGATATGTTCAGTTTGTTTCGGAAGGGCATTCAGAATCTTGTATGGGTCAATTTCGAGCCCAAAATATAGCCCAACAAAGCCGGTGTGTATACCTTTAATGAAAGACAGAAATTTTGATGAGAATTGATGATGGACTTATATAATTAATAATAATAAAGTTTTAAACAACGCTGAATGCCGCAATGGGGCGACACTTCGGGAAGACTCTCGCCGGAGACCGCCGAAATTTCGGCAAGAGTCACTCAAAATGACACCTTATTTTTTTACCCGAACCTTCCAGAGATGCTTCCAGACCGAAGAGAAACAGCTCCAGTCCCAATAAAAATGGTTCTCGACCTAAAAAAAATGTTTTTTGACCTAAAAAAATTAATTTTAAACTCAAAAATATTAGGGCGACACCAAAATGTCGCCCTATTGAGCAGGTCGCCCTAATATACCTTTTTTACACACGATTTGTCGCCCTATTCTAGCATTGATAGTAATTTCTACGGTCATCATGTTTATATTGTGTAAGTTAGGCGTAAATCTGTGAACATTTCTGATTTTCGAGATACCAATCATGTATACTGCCTTTAAAGAGTTATAACTCTGCAGCAGGCAAACTGTGGCAGTAATTTTATAATCAAACGAAAGTGCACAGTGGATACACAAAATGCAATTTCTGAATTTTTTTCACAAAGTCAGACGATGCATGGACGCGCAAAGTATGGCCTAACATAACCATGCATTGTGAAATAGGTTTGTATTTAACCGAATTTCCGTGCTATGCTTGACGCAAAACTTCTCTAAAGCTTAAAAAGTTTGATGAAATTGGGATTTCCGTCAAAACTAAATCCAAACGGCCCAAATTCGGTATGAATATGGCATATCTTTTTGTCAAGAGAGGGCGCATTTTTAGGTCAAAAATGGCAAATGTCAATCGTCAATGGCGGTTTCTTGTTGCCCAGAACTTTTATTTTGGCGCTAAAATAACTTCACACTTACTTTTAATTTTTGGGACTTAAAATAGCTAATTTTGCCCAGTTAGTCTGGGTGCAGTTTGCTTCACTACATAGAAGGTGCAAAAGAGCTGTAAATTGCCCATTAAAATAGAAATTGAGGAGTACGTGCTTTATTTACTAAAGTGTGGACGTCTAGAAACCGTCACATAGTACATTTTCGTTGACCTAGTCCTCCATCTTGAAAGTTGATGTGTTGTTTTGACTTGGATTTCGTTGGATTTTTACGAGACGTGGTGAGGCACCGAAGCCACGGCAACCTAAATGGACAGTACGTCCATTATTACACAGGTTAACCGAGATGAGGAGCAGTTAAATACCTTCCCAAACGCGGAATCCGGTAAGTTTTAGATCGTGCTATTTTCAGCGAAATGTGAAAGGCCAACGCGCGCACATGCATAAGGTTGCGTGTGCACGGGTGCAGTGCAGGTCAACTCGACCGTTGTACCAAATCGACCGTTGTGCCAACTTGATCGTTGTGCCAACTCGACCGTTGTGCCAACTCGACCGTTGTGCCAACTCGACCGTTGTGCCAACTCGACCGTTGTGCCAACTCGACCGTTGTGCCAACTCGACCGATAAGCATGATAAGTATTCAACTCAAAACAAATGTCATGACATTGTTGTGCGGGCAACAGGAAAAGTCAACTTGTCAGTTGTCCAACTCGTTCGTGGAGTGAAACCCTGCCTGGGCCTGGTTCGCAGCGAACATTTATGTAACATGTAGGCCTATGTGACTTATTTTGTGTTAGAATGTCAACATTTTTATTTGTGATGAGAGGAATGGAAAGGTTCAATAGTCTTACCCCTTACCTACTTTGCTTAAGTGCTAATGCACCTATCAATTGTATGACGCACCATCGGACCCCCGGGAGAGGTGCGTCATGTCCCGGAATGTCCAGTCATATTTTGACGAAGGTATTGCGTCAAAGTACACATTGGTCCGTCACGATTACCATGACTAGTGCGTCAAGGTGTGTCAATGGTGCGTCAGTATAACAGTGCCCATTGGTTTTCCACAGCGCCCGATCAAACAAAACCACGACGGCACGGCGTTCAAAAAGTCCCGTTAAAAAATATTGAAGCCCCCTAAATGTACACCCACAGAGTGAAATGGAATTCAACAGATTTGAAACATCATTTTAGTTCCCTTTGCATGTGCATGTACTTTCTAAAAATGCATGAAAAACGGGAGGAAAAACGAAACACGTCAAAAATACTGCCGAGTGGAATAATACCATTTTGGAAGGAGGGGTGACCGTACTGTTTCCGAGGTACATCTGTTTAATGTCTTTGTTGTTTTGTTTCATATACTGACGGGAAATAAATTCGAATAAATGTTAGTGTCCCATTTATTTAAACGGTTTATATGCGTTCATACTCATTTCATTAGGGCAGGCCTACTAAAAAAAAACCTCCTACGCAATCAATGAAACTACCCCTTTACTGCTTAATGGTATCTTCTGAAAGCAAGATGGTCGCCAAGCGCGCTGGTTTACATTAGTTTTGTGTACTCGTCTATGGAAATCCGGGTACCGGTTGTTGACTGGTTTCAGTACTTTTGCACGTGTCTATGGAAAGCCGGGTACCAGTGTTGTTGGCCAACATTGCATGCCAGAGATGTTTTCGCGCCGGCTGAAAACATTCGTGATCGATCGTATGCGTACGCCCGTCGTCCGGACGGCTCTGGTTGGATTTTTCGAACGGAAATAACCATCGCCAGCGGCGCCTTTGCCGGGCGTTCGCCTTCGATATTCATTTTCGCCGTGTACATTTATATTTTGTATACAGGTATGTCAGTCATATATGTCCGTCAAGGTGCGTCGTTTTCCAAAGATGGTGCGTCAAAATGTGGTAGTTTGAAGCGTCATTTGACCAGAATGGTCCGTCACAAAAAGTGACCGAGGGTGCGTCATGTTACCCAAAAAGATGACGCTCCTGTGGACATTGACGCACCTTTCCCGGGGGTCCGAAGGTGCGTCATACAATTGATAGGTGCATAAGGATGTTACAACATTTTGAGATATTAAAAATCAAGCCTATAATTGATCCCATCAAATAGGAAATGAAAAGACCTTTAATTTGATACCTTACTCGCCTTCATATCTTCAGTATTAACGACGTTATGGCCATTTTTATACTCAGAAATTGACATTTTGTTTTCTATTGTTTTTCTATTGGCTTAGATCAAAAGCTGTGATCAAAACACTCAATGACATAAAGAAATTTCACAAGAAACAAGATAAATTGTTGAATTACCGTTCAACATATTTCTTTTGGTTCAAAACATTCGATCCTTGATTTTGAAAGCGTCAAATATGTGCCCAAAAGTCAATTTGCCCAAATGCTGCTTTGTTTAAATAGGGCGTTCCAGTGATTATTTTCTGTGGGGCCCGACCTCTTGACTTTCACTCGGGTGTTTAGACAAAACCTTTCAATGCATTACACTTTTTGAATTTTTAAAATCGAAGCTATGGTTCTAAAGATAGGCATGCTATCGTCAAAATGTCCACACACTGCACAAACCAATGCGACTTTCAACGGAAAGAACAGATTCATTGGAGAAAACTCAAAGGTATTCATGTTTCAGGGTTGACAGTTATCTTAGAATACACTGAGTAAAGGGCCAGTAATACAGGGATGTCATATATCATGAAATGCGTGCTTTCTTACAGCAAATCGCCCAGCCTTGAAACCAAACATTTCCCCTGGATCACTGCATACAAGAGACGATGTTCCCTTTGACGTCACACAGCAAATCTAAACATGCCTGGTGTTGTGCGCACGCATCATGTTTTACATAAATTTTGCTAAGGAATGAGGTCGCATGTCAAATCGTCTTTGAATTTTGTGACAGGATGCGCGCGCATAACAACAACCAATTTTCAACAGAGGCGCTTTAGATATAAACAAAGAGCACATCGTCTGTATACTTTAATTTCCGGAATCCTCTGGCAATGAATTAAGACTCAACATTTTAAAGTGTCTTCAAGACATTTAACCCTAACACTCCTCAATCCTCCAAAATCTATACAATTTTACATGCACCTTAGGGAGTTAGGGTCAATGCAGTATGAAATAGAAATGTACATAATCAGAGCACTTTCAAATTTAGGTGAACCTGCCTTATTTAGGTGCTGAAACTACCATGTTACATTGGAATTGTTTCTAAAAAAGTGTCCAAAACAGTGGCACACAAGGCCTTTCACCACTCTACCAGTAGTTTAAAGTTTGAAACCTTGCCATATTGTTACAATACACTGCTATGTCAAATAGGTCAAAACTCAAATAATCCACATTGACAGAAAACTAGATGACAGATGTTGTACCAGTACTAGGCAGTAATGCCCATGCATGCACATGTACACTGGCACTCCCTGATGTAAACATTGAGTACATGTTACCATGGTTTGATTTTATGGACCCCCTTCCATGAATATAACAGTCTTTAATCAGTGTGTGAGCCAATAGCAAAACATTGAGTTGTTAAGTGGCAACATGGAAACCCGACACTTTCCTGGTTGACCTGGGGGTGTATGGGCAAAACTGCATTTGCCTTGGTGGTTTTCCTGTGACAAGTTGGTGCTGCTAGGCAGCCACTCAAAAACATAATTTTGTTTGATGGTCTGGGGAAGTATACTTTGTGCGTGACCATGTAAGTTTATTTTTATTTACAGAATGGTTTTGTTTGGAATTTGAAAAGGTGGAAAGGGCACATAGGCAAACTTTAAGAATTTATAATAGAACAGGAAAATTGATAGAGAATTTATTCTTGTAGTTTTACTTTACTGTCACAACATTAAAAAGTGCCTTGTCCATGAGAAGTACCCTGAATTGAGTACAGCAAACAAGTAGTATATTTCAAGAGGCTCCATAAATTCATCAACACAGGAAAACCACAACCATTATAACCACATAACAAGGGCTGCTGATATAGCCCAGGGAAATGTCCAAAACACAATCATGCATTATAAACACAATCATGCATGATTGCTTTTACACATTAAATCAGTGATATGGTGGGGGGAGGCGGTGGTCCTATATTTAAATTCATTAGGCCAAACAAAATAAATGGTGCGTTTACGGTAACGACCTTAACAAAATCCAGGTAGGTAGGTAGGAAAATAATTTTACATTTTTACATTTCAGTTCATGCATTTGCGTGTTGTTTTGCAATGTTTGAAACTCACTATTAACATTATTAACCATGTTCATGTACAAGTGTAGAAAATGTTCGTTGGAAATTATTGCAAATAGTGCTCATTTAAAATTATCAAAAAAATTCCAGGTTGGTCGGGTAAACACACCATTTATTTTGTTTGGCCTTATCTTATAGTTGCATGGACGTCCATATCTTGAATATAATACAGCAAAATGATTTTTAAGTCCGACCTAACATTTACAATGTAGATGTAGGCCTAGGTTATTAAAAAAGTTCCAAAGTTTTGTAAAAATGCTACATTTGCATCTTGAATAACATATTGAAAGTAAAGTTCAGTTCTAAAGTTACGCTTGAGCCCAGAGATCAGGGGTAATAGCTTCAGTGCCCTGAGCACCTTGTTTGGCGGATTTGTGTGTAACATGTAAGAATGAGTAGACCAATTAAAGCTAATTTTGCATTGAATTTACAAATGTATTTGTTCAGAGATAACGCAAAACAATGTAACAATGCAGAATGTTCTTGTCCATGTGATTGCCAACTAAAATAAGTAACAATTCTTAAGACTGTCTCCTTATTTATAATGGCCTCTATGGCATGACTTTTACGTTGTTGCTTCAGTTTGTTGTATTCAAGGAATACTCTGTGTCAGATTACCCAAATACACTTGAAATAAGTACATTTATGGTACATGTATTCAATTTTTAAATTGTTAAAATTTAGTCAGCTGTAAAAAGAAATTTTTAACACAAATGCTAAAGCTTTTTTCCATGAAATAATTTAATGTTTTAAATTTTAAACACATGTGACTCCCCCAGGCCTACATGTACACAATGTAGCCAGTGAAGGCAACCTTGTTTTGTTATTTTGGGTAAAGTATGTGGTTGTGGCTTGTGGTGAACCACACTCAATAAACTGACAGTTGAAATTCTTTTGGTAAAAGGCTGTCACACTAGTCAGGTGAAGGCCATTAACTGCACAGCAACACAGCAGTGCCCTGCAAAATGTGGTTCCTGTGTTTTCCAAACATCAAGATTACAGGAAGGCCCAACTTTTAACCTTATGAATTGACAAGGAAGATCATACTCGGTATTGATAGCAATGATAGGAAACTCCACATGAATTCATTTCTGTCCAAGATAGTACATTTTATAAGAAATTAACAACTGAAGTTGGTTTTAAAAAAAGCGTGTGTGCACACATTTTTATTACCATTCACCTAACACACACAAATGCATAGATTTTGAAGGATTTCTGAAGTATTTTAGCATCTATGTACCGGTAGCTGAAATTTCTATAGGCTAGTTTACCAACATTCTTCTATACTATACATTATGCCCTTCTTCCAGGAATGATGAATCTGTAAAAAAAAAAATTCATCTTGCAAATAATAACCTTTAACCCAAGGTTTCGAACAAATTAGAATTCTCTCAATAGGCGAATTCTTTACTTTAGAAGTACCCAACACTAAAAGTAGGTTGTAATCCAGGGTTGCCCTCAACTCTGTCAAATTGTGGCAGTGGCCTGAAAAGGTTCTGGTTTTGCGGTATGCATGTGGTGTGCTGATCAAAAACCATACAGTACTGTAGGCATGCACAGTAACATGTATTGAACTACATGTACCATTATTTACTGTCCCATTTGCCCAAGTATAACCCTTGGGCAATAAGCTTCAAAGGTCGTGTGTACTATTCAACCATGTGCTTCAGATTTGTCCAGGATATAAAGGCCCGTTTACACTCGATTCGCCTTTGCCGAATCGAACTCCGCAATTTCCAAAAAGGGGAGTTGAAGCCGTGTAGGCACTAAGTGTAAACGCAAAAGGTGAATTGAAAAAGGCGGATCAGACCTGGGTATGATTCAACTTTTTCAAGTCCCCTTTGGGGTAGGGTTGAACGCAATTGCGGGGTTGAACCCTGCAATCCTCAAGGTCGCTTGTAGTGTAAACGCTACCCGAATACAGATTCGGCAATTTGAGTGTCCTTGGGGCGGTGGCCGCCGTGTGGTAGATTTAATTGACCAATCTCGCACCAGTTCCGCAACACCTAACAACTCACACATGCGCTCCAGTTACAATTAGTGGTGACTTCTGTGGTTTCTGAAGGCGAGTTGAAGCCAGGTCGAGGTGTAGTGTAAACCAGCAAATGTTCAGTTTTGTGGTCGCAATAAAAATGATGGGTCTGTATCCACCTTTGCTGGTTTGAGTGTAAACATGGTGTAACTAGCACAGGGTATTAGTGTCCAAAGTATTACAAGGGTGTTACTGTGTAGTGGGCTGTTGACCTATCACAGCTTAGATTCTAAATACATGTAGCTAATAGCCACAGCTCTCTGACTGGTTGACTTTGTGGCACTGTCAATATTGTGCTCACGAATACTGAGCCACGATTGGCTGAAACTTGAAAGAATTATACTGCACAAACAAAGTGTTGAATTGCTTGATATTTTTCTTTTGTTTGTCAAGATTTATGTCTCATTATGAATAGGCCTACATGTACATGTAGGCCTGTATAAGATTAAGCTAACTGGCTTTACTGATCAATCACACTTGTTGTGCCTTGCTCTGATGTCATGACTTCCGACTTGACTTGGAACTTGTTCTTCAAGACTTGGTAATTGAATTGAGACTTGAATGAAAACTTGCTTGCCAAGACTTGGGACTGAATTTAAACTCTTTTTTCAGGACAAGGACTTGAAGTGAAACTTGTTCTTCAAGACTTGGGACTTGAATCGAGACTTGGTCTCCAAGACTTTGGAATTGAATCAAGATTTGCTCTTCAAGACTTGGGAATTGAATTGAGACATGTCAAAAGAGTCTTGCAGACAGCCCTGCTGATTTGTTATTACAAAAACATAGGGAACTTATTCTTGGCCATTATGATGGACAGGAAAAAAGCTGTGCTCGAATAAATTGTGGCTATTATGCATGAGTCTATTGAAAATGAGCAAGCCGTCTACCATTGACCCACATATAATTTCAAGAAGTAGCAAAATAATTTTGGCACAGTCTCACTAGATATATAGAGAAAGAGCCACAAACATTCGAAATGAACATTTATTGAATAATTGAATCTTTTTTGTTATGATCTACAGCACAAACGACAGCAGCAAGAAAACCGAGGAGTAAAAGCTTACTAAGTTCATTCTTCTGCTGTTTTGGGTCAACGGGTCGAACGCCTACCACCTCGGTATCACCGCCCGATGAAAATGGACAGAAGGTAATGAGATATTTCATCAAATTCTATTAGATAGTTATTAGATGATTAGAAATATACTTTTTATGCTTGCTTGCTTTCCAAAATTGTTGTCCATTGGATGCTCTTTTTTGACAGGTTACATGTATAGAACCGTATCGAATAGCCGCCATCTTGTGGGGCAGTTTCTTTGTTCCTTGAGGACATGCATGGTTGCACATATTGTGCTTATATTGTTGAACAGTTTAAGTAACAAAAGGTGCCCACAAGATGGCAGCTATTCGTTAAGGTCTATTGCTTTTAATGTGAATCATATTCTTGACTCTCTAGTTCGTAATCACCATATTGAAAGTTTGGGGCTGTAATCAAGTCAATGACATGTCCGGTTTTGATACAATTTCAAGTCGGTCACAAAACCTTCGCAAGTCTATCACTAGCCCAAATGATAAACACTCACAAAAGAATGCCTTTGCTGCAGTTCATGTGACTTGAATTAAGACCCAGATACATGTAGGCCTACTTGTGAATGACTTGAGATAAACTCGGCTATATACAGCTCTACCTTAATACGTTTAATTTCCTTCCCAAATGACAAATTTCATCTTCTTTTTTTTTTGAAAAATATTTTGGGGAATAATATTTTTAGTTTGGAATCATCAAATTCATACAAACGTGGAACCACAATTCATTCACAACCACTCATATTTTCAAAAGAGATGCATGTAGAATACATTTTTAAAAATAAATTATTGTGATTTCCACCAAACAGCCTTTTTTTTACATTTGTTAAAGCATTTGTCACACATTGCGTATTTAAATTCCTCAGGACTAAAAGATGACAAAAATATGCTGTTTTAAGAGACACATTAAACTCAACCATAGAGATTATTATTCCCAACAGACAGACATAATGTTTTATCTGGAACAGATAACCACACCTACTGTACCTCAACAGTTAATTTATTTTCAAAAAGCATGTCACCCTGTGTTAGCAGCATGTTAAATGTAGCGTGTTTATTGGTGTATTCGCCCCACATCACTGAAGCATGTACTTTCTAAAATAAATAGATGCACATACCGGTACATGTACACTAGAAGCCTGTTTATTCGCCTTTGCCGAATCAAACTCCGCAATTTCTAAAAAGTAAGCGAAAAAGGTGACTTGAAAAAGGCGAATCAGACCCTTCTTGTTGGCCTCAATGCTCATTCAAAATATAGGCCTAGGCCTACACTTTCTAAGGCCAACTTGGCCAGCATGCCCTATCCTCTTAAATATCACTAGGCTTGCATGCATAACAACCAGTATACATTTAGGAAAAATATTGGCTGTGGTGTCCTCCAATTGGCATATATTGCCTTGTAAAATTCGGATAAGCTCAGGGCCTAAGTGATTTGCCCTTGGTTTTATAATGTCATGGCCTAACAATTGAAGGAAATTATTTTAACAGAAATGTTAAACATTAAATTAAGAGTAAACTACATCTACATTTTTGGAGTAATTTCTAATTAATTAAAAATAAATGTTGGCTGATTTGGGGCTTGTTGGAGTTTCAGGATGTAAATGATTAGCTCATCCTTTTAACCATTTATAAAAATTAAAATTCAATTACAAATAAAACTCAATTGTAAACTCGTGTGGTAAAAAATAATCAAAATTAGCATATAAACAAAAAGACGGCAAAAAATGTTGAATGATGTTGCACACTCTGCCAGCCTACTGTGAATCGTCACGCATCATAATTTATTTCACCTTGTAAAGCTTCATGCAGTGATGCTTGCCAGTTGTTGCCTCGTTTCATGTGCAGTTGCCACAGCTGCTGTATTTTTAGTGGCTGATGTTGCGTGTACTACAAATGGAACGCTCTCCTGAATTGGGGTGCCTTAAAGCTAGAATTTGTGTTTCAAGGACTATAAATATCTTGGAGTCAGAATTAGGATTCAACATCCATTATTTTGTTATCACTGAACATTTTATACACGACATGTAGGTCCATCTGAAGTATAATATTGGGAAGTTGCCAAGTGAATGATACGAATAGACTGAATCACGAAAGTAATTATATTTGATAATCTGAGCGAAACAAATTTTTTTAAATGGTATTACGTCTCAAAGTTAATTGTATACTAATGTGCACAGTGATATTTATTGCCTATTGTGACAAACTGATTCATGTACAAAAAGGACCGCATTTTGAAAGACTGAAATACGGTTTATCCCTTATAATTTCTGTTCTCTGTCCCATAAAAAAATTACTTTAAGATGTATAAATTTTAATCGGGAAATATCTCTGTTTGACAGTTTTTGGTGTTTACAGTGTTTGCATACATGTACTGACAAATGTGGCATGATTTTTGTTGGCAAATTAGCTTTTGTTTGCAAACAATTTAATGTTCTTCATACACCGTATGTTGTACCTTACATGTCTTTGAAGCAGTGTTTTGTTTGGTTGACTTGTTCTCTTTATTTATGAAGATTTGGGGCAATAAGGCCCGTTCACATGCTAGTAGGCATGTGCGCATACCCACTAGCAAACATGAACCGGCTTATTCCATGCAGAAGTGTCATTCCATTACCATAGAACACTATGCAATTTGGGACATCCTTACATCATTCGTTTCTGAATGAAAGATCTTTATAAATGATCATTGTATCATTTTTAATTCATCCATTTCAAACTTCGGTATTCAAGTTATTGGTGACATTTTGTGTGATATTGCCCTTTTACGAATGCAACTTTGCTTTTTCTTATCCCACTGTTCAAATACTTGTATTACCCACTGTGTTACCCAACCCATATTTCACTGTGACTTGACTTTACTGCACACATTTGTATTGTTTTTGTATTTTGTTGTGTTTATACTTGATCCTGCTGAAAGTAGACCCTATTCATGTGAAAAGAACAATTCAGTGTTGTCCTCTAGTATTTAAATATTGAAATTCACAACTAAATTTGCATCCTTTAGTCCAGGGCTCAAATTTCACGGCGGCCACGACGGCCATGGCCGCCGATGCCCCTCTTACTGACCTTGATGCCCCTTAAAAATTTGGCCCTTTCACGGCCAAAAATGCCCTGCCTTTTTTCGCCGATGGCCGTCGTGCCCCTTTTTTGCATCAAGATAAAATGGGCGATAAACGACACTCGAAGTGTACCGCGGTACGCGTACGGCCACGGGTATAAACTCTGCAAAAATTCCTAGAAACTGAACGAACATCATATCAACAAGCGAGAGCACAGGGCGCGCCATGTGACTCGACTATGGCACGCAGTCGGTCGTCAATGCATAGCGCATGTACGGTACACGTGTACAGTAATGTACATGTACTGCACTATAAGCCACACAGCTCATACATCGTCTATGGTGGGTACACCAGCGAAGGAAAGAAGTACATGAGCCGGCATTTGCATTATGTTTTCACTGGTATTCGTCAGGTACATGTTACATGTACTGGGTATACCGCCCAGTTTCGTGGCGAAAACGTTTTGTCCAAACAAACTCGGCCCCATTTGCCTTGTGTACAAACTCGGCCCCAGACCAACTCGGCCCCAATTGCCTTGTGTACAAACTCGGCCCCAGACCAACTCGGCCCCAATTGTTTTGTGTACAAACTCGGCCCCAAACCAACTCGGCCCCAATTCCTTTGTGTATAAACTCGGCCCCAGACCGACTCGGCCCCAATTCATTTGTGTATAAACTCGGCCCCAGACCAACTCGGCCCCAATTTCTTTGTGTATAAACTTTGCCATCAGACCATTGTTTTTTTCCTTGTAGCTTTGTTGCCCTTTTTCAAAACTAAAGTTGGCCTTAGTGCCCCGCCTTGTGGCCTCGGTGCCCTTTCTAATTTGCCTTCATGCAAGGCCAAAGTGGCCTTGCCCTAAAAACTGCGAAATTTGAGGCCTGCTTTACACACATGAATCAAGCTTTATATGATTTTCTGCTTGTATTCTGGTCTGATGCAAAGATACACATGTGTAGCTGGATCAAGTGTAAACACAACGTTTGTGAACTTGGTTCATGTGCTTGATACTGTGGCCAATATTTTGTTGTGGTTTGCTGTGCTTTGATTTCTTCCACTGTGTCCATTTCCTCATTTCAGCTGCATGAGCCCGCACCAAGTTTTGTCCCTAGCTGTCCGGTAGGTGGTCTTCTGTTGTCAAATTGTCTAATAATCACAACTTGGATCAAGTTCGATTCACGACTACAGTTAACCACACACATACACACTAACGTTCAAGTGCGAACGCCTTTAGTTAGTCAACTGGTTCCGTGCAAAATGCTGCATCAACTCCATGCCTGTTAGGCTACAAATGACCAGCGTGACCGTGTCCTATGGGCTGTTTCCAAATGGTCGACCAGGCACGACTAACCATCGTTGACTAGACTGCATTCGGTTGGAAATAGTCAAACTATAGTTAAATATAGTCGTGAATCGAACTTGGCTTTAAGCGTAAGCCATGCTCAAGCTTTTCTAAAACTTGTATACAACATTTGTAACAACTTTAGCATGTCTGCATTGGACCTTCTTGGCAAAACTTAGGGACTCTTGTCAATTTGACAAAAAAAAGTCAAATACAGACAGCTGGTAAACTCCCTAAATTTCCATATGTCGCCTGTTAATTGTGAGATAAATTTATGATTCGCAGCAGTAAGTTTGACAATTCAGACAGAGTCCTGGAAAACCTGCATCTCAGTAATCTTTATGCAGACTATACATAAAGCCAATGAAATTAGATTACTAGTTTCTCGTCAACCATTTATCAAATTTTGGTGAGGGATTTTTTTCATTATTCATTATTCATTATTTAATCAAGGAAAAATACAACCTTTACACATACACAAACTGCCATTTAGAAACTGATTATTAAGGCTCTAAACTCACCCAGAAATGGTTTGGTGCCAGTATCAATTCCATTGAGTTAAACAGGTAGCTTGTGTTTGAAGGAACAAGTTGAGATGACAAAATCATGGGAAATGACAAAGGAGATGTCTGGTTAGGAAAGAGCAATAGGCCTATATTTGAATATAAACACAAAAGCTGCAAAACACAGAACGCGACTGCACAACTCAAAATGGAACTTTTTACTTGGGAGTACAATGTAGATTGCATCTGATTTTCCCCCTTTTTTGCAAAATAATGAAATTTTGGCATAATGAAATTTTTTAGTGCGGGGTCAAAATCACATGCGGGTGCTGACGAGAAACTAGTAATCTAATTTCATTGGCCTAATGGCAATATTTCACAAATCTAAGTCAATTGTAAATGAGTGTGTTGAGTGTGGTGTTGTCTTGTCTTGGGCAGTAGAAGTTGAGATTACAAGCCGAAAAGAAAAGGCCGGACATTGATTGCTTTGTAACATGCTTTGTGTACATTGCATTCACATGACATAACAGAGACAACATACATTACATTGAATACCATGCTCATTCAGTTGCCATTTCATATTGCATCTTTTTGTGGTATAAACTGCTCAGTATTCTCTGCCAAATCTTTGCAGTAGTATTGTAATTTCAATAGTGTTGAAATTTTCTTTTAAAAATTGTCCCTTTCAGAGAATACTGTGCAAATTCTTTCATTTTAAAAAGAAGATAGGCATTTGTACAACAATTTATGGAAGAACAAGTGCTTTGCACAGCACGTACACTGATTTTTCAAGTACGGAAGTCACCGCAACAAATGGCTGTTGCTGGTACATTGCATTCATGATGTTCAATTTGGCCCACTGACTCGATTGCATCCAATTGTAAAGAATTTACTGAACATATTGCAACTGTTCGGATGGCCAATTGTCATTTCGGGCATTACAAGTTGTGTTCAAATGGCATTGTAATTTTTCATACAATACACATGCTGGTCGTACATATGGCATACTATGCTTTTCATGAATGTCATTTATTATGTGATATTGATTTGAGTGTTGTACAGGACAAACATTGGCCGTAATGACAGTTGAAACAATTGTACCACTATAAGTACATCATGTTTATGATAAACAAATTGTTTTTTTTGGTTCTCCTTTGTCAATTTTCCATGCAAAGCACTTGTTCTTCCATAAATTGTTGTACAAATGCCTATCTTCTCTCAAAATGAAAGAATTTGCACAGTATTCTCTGAAAGGGACAATTTTTAAAAGAAAATGTCAGCACTATTGAAATTATTACTTGTAACATTATTATGTGCATACAACAACTACATGTAATGTATGTGCACACATTAGCATCCATTGTGCTGAGGTTAATTTTTTTTTTAATTCTGTGAAATGAGTGTGCACACAATTTGTAGCTTCAGCTAATTAAACAAAATGCACAGGCCTTTTTTCCCTTAACCATGATTGCCTGGACATGTGTACCTATACACGTACCAGGATGGTGCACGTGCATGAGAAATGTTCATCTGGAACACCTGTGCAAAATAATCCAAGACATCAATGGCCTTTCCTTGACTCTTGTGGCCTAACCTAGAGATTGATTTATTGAAACCTTGACACTAATGTTCTGAGACTAAGAAGAATACTTCATGGGCTGGCAACCCTTTTTGTAAGATAGGTCAAGTCTTAAAAGGTAATAAATTTCATTAGCTAGAAATGAAAGCGAAAAGAGGACTGGTGGAATTTAATTGCAAATAGCTGTGACTGATGTATTTATGATTTTCTTTTTTCAGTGTTGTCTGATAAGATCAATTTGCCTCTGGGATGCTAGCTACATGTACATTTTGTTTCTTTCTCAAAACCTGTTTATATCAAATCCAATGAAAAAGTAAAGGGGAAAACTAAAAGACACTATATACATGGACAATGACTTGGCCATCATCTGACATGTATTGAACTGAGTTGCTTGTTTAGAAGCACTACCAAGATTTGCAGATTTGATTTAAGAGAATGGTTTTCTTGTTTAAATTTTTCTCCACAGACAACTCACAAATACCTGCTGCCTCCTATACGGCATAGCGAAGCCCACAAAAACTGCATAGTCATCGATCTTGATGAAACACTTGTACATAGTTCATTTAAGGTAAGGAAAACTTGCAGTACAGTCTATTTTTGCATTGCATGTACAAGGTTCGAGTGTTAAAGCGATTTAGAATTTTCAAACTCATCTGAAATTCACCAGACATGTCTTATACAAGTGAGTTTCCCTATGTGATTTTTCTCCTATTCCATATACCAAGCAACAAAAGAAACACATTTTTAGTTTAATCAAGATTTGAAAATTTCTTTTGTAATTAGGTTGACTTAGAAATATTCGCACAAAAGCTTCATTATTGCATGACTGCATAAATCTGCTGAGAATTCCCACTCTCAGATTGATTGCTTTTTTTTCAATCAAAATGCGGGAAAAAATGTATGCATTTTTTTTTGTTGCTCGGTAGTTTCCCTTATCGTAGGATGACATACCGGTATGTCATTTGTATTAGTTAGCTTAAGGGGCAACCTCGACAAATATGAATTTAATTTCAATTAATTGCACATATTGCCTTGATGCTGCCCAGTAATTAGCACTGAAGCAACCCGTCGAAATAGGAACTTTGCCCTCGGTGTGCATAAGCATGCAGATAGTGCAGCTATGTGGGCCCCGAACCACTCAAGCTCAAAATGTCATCATGATTAGGTGTTGGCTTCAGCACTGCAGCCATTTTGTGTGTTTGATTGAACAACCTTTAATTTAGAAGTGCCGCCCTCTCAACTTGAGTGCCACTGGATTTATACCCACATGTGGCTACAATATTACGGCAGATTTTTAGGGAAGAGAGGAGATATAAATTTGTATATTTCTACGCTCAGTTCCGTATGGTAGCAAATCTAATTGGTGGATGCACTGAAGGCCTTTGCACACATGCTGGGAACTATGTGCATGACACCACACAAGGACGTTTGCTGACATGCATCCTATACGAATTATGTTTATGATAAGCATTCGTGTCACGCAGTTCAACTTCAAGGGTTGCAGATTTTCAGAGGGGGCAAAGTTCTGTATGCAAATCTGGCAGATTTATACTCATACATACATATTTAACTACATGGAATAATAACTGTACAGAGATAAATTGCAGTTCATGTCTGACGGCTTTTTCCGCAGATTGATTCAATTAAAAATGCACCGTTTTTTCAAGCAGTTCCAAGGTTGCCCTTGGCTTTTTAGAAAGCCCGTCACATACATGTACACAAACGGGATGAATATTGTGTAGATTGTGTGTATTGTTTGATTGGAAATGATTGTTTATGTTCAAGGAATTTTGAAAATGGAAGTAGTTTTGATCCCTGCCCAGAATTATCATATTCAACCCCTCACATTTAACTACATACATGTGTATTATGTGTTGGTTGGAAAAAAACTACCGGCAAATTAAAGAAAAAGCATTTAAATTACATACATGTATTGCTGCATCTATTATGCTAATGTTTTATGCCCATACATAATAAATACATGTGGGTTGGATAATTCTGTGTTTATGTCAATATATCTCAGATTCATATCATTTTCTTTGCCAGTTCATTTACTTTGTTTTGTAACCGTTATCAAAATATCTGAAGGGCAAAGGCCTTCGGATATTTAGATGTATTTTTAAATGTGTATCTGTACATGTACGACTTTATTAGCCATGTACTGAGATCATGATGGAAAATGTGTATAATTTGCGGATGAGCATTACATAACTAAAGAATAATGTTGTTAAATTGCCTTGTAGAAATTTCAGCCACATAGATTCAGTAATACTTCAGAAAACCTGAAAATCCATGCATGATTTTTGTTTTGAAGGATGTTTTGAGCAATTTCTCCCACAATGGTACAAATTTACGCAGAAAAGAAATCATGTGGTGTTTGTTACCATTGCTATCAACACTTTTAGACTTCGGGATTTTCTTGTCAACTCATGAAGTGAAATTTTGGGTTACTGCAAATGATGTAATGGGGCTTTAAATGGTCAGTGTTGTATGGTATATGAAAGTGTACGGTACCGTACATTCAAAGTATGGTACATCATAACATGTAGGCTACGGTACATTGAAAGAGCGACATTTGTCATAAATTACTCAGAACACCAAAAACAAAACCAAACACATGGTTTTGTAACTCATTTTGGAACATGTAAACTGTACAATGTATATGTATACCAACACATACATAGCATGGTTACATTTGTGTAAAAATTGTACTTTAATTGTATATTTGGGTCATTAGGATTCCTGCATGTTTTCACATTGTTTTCTTCTCTTGTTTGGTTTTGCAGCCCATTAGCAATGCAGATTTTATTGTTCCTGTAGAGATTGACGGCACCGTCCATCAGGTAAGATGGCTCAAGTAACACTATGGTATATGGACAGACACTGTACTTTGGAAACTATTAAAAAGTTCTAACTTTTGGTGAGCCAAATTAGTCTTTTGCGTGTAAACTTTTCACTGTCTGGTGCCCTGAATTGTTCACATTCAATAGAAGGTACACTTTAGAAAGTAACATACTACACTGATGTTGCTACATGGTGCACGCCATTGTCTAGCAACCAACAGTCTGGTTGCTTTATGCCATTCTCTCCTACGGTGAACACGGTAGTGATTCTGTACTTCACACCTGCCGCGTGCACCACATAGCAACAAAACATTAGTCTGGTCAAGTGGATAGTAAGTGTACATGTAAAAGGAAGCACACCAGATGCTCTTCGTGTGTTATGCAAAAGGCTAATTTAAAGTACCAGTATGTGTCTGCCTGTTGATAGGAGTGATGATATAACTACATGTAAGAGCTTATATTACACTTTGTCTGTTGTGGAATATCGTTACAAGGCTTTACTGCTCCAGAAAAGTAACTGATATTGTTCATTGTATACACTGCATGCACTGTGTAAGCCACACATCTGCCTGCATGTATGTTCTTTTCCAGGAAGGTGGCAAAAGTGTATTAAATTTGGCTCATGTGGGGGTGCGAGTTTTCCTTGAATTACTTAGCCTAACCATTTAAAATACCACAAAAGATCTCACAAACTGTAAAAAAACAAAACTCTTGGGTATTATACGGTATATGATACTGTGATACATGTACCTCAGGGAATTTTGTATTTGCAGCTGTTTGTGTGTGTTTCTGTTTGTGTTTAATAATAAGAGAGAAATCTCTGTGACACAATGTCCCTCAATATTGAAATGTGGTGTTGTTTTATAGAGGAATTATTTTGAAGGAAATTTCTTGGTTGCCTTGCAGCTAAAGCCGTGTCCGTATTGGACTAATTTTGGTAAAACTTACGGAGAGCTCCGTAAATTCTACCAAATTTAGTCCAATGCGGACGGCCGGAAAACACCCGAAATTGTAATGTGTCGACTGTCGATTGTAATTGTTCCGCTACGTCGTTGTAATTCTTACGGGGCGAGCTGGGTCGCGGAAGAATTACATTGTAGATTTTATAGCACTGGAAAGTCCCGTGCGGACAGGCATTGTAATGTAAAACGATCTTTACGGTCATGAAACGTATCGAAAATAACATGTGATATGTGTGTGAGTGAATACGCGCGCTTTCTTCACACAGACATGACAGCAGAACATCCGGTGTCACGTTACGCGATCGTTTGTAGGACGCCCTCATTAGTTTTAGGGGCGACAGCATTGTAAAAGATTACGCGGCGGAAAGCCTGAAATAAATCCACGTACGGACGCACGGAAGAATTACCACGATGGAATGTTTACAGCGGCCCGCGGAAACCTTTTACAAAATTTAGTCCAATGCAGACGCGGCTTAAGGTGGCCAGTAATTTTAACACAACAGGCTTTTATTTACCGTACGGTATATTGAATGTTTTCTGTTTGGCATTAACCCTTAGCTTGCTGAAATATCTTTTGTACACTATTCCTGTTTCAACTGAATATATTCTGTGATGCATAACATTGCACACTACATGCGAACGACTCCAGTCGCCGACAGCGTGCAGGGAAAAAAATTGTTAATTTTCCAAACTTCTAACCGTAATGGGTTGAAAGGCCCATGATTTAACCACTGTTGATTTCTGTATTGTTTACTTAAATAGTGTGTTTTGTGTTACCTGATTGTTAACCTCAGGTACACATTTCCCGTGTGTTTTTTGTTGACCTATTTGACTGATGTATAGGAATTTTTAAAATGCCACTGTATGATTGTTGTATTGTGCCTACATGTACACGTATCTTTAAATGACTAGACAATCCGAGTGTATTTTGTGTACATGTAGCTGTACTATTGTTCGACCAACTGCTAAAAGTTGGTGTCTTTCTGAAATGTCAATTGTCTTGCAAAATAATTGTAAAATCTTATTTCTGTGTGTTCCATTTTTCTTTGGTAACTTTAGGTATACGTTTTAAAGAGACCGCACGTGGACGAGTTTTTAAAACGAATGGGTGAGCTCTTCGAGTGCGTCCTGTTCACAGCAAGTTTAGCAAAGGTAAAATACAATGATTTTCCTTATTTATTTAGATCCACAACTGCCAAATGTTTTGAACTTTGTTGATGTTTTAAAGTGGTTGATGTTCTGACACACGACCGCAAATTGGGATGGTTTTCAGATAATCATTGTGAAGGTTGATCACATTTATGTGTTGTGCTTTGTCAAGTGTTCAATTGGCAATGAATTTTTCAAATAATGATACAAGAACACTAATATTTGCAAATTTGAAGGAAAAAAAATTCACAGAGAGCATTTATCTTTGTGGCGTCTGTGTGTGTTCCAACAAAGTTCTGTCCCTCCCCATTAAAAAGGAATTATGCACTGGAATTAATTTCTCTCTTGGGCCTACAGTTTATTACTGCATTGCAGTGTGCCATTTTATTGTTTATTTTGAATTTATATGCATAATTTGTGACCAAATTAGTCTGAATGAATATTTCATAGTTGATTGAATATTTGATCAGTAAATAATTTGAATTTTCTCTTCTCTATTACTAGAAGTCTGCTACAAAGTATGAGATATTTAGCAGCGCTGAATCATGCAAAATAACTTGCCATTTTCATTTCAGAAAAGCTGTACATGTAGATGTTTGCTTTCAAACATGAAAAAAATACTGTTTTTTTATGATTATCTTTTTGTTGTGTATGTAACCCACATGTTGCATTGAACTTGACTAGACAATGTACATGCGCAGGAAATTACTGAAGGGTGCGCACAAACTGCGCAAGGCCTTATGTACATGTACTGCTGGCCTAGCAGTGTTGAAGTATTTCCTGGAATATCTTGTATTTTCAAACAGTACACAAGTTAAAAATGATCATGAATGGTTCAGTTCAGTTGCCAAAAATCACCAAAGTGATTTTGTTAAAAATGTCACATACAGCTTATTTATTATTGTCCATCAAGGTTATTTCCTTGTAATACAATGAAATGCTCTGCAAGGACTAAACTTTTTAATATGCTTTTCCCCTTTATGTGCACCAAGTGCATTAGCAATGTTGAACCATTCGACTGTGAACAAATTTCCCTTTTTTGCCACACAGTTCTAAAGTGTTGTTACTGCACTAACATTTTGCCACAGATTTTGTAAAAAAAGTGGATATAATATGGAAGTGATTTGTGACCCCACTGTGCAAAATGAGTGGGATGTTGCACAGTCTGGCAGAGTTTTTGTCACCTTAAAGGCAGAACACGTGATTGGTATCTCGAAGAATCAGAAATGTTCACAGATTTACACATAACTTACACGATTCAAACATGATGACGGCAGAAAAGCTCCCCTGAAATGGTTTTGTCTGAAGTGCTACAGTCTTTGAGAAATGAGCAAAACAATTATTTTTCGTCTTGCGAGACGTAATTCAATTCGCCCCAAAACCATTTCACCCAAGTGCCATTTCGCCCCAAACCACTTCGCCCAAGTGCCATTTCACCCCAAATCACTTCGTCCAAACACTACCTCGCCCAAATGCCACTTCGCCCCAACACTACTTCGCCCCAACACTACCTCGCCCAAATGCCACTTCGCCCCAACACTACCTCGCCCAAATGCCACTTTGCCCCAAAACAACTTTGTGCACAGGCCGTGGTTCAGGGCAAAGTGGTTTTGGGGCAAAGTGGTTTTGGGGCGAAATGACTGCAAACCCTTTTTTGACTGTTTTCTGAAAAGTTAGACGAAGTACGAAGCTGGTTTTTGCTCAGGTTGGTTTTAATCATGCATATCTTCAATCACACAGGGGGATAAAACTCTTTCTAACAGTTTACCAATCATGTATACTATCTTTAACTTGAATTCATAAATACCTGTTATACCAGTTTACGCAGTTTTAAACAGATGATAAAAGCCCAGTCAGCTCGATCGCGGCCGCGGCCGAGTTAGTGACTCGGTTCACAATATTTTGTGATTTGACTTTTATCTTGATCTTGGAAGAACATGGGACTTGAACTGAAACAGTTAAAGATACTGTTGTCTTTTTTTAAATGAGACATCAATTTTCAGTGCTATTAACATTTTGAAACTGCTGTACAAATTCTCAGATTGCTAAAAAAAAAATTCTGTTGATATCAAGAAAGCCCATTAGGGTCTTTCTATAAATTAGGTGTCCCCCGTTACATTTTACAGGACACATTCTTTAAATACTTTCCATCTCGAAGTGTGAGTACATAAAGTACAATTCATACAAAATGGTTTAAAAGCCATATCAGGTGTAACGGGGGACACTAAATGTCACACTTTTGTACCCATTACTCTTCCGATATTAAGCTGCCAGATTTTGAAATTGATCCTGAACCTGGTACTTTTATTATGTATATTTTAAGATTTTCATTTGATTGAACACTTTAATTGAGACTTGCTTTTGAAGACCACCTTTTTTGTATTTTTGAGGCCTTGTTGCTTTGCCATTTTAAGGCTAAACAAAGTATCCCACATTCCATGTATGAACTGTCTGCTTCCAAATGTCAAGCTTGGTGATTCAAAAATCTTGTGTATATTTATACTGTTTCACCAGTATTGCATTATATATTTGCCCTGTGTTTCTCGGCCAGGTAATGCTTGTCAAATTTGTAACTTTAAATCAGGGAATAACCGTCTCTTTCTCGTTTTTTGATACAGTATGCAGACCCAGTAGCTGATCTTCTTGATAAGAGCAGCGTGTTTAGAGCGCGTCTCTTTAGAGAATCCTGCGTGTTCCACAGGGGCAACTATATCAAGGTAAATTTGTTAAAAAATTCACACTACAGTCTTTCCTCTGCCCCTTTTCACACTACTGTTCTCTCTCTCCCCCCTCCCCCCCCCCCCCCCCCCACCCACAAAAATCCCGGTCACAAGCAGGTTGAACTCGCCCCAGTAAAAAGTGGTGCGGGTTGAGAATTTTGAGTGGGAATCGAGGCTTATTTTCACCCTCGCGTCACCCCAGGGCCACCCCCTGAGATTTGGCAGAGGTTGGATTCTACGTATATTTGTCAGCTTGAGAACCCTCTGTTTAAAAATGCATGTTATTGTCAATCAGTTGAGATGATTTGACAGACAAGTGTTAAATTGTAAACTTTAATCCTCCTTATAGAAACTGTAAATACTGGACTTGGTCTCGTAGTTAAGTGCAAATTTTGAACTAGGTGTTTGCTTCACTAATTAGCCACTACCCTTCTGTTTTCAGGGAGCTCTACCAACATCGTTCTAGAGGAATGTTACTCACACTGAGCAGTCAGTGAACTGACTGCAAAAGAGGCACTGTGCAGGAAATGATTCAGAAAGAAAAGTTGCCCTTTTATTAAAGGCCCACTGAATCATTTGCAGCAGTGTGACACATTTTGAAGAGTTGTTGATGAAAAACTAACTCAAAGTACATGTAATGCGTGTAATGCCAACAATTCTGGAGTTGCAATCTGTTTAGAAGAAACCATTTTCATTTTTCGTCAATTAAAACCATGTAACAAAAAATAGCTTAGCCCCTTGTCAGGAATGGTTGCGTGTGCATCAGTACGACACATGCGCAGCGCGATCAAGCAAATGTACATCGCAGACATTGTTCTTATGCTTTCAACGAAGGGAGATTGGATGCACTATCGTGTGGTCACGCAGATCCACTGATGAACAGGAGAAAGCAGATGTTTGCATAAATTATATTTTTTTTAAATTGCAAAAGCAATGCTAGTATACAAATACAAAATAACATTCTCGATCACATTCAACAATGTTATATTTTTTCTTTGTTCGTGACTAAGTTTTACTTGTTATTGTGGCGAATGAAAACACTGGCATTCCAGTTAATTTAATACAAAATGACACATTAAAAAGGATTAGATCCGAATGGCCTTGATCTGCAGTTTGTCAGGAAATGGACATGGCAGGTCTAATTTCCTGACACAGATTCATGCAGTCTTGAAATGTGTACCTAGGCTCTTATGAGGTAGTATGTTATGGCATGTTTGGAAGATCAACTCAAAACAGTGCATATTTGAACAGGTCGTGTGGTCATGGCTTGCCCTTATTAATTGAGGTATTTGGCATGGTTTAAAGACGTGTGCAGAATCTAAGGTTCCTTTCACACATGGATAGTTACGATTGCTTGTGACTGAGTCAACTTTGAAATTTGCGTTCACACATACGGTGGTAAAGCGTATATCCACAATCACATTTCTGGAATCGACTGTAGTCATGACTCGGCCACTTTTTAATCTGCGTTCATACTTACGTTTAGTCACGACTGAGTCATGACCGGTCATGGCCAAAGGCTCATGCATGATCATGCCCTAAACTCAGTGCAAGGGATATACAAGTCTTTCCACTGTTAAGAGTACATAAAATTGAAGAAATGACTTCCAGTTGTACTTAGGAGATAACTTAACCACAAAAAGTAACACGTAGTGTGACAATATGCTTTTTAAGGGCCTCTCTTGTACAAATTAACTTTGCAGCATATGAGGAGTTTTATCGCAAAATGCAATAAATGCCATATCCAAAAAATTTAACAAAAAAACATTCAGAATTGGTGTAGGCCTGTGCATTTTCGAATAATTTACTATTCGAAAAATCATTTTTTTGCAGAAATTATCGTTGGTCCTTGTACACTAGACTCGTGTGGCTGGATGCAAATACAGTATGGCTGTTTCGCCAAATGAAAAAGGACTTTTACTTCTTCCTAGAGCAAGTTCGGGCGGGCGGCTATAGTTAACTAGACTAACCTACCCCCGGGGCTTGGTTCCTCTAGTCAGACTAGCTAGTGGTCAAACCCAAACCACGCAGCGTTCGATTGACATCGAGAGCAAGTTCGGGCGGGAGACTATACCGGGGTAGTTAAATAGACTAACCATAGTCGATGTAGATGTCACTCGAACGCTGCGTGGTTTTACTAGCTAGTTTGACTAGAGGAACCAAGCCTCGGGGGTAGGTTAGTCTAGTTAACTATAGTCGACTTGCTCTTATATATCACCCGCACGAACGTATATATAAATTCTGGTCGCCCGCCCGAACTTGCTCTAAGCTGAAATACTTGTTTGGATTGGAAAAAGCAAAAATTTGCTCTGTCGACCCGTGAAAATGTTGAGAACTTTGGACAGCCCCTTAGCCATATACCTCTTGTACGGCTACTTTCAAATAACTGTTTTGATCTTGTTGTGACTGTTTGTATTCAGGATTTGAGTCGACTTGGCCGCAAGCTAGAACGGATCATCATTGTAGATAATTCACCTGCTTCATACATCTTCCATCAAGACAACGCGGTAAGATATTTGTTAACCGAGAGTCGGGCTATTTCATAGACATTGTTAATGGTAAGCAATTGAAAACAGGCCTTAACTGCAGAGCCAAACTTTGCTTAGTGCCACGACAATAGCTGTCTCCAAGCATGTGCATGCTGAAGCACGCCGCGACTATGAAATTGGCCTAGTGTATAAGCAGAGTACTACGTATTCGTCTGCCACAGTAAGCACACTTTTACTTTTAAAGTGGCTCTAGGAAATAGAGCCCAGATATGGGTTCGGATCAGCCATGTCAAAAACAAAAAGTCTGCCTTTTTCCTGGATATCATGGGCCGTGATTCGTTCAAAATTTATGTCTTGTCAGTGTGGCAACACGTGTTTGAATAATACAAGAGAACCGTCTTGTCAAAAGTGTGAAGTCCTGTTGGTTGAAGTCCCTTTG
Source organism: Henricia sp. BOLD:AAB3569 (assembly GCA_037783545.1). Lineage (NCBI taxonomy): Eukaryota > Metazoa > Echinodermata > Asteroidea > Spinulosida > Echinasteridae > Henricia > Henricia sp. BOLD:AAB3569. The sequence continues at coordinate 275,370 of JBBELK010000030.1, read as the reverse complement.
GTCCTTGGTAAATGACACCTAGACTTCCACCCATCCAAACTGAAAAAAGCTAGTAGTAAGAATCTAGGTCGTAGTTCATTGCTGCTTAGGGTGGATTCACAATAGGCTTTTTCGCATATTTTGATGCACGTCACTTTGAGAAAAAGCGATGTGGAGGAAATTGTAAATGAAACGACGCACTAAAAATCTCAGCATCACAAAACACTTTTCGCTCAAGTCGACCCTGTGGTTTTTAGTGCCTCATTTTACTTCAGATTCCTCCATGTGCCGCTTTTTTTCTTCCAAGTGATGCACGTCAAATTTACACGTAAAAAGGCTCCTTTGTATATTGTCTACGTTAATATGCTACTCAAAATTTGCTATCAAGGATCACCTATTAAATTTGACATAGGCCTAACTTTGTTTTTTCTGAATGCTGGAAATTGTGCAAAATCCTGGTTCTATGATTCTTACCAAAGGGATCAATAAATATATATTTGCCTTAAAGATCCTTAATTATTTAATTTAATACAATGTATGAAAATGACAGTGTTCCTTAGCAAATTTAGAGTAGTATACACAACACAAGCATGTTGACATATTTTCAAGTTTTGTTTCCCCTCTCTAGATTCCTGTGTCATCATGGTTTGACGACATGAGCGATCGGGAGCTCCTCGACGTCCTTCCACTTTTAGACCGTCTCGCAAAGGAAGAAGACGTCTACAAAATCCTCCGGAGGGAAAACCACAACCATATAGTTGCATAGCAGCAAGTCCGTATGTTTCTAAACTCCCCCCCCCTAAATTTTTTTAAATAAGAAATCTTCAGTATTTTTTAGGTGATACAGATAATATTGGGCGATCCAGTTTTTGCAAAGATTTTTATGAACATAAAAAATTGTCTGAGTGTGGTCCTTGTGGCTACTTGCAAATGTTTGCATCCAACAGTTGTTTTATAATTTGCAGGCAGTTTACCGAATCAAGTTAGTAGACTTAATCGAAAGTCCCCAAATACTTACTTAGTCCATTCCGTCAATGAAAGCTTAGCACTGTGGAATTATAGTTTTTCAATCCTAATTGGTTAGATTTTGGCTGATTCCCCACTAGAGGCATACCCAGATTGGACTTTTTGTGTAGAACTAACGGTGCAAACCATCTAGTACAGACAAACCAGGGGGTGATTTCACAAAACTCTTCGTAAGTTAAGTGCCCCTTTAACGCACTCCCCGATCGTGCATACCGAGGCTCTGTTGAAACCGGCCCCATTTCGCTGGGGAACAAGCGACAGAAATCTTGTCGCCTCTCTGGACCAATCAGGACGCTTGCCAGTGCATTGCATGTAACGCGCGCAGATTGTAAACACTGTGCATGCAGTGTGATACATGTACTCGGTATTATGCTGGCCGTGTCCGCATCGGCGATTGGCTGCTATTTAAAACATACAGGGGAATCCGTTCCATTCACGTTAGTCAGCATGCATCACTGTTATTAATTTGAAAAACTGCTTAGTAAATAAGATCGTCACGGAAATCTTGGTAGGAATGGGACAGTCATAAGGAACAGAACCCAATACAATTTCTGGAAAGTATAGAAATCGTTTCTTTTCGGCATAACATGACCAAATGGATTAAATTACATCAAAATGACACGGGCGTGTGTTTGTTGAACGCAACAGCCGCCTTCACAGATTTGCATGGATTTCCTCAGGGCATTATAACGTCGCTTAGCAGAGTGGAAATAACCTGAGATCTCAGGATGGTATCAACCAGAATTTCAACATTTTAAGCGACTTTAAATAACCATATCTTTGCAGCTTTTAAACCAGTGTACACCTTGCATTCTGAGAAGTGGCAATGTTACAAGTATTTTTCATCAGAGTCATTATTTTTTCAGATAATGGATATCAAAGTGCCGCCCGGACAAAAAACTTGGCCGCCCGGACAAAAAAAATAAAAAATTCCTCCCTCAAAAACACTATTAAAGTACAGCCATGTCATTTCAAAGTTAGGTTCAAATTCTCTGAACGTGATTCGCTAGCCACTGGTGTCATTATCATGATTATTGTTCACTTACCCACCGCGCTCCTCCCCCCTCCCCCTCCCCCCTCCCCCGTCCCCCTCCCCCCTCCCCGCTGAGCGACTTCGGAGAACACTGATTATAGATACGAAACATGCTTGTAACTGCTTGTACGGTTTAGACTGCTGAAGCTTACGTAAATTTGTTTGCAAACATTTGTTAGTGGACAAAAGTTGATTTGTCACTGACGGCAATCACTCATCTGCTAATTAACCACTGAAAATATAGCAAGGCAAAATTAATGGTAATGATAATTGGGGTATGTGTGCGAACACGGTGAACAAATATTGATTTGTTTGACAAAATTCAACATTTCAAACATTGTCAAACATGTTTGTCAAATGTTAGACTGATTATTGTTCGCAGCTATATTGAAAACATATGTTCCCCGTCTAAAGCACCCTTAAATGAGACACAAGAATGCTTGATACCTGAGCTAGTGTAGTTAAAATTTGGATTGCAAATGTAGTTTGTAAATATATAATATACGTATATATGAATGTAAATTGTTGTGACTTGTTCTGGAGAGACAACCAAAAATTATTTTTCCTACTGATTTTTCTATGAGAAAAAAAAAGAAAATGTAAAAAAAAAATTACACAGGAAAAACAAATTAAGAGTTGTCTCCAAAAAAACGTTTTAATTTTTAAATAATTGTTAAATGATGGTCGGAGTAGGCACGTGTATCATGTGGTTGAGTGCCAATTTAAGGAAATCCATGTTAGAAAATGATGTACATGTATGCTTCCCCGTAAGATTTGTAAATCAAGCATAGAATTTTTTTGTACAGGAATTTTATGTTTATACTTAACCCGAAGATGATTTGTTTTGCAAGAAATCTAACCTTGGTGTTGTTTGGATTGGAAAATCAGACCAGTGATATGTTTTAATTCAAGAAACGAACAAAGTGAACAAATTACTCGTTTGTTTCCATACAGTGACACTAAGTATTTTCTCCACCCATTCACAAAATCTGTGTGCAAACAGATAAAACCCTTGCCTTTTTCCCACCACCTCTCAAATTAACGAATATAACATACCTCCATGAGGTGAATTCCTCTTTTTGATGCTACATGTAGCTTGCTCATTTTGTTCTATCAGACACATCAAATTTTTAATTTTCATGTTTCCCTTGCATGTAATTCCAGCAAAATTAAGTCGCTGGTCTGGGCTGAGTTTTTACATCTACTATACCCAGAGAATGAGATGTGTTACTGACACAATCACAGGTTTAAGCAATGGTCACGTTTTAGCTTCACTCAAATCTCATTGCTGGTCGAATTTGTTACACGTCATTTTTGTGGTTATAGCCATGGAAACTATTTTTAAAATGTTCATTGTTGAAGGTACTTTAAATAGCTAAACTACAGTGTGAGTAAACAAAAACCTAAACACTTTTATAATTACTTGTTGTGTTTTAGTGTAATAATATTTATATGAGATGTTTTGACATGTATTTTGGATAAGTTCTCCTGTGTCTTTTGGTAGCAGTTTAATTGAATTAGGAAAATAAGGGTGTCAAGTGGAACACCACTTGCGCCAACTAATCAGAATTGAAAAGTGAGACAAAAACAAAACCCAAAAAAACTTGCCTTTTGTTTAGGTTGTGCATGGTTTGTCCCTGTGGCTTGGTATTTACGAACATAATTTAACGGCACACGTTAGACATCATGCATTAGGAAATTGCTGGCGAAAGTTTTGGAACACAGCCGTGGCACTTTGTGTGCGGTGGAATTCGCTTACCATGTTGGGGTGTGAGCTCAGGACGAGCCATGTTTTAAGATGAAGAATAGCCAACAAGATGTTTCATTGTACGTATGTTCAACAAGGCTCTGTTGATCCTTGACAACAACCAAGTCACTGGTTAAAATCCTTTTCTTTTTCCTAGCCATATAATTGGCGCACGTCGTGTTCCACCTGGCACCCTTACTTGCCTCATGTGCGGTCATGCATGAAACATAATTTAATTAAACTGCTACCAAATGACACAGGAGAACTTATCAAAAATACATTGTCAAAACATCTCATAAATATTGGTACACTAAAACACAAGTAATTTTGAAAGTGTATAGTTTTATTTACTCACACTGTATACTGGCGCAATGCTCCACATTTCATGGGATGCAGCCATGCCGACATTTTGAACATTAATGTGAATAATGCATTCTGTAATCTTTTGAGTTTGCAGAAAGCTTTGCTGTGCCTGTGACTTTGTAATGAGACGTAGGAATAGAATAAGCAGGTAATCATTGGTTTGATCACATTAACAATTGGTTTGATTAGATTTCAGATATTGACATTATTTTGTTATACATGTACTTGTAAGCAGGTTGTTCAAATATATCATATCTGTTAAGATATACATAATGATCTATCCTAAAATAAAGTGTGATTGTTAATGGTACAGTTGCCACCCACAGTACACGCGCATTCAAGTAGACAGCGAACCATTTGTTGAGAAAGTTTGCAGAGTTTATGCTCATAAACGATTGAGTGTGTATTTCTATTGGGAGTACCAGTATTAAACGTTTTTTGCTGATGTGGTGTTCAACGCCTATAACGGTCTGTTTCTACTTGAAATAAGATAAGTTATTTGGCGCGCGTGCGTGGCAGTTTGAATATAGGGAGGTTTAGATGCACGTAAAATGCAAACGTGAACGCGAAAAGGCTTGAGCACGGGTCATATCTTTAGGAGGTCTCAGAACCCAGGCTCGAATTTTAGTCACAGCAAAAGTTATCTTGTCACGAAAGTCACATTTGTGGAATATTTGTTTCCGTCTGTTCTAAGATTTCCTCAAAGTAACGACCAACACTATGAGCAACTAACAATGGAAATTGGGCACAAACCTTTGTTATTAAGTTGCTCATAGTGCAAGTGCTCAAAGCATTTCGCATTCACGTTAGCGTTCTACGTTCATCTAAACCTCCCTATAATGATGTGCTTTAAAGAAAACCGTTATTGACTGTTTTTACTGCCACAATACCATTGTGCGCATCGGCAAATAGGCACACCTGCAAATAACTATTTAAAGCTGTTTCTGTTGAAAGGATACCATTTCCGAAGAGTTTCAAAAAACGGTTATTGTACTCAGTAGAAACACGCTCATTGATGTATTTTTAAACCCCAAACCTGCACTCGATGCAAAGGTAGAAACAGCATTTTTATTGCATCCACAAAACTGAAAAGTTGCCTTGTTTACATGTTGTGTCGATTCGGGTTCAATTCAATTTTTTTAACCGAAAAAGTTGTACACGCAGTGACTGCATTGCGAAGTCGACCCTAAATTTGTTAGTCAAATATACACATTTAAGTAGTGCACAAGCAACACCCCAATGACGCTCAAATTGTTAAATCTGTACTCTGACAGCGTTTACACTTGCCATTTGTTGAACATTGCGAGTTTTGTTAGGTTTAATCCACCTAAATTGTTAGCACCTTCCCAGCTTTAACTCCACCTTTTTTGGGGGAAAATGCCAGATCAGATCTAGTTGGATTCGGCAAATCTGCATTCAGTGTAAACCCATTGGAAAGTTATTGAAATCACGATAAAGCTCCAAAATCCTAACTTGTATGAAGAATCCGTTCTCTCAAAAAATAAAACAGTATTGTGTTCGCTCTGTTTTGGGGAAGTCAAAATTTCAGCTTGAGGTTTGACTTGACTATTTTCACTGTCATATATTACGGAATTGTGTACATTTACAGGAAGATAAATGATTGGTATTCTCAGGATTGTTGTACAGTTTGGATTGACAGAAAGTTTAGAACTGGAATTTCATCACGATTATTTTGTTTCTCTTTTTCCCGCAGTGCTTCACAAAATCTTTCTGCATTGCATTTTCACACCTGTGAGTTTTATGCACATAGATTTTGTTTTTGAGAGTAATTACACTGTATAGTAAGAAATGAATTTAACACAACATTATATTTTTATGTAAAGGCAATAATAACGATGGTGTTTATTCAGTATGTTCTAATCTAATGTTGGGTTCTGTGTGTATAGGTTTTTCAAAAAAGAAAAAATGAACAAAAAAAATAATTTAGGAAAAAAATGTGTATATAGTACAAACCAGTTATCTCCATTTTATTATATCATGGATAAATAGGAATGTATTTTTTTCCTCGCAGGTGTGTTGGACATTTTAGTATCGTGTACAATTCTACCTACAATTGATTGGAAATTAGTGGCGTCACTGCTCGTTTTTACTTAAAATGTTTTATATACATAGTTAGATGACCATGGAGGTTCCATAAGGAGTGCAGACGTTATATACATGTAGTGTAAGAATTGTATCAAATTTGTCACAACCCTTTGTGTATTTACTGTTGCTCACAATATCACTTTCTGTTTTTACACCTCCCCTTGGGTTTTGCTGATTTGCTTTCAGTAAGTTTGTCAAAATAGTTTGTCGAAATACATGTTTTTAGTCTAAAAATATTGTCTCCCGGACTAAATTGCAAACATTTCATTTTCCCCCCTTCTTTCTTCCAAGAGGTTTGGTAATGAAAATTTATGTACATTGTATATTAGGCCTACATACGGCGTTTTCAGTGGCTTTGAAATAATGTTCAGCGAAACAGTCAACCTCCCACCAAAACTTAGTCTTTGTTAAAGACGTTCTAAGAGGTTCGTGTACGTACGCGCAGTCGACATTGCATAGTGCGGACTAGTCTATGCGCAAGCTGGCTGCCGTTAATTAGAACGTCTTTGAAAACCTCTCATGAGTCACGTGGTTTGTTCGCAAAATTCTGAGCACATTCCACGCATACCATGTCAAACAGCCCTGATCCGCCATCATAAGTCCACACGTTCTTCGTAACGATTGAACGACAAAGCAGTGATTTTTAAGGATTCCACATGACAGATCGTGACCGTACACGAAACCGAACAACGTTAGAACTAATTCTTTTAGAATGAGCCTGAAGTCGTGTGACCCCACTTTGTTACAATACGATTACTATCTGATTACAACAAGTATGTCCTGTGACCCAGGTCATCGTTAGAAATATTATAATCATATCACAATCAATTACGAAAAATTCCCTGTGTGAAAGTGGCCTAAGTTAGAAGTTTTAGAAATCACTTTATGTAAAATAAAATGGACAATATACTTTAAACGTGTTCCTACATGTATTTAAAAACATTGAGCTACATCACGAGTCATGTAAATTAATAATAAAGCTAATTGTTTACGGCTTTATATATACAATGTTAAAACCTAATAAAACTGCCGAAACATACTGGCCGAAAGTAATCATTATTTTAAACATAGGCCCTATAGGTTTATTTAAAGGATGCTCGATAGGGATTCATTCCTGTCATTGTATAGTTTGTCACTAGAGGGATGCATTTAAGACAGTTTAAGCCACAAATAAAGTATATATGACTTGGTATTTTTGACTATTTAACGTAATTTTTATTTGTCTGTTTCAGTGCCAACTTTTTGTAAATTGACCCAGCTAGCTATAGGTTATTTCTCAATTTCTCAATTTGATGCAAGTAAAAAATTGGATGACTGGCTCATTGTGAGTCATTCAGACACACCAAAAAAACAAAAAAATAACCCAAAGAAAACGATGGGGTTACCGTAGCGCTTTCCAAAAAAAATAAAATAAAATAAAAACGCTGGGGTTACCGTAGCGCTTAAAAAAACAACAAAAAAACCCAAAGAAAACGCTGGGGTTACCGTAGCGCTTTCCAAAAAAACTTTTAAAACAAAAAGTGCTAGGGCTACCGTAGCGCTTCTACAAAAAGTGCTAGGGCTACCGTTGTGCTTCTACAAAAAGCGCTAGGGCTACCGTAGCGCTTCTATAAAAATCTCTAGGGCTACCGTAGCACTTCTACAAAAAGCTCTAGGGCTACCGTAGCGCTTCTACAAAAAGCGCTAGGGCTACCGTAGCGCTTCTACAAAAAGTGCTATGGCTACCGTAGAGCTTATACAAAAAGCGCTAGGGCTACCGTTGCACTTCTACAAAAAGCAATAGGGCTACCGTAGCGCTTCTGCAAAAAGCTCTAGGGCTACCGTAGCGCTTCTACAAAAAGCGTTAGGGCTACCGTTGCGCTTCTACAAAAAGTGCTAGGGCTACCGTAGCGTTCGTACAAAAAGTGCTAGGGCTACCGTTGCGCTTCTACAAAAAGCGCTAGGGCTACCGTAGCGCTTCTATAAAAATCTCTAAGGCTACCGTAGCACTTCTACAAAAAGCTCTAGGGCTACCGTAGCGCTTCTACAAAAAGCGCTAGGGCTACCGTAGCGCTTTTACAAAAAGCGCTAGGGCTACCGTTGCGCTTCTACAAAAAGCAATAGGGCTACCGTAGCGCTTCTGCAAAAAGCTCTAGGGCTACCGTAGCACTTCTACAAAAAGTGCTAGGGCTACCGTAGCGCTTCTACAAAAAGCTCTAGGGCTACCGTAGCGCTTCTACAAAAAGTGCTAGGGCTACCGTAGCGCTTCTACAAAAAGCGCTAGGGCTACCGTTGCACTTCTACAAAAAGCTCTAGGGCTACCGTAGCGCTTCTACAAAAAGTGCTATGGCTACCGTAGCGCTTCTACAAAAAGCGCTAGGGCTACCGTTGCACTTCTACAAAAAGCTCTAGGGCTACCGTAGCGCTTCTACAAAAAGTGCTAGGGCTACCGTAGCGCTTCTACAAAAAGTGCTAGGGCTACCGTTGCGCTTCTACAAAAAGTGCTAGGGCTACCGTTGCGCTTCTACAAAAAGCTCTAGGGCTACCGTTGCGCTTCTACAAAAAGTGCTAGGGCTACCGTAGCGTTTCTACAAAAAGTGCTAGGGCTACCGTTGCGCTTCTACAAAAAGCGCTAGGGCTACCGTAGCGCTTCTATAAAAATCTCTAAGGCTACCGTAGCACTTCTACAAAAAGCTCTAGGGCTACCGTAGCGCTTCTACAAAAAGCGCTAGGGCTACCGTAGCGCTTTTACAAAAAGCGCTAGGGCTACCGTTGCGCTTCTACAAAAAGCGCTAGGGTTACCGTTGCACTTCTACAAAAAGCTCTAGGGCTACCGTAGCGCTTCTACAAAAAGCGCTAGGGCTACCGTTGCGCTTCTACAAAAAGTGCTAGGGCTACCGTAGCGCTTCTACAAAAAGCTCTAGGGCTACCGTAGCGCTTCTACAAAAAGTGCTAGGGCTACCGTAGCGCTTCTACAAAAAGCGCTAGGGCTACCGTTGCACTTCTACAAAAAGCTCTAGGGCTACCGTAGCGCTTCTACAAAAAGTGCTATGGCTACCGTAGCGCTTCTACAAAAAGCGCTAGGGCTACCGTTGCACTTCTACAAAAAGCTCTAGGGCTACCGTAGCGCTTCTACAAAAAGTGCTAGGGCTACCGTAGCGCTTCTACAAAAAGTGCTAGGGCTACCGTTGCGCTTCTACAAAAAGTGCTAGGGCTACCGTTGCGCTTCTACAAAAAGCTCTAGGGCTACCGTAGCGCTTCTACAAAAAGTGCTAGGGCTACCGTAGCGCTTCTACAAAAAGCTCTAGGGCTACCGTAGCGCTTCTACAAAAAGTGCTAGGGCTACCGTAGCGCTTCTACAAAAAGCGCTAGGGCTACCGTTGCACTTCTACAAAAAGCTCTAGGGCTACCGTAGCGCTTCTACAAAAAGTACTATGGCTACCGTAGCGCTTCTACAAAAAGCGCTAGGGCTACCGTTGCACTTCTACAAAAAGCGCTTCTACAAAAAGTGCTATGGCTACCGTAGCGCTTCTACAAAAAGCGCTAGGGCTACCGTTGCACTTCTACAAAAAGCTCTAGGGCTACCGTAGCGCTTCTACAAAAAGTGCTAGGGCTACCGTAGCGCTTCTACAAAAAGTGCTAGGGCTACCGTTGCGCTTCTACAAAAAGTGCTAGGGCTACCGTTGCGCTTCTACAAAAAGCTCTAGGGCTACCGTAGCGCTTCTACAAAAAGTGCTAGGGCTACCGTAGCGCTTCTACAAAAAGCTCTAGGGCTACCGTAGCGCTTCTACAAAAAGTGCTATGGCTACCGTAGCGCTTCTACAAAAAGCGCTAGGGCTACCGTTGCACTTCTACAAAAAGCTCTAGGGCTACCGTAGCGCTTCTACAAAAAGTGCTAGGGCTACCGTAGCGCTTCTACAAAAAGTGCTAGGGCTACCGTTGCGCTTCTACAAAAAGTGCTAGGGCTACCGTTGCGCTTCTACAAAAAGCTCTAGGGCTACCGTAGCGCTTCTACAAAAAGTGCTAGGGCTACCGTAGCGCTTCTACAAAAAGCTCTAGGGCTACCGTAGCGCTTCTACAAAAAGTGCTAGGGCTACCGTAGCGCTTCTACAAAAAGCGCTAGGGCTACCGTTGCACTTCTACAAAAAGCTCTAGGGCTACCGTAGCGCTTCTACAAAAAGTACTATGGCTACCGTAGCGCTTCTACAAAAAGCGCTAGGGCTACCGTTGCACTTCTACAAAAAGCGCTTCTACAAAAAGTGCTATGGCTACCGTAGCGCTTCTACAAAAAGCGCTAGGGCTACCGTTGCACTTCTACAAAAAGCTCTAGGGCTACCGTAGCGCTTCTACAAAAAGTGCTAGGGCTACCGTAGCGCTTCTACAAAAAGTGCTAGGGCTACCGTTGCGCTTCTACAAAAAGTGCTAGGGCTACCGTTGCGCTTCTACAAAAAGCTCTAGGGCTACCGTAGCGCTTCTACAAAAAGTGCTAGGGCTACCGTAGCGCTTCTACAAAAAGCTCTAGGGCTACCGTAGCGCTTCTACAAAAAGTGCTATGGCTACCGTAGCGCTTCTACAAAAAGCGCTATGGCTACCGTAGCGCTTCTACAAAAAGCGCTAGGGCTACCGTTGCACTTCTACAAAAAGCTCTAGGGCTACCGTAGCGCTTCTACAAAAAGTGCTAGGGCTACCGTAGCGCTTCTACAAAAAGCTCTAGGGCTACCGTAGCGCTTCTACAAAAAGCGCTAGGGCTACCGTTGCACTTCTACAAAAAGCTCTAGGGCTACCGTAGCGCTTCTACAAAAAGTGCTATGGCTACCGTAGCGCTTCTACAAAAAGCGCTAGGGCTACCGTTGCACTTCTACAAAAAGCTCTAGGGCTACCGTAGCACTTCTACAAAAAGTGCTAGGGCTACCGTAGCGCTTCTACAAAAAGCGCTAGGGCTACCGTTGCACTTCTACAAAAAGCTCTAGGGCTACCGTAGCACTTCTACAAAAAGTGCTATGGCTACCGTAGCGCTTCTATAAAAAGCGCTAGGGCTACCGTTGCACTTCTACAAAAAGCTCTAGGGCTACCGTAGCGCTTCTACAAAAAGTGCTATGGCTACCGTAGCGCTTCTACAAAAAGCGCTAGGGCTACCGTAGCGCTTCTACAAAAAGTGCTAGGGCTACTGTAGCGCTTCTACAAAAAGTGCTAGGGCTACCGTTGCGCTTCTACAAAAAGTGCTAGGGCTACCGTTGCGCTTCTACAAAAAGCTCTAGGGCTACCGTAGCGCTTCTACAAAAAGTGCTATGGCTACCGTAGCGCTTCTACAAAAAGCGCTAGGGCTACCGTTGCACTTCTACAAAAAGCTCTAGGGCTACCGTAGCGCTTCTACAAAAAGTGCTAGGGCTACCGTAGCGCTTCTACAAAAAGCTCTAGGGCTACCGTAGCGCTTCTACAAAAAGTGCTATGGCTACCGTAGCGCTTCTACAAAAAGCGCTAGGGCTACCGTTACACATCTACAAAAAGCTCTAGGGCTACCGTAGCGCTTCTACAAAAAGTGCTAGGGCTACCGTAGCGCTTCTACAAAAAGTGCTAGGGCTACCGTTGCGCTTCTACAAAAAGCGCTAGGGCTACCGTTGCACTTCTACAAAAAGCTCTAGGGCTACCGTAGCGCTTCTACAAAAAGTGCTAGGGCTACCGTAGCGCTTCTACAAAAAGCTCTAGGGCTACCGTAGCGCTTCTACAAAAAGTGCTATGGCTACCGTAGCGCTTCTACAAAAAGCGCTATGGCTACCGTAGCGCTTCTACAAAAAGTGCTAGGGCTACCGTAGCGCTTCTACAAAAAGTGCTAGGGCTACCGTTGCGCTTCTACAAAAAGCGCTAGGGCTACCGTTGCGCCTCTACAAAAAGCTCTAGGGCTACCGTAGCGCTTCTACAAAAAGTGCTAGGGCTACCGTAGCGCTTCTACAAAAAGTGCTAGGGCTACCGTTGCGCTTCTACAAAAAGTGCTAGGGCTACCGTTGCGCTTCTACAAAAAGCTCTAGGGCTACCGTAGCGCTTCTACAAAAAGTGCTAGGGCTACCGTAGCGCTTCTACAAAAAGCTCTAGGGCTACCGTAGCGCTTCTACAAAAAGTGCTATGGCTACCGTAGCGCTTCTACAAAAAGCGCTATGGCTACCGTAGCGCTTCTACAAAAAGCGCTAGGGCTACCGTTGCACTTCTACAAAAAGCTCTAGGGCTACCGTAGCGCTTCTACAAAAAGCGCTAGGGCTACCGTTGCACTTCTACAAAAAGCTCTAGGGCTACCGTAGCGCTTCTACAAAAAGTGCTATGGCTACCGTAGCGCTTCTACAAAAAGCGCTAGGGCTACCGTTGCACTTCTACAAAAAGCTCTAGGGCTACCGTAGCGCTTCTACAAAAAGTGCTAAGGCTACCGTAGCGCTTCTACAAAAAGTGCTAGGGCTACCGTTGCGCTTCTACAAAAAGTGCTAGGGCTACCGTTGCGCTTCTACAAAAAGCTCTAGGGCTACCGTAGCGCTTCTACAAAAAGTGCTATGGCTACCGTAGCGCTTCTACAAAAAGCGCTAGGGCTACCGTTGCACTTCTACAAAAAGCTCTAGGGCTACCGTAGCGCTTCTACAAAAAGTGCTAGGGCTACCGTAGCACTTCTACAAAAAGCTCTAGGGCTACCGTAGCGCTTCTACAAAAAGTGCTATGGCTACCGTAGCGCTTCTACAAAAAGCGCTATGGCTACCGTAGCGCTTCTACAAAAAGCGCTAGGGCTACCGTTGCACTTCTACAAAAAGCTCTAGGGCTACCGTAGCGCTTCTACAAAAAGTGCTAGGGCTACCGTAGCGCTTCTACAAAAAGCGCTAGGGCTACCGTTGCACTTCTACAAAAAGCTCTAGGGCTACCGTTGCACTTCTACAAAAAGCTCTAGGGCTACCGTAGCGCTTCTACAAAAAGTGCTATGGCTACCGTAGCGCTTCTACAAAAAGCGCTAGGGCTACCGTTGCACTTCTACAAAAAGCTCTAGGGCTACCGTAGCGCTTCTACAAAAAGTGCTAGGGCTACCGTAGCGCTTCTACAAAAAGCTCTAGGGCTACCGTAGCGCTTCTACAAAAAGTGCTATGGCTACCGTAGCGCTTCTACAAAAAGCGCTATGGCTACCGTAGCGCTTCTACAAAAAGCGCTAGAGCTACCGTTGCACTTCTACAAAAAGCTCTAGGGCTACCGTAGCGCTTCTACAAAAAGTGCTAGGGCTACCGTAGCGCTTCTACAAAAAGTGCTAGGGCTACCGTTGCGCTTCTACAAAAAGCGCTAGGGCTACCGTTGCGCTTCTACAAAAAGCTCTAGGGCTACCGTAGCGCTTCTACAAAAAGTGCTATGGCTACCGTAGCGCTTCTACAAAAAGCGCTAGGGCTACCGTTGCACTTCTACAAAAAGCTCTAGGGCTACCGTAGCGCTTCTACAAAAAGTGCTAGGGCTACCGTAGCGCTTCTACAAAAAGTCCTAGGGCTACCGTTGCGCTTCTATAAAAAGTGCTAGGGCTACCGTTGCGCTTCTACAAAAAGCTCTAGGGCTACCGTAGCGCTTCTACAAAAAGTGCTATGGCTACCGTAGCGCTTCTACAAAAAGCGCTATGGCTACCGTAGCGCTTCTACAAAAAGCGCTAGGGCTACCGTTGCACTTCTACAAAAAGCTCTAGGGCTACCGTAGCGCTTCTACAAAAAGTGCTAGGGCTACCGTAGCGCTTCTACAAAAAGCTCTAGGGCTACCGTAGCGCTTCTACAAAAAGCGCTAGGGCTACCGTTGCACTTCTACAAAAAGCTCTAGGGCTACCGTAGCACTTCTACAAAAAGTGCTAGGGCTACCGTAGCGCTTCTACAAAAAGCGCTAGGGCTACCGTTGCACTTCTACAAAAAGCTCTAGGGCTACCGTAGCACTTCTACAAAAAGTGCTATGGCTACCGTAGCGCTTCTACAAAAAGCGCTAGGGCTACCGTTGCACTTCTACAAAAAGCTCTAGGGCTACCGTAGCGCTTCTACAAAAAGTGCTATGGCTACCGTAGCGCTTCTACAAAAAGCGCTAGGGCTACCGTTGCACTTCTACAAAAAGCTCTAGGGCTACCGTATCGCTTCTACAAAAAGTGCTAGGGCTACCGTAGCGCTTCTACAAAAAGTGCTAGGGCTACCGTTGTGCTTCTACAAAAAGTGCTAGGGCTACCGTTGCGCTTCTACAAAAAGCGCTAGGGTAAAAATAACCTCCAAAACAAGTGCTAGGGTAAAAATAACCTCCAAAACAAGTGCTAGGATAAAAAAATAACCTAAAACAAGTGCTAGGGTACAAAATAGAAAAAAAAAAAAAAGTGCTAGGGTAAAAAAATAACCTCCAAATCAAGTGCTAGGGTATAAATAACCACTACAACAAGTGCTAGGGTAAACTAAACCCCAAAAGTTTACCTTTAAAACAAGTGCTAGGGTAAAAACATACAACAAAAAACCAAGTGCTAGGGTAAACTAAACCTCCAAAACAAGTGCTAGGGTAAAAATAACCTCCAAAACAAGTGCTAGGGTAAAAATAACCTCCAAAACAAGTGCTAGGGTAAAAATAACCTCCAAAACAAGTGCTAGGGTAAAAATAACCTCCAAAACAAGTGCTAGGATAAAAAACAAACCTAAAACACTGAAACAAGTGCAAGGGTAAAAAATAGAAAATAAAAAAAAAAGTGCTAGGGTAAAAAAATAACCTCCAAATCAAGTGCTAGGGTATAAATAACCACTACAACAAGTGCTAGGGTAAACTAAACCCCAAAACAAGTGCTAGGGTAAACTAAACCCCAAAACAAGTGTAGGGTAAAAAATAACCCCTAAAACAAGTGCTAGGGTAAAAATAACCCTTAAAACAAGTGCTAGGGTAAAAACATAAAAAATAAAAAAACAAGTGCTAGGGTAAAAATAACCTCCAAAACAAGTGCTAGGGTAAAAATAACCTCCAAAACAAGTGCTAGGGTCAACTAAACCCCAAAACAAGTGCTAGGGTAAAAAAAAAAAACAAGTGCTAGGGTAAAAACATACAACAAAAAAAACAAGTGCTAGGGTAAACTAAACCTCCAAAACAAGTGCTAGGGTAAAAATAACCTCCAAAACAAGTGCTAGGATAAAAAACAAACCTAAAACAAGTGCTAGGGTAAAAAAAAGAAAAAAAAAAGTGCTAGGGTAAAAAAATAACCTCCAAATCAAGTGCTAGGGTATAAATAACCACTACAACAAGTGCTAGGGTAAACTAAACCCCAAAACAAGTGCTAGGGTAAAAAATAACCCCTAAAACAAGTGCTAGGGTAAAAATAACCCTTAAAACAAGTGCTAGGGTAAAAACATACAAAAAAAAAACAAGTGCTAGGGTAAACTAAACCTCCAAAACAAGTGCTAGGGTAAAAATAACCTCCAAAACAAGTGCTAGGGTAAAAATAACCTCCAAAACAAGTGCTAGGGTAAAAATAACCTCCAAAACAAGTGCTAGGGTAAAAATAACCTCCAAAACAAGTGCTAGGGTAAAAATAACCTCCAAAACAAGTGCTAGGGTAAAAATAACCTCCAAAACAAGTGCTAGGATAAAAAACAAACCTAAAACACTGAAACAAGTGCAAGGGTAAAAAATAGAAAATAAAAAAAAAAGTGCTAGGGTAAAAAAATAACCTCCAAATCAAGTGCTAGGGTATAAATAACCACTACAACAAGTGCTAGGGTAAACTAAACCCCAAAACAAGTGCTAGGGTAAACTAAACCCCAAAACAAGTGTAGGGTAAAAAATAACCCCTAAAACAAGTGCTAGGGTAAAAATAACCCTTAAAACAAGTGCTAGGGTAAAAACATAAAAAATAAAAAAACAAGTGCTAGGGTAAAAATAACCTCCAAAACAAGTGCTAGGGTAAAAATAACCTCCAAAACAAGTGCTAGGGTCAACTAAACCCCAAAACAAGTGCTAGGGTAAAAAAAAAAAACAAGTGCTAGGGTAAAAACATACAACAAAAAAAACAAGTGCTAGGGTAAACTAAACCTCCAAAACAAGTGCTAGGGTAAAAATAACCTCCAAAACAAGTGCTAGGATAAAAAACAAACCTAAAACAAGTGCTAGGGTAAAAAAAAGAAAAAAAAAAGTGCTAGGGTAAAAAAATAACCTCCAAATCAAGTGCTAGGGTATAAATAACCACTACAACAAGTGCTAGGGTAAACTAAACCCCAAAACAAGTGCTAGGGTAAAAAATAACCCCTAAAACAAGTGCTAGGGTAAAAATAACCCTTAAAACAAGTGCTAGGGTAAAAACATACAAAAAAAAAACAAGTGCTAGGGTAAACTAAACCTCCAAAACAAGTGCTAGGGTAAAAATAACCTCCAAAACAAGTGCTAGGGTAAAAATAACCTCCAAAACAAGTGCTAGGGTAAAAATAACCTCCAAAACAAGTGCTAGGGTAAAAATAACCTCCAAAACAAGTGCTAGGGTAAAAATAACCTCCAAAACAAGTGCTAGGGTAAAAATAACCTCCAAAACAAGTGCTAGGATAAAAAACAAACCTAAAACACTGAAACAAGTGCAAGGGTAAAAAATAGAAAATAAAAAAAAAAGTGCTAGGGTAAAAAAATAACCTCCAAATCAAGTGCTAGGGTATAAATAACCACTACAACAAGTGCTAGGGTAAACTAAACCCCAAAACAAGTGCTAGGGTAAACTAAACCCCAAAACAAGTGTAGGGTAAAAAATAACCCCTAAAACAAGTGCTAGGGTAAAAATAACCCTTAAAACAAGTGCTAGGGTAAAAACATAAAAAATAAAAAAACAAGTGCTAGGGTAAAAATAACCTCCAAAACAAGTGCTAGGGTAAAAATAACCTTTAAAACAAGTGCTAGGGTAAAAACATACAAAAAAAAAACAAGTGCTAGGGTAAACTAAACCTCCAAAACAAGTGCTAGGGTAAAAATAACCTCCAAAACAAGTGCTAGGGTAAAAATAACCTCCAAAACAAGTGCTAGGGTAAAAATAACCTCCAAAACAAGTGCTAGGGTAAAAATAACCTCCAAAACAAGTGCTAGGGTAAAAATAACCTCCAAAACAAGTGCTAGGGTAAAAATAACCTCCAAAACAAGTGCTAGGATAAAAAACAAACCTAAAACACTGAAACAAGTGCAAGGGTAAAAAATAGAAAATAAAAAAAAAAGTGCTAGGGTAAAAAAATAACCTCCAAATCAAGTGCTAGGGTATAAATAACCACTACAACAAGTGCTAGGGTAAACTAAACCCCAAAACAAGTGCTAGGGTAAACTAAACCCCAAAACAAGTGTAGGGTAAAAAATAACCCCTAAAACAAGTGCTAGGGTAAAAATAACCCTTAAAACAAGTGCTAGGGTAAAAACATAAAAAATAAAAAAACAAGTGCTAGGGTAAAAATAACCTCCAAAACAAGTGCTAGGGTAAAAATAACCTCCAAAACAAGTGCTAGGGTCAACTAAACCCCAAAACAAGTGCTAGGGTAAAAAAAAAAACAAGTGCTAGGGTAAAAACATACAACAAAAAAAACAAGTGCTAGGGTAAACTAAACCTCCAAAACAAGTGCTAGGGTAAAAATAACCTCCAAAACAAGTGCTAGGATAAAAAACAAACCTAAAACAAGTGCTAGGGTAAAAAAAAGAAGAAAAAAAGTGCTAGGGTAAAAAAATAACCTCCAAATCAAGTGCTAGGGTATAAATAACCACTACAACAAGTGCTAGGGTAAACTAAACCCCAAAACAAGTGCTAGGGTAAAAAATAACCCCTAAAACAAGTGCTAGGGTAAAAATAACCCTTAAAACAAGTGCTAGGGTAAAAACATACAAAAAAAAAACAAGTGCTAGGGTAAACTAAACCTCCAAAACAAGTGCTAGGGTAAAAATAACCTCCAAAACAAGTGCTAGGGTAAAAATAACCTCCAAAACAAGTGCTAGGGTAAAAATAACCTCCAAAACAAGTGCTAGGGTAAAAATAACCTCCAAAACAAGTGCTAGGATAAAAAACAAACCTAAAACAAGTGCTAGGGTAAAAAATAGAAAAAAAAAAAAAAAGTGCTAGGGTAAAAAAATAACCTCCAAATCAAGTGCTAGGGTATAAATAACCACTACAACAAGTGCTAGGGTAAACTAAACCCCAAAACAAGTGCTAGGGTAAACTAAACCCCAAAACAAGTGCTAGGGTAAAAAAAAAAACAAGTGCTACGGTAAAAATAACCTCCAAAACAAGTGCTAGGGTAAAAAACCTCCAAAACAAGTGCTAGGATAAAAAAAACTTAAAAATACGGCAAACAGTGCGATTCCAAGTTAAAAGTAATGCATCAGGACATCCTAGACGTTGACAAGTACGCCACTGCGGCAAAACTTGAAAAAGTTAGCCACACTTTTTCAAGTTTTGCTGCGCATGCGCAAACCGTGGCATAGCCCTTTAAACACCAGGGGCAAATTTCATGGCGCTGCTAAGCACAACAATTTGCTTATAGCACAGGATCTGTTTGCTTTATTGTTGCAAAAATGGATTACCAGCCAAAATCGTAAGTGATTTGTATTAAAATGTATTGTAACGATTGTGGCAATCGGCCGGCAGAGGGCGCCAGCACGACTCTACGGTGTGGCTGCCTTCTGCCGGAGGATTGGGACACGTCCGGCCGCCGGGAAACGCATACTAGTAGTCCGTAAGCATGAAGAGGTGATGAATAAAGGCTCGTCAAAAGTCAACTCAGAAAGCGAGTTTGTGGTCTTTGTCCGACTCCGAGTATTATGTTCGAGACTCGCGCACGGCAAGAACGCTACACTGGTGGCTGCGGCGGCACGACACGAGCGGAAAAGAGGGAGAAACGACTACATACACGAGGTCAAGGAAGCATGCAACTCGTTTCGTAATGCGGAGGGGGCGTGGCCGGGGACGGTGGGTCCCCCGCGATGGTCAACCTAGCCATTCCAACGGTAGTCTTTTTGTTACAGTTGATGATTTACTGTCCCCTTTTGGCGAAAGCCCAGGAGAAATTACCGAAGGACAGAGATATTTTGGCAGGATGCTTGAACCAGAAATTGTGAATTTGCCCGAGCACTCGCACGCGACCGACATGCCGTACTGGAGGGAATCACCGAGCGGCTGGAGCATTCACGCGAAGGAGGTGCTCATGTGCACGTGGCTGACGCGCGGTACCAGTCGGAACCGCCGGAGCAACCAGATTTGCCGGAGCACTCGCATGCGGCTGACATGCGGTACTGGAGGGTATCACCGGAGTGGCTGGAGCATTCACACGAAGCTGGTGCTCGTGACTTGGGCGCAGGTTCCTTTCTGGAACCTCCCCGAGTTCACCAACACGCCGCGGATGTACATTACCAGACGGAACCGCCCCGAGGCGTTCATCATGCGCACGCTGCGGAAATACAGTACCGACCGGAATACCGCGACATCTCGGAACATTCCTGCGAGGCAGGCGCTCGTGACTTGGGCGCAGGTCCCTATCCGGAACCGCCCCGAGCCACTCACTCCGCAGAGATACAGTACCGACCAGAACATCGCGATCGCTCGGAATATTCACGCGAGGCAGGCGCTCGTTAGCCCAGGTTGGACTCCGTACCGCATACTACATGGGGAAACGGAGTCCAGGATATGAAGTTCCAAAAACAGGGGGAAAATTTTTGTAAAGAAAAATATCAATATTTCTACCTTGTGCTGGAAGCCGGTAATGTGCTAACAAAGTTCCATGTGTCCTAATCTTTGGGATTGCCGGGTTTAGAAATCCACTACACATCACCGAACTGCATATTCCGGAGGAAAACGGCAAAAAGTCACGCTAATTTGCTATATATTTGTGCACAAATAATCCACTACTACAGCCAGCCAAGTTACGTTCAGCTTATTTTGTTCTAACCGCGCGCGTAGTCCCGCGTACGCGTGCCGGCCAGCCGGCCGTGCGCGCGTCGCAACTAAACTAGGCCATGGCCTCGGCGCATTGCGTGCCTGAAATCGTGGCGCCGCACGCGCAAGCCTATCCGAACTTAACGAAGCGTGACGCGACGGCAGCTGTTATTTATTTCTCTGAACTTTAACGTTAGGTCGTGCCTTAGATTTCACTATTTTGTTCATCAAATTTGGTGTATATGACATTTAAACCTCCCGTTCCTGTAAATGAAGACGTCAAGCATATATGGACATAAATTCGACGTCCATTAAAAGGTAATATAGCTTAAAAATTATGTGGAAGTTTCAGTCCCCCTGTTTAGAGACATCGTGACCTGGACGTCACTCGTAATGCAATGAAGACGACGTCCAACCTGGGCTAGGCGCTCGTAACTTAAGCGCAGGTTCCTATATGGAACCGCCCCGAGGCGTTCGTCACGCGCACGCCGCGGATGTACAGTACCGACCAGAACACTGCGATCACTTGGTACATTTACGCGCAGGTTCCTTCCTGGAACAACCCCGAGTTCACCAGCACACTGCGGATGTACATTACCGGATGGAACCGCCGGACCACGTATCCAAAACAGGATTCTAAGCCAGACAATGGGAAGGTACATATTTTGCACATGCAAATAATGTGGGACCGCATCTTGTCGGAAGTTACCACCCATCACCGGAAATTCAAACTGGCTCCATGGGGCAGCTGGAGACCGATGATGCTCCCGGACAGGTTTGACGGAGTTTTTTCATGGGACGATTACTTGGTTCACTTCGAGAGTGTTGCCATAGTCAACCAGTGGGGCTAGGCCGAGAAAGCAATATTCCTTGCTTCACGTCTGAAGGGCTCAGCGCTAGAGGCAAAGTCAAGTCAGAAAGCGAGTTTGTGGTCTTTGTCCAACTCCGAGTATTGCGTTCGAGACTCGCGCACGGCAAGAACGCTACAGTATTCTCCTACTCCTGCGAAGAACACAAGTTGGCAAATATTGTTGGCTTGTAATCCATTTTATAAGGCAAATAAATCCTGTGCTAAGCAAATGTTTGTACTTAGCAGCGCCAATTTGGGCGTAATCGAAACCCAAATCGTGTGTTGTCAGATTACAAGAATGGGGTGCTTATACATGCACATGCTTGGAAGAACAAAAATAGACAACTTAATTACATTAGCGTACTTCAAAAAGAGGCTTAAACTTTTTTTTTAGCTTCTGGACTAACTAAAAAAATGCTCTTAATTTCCTTGTTACCGTTTTAATGCACATTTTGACTACATCCATAGACATGCTTTCCCATGTGCTAAAAAGGGGAAGGGGAATTGCGGAATGCGGGGGACGTATTAAGTCGTGAACCCCAAACACGACGAGTCAGGAGCCAGCTGTCGATTTTAACTTTAATACGTGAAGCGCTGCGAGAGCTCTTCACGTGTAAGGGGACGTATTTAGTTGTGAACCCGAACACAACAATCAACCTGGCATCCAGACTCTTATATAACTTTGCATTCCGTATTTGCCATATCTTTACAAACAGCAGGACATCTTGAAAAAACTCTAAACCATTGTGATATTCATTTTTTAATAAATAAAGCGTAAATTCCAATATTATGTACAAATGAAGTGTAATACTTATATTTAAAATACTGGATGCATCCGAGTACACTGTACTGGAACAGAAAAAAAACAAAACAATTTATATCGTTGCAGCTTACTCTAAAGAGACGGGTCTAAAAACCGTTTTAATATTGGAGCTTTCAATTCAATTCCATATATGCATTTACACACACAGTAATCTATTATTTTGACAACACTATTTTGTAAGTTTTAAGTACCGTTGCATGTAAATATGGTGGAAAGCCACAAAAAGCATAGCTTGTCTAGTGTGGGAATCCATATAAATTTTTACATTAGTTTTCGATAAGATGATATAAAGTGAAATTGCAAATAATAGTGTAACCCCTATACTAACACAAGGGTAGAATAATTAGAAGCCAGTTAAAAAGGAACCGATTGTTAAGCAGATTAAGTTAGCTATATGGTGGTACATGAAATAAGTTGCGAAACTATAACATGTAAGCAAAATAAACAAACAAGCAGTGAAGTCGCAGCCATGCAAAATACAAATCAAAACTGAGTGAAACAATAACTAAAGTATAAACTCTCAGAAATTACAAGCTAGAGTATTTTTCTAGAATTTGAGATTTTAGTTCTTTTGATGGGATGATTGAGCTTTTGGACGAACATGATGCTTGATAATTTCACATTTAAAGTAGCTTGTTTAGATTTGTCAAGAAAATGGATTTTGTTTGAATCCAACAATTATATAAAAAACCTCCCCAAATTGCTATTCATGGGAATAAAATGGAAAATTTGCAATCTCCAATTTGTATGTGAAAGCAAAAAGTTGATGTGATCACTGCACTGCTTTATGGAACAGACAAATTAGTTTACAATATACACACGCTCCTTTAACAAAATTCATTTCATGGGTTGTACTATCGCACTTTAAAAATACAAAACAATTGACAAAACAGTACTTTAAACATGCGCTCGTTCAAGTCCGGACAGACTTTGTAAATAAGGACAACCAGTGCTGTTAAATGTTCTTAACCCTAACTCCCCAGGGTGTATGTACAATCATTCTGATTTTGGAGGATTGGGGAGTGTTGGGGTTAAAGTAGATTGGTTCCCGATCCCTATAGATTAGTTCGCTTTTTACGAAAATATAGGGATCGGTAAAGGGCAGCCATGACAGGCAGAATTCTGCCCGTCACGTGGTTATTATTATTTTTTTAGTAAGTGCGCAGATTTTGCATTGACATTTGTAACTTGGCCGTGCGTATTGAACATATCCAATTATGTAAATAAAGTACATTGCCTAAAGCAAAGGGCTTGGCCAATTTATAAATATAAAAAACACAATGCGCACGCGCAAAGACGACCAATTACAGATCAAGATGAATCGCCCTTTACCTGTCCTTATATTCTCCTGTGTGGAATATGTGGACGGGAACCAGTCTAGGGTTAAAGGAGGGTGTCCACATCACATTTTTTAGCACCCCCCACCCCATTTTTCCCATGGGTCTTGTGATTGATTTTGCTACCATGTCATCTGCATATACCATTCTGAACTTTCATGCTCTCAATCCGTACATTTTCAATAATATCGTCATAAAAAACCAATATCCTTTCCATCAAGCAGTGCACTGATTACACCAGCCTGCTTCCACATCCAAATTGGAGATTGCAAATTTCATGTTTTCTTCCCATGAGGTATTTTATATGATTGTTTGGTTTGAGCGAAATCAATGTTCTAGAAAAATGCTTTAACAAGCACCATTATTATTGTTTCAATCTGTGGACAATATGTGACCCGTTGGCGACATGACTCTGATGTTACATAGGTTGGGTTGCATTCAGAAATTACAAGCTAGAGTATTTTTCTAGAATGATGTTACATAGGTTGGGTTGCATTTCCATAACCAGGAGTGTCTTGCTGACGATCTTTGAGCGATGAAGCTCAAATATTATTGGTTGAACCTGAAACATTTCAATCAAGTTATGCTCTTTGCAACATCATACATATAGACTAAGTCTTGTGATGTCAGTTGCCATGCATGGTAATTGGGTCTAAACATTGGCTGGTAATTTGAAACGTCCGTAATCAAAGCGCAGGAAAACAGTTTACCATTGCAACACACAAAGGGTGACATTAGTACTCGGTCTCCAGAATGGCTCACATTTTACAATCATAAATAGGTAGAGCACTGAACACGGAGTATGAAACATCACTATATATGTGCAAATCAACCATGTTACAACTAGCAGTTGTATATAAACATTACAATGGGAGAAAAGCAAACAATTTACAATTGACAATTGTCGTTGATTCGCAAGAAATGATTCAAACAGCAATTGAAACACTAAGCTGTAGAAACCACGAAGAAATAAAAATCTGTCTTAACGCCGGTTCAGGGGGCATTTTGGCAACACATACCATAACTTAAGGCCTAAAAAGGGTTACAAATACTAATAGTGTGACAACATGCCTTTCTAAAAACCATGTGTACAAATTTCCAATATACGCTTGTAACCAGGACGGTCTAAAATGTTACACAAGTGTCGCACTATTTGTAATTTTTGGGGCCCAAGTTATCTCTTCAGAACAACTGAAACTTATTTATTTTACTTTGAGACCAGACAAAGGTGTAAGTTCCTCGAAAATATGGTATGTGTTGCCAAAATTCCCCCTTTACTGTGGAAAGACCCATTTGAACAATACATTTTAATAACAGACTTTAAACACAACCACAGGTCAATGTTTTTTCTAAAGAGTAGCTGCCTGAGGAATACAGAGGTACAATGAAGATGTTCTTGGGCATATATATCTACAGGATGACCATGTGTGAAATTCTATACAAGACAAAAATACAGTCTTCTTCAAATTAAAGTCCATGATAAAGACACAGATCAGAAACTTTTCAGGACTGGAACTTTGAATCGACATGATTTTCAAATTCAACAATTCGGTGAAAAATTGCAGCTAAATTTTCGGCTTATTAATTTATGGGAAATTTTGTCTAAAAATTAAAAGTGTGAAATGTCATGAAATGTTGGGAATATTGTCTAAAAGTTTAAAGTGTGAAATTTCAGAATGGTATTGAAAAAGAAACATGACACATGATGATGTCAAAACCTAATCATCTATGACGTTAATGGAAAGGGGAGGGCTAAAAAAAGTGACCTGGTCAAGCACCATTCTTAAACTCTTAAACTCAAGTTCTTAATTGCACCCCCTTCCCCCATTTTTCCAACGGGTGTTGAGATTTTTATACTATATCATTTGCCATTCTGAAATTTCACGTTCCCAATCGTATATTTTCAAGGATATCGTAAAAAAAACACCAATATGTATTGTAAACTAATTTATCCATAACGCAGTGCTTCCACATACAAATTGGAGATTGCAAAATTCCTATTTGTTTCTTATAGTATTTTGGGGATGTATCTTATATGATTCTAAGGTTAAAACAAAATCCATTTTCTGGAAAAAGTATTTGGTTTGTAAATTCTTGTAATATGAACTATACACTTCAATCAAGTAGTACTTTGACCGACAAGTTATACTCCGATTAAAAGACTGGCACAGTTTTTTTTTATAAAGACAGGATGTTGCACAATGTTATCTTTTTGGTTTTCTTCAGAACAACTTTGTTATTTCCTTTATTTTGTCTGCAAATATCATCTTGCTCATGAAATGGACCATTTACTGTGGAAAGAACTTTCTGGAATAAGGTGAAAATAGCCCTAATGCCTTTTGCTGCACACATCTTATGTGTGACGGCCAGAGCGGTATACTTTTTTGGGCATGCTACGCGCCCAATGCAATTACAACACACCCAGAAGGCCGTCGCCATTTTTGAAACGGCAATGGAACTTGCAGAATGATCATCGCCTCTTGTACCTTGTACCTTGTAGAATCTACTTCCAAACGGTCCACTAGGGACTATCACCGGAAGCTTGACGAGAGTGGTGCTGGGTTACATGTAGGTATTGGCCATAATTAGGTAGAGAAAAATTTCCTACCGCCGTAGTTGAGAGTACTTAATGAACCTTAGGCCATGTCTGGATAAATGATCTAAAAGTCTTGGCAGATGTAATGTCGACTGCTTTTTGAGGTAGGGAGTTCCACATTGTAACCACCTCTGGAAAAAAAGACTGACCGAATGGAGTAGATGTATACCGAAAGACATCAAATTGTCTGTCGTGAGTGCGTCTAGAACGACTAATTTTGGGTTTGATGTAACAACCAGGGTCGATGTCGATTTCGCCAAGAATCATCTTATAAAAAGACTGTAGTCGTTGTCCCTGTCGTCTAGTCTCAATGGAATCCCACCCCAGGACTTCTAACATTTCGGTCACACTTGATTGAAACTTGTAGTTTCCGTGAACAAACCTGGCTGCCCTCCGTTGAACTTTCTGAAGAACATCCCTATTTTGCTTAGTTCCTGGGTTCCAAGCACATGAAGCATATTCAAGATGTGGCTGAACGATGGTTTTATACAAGTTTTCTTTGACGGTCTTGGAGCAATGATAGAAGTTTCGCTGAATGAATTTTAACATTTTTGTAGCCTTAACCGCAGCATATTGTGATTGCTTCTCCCATTTTAGATTATTTTGGATAATTACCCCTAAATACTTATCTTCTTTGACTTCTTCTAAAGTTTGTCCAAGTAGGGTGTAATTTGTCTTTCCAGGTTGTCGCTTTCTTGAGATCCTCATGACTTTACATTTCAATGCATTAAACTTCATACCCCATTTATCCGACCAGGCGACGAGATTTGTAAGATCATTCTGGAAAGAAGTCTCGTCTTCGTGGAAGTTGACTGGTTTGTAGATGATGCAATCATCAGCGAAGAGCCTAATAGTTGAATTAACAACCTCTGTAATGTCGTTTATAAAAAGGATGAAAAGATGTGGACCCAACACAGTTCCCTGAGGGACGCCACTCAGTACAGGTCTCCATGGTGACATTTTGCCATTTACGACAACTCTCTGAGTACGATTTGTCAGGAATGATTCAATCCACATCAGGAGTTTATTTCGGATACCATAATAACCTAACTTTTGGAGTAGACGTTGATGAGGTACGACGTCAAACGCCTTGCAAAAATCAAGTACTGCTATGTCTGTAGTTTGATGCTTATTAGCCTATGGTTTGAAGCCAGATCGTGAAGAGTGGTAATAAGTTGGGTGTCACAGGATCGTGCTTTCCTGAAGGCATGCTGAACATCCGAAAGGATATTATTTTCAGAAAGGAACTTCATGATTTGACTATCAAGTATGTGCTCCATTAACTTACAACAAACACTTGTAAGTGAAATGGGGCGGTAATTTGCCGGGTCTGACTTGGCACCTTTTTAAAATATAGGGGTGATGTTTGCCCGTTTCCAATCTTCTGGCAGCTCACTCTTGTCTAGACTACGTTTGAACATAAACTGCAAGGTGGGTGCCAGCTCGGCTGCGGCGATCTTGAGGGCTGCATTTGGAATATCATCTGGGCCGACTGCTTTGTTGGTCTTCAATGAAGTAAGAAGCTTCTCCACACCGTCGACAGTAATGTCGATATCTGGCATGTCTGGAAATGGAGAAGGAGGCAAGGTTGGAAGATTTGAACCTTCTTTGGAAAATACACTCTGAAATTGATCTGCTAATTTTTCAGCCTTGGCTTGGTCATCTACAATGGTCTCATCCCCGGTCTTCAAGGTCTGAATACCCACGTTATCTTTTTTACGTGACCTGATGAAATTCCAAAATTTCTTTGTATCTTCAGATGTTGATAGTTCTGCGATGTAGTTTCTACTTGCTTTACGTAGTTCTTTGTCAACTTCGTTCCGAATTCTCTTGAACTTGTCCCATTGCTGTTGTCCCCCGTGCTTTTTAGCCTTGATATAACAACGCTCCTTTTTTCTACATAATCTTTTGTGCCTGTATGTAAACCAGGGCGGATGGCATTTGCCCTTTAACTGTTTACTTGGGACGTGCTTCTCAACAAGGCTTGTGATGGTATCCCTAATCAAACACCAGTTTTCATTCACCGTCCTCCCTTCTGGGTTGTCGTGCAAAAAATCTTCAGTGAAGTTCCGGACATCATTTTTGTAAGCCTGCTCATCCATTTTGTTCCAAACGTATACAGTTCTTGATGGTTTTACTACTTTGGGAGTCTCAGTTCTAATGTCCACCATGACAATGCTATGGTCTGCGATAGGTGCATAAGGGTAAACATGACTAACATGTGATGGTCTTGTAGTAAAACAAAGATCCAAAATATTTTCTGTTCCATTGCTATCTCTCCGTGTTGTAAAGGTAACTAACTGGTCCATACCATAGTCGTCTGATATAGTCAAAATCTGGTTTTGGACAAGTCCATGCGCTTCGGTGATATCCGTAGACCATTTCATGTTTGGGATATTGAAGTCTCCACCTAAGATGATATACGGTGACTTTATTTCCTGTTGGATTTTACTCAGGCTGACATTTAGTCGGTCAAGATCGTCCTTTTCAGACGGAGGCCTGTAGTAACTCCCTATGAAAATATTTTCATGCCCAATAAGCAACTGACACCAAATTTGTTCGCTTCCTTCTTGAGTTAAATCTAGTCTCTCAATGCGTGAAACAGAATCTTTAATTGCAATAAAAACTCCTCCGCCTCCCTTGGCGTTTCGATCCTTTCTCTTCGAAAAGACATGAGTTCCTCGTTGTGTAGGTACCCTAACTTTGGAAATCTCTGTCCTGGGTGAAAGGAAAATCTGGCACAATGTATGTAGCAAATTTGCTACAAAAAAGTCTGGCCGCTGGGAAAGGTCTACTGCTCTGGCCGTCACACATAAAGATGTCTGCAGCCAGAGGCATTCGAGCTAGGTGCAGAACTTTTTTGATGCTCAAAATGCATGGTATATTCTGCACAAGAAAAATTATATGCAGGAAAATCTAAACAGTGCTTCTGCACCAAGCAAATGATTTATTATGTTTTAGGTTAAAAAACGTGGTTTAAAATTATTCTCTGAAAACCTATCTATTTTCAAAAGCCTTAAAGGAAGGGACAACTCTTACAAAGGGTTGCCTATTTATAAATAATACGTTCCATGTAAGTCACCATCTTTTGCAGTTCGGCGCAGGGACTTGAGAGGGTGTGAGTCAGAAAACAACAGATTTTTACATACAAACAAGGCATCAATCTTGATGTCTTCCAAAATAATTCCATGCAATCCGTTCCATGGTTGACGTCATCATCCCTTTCAAAATTTCAAATGAGGCGCAGCACATTTTTGCATTAGTTGCAGAGTTTATCATCAAAATTAAAGGTAACACCGGCCTATACTGTTTACGTAATTACAAGTAAGTGATACAGCATCCTTGACAATAATTTTGTGATGGTCCTTGTAAAAAAAGATCGTCAAAATGTCCCGTAATTAAATAGCCGAACAAAGACGTTGTGTCCCTTTAATTGGGTTGCCGACGTTGAAAACAAGTTTCTCCGATTCTTATGAAGGTTTATACACTGGTAATATTTCTAATTAAATTCGCCAATAACTTTAAACAAGTGTTGTCCCTTCCTATGATTCATCCCTACCATATGCCCGTAATGCATAAAAGGATACACGTTCTTTGCGAAAAAAAAATTGTGCTTGCCCCTGTGTTTCCAGGAGAACCAATCTTTGATTTGGTAATGTTCACTTCACAAAACCTTTAAAGACTTAATTTCCCCATTCAATGTTGTGTTTTCTTTATTTTTGCGCAAGCGCAAAAATAAAGAAAAACAAAGGTGATCGTTGCGCTTGACACAAGGCATTCATACCACTGAAGGTAATTTGCATAAACTTGTGCCACGTTGGAGAAACGCGCCACTGCCACGGACAACGGGCGTCCTAACTCATCACGCCCTGGACTATCGACGAACGCCTAACCAAGGCTAGGTTTGACGCAGAATCACCACATTTGTGCAGTGACCCAAAGTATACTTCATGAGTTGACCAGGGAAAAAAAAAGACTAAAAGTGTTGACAGCAATGGTAACAAACACCACATGATTTCTTCCTGTGTAAAATGGTGCAGTAGAAATTGCCAACTGAAGGTGCTTTTTATATTTAAAAAAAAAAAGATTGTATGAAAACATTTTTTTTACCATTCATATAACACAAAAACCATGCATGGATTTTTAAGGTTTTCTTAAGTATTACTGCATCTATGTGGCTGAAATTTCTACAAGGCAGTTTATCAACATTATTCTTATGAAATGATGTTGTTCGTGGAATTCGTCAAAAAGTTTTATCTGCAAATTATATACTGGGCCTTTAATCATTGAAGGGTAATCGTTATTGCATTCTTGGAGCCATCTTCGGTGATTTCCTGGATATCTTCCATACACTTGTGTGTTGTTCTAGCTGAAGCCGTGTGAATCTTTGGTAATTTTGTGGAACCCTGGTGTGAGATTGTAGAGTTTTGAGGTGCGACTGGGGTTTCCGGAACGTCAAACGGTAGGTATGGAAGGTAGATGTGTGTCTTCTTGCTTCCAGAACCCTGCAGAGACAATGAAGAATTGGGGTGTTTCAAAATAAAATAAAATTTCAAA
The DNA here is from genome assembly GCA_037783545.1 of Henricia sp. BOLD:AAB3569. Lineage (NCBI taxonomy): Eukaryota > Metazoa > Echinodermata > Asteroidea > Spinulosida > Echinasteridae > Henricia > Henricia sp. BOLD:AAB3569. The sequence goes on along the minus strand of JBBELK010000030.1, from coordinate 245,080 downwards.
TTTCAATACACACCACAAATAAATTAGTGCCACGAAATTCAGTGCCACGATACACACCCTATTTGCAGAATGGACGAGGCTATTAGCCTGCACTATGGCCCTACACCCTCTGAGACCGTAAGAGCAGCTGCCAGGGCAAGGTATGGAGCACAGTGAAATTCGTGGCACGAATTTGTCTTTAGCGCATTGACAAGCCTCCATCTTTAACTGACAGTTATTTCACCAGTTTTTTATCAAATATATTGTGTGTTGGGCATTGCCAAGTTAAGTACACCCATACATTTCTTCTAGAAATGCCTTTTTGGAAATATAGTACATAATGTTTCCCACGAGTAACAATTTTCACGTCAACCAAAGAATATCCCATGCATAACACCAATTTTGCTGATTTGTCACTTTGATATCTATAATGGGAAACAAATAATGGCCCTGCTGAAAAGTACTTATAACACTGCCACTTCTCAGAGGGTATGGTGTACACTTTGACACATTGGATTTTTGTTCATGATGCTATTGACATAAAGACAGTGTTCTCCAATAGTCCATATTTTGTCCGGGCATGCCGATGTCGCTCGGGGGGGTGGGGGGGATGGATGATTGCCCAACAGAAACTAGTTTCTGTCAGGGGGCTCTCCAAACTGATTGGATGACAAAACATTCAAACATAAATATATAAGTATATGGTATTTACACAAAAACTAGTGTACAAGTTTGTCTGGATTTATTATAATTATAAACAATTAAGAAAAGTCAATATAGTAATTGCAAATTATAAATACGATTACAATCCAATTATAATAAGTTTGTCCTCTGACCCCGGTTGTCGTTGCAATTATTACAATCGAGTGATTAAGATATTTTTCTATTGTGACCCTGGCCCAAGACTGACCTGTGTATTACTGCATCGCTCCCTTTTAACTTCAGCTATTCTGGATCCATCAAGTTTATCCAGAAGCGAAGTCCTCTCTTTCAGATTTTTGGTGAAAACAACGGGCTGAGGCGAGCTCCACTGGTACTCAATATCCCTTAAAGAGTCTGGAGTGTGACCGTGCATTATGGGAGGTGGGACAGTCAATTTCTGTTTGCTGCCAACCACGCCAAGGTGTCTGAAATTGAAAAGTGGGGAACAAATTTGTCATCCGTTTTGTGAGCAGTTTTACAATTTGACCCCTTTTTTTTGATTTGTTCACACCCCGTTCACACATAGACGCCGCTTCTACTACGATGGAAAAGTGGCCGAGATCGTGGCCAATCGTGGGAGGATCTCCATGAGCGTTGTTTGGTCGGGGGGGATCTCCTAGGTCGGAAGCTGCACGCTCTCCCCAAGCACGCTTATTTTGAACGTGCACAAAATAAGCGTAGCCGGGTCATGGCCTAATGCCCCGGTTTGATAACTTTTTCAGATCGGGGATGAACAGGGTATAATCACGAAATTAAATGATATTGATATAGACACTGGCACAAAACAGAATTGTGGCTGGGTTATTTTTAAGAGCTTTTGAAGGCTTCAAGGTTTTGAAGTGATATTGAACAAAAACCAATGTTTACAACATGCAGAATTCAAGTACTAACACAACGCATGCAGGCCCTACATGTATATCATTTGCCAAATCAAAAATAACACATTCCTGGAATAAAGGGATAACATATCCAAGGAATGTTGGTAAACTAGAAATTTAGCTACAGATGTAGCAATGTTTCAGAAAACCTTATCAATCTACACCTGGTTTTTGTGTTAAGCAAATGGTAAAAAAACGTGTCTGCACACATTTTTCTTGCAGAAAGTACCATTTTGGACAGAAATAAATGGCGTTTGTTACCATATTGCTGTCAACACTGAGTAAAGTTTTTTCTTGTCAACTTATGAAGTAAAATTTTGGGTCATTGTATACAATATAATAACACTTTAAGACCTTTTCCTCAATTACCTGGTAATAAAAAAAAATGGGGCATTACCCAAAAAAGATTAGGAGTTCCATTAACACAATCACATCCTAAATGGCATTTAAAAATTTAGCCATGGCTTAGAGGTGGGTTAAAAAAAAATCATCTGCAAATGATATAATAGGCCTTTAAAGGAGCGAGTTCAGATTATTTTTAAAAATGGATTTCGTTCTAACCCAACAATTATACAAAATACGTACCTCCTCAAAATACCATCCAGGAAATTTGGGTGTCAAAGCAAAAAGGTTGGTGCAATTACTGTACAACTTTATGGAACCAGATAAATTCGTTTACAAAACATCGGTGGTTTTTTTAACGATGTATGGATTGAGAATGCGAAATGGTATCAAAATCTCAACACCCATGGGAAAAATGGGTGTTTTAAAAATGTGATTGGACACGCCCCTTTCAAATGAAACGTGTACAAATCAAGAAGTACAATTCAATTACCTTCTGCGATTTTCATCCAAGACCCTCAGTTTGTACAAAGAAGGAAACAGCATTTGCTGCTGTAGCCACATCTTACGATGCTCCTTATTGGGGCATAAAGGCAGGGTTGTCATGGAGATGACCTTTTGTTGACCTTTGTGAGGCTCATCTTCTATTGGTCCATCACTTGTCCACATCATATCAATGTTGCCATAATGTGTGACCCCAAATGACCTGAAATTAAAGAGGCATTCATGTACAAATTAATTAGTTAATAATTAACGTTTAATAATTAAAACTGCAATACCGTGTTTTGAGACCACCAGTTGGCTTCATAGTTCAATGCATAGTTCCGAGATTGCCTAGTTAACCCCGCCCCTTAGATATTGTTGCTATGTGCTCTCACAAGCCATCGCAAAAAAATGGCGACACAACGTACAAAGCAACGGGACTCGGCATGGAAAGCACAGATTTATTGGAGAAAACTCAAAGGTATTTATGTTTTAGGGTCGACACTGAGCGAAGGGCTAGCAATGCAGGGATGACATATATTCGTAAAAATGCGCTTTCCTACCTTTGAACAGCGAATCGCCCGACATTGGAACCAAAATTCACCCGGTCACTGGCGCATACATACAACATACGTTTGTATGTATGGGCAGAAAATCGCATGATTGTGTAATGATTGCATCACTTTGACCTATGTGGGCGCCGTCTGCTAGCTCTGTTGTGATTGGTCGGCGGGTTCGGCTTTATTGACAGGTCGGAACTATGCATTGGTAGGGTGTCTACACATTGAGCAGAAGGTCCGCGGTTTAAATCCTGGTGGAGCCAAGTCGTTTTTCAGAGCATCCAGATTTCCCAAACTTATGGACATTTGTCCACATTTGGAATCAAATTTATTCACCCCAGCGGTCCCTGGGTCATAATCCCTAAAAATTATCACTTAGTCAAACTTAGAATTTAGTAAACCAAGCCTTGGTTATTATTTTTTTTATAAAGGAGCCTGACAAGATGTTTTCAAAAAAATTGATTTTATTCTAACCTAACAATCATATAGAATACCTCCCCAAAATACTATCCTTGGGAAGAAAACATGAAATTTGCAATCTCCAATTTGGATGTGGAAGCAACAACGTCAGTGTAATCACTGCACTGCTTTATGTAATCCAGATAAATTAGTTTACTAAACTTTGGTTGATTTTTGACAATATCCTTGGAAATTTCAGAACAGTGGTGATAAAAATATGACAAACAACATGGCATCAAACACCAATGGGCAAAACACCAATGGCCAAAAATGGGGCGGTCAAAAATGTGATCTGGTCACGCATGCACGCTCAATAAAGATAGTATACATGATTGGTTAACTGTTACAAATAGTTTTATCCCCCGTGTGATTGAAGATATGCATGATTAAAACCAACCTGAGCAAAAATCAGCTCCATACTTCGTCAAACTTTTGAGAAAACATTAAAAAAAGGGTTTGCAGTCATTTCGGCCCTGAACCATTTCCCCCTGAACCATGGCTTGTGCACGAAGTAATTTTGGGGCGAAGTAGCATTTGGGCGATGTAGTGTTTGGATGAAATGATTTGGGGTGAAATGGCACTCGGGCGAAGTGGTTTTGGGGCGAATTGAATTTTCGTCTCATGAGACGAAAAATAATTGTTTTACTCATTTCTCAAAGACTATAGCACTTCAGACAAAACCATTTCAGGGGAAGTTTTCTACGGTCATCATTTTCATATTGTGTAAGTTAGCCGTAAATCTGTGAACATTTTCGAGATACCAATCATGTATACTCCCTTTAAAGTCCAACCACTTTATGCAGAAAGGCAGCAATAAACTTGGTGTGCTGTCATGCTCTTTTTCCAAGTAATGACAGAAAGTTGAGAAATCAGTGCAGTAACAGTAAATACAAGCAGGCTAAAAGGTAAAACATAAATTGTCCAGGGCGGTATTCAATTCGAGACTTAGATACGTAAAAACTTTACTTAGTATTTAGCTTGGCTAAGAAAATGTCTCCAAAGATAACTTTAGTAAGTAAAACACTAGGACAAATTGCGAGTTGCATACCTATTTTGCTTTACTAGTGTGCTACCCTGCTATGCATGGTGGAAAACAATGTGTAGTCTAAATGGTTTGTGTTTGCGCTATCTGAAATATTTCTTTTGAAGATGTGTGGTTCTGAAAGGACCGGTGACTGTGAACTCAACGTTTTGAACAGTGTGCTCCGTTTGTGTTCAGGAGAAGTGCCGGACTCCTGATGATACAGGGCTTAAAGAGCCCATGAAATGCTCAATAACTTTATGCACAGTTTTTTGCTGTAGAAAGACAATACTACTGTTCATTTTGATGGCATTTTTCAACTTTGAAATCACATAAACTCACAGAAAGAGGGTGCAGTTTGGGGCATGTCACTTTAGGAACACACAGCAGAAAAGCAAAGAAAAAACATAGGACTTCAAACTAGAATTGTGGAAAAATGTTGCAGTTTCCAGCCTTAGTTTAATAAAAGAGCCCCTGAAATACTCAATAACTTTATGCACAGTTTTTGCTGCATATGATAATACTTGTGTAGAAAGACAATATTTATACTGTTCATTTTGATGCCTCATGAATAAAAAGTGGCATTTTTCAACTTTGAAAATTTCTTCACATAAACTCAAAAAAAGAGGGCGCTGTTTGGGGCATGTCACTTTAGGAACTCAAGAAAAAACAAGACTTCAAACTGGAATTGTGGAAAAATGCTGCAGTTTCCAGCCTTAGTTTTTTCATGGTTTGCAACAGGCAACATGTAAAACAAACCCAAACAATCATGGGTTACAGAAGTTTCAGCAAGTTGGAGAAAATTGTGGAAACTTTTGTGCACAGTTGAATGAGATTTTCCTGTGTTTTCCTAATGTGACATCACCACTTTGCTCATGCATATATGTACATTTTCATTAGCATACAAATCAAAAACCTTGATTTTAACCCCCAAACAACTTCCAAGTAGTGTTTTTATGATTGTAAATGAATGGACTAGTTCCATAGCACAGATTTCATTGATAAAAACACCATTTCAGGGGCCCTTTAATAAGTACTGGATGGGAGGATTGATAGAAGAAAGAGTGCACTGGCTGAAGTGGAATGACAAACAGAGCACAGCTCAGACAAAACGTTCATATAAGTGAAATCTAGAACTACTCCCCCACCTGTTCTTGACATCAACAGTTAGTTTCTCTGGAACCGGGGTGCAAAACACCTCCCCTGACCCCTCCCCTCTCCCAGCCCTCCGCCCATCCACTGAAATCTTCTCCAATAATCTCTGACCCCGTTCCCCATGACTGCTGTCAACTTTGACCCTGGATGCAATGCATTTGATTGGCGGACAGATTGAGGCTGGTGCATTGTGGGATGGCAGTGCAGCATTTTGGTTCTTCTTTCGCTGGACGGAAGGCAGACTGAAGAATTCCCTCCAATTTTCTGATTCGACAATTGTATGAGTAAAACTGTTTTCTTTGGCAAATTGTTTTTCAAACAATGTACTTTTTTTAAAGCCAATTCATATAAGCTTTATCTGTTGCCTATAAAAATTTTCAAAAGAAGGTAATTTCCACAAAACCTATATATTTTTGAAGCCACATACATGTAATGTGGCACCCTTTAAAGGCCCAAAATATGTTTTCAAGATGAAACTTTACAGGGATTCCTGGGAAAGAATTCTGTTTACTGGTCGCCACTTATTTTCCTGATAATCATTTAAGCACCAAATGTGTTAATATTTTAAAGGGAAGTGATTTTAGGAGTGAAAAACATTCAACAATTTCCTTGAAAATACAATTTGTTTGCCCTTTCCATAGACTTGACACACGGCATCTCATTGGCGACCAATGAATGGAATTCATACCGATTCATAGAACAAGGGCATTGACACATTCCCATCCTCCAAGCAAAAGGGGAATGCACTGCATGACAATAGCAGTGAATTTTGTGACATTTCACTTTCCACCCCACCCCTGTATTCCGCTATACTGCACATCCCCCAATTGATTAATCATAACAAATGACACATCACTGTAAAGAGAAATAACAGGGCTTTCCAATAATACCAAATTCAAGGGAAATGATTTAGTAACAAGAAAGAAATCGTCAGTCAAACTTGACTTTCCGAACTTTTTTTGAGGAGTTCAGCAATGCTTTAGACAACCCTTTAAAATCGCCTTCAGTTGCTAATTTCGTGCACAGAAAGTACCATTTTGGACAGAATACACTGAAATCTGAAGAAAAAAATGTTGAACTGGCCCCGTGTAATACTCACTCTGTATTTGAATGCTAGCACTTCCGTTAGTAGAAAGATAATCCTATGAACAGACAAACAGAAATACATTTAAGCACAAGATCATCCTGGGTCCAATTTAATAAAGCTAATAGCAGAAACAATTTGCTTAATTAAAAATTTGTTTGCTTTATAAAAATGAGTTAATAGTGAAAAAAGATGCACAAAAATGAGTTCAAGAAATATTTTGGTGTCTGAACTACTGCATATGCAGAAATGTTTTCAAATGGTATTCAATGTATATTGGAATAATCAATGAATTTGGTAAAATCCCCGTTATAGACTACTAAAGGGCCGTCCAAAGTTGTCAACATTTTCACAGTTCTACAGATAGTATTTTTCAAGACACCCCCATCCCCCCAAAAAACATTTTTCTTGCAATATGTCATGAAGTGTCTACATTTTACAGTGCATGTAAAGTGCTACACAGCCATTAACCCACCTCCCCTTCCTACGCTTTGTAGAACCGTGAAAATTTTGACAACTTTGGACAGCCCCAAATTAAGTGTGACGTCAGTTGGCGAGGTAATTGGTTCATCTAGGAATCTGAAATTGAAATATGTGTATATAATAAGCCTTGTGCCCACCTTATTCACTGGTACTTTCACCTTCTCACTCGCCGCATCATGCCTCTGCAAATTCTTAACAGTCAACTTTGACCTCGGTCTCTCCGGCAACGACCTTTGACCCAAAAGGTCAGTCTCCGTGAAAAAGCCACTGCTCCCTTCTACTTCAGGGTCAACCCGAGGGAGGCTACTTGTCAAAAGGCTTGATCCGCCAACCCCGGATTCGCTGCCTGGGAATTTGCGCATCGGCTGCGATGGCATGTTCGTAAAGGCCTCAATGACGGCCTTGGCACGCATAAGCGCAGCTTCGCTCCACTCCGACGACTCGTCTGTTTCGCATTTCTCTGATTCTTCAGCTTGTGCCCTTTTCCTGTAGTATGAGTACATGTCTGCTTTGATGGGGACAAGGTTGCATGGTTTCGGTCTGCTGAGGCGCTCACGTTGAGCGAGTTTCTCGTAACGCTCCTGATGGTAACGAAGCTTCATCTAAAAAAAATTCAAATAAAATATACTAAACTGACTAAATTGCAGACAAATTTTTCCGCAAATCAGAATATCCTTTTTGGTCAAATCGAGGTATTTGCATCATTGTCGAACTTAATAAAACATTTATAATTTGTGTCAAGTTACAGAGTTAGGTTACACAAATTATGACATTCCAATTAGTCTTTTGCATGTAACCTTTAGACTATTATGGCTGGTGCCCCAAATTCTTAACCTTGAAATGAAGGTGCAGTAGCAAGTCCAAATTCAATTCAATTTATTTATTTATTTCAATGTTGAATTCACACAATACAAAGATAATTTACTACAATAAACTGTAGAAAACGTCTTAATATCAATTATGAGTACATTATAAAGAATACAACATTAGGTACCGGGTGAAGCATTAGCTTTTGTGCCCTGACCTAGGACAGACAAATATGAATAACAAGACAAACAAAACAAGACAACAGACCTCATGAACAGATGTCAAGACAAGGCAGAGCACCATCCCCAATGTAAGAATATTCTACATTAATGGACATTATGAATAAGTATGTAGAAGTTCCCCTTTGCTATGTTGTTGTTACTACATGTACATGGTGCACACCAATACCTAGCAACCAACAGTCTGATTGCCTTATATGCCATTCTCTCCTACCATAAACAGGGTACTGATTCTGTACTTCACCCGGTTAAATTACATAGCAACAAAAATTTTGTCTGGTCATCTCAATACTTAAATGAGCATTTACTGAAAGGCTATTCAGGTGAACACACAAATGCATAATTTATGATAGTATACCGGTATTACTATAGCAGAATTACAATTGGTGAACAACAAAAATTCTCATCATTGAGATGTTTTCAAATGTAATTGGACATCAAAGTGACAAATCAGCAAAAATTGTGTTAGCATTGGACACTCCAGTTGACAAGAAAAACATTACACATCAAACACACATGCACATGTACAAAACAACCATTCCAGAATGAAATTTGTTGGTAGCACATCGGCTTTGTAGTACCTAACACACAAGACATTTTATGAAACATATTCACATGTTGCTGAGCAGCCCATTAAAGGCCATGAATTGGAAATTTCATGCTGTTTTAGAACACAACCAATGCAAAATCTTCCATTACTTAAAGGTGGAATACATGATTGGTATCTCCAGGAATCAGAAATGTTCACAGATTTAAACATAACTTACACAATATAAACACGATGGCGGTATAAAACTCTTTGAGTAATGAGCAAAAAAATTATTTGTCGTCTCACGAGACGTAAATTCATTTCGCCCCAAAACCACCTCGCCCTGGACCACTTCGCCCTAAAGCACTTCACCCAAAGGCCATTTCGCTCCAAAACCACTTCGTCCAAACACTACCTCGCCCAACTGCCACTTTGCCCCAAAACAACGTTGTGCACAGGCCGTGGTTCAGGGCGAAGTGGTTCAGGGCGAACTGGTTTTGGAGCGAGGTGACTGTAAACCATTTGTGACTGTTTTCTCAAAAGTTAGACGAAGCACGGAGCTGATTTTTGTTCAGGTTGGTTTTAATTGATGCATACCTTCAATCACACAGGGGGATGAAAGTATTTGTAATGGTTTACCAACCATTAAACAAAATGATAAAATAACTCACCCTCATAGTGCTTTCCATATTGGCTTTATCCAAGCCCATGGCCTCGACTTGAGCTTGTAGTAATTCCACATGGAGCGTTTTTCTTCGTTTCGTCAGAGTCTGCGAGTGATCAAACGTCAACCCTCCAGCCTGTTGTCCAATTCCCGAAGGCGTGTACGCCTCGTGACCGCCCGGGCCTGGTGACAATTGGCGCGCCTTTGTGGAAGATATAATTGTTCGTGCTGGCGGGTGCTTCACGGATGCCTTTCGCTTTTCCTGGGGCGCTTGAGGGGTCCTTCTAGGGAAGGGGGTGTATTTCTTTTGTCCTGATGGTAGTTTTGCGGGCCAGGAGTCGATTGTGTTACCGAGCTGATCAGTGCCAATGTCATACTGTGGGAGCAAAACACACAATCCTAATCAATTCTTATATTGTGCACGAATCGACAAAACAAGGTGCTTTTCGCATCATTACCCCTGATCACTGCAGTGTTCTCCACTACATGTTTTGTCCGGACACAAATTTGCCGCCCGGACACAAAAAATATATTTTCCCCTCTAAAATACTTTAGAAGTACGGCTGAGTCATTCCAAAATTAAGTGTTTGCAATGATGAGATAGACTTCAAAGCACCACTCAGGGAATGGCAATGGGGATTCAGTGTTGTGACGATATTCTTTGATTTGTCACTTTACTGTACCACATTTGCAAGTGCCCAAACAGAGAGTCATGTTCTCTATAATGATATTGCACGATATGGTTGCTTTGCTTGTTCTGTGAACATTTTGAGTCTTCAGTTTATCAATTTTGAATTATTTGAAAAAAATGATGGTTACCGATGGGACACCGCACCAATTTGTCTCAATTCATGCCGACCCTGAAAGTAATCTGGTTGACATTAGCACACAGTTCTCAATCTAAACAATCATTTGTAATCTAAATTTTGAAAATTCAAACTTGAATGTTCACGTGGTTAACAAAAATCTGTTCAAAAACATCAATTGTCACACCTGCATTTGCACACAAAATTTATTTTATTATTTTTTTTTTATCTCATTAAACCGCTGGTATTTCCGAGTACTAATAAAAACCGTAAGTATACAACTATAGCCTAAAATGACTTCCGATGTAACAGGGGACACTGTATCCCAACTTCATGGAACGACCCAGTACCTATTATCAAGGTTTACTGATAAAAAAATGGCATTGCAATGTAGACTTACCCATATTTCTTCATCTTCTGGGCATTGACTAAGGTCCAACTGGTAGCGAGATAGCCAGGAATGGACGTTGGTTTCGGGCACTATGTCTGGTAGATCCACCAGGGGTGATGTGGGGCGTGCCTCAAGCTCAGTGGTTGGTCTACGACGGACTAACAGTTGGATGCGAGATGGTCGCAGGGTGGAACGAAGGGTGGGGTCCGAGGCGTAGCGGTCTTTTAATTCTTGGATCACTTCTCTCTGAAGCAAAGGAGAAAAAAAAAGGTTAATATCACATTCCAGAATTGTGAGTGTTTAACGAATGCCTTAATTTAGAAAGCAGATGTCTTCAGATGTATAGCAAATAAGTGGGCCACTCGGGAGGTGTGGTACACAAAAATTAGGCTGAAGTTAGGCACAATAATTTTGTTTTTCTCAAAAAGGTGTTTGGAACTACAAAATCAAAAAATAAAATTTAGTAAGGACAAAGACATGCTAAAGCACTTTTCAACTTTCAATCATCACAGCATTAAGCAAGAAAGATGTCAGATGCATTCGGACAGTGTGGCTACTTTGCATGCATCTTTGCAAGTTCGTGATGGCTGTATTGACCCCCTTCGAACACGTGCAAATACGCCATTTTGGGAGTCAAATAATGCTGAGTCATTGTGGAAGCGATGTGCGTGCGCTTGTCTTTGGTGGGTGTAACGCGGTTTAATTCACCAATGGGAGCCTTAGCATTGAGCGTTACGCACGCTATGGACACATACAACGCACACGCACATTGCTTCCACAACGACGCGGCATTATTTGACTCCCAAAATGACGTCATTGGCACGAGCTCAATACGTGGCGCAGACAAATTGTTACAGAAGTAAGATGGAACATGCCGTTTCGTGCGAGCTTCAAATCAGCACCAAATGCATAGATAATATTGCCAAGTTGCGTGGTAGGTACTAGTACGTCTTTACAGATGGCCAGGAGTATCCACCGTGCGGTGAAGATTACGCATGGCTCGATAGTGTAGTAGGCATGCGTTACAGCTTGCCATACTTGTGTCATTTTCTAGATACTTGTTTGAAAGTTTGCAATACTTTTCTTCTCCACAGTAATTTCGCATACATGGGGCATTTGTTTAATCTGTGAGGTTGTGGTTTAAAGCTATTTGCAGGAGAACAGGGCCCAATTTCATGGAACCTGTTAGCACAAAAATTTGTTCAGCACAGAATTTCTTTGCTTTGTAAAATGGGTTACCAGCCAAAATTGTATGTCAAATTGTATTTTTAGGAACAGGAGCAAAATATCAGTAAATACACATCACATACGATTTTGGCTGGCAACCCAGTTTTGTAAAATAAAGCAAAGAAATTCTGTGCTAAACACATTTTTGTGCTAACGGGTTGCTTATGGCTGGTAATAGCTGTTTTTACATAGAATGGATTTGATACGGTTTGGTGCGCATTGCATACCTCATGTCCCTGGTATTGCTTGATGAAACCAATCTTCTCCAGGTATCCCATCAGTCCTGATCGGTCCTGGATACCGGCTAGGGTGCTTACGGCTTTCTTTGTCTCGTCCCTTACATCCGCCTGACAATAACAAATTACATCAAAATTGTTATTGTTAATCTATGTGGCTGAAATTTCCACAAGGCAGTTTATCAACATTATTCTTTAATTAAGTAATGCTGCCGTTCCTGTTTCCCAATCATGTAATTTGTCTTTAATGACCCCAAATTTTTATCAACCATTTGACAGGAAAAACTTTACTCAAATGGAAAATACAATTGGTTCCAACTGTTCAATGCAATGATTCCGCCGAAGTAACATCCTAAAGAAACGGGTGATTTAACACGAATTTATGTAAATGCAGCACTTACTTACAAGGGTGTTTTCATGTGAAAAGATTAAAGAACTAGGCCCCCAACTACCGTGGTATTGGCTACGTTGTCCATAACGTACAAGCACACAAGCATTGTTTTTTTTAAACGTACACACAGGTTAGGTATTGAGTAAACTAACCATTTTCATTTTTAAAGTATGTGTAAACTTTACTACTAAAAAACCCAGTAATGTTCACTCATTTGAATTCTGACAAAATGAAATGGACAGTAAATCAGTAATTAAGGCCATTATTTTGAAAGCATCTCTGGTCAAAATAATGAAGACACTGCAGTTGATTAACCATTAACAGCATTTAGTTACATGGGTTACGCAGACTTGGAGAACATTTCAGTTTAATATTTTTGAGCTAAAGATGAAGCCAGATATTTGTAAAGATTACTTAAAACTAAAAATACACTAGTTTTTATTTGTTTGAAACTAGTTCATACATTTTCCTCATTTTATAAGTGCCCTTACAATTTATTGGCATTTGGGCACTTGCAAAAGTGGTACAGTAAAGTGACAAATCAAAGAATATCGTCACAACACTGAATCCCCATTGCCATTCCCTGAGTGGTGCCTTGATGTCTGTCTCATCATTGCAAGATAAGGGCAGGATCGTACAGAAAACTGTTATTACTCGATTGTGATACGATTACAATATTTCGAACGACGACCAGGGTTACACGACATACTTATTGTAATCGTATTGTAATATAGTGGGGTCACTCGCACACTCAATTTCCTCATTGTATTGTAATCCATCCAATTGTCCCCTGTGGTAACTTTCTTAGTCTTGCGCGTGCTTGTTTGCTGATTCACCGCTTGGCGCCCCGTGAACGGGAAAGTCACCATCTGTACGTGTGTGGAAAGTCAGACGTGCGCGCAGTGAAGCAGTAAGTACATGCGGGCATGGGGAAGGTTACCAGAGTGTCATATGGGATGGATTGTAATATGATTACGAGAAAGTAATTGTTACGAAACAATTTATTGTAATCCGATCACATTCAAATTACGATCGAATGATGAGAATTCGTCAATGACCGATTATGCTACCAATACAATTAATTTGGGATCTCACTCACAAAATCTTGTAATCTTACTATAGTATTACGACATTAAGTTGGGACGTCGTAATTCGTCTGACCCTCGCCTTACACGGTCTATTGTGACCTGAGCCATTGCACATCTGTTTGCTATTAAGAACCCACCTCGTCATCATCCAGTGCTGGTAGCAGACTCAAGATAACGTCCCTACGATCCAGACCAAACGCGGTCAATGTCTTGACGGCGTTGGCCCTGACTACAGCACTGCTGCTCTTCAACTGACCACGGTACTTTGTGAGAACGCACTCCATGAGTTGTTCACTCATGCCAAGTTGCCTTCAATAAATATTCATTAAAGGTAAGGGTCAAGTTTGGTAATTACCCGCCAAAGAAATGACTGAGGTATTATATAAAAGCTTACTTGTTATCAGGATGGTAATGGTAGTAATCATCCCGTGAAATTATTTCATCTGCAGTGCCCCATTAATGAGCAAAACAATTGCCGGGAGATTAGAGAGAATTGATACATTTGGCCTCCTTTCGCTCTTCCTCATTGGTCGAAAGTTGCCGTTCCACGCGTGCACTTCGCACGCGCTCGCAATGTCACGCAAACTGAAACAAACACACTCAACGTACCGCGATAAGCACAGCAAGCAATAAAAGTGCAGAGGCCGTGCCATGCACTGCATGTCTGTGAATAATGTATTTTATCCCGCAGTGATAAAATTGATTACCAGTGGAAATAACACTCTCTTTAACAGTTTACCAATCATGTACTGTACCTTTAAAAGCAAAACTATTTTCTTCATTAAGTACAGTAAAATCTATCAAGTTGAGCAGGGTTCCAGATTACATGTGCATACATTTTAAAATTGTTTTTTATTGACCATTTTCAGTTGTATTGATGTTCCATCCCACTGTGCGTTATAGCTCGCAGCTGGTAGAGCATCTGCCCTGTATGTCAGAGGTCTCGGATTCGAATCCCGATATGATTTTTCTCTCATCCCTAGTTTGATTGTTTCACTTCAATGGTGATTAGGCAACACCGAGGGAAAAATTGGGTTTGTGGGAAACCCGAGGAAGTGTACCATTGTGCCTAATAACCCAGCTGGTATAGTGCTTCTGCCGGGAGAGTTTGAGGTCTCGGGTTCGAATCCTGATAAGGCCCATATGATTTTTCTCTTATCCCAAGTTTTGTGTTTCCATAGAATAAATAAAAAATACTAAATGTTCATGAACTCACTTGTATATTTCGACCACGGCTTCACATACAGGCCTGTACTGCAGATTAGGTACTTTGTCCAGCAAGTCCACTGAAAAGACATAATAAATGTTTATATCAAGCAAGGTACCAAGGCACTCAGCATTACTCCTGGTCAATGGGCTCAAATCGTGCATTTCACAATACATAGCGCCACCAAGCGTCGGAGAGGGCATTTTCTGACAGAGCGGTCGACATCTGAAGTCACTTATTGCATAATAATTCCGATTTGATTTGAAAACGAATACCTAATTTAGAGTTTGATGTTTATTAAGGAAGCCTAGATTATTTAAACATGATTAACAATGAAGTAAAAAGTTCATTCTATGATCTTTTTTCATGAATAGACAACATCATATGCTTTATCACACGTCTAGCAATGCTCGTGTTGACTTTTTTCTCCTGACACACGCACAGTGAATGTAGCTCTGTGTAACTCACATAGTGTTCTGACCACCGGTTCCACATGCAGTGTGACTCCCTGAGGGAACCAGTCATTAGCTGCGATGGTGCGAAGCAGGTCATGCACTGTGTCATCTTCCAACTCCTCCTCCTCCCCCTCTGATTCATCTGGCTCCGCCCCCATTGTGGATGATTTGAACTGGTTTAAAGACAATTTACATGATTGGAAACTTTTAAAAACAGGGACAACTTTACATAACTAAAGATTAATGTTGATAAACTGCCTTGTAGAAATTTCAGCCACATAGATGCAGTAATACTTTAGAAAACATCAGTAAAACGGTAATGTGTTTTTACATATCAGTATAAAAAATCCATCACCATAGTCTTACAAAAATCTTAGGTGACTTTTACTGTAGCACTGTCGTAATGATACCTACCTTTTGCTTGACCAATGCAGTTTCTGCAGCGTTAATGCCTCTTGATTTTCTTTTCTTCTTGATTTGCTTTTTCTGGGACAAATAAATTTGTAATAAAGATAATTAGAGGGGGAACTTGCTATTTCAAGTTAGGCAAATGGGATATGGGTACTACTTTAGGACCCCTCCTCCCCCTCCCCCCCAAAAAACTATGTTTAGCATAAGTTGAAGTCTCCCGAAATAATGCGGTGGCGCAGCTTTTGTTTCGCTTTTTTTTTCCAGTCGATTCCAAGCAATAAAGTCAAGTTGATATGAAGCCAACAGTATTTACTGCCGAAAATCGAGGGGCATTGTGGCCAAAAGTACGGGGAAAAGGTGGCAACGTTGATGTCGTCGTGAAGTTCGAGCCCTGACTGCTGTCAAGACGGTGCGTGTCTTAGTGCATTGTGTTTAAAAAAAATAGCTTTGACGCGCAGGGTTTAAAGTGACGCGCGCCGCTAACGCTAAAATAGTTCTTTTTTGGGCCTTAATACAGAAATGTGCACCTACTCAGTAAAAACTACAAACTCACAAATTGGGCCCTGATAATATTAAAGCAAATGAACAGACGATTATTGAATGTGCTTGCTTTAAAATATACATTGCTAAATAATGTTCTTTTGCAACGAATAGAAACAAGTTACGAGCAGGACTAGGAAACCTACCTTTGCCTTTTCTTCAAGGATTTCAAACTCAGGAATAGACACCCTCCCAGGCAATGCTGCAACAGCAAAAGATCAAATAAAACTGTGATGACACAGAAATGGGTCTATCATCTAAAGGACCTCTCACACACGGAAAAATCTCAGGGCGTGAGCGGCAGGAGCTTTACGAGTTCGTGAATTCAGGAAACTCGGGGAAAGCTTGTTGGACAACTCGGGATGATTCATGTAACTCGGCTACAACTCGTAACATCTTGTAGCAACTCGTATCAAATCGTATCAGCCCGCAACTTGTGGCGAAATTTTTAAACGAGTGGCAACTCGTGAGAAACTTGCACCAAACTCGTGCAACTCGGAGCAAACTCGTAGGCCACTTGTACAGCTCGTAGCAAACTGTATCACATGAGTTTGGGAAGAGTTTGATATGAGTTAAGTATGTGTAGTCAACGAGTTATAAGAGTCAGTGAAATTCCAGATGGTTGGGCGACAAATCCCACGGAAAATGCCGAAGTCGGATAACTCATATCAAACTCGTGCCACACTAGTAACTGATTCGCAGGAAGTAAACTCCTGACTTACTTGGGGAAGCTCCTGCATAATTTGTAATTACTCGTAGTTAACTCATAAAACTCGCAGTACACTCGGGACAACTCGTAATCGATTCGTAGTACGCTCGTGGTATACTTGTAAACATTGTGACGCCAAGGGTTTTAGCAAGAGTTTCCCGAATTCGCCAACTCTTGAAGCTTGCGCCCGAGATTTTTCCGTGTGTAAGAGGGCCTTAACACAATGCACCATTGCAAATGGAAATGACTTCAAAACGTATATGAAACTAAATTACACGACACGGGCTTGAAATACCCATTCAACCAATAGACCGAGTCAGTCCAGTAATTTAAAGACGAATTACATTTTTGTAAAAGTTTTAAAAACAGGAACAGCATTACATAACTAAAGAATAATGTCGATAAACTGCCTTGTAGAAATTTCAGTCACATAGATGTAGTAATACTTCAGAAAACCTGAAAAATCTATGTATGGTTTCTGTGTATGAATTAATGGCAAAAATGTCTGCAGTTATTATTATTATTATTTCTTTCTGGTATTCATACCAAGTATTCCTCAATTAGTGCTCATTGCACTGTCACTCGCAAGCGTGAGGAAACCCATAAAGAATTTGAATTAGAAATGACCAGAGACACCAGGGAATATCCCCTTGCTCTTTACGAAAGAATGCTCTGGGATCTTTGGAGTGCGTTACCATTACCTAACACACTGGACCAACGGCTTTTCATTCCTTCCGAAGGATGGAGCAAGTGTGGTTGAGTGCCTTGCCCAAGGGCACAGGTACCGCAGCCGGATTCGAACCCGCAACCCCAAGTTTTCACCCATGATTACGAGTCAATGACCCAAACCACTCGGCCACGGTACCCCACTAGTTGGCAATTTCTCCCACAAAGGTACCAAACTATGTGGTGTTTGTTACCATTGCTATGAACACTTTTAGTCTTTTTTTTCTTTTCAACTCATTAAGTAAAATTCTGGATAACTGCAAATGATGTATTGGGGCTTTACTTAAATTGAGACTCTCTTTAAGGATTGACATGCCACACCCACCCATTCCAGAGAGGCGGAGCTTCTCTAATGTCTGTTTTCTCTCCATGGGACTCAGGTTGGCCACGCCTAGTTCCTGGAAGATGGCACTCTGGACAGCTTCATCTTGAATGCGCTCCAGGGACAAATAGTCTGGCATCTCCATTTCCTCTTCTGAAGATGAGGCCCAGATGAACGGTTCATGGTGATCCTGACAGTAAATAGTACAGGTATCTTATTGCAAATGGCAAGAATAATTTAAGGAAACTAGTCAAAAATAATATTATTGGTTTATTATTTCATTTCACATTATTCCAATAACGCGATCCAAAGGTAAAAATACATGTAAATTACAGCTAAATTTCACTTAAAATAACAACAACAAAAACATCACAGAACCACAAACAAATAGGCCACAAATTATGCTACATTCAAAAATTATTAAAACCACAACAAAAAAATTTCAAAACATAAAAGGTAACTGGAGGACACTATAGGACCAGTATATTGCATTAAAACACACAATATTGCACAAGCAAAATCGTCAATTACACATCAAAACCAAGTACAGGCCTGTATTCTTGTTAGTGTCGGTATTGTTGATTTTCTGTATCTTTCAGTTCTACATCTGTTCTCTATGAGACGAGTTCGCACACTAGACCTAAGTTGTTTATTACGTTCATTAACTAAAGGTAACATATACGAAACAGTTCTGACATAATCATTCTATATCCAAACTTGTAAGCCAGATTACGACGCCTGTCTCGTAGTGAACTGATGTTTAACTGTGCCAGTGCACCATGATAAGTTACATATTGAGGACCAATTATAATTCTACATGCCCGTTTCTGAACCCTTTCGATCATTTTACATTGTTGCTGTGTTATTGATTCTTGCCAGACTTGACAACCATAATGTGCCCTGTGGGCTGGTTCCAAATATGGTTGACAAGACACGACTAACCATCGCTGACTAGACAAAGTCGAACTATAGTTAACTATAGTCCTTGCTTTGGTGCGTTATATCAGTCAAAGTATGATTTGTCTTTCTCGTTTTTAAATAGTATATGTTCCTCGTGCACTTGGCATTTACCATGTGTTGTGAAATAACTTGAAACTTTTCTTAAACACAGAAGTTTTTGAAATTGGGCCCTATCAGTTATGAAGTTAAAATTTCATTGTCACTTTGACAATCAAAGGTTTCACTTACGTAAGACTCAGACTCTTGGGGTGGAGCTGTTTCTTCAATCCCAGAAGGTACCTGTATAGTGATAATTTGTACCAAAAATTAATATAATTATATTTCATACAAAGACGTAATATCATTTGAGTCACAGTAACTTCAGTTCCATAAATGTACAACTGGGAAATGGAATTTTGAAATTCCTACACACGTATTTGAAAACTCCCTTAATTCTTAAATAAAACTGAAATTAGGGTTTCATTGTTGAAATACAGCTTGTAATTGACCTATTTCCCTTTTCCCCCCAAGGTTTACTAGATACACTGTACTTGAAATAATGCTCAAAATATTGCCACACGGCCATTCAACAAATACACATCTATGCACACTTTAAAGAAATCAATTGTGAGCAATGTTTAAAAAAGAAAGAAAAAGATTCATTTAAATTTTAAAAATCTATTTTTTAAATGTAAAATATGTGACCCGGTACAACGTAATCAGGAATAAGTCGCAAATTGATATTTTGAGATATGTACACGGTGAGAAAGGACATTTCATAAGGTTTCTAATGATACCTATCACAAGCATGTAGCTTGTTCGGTTCTATAGTTATGATCCGATAACGATAACAAGCCATCTGTTGTTTACCAAATCCACATTCCAAGAAAACCTGCCTTGAAATAAAATAGATACGTCACCGAAATTGTGAAATAATAAGCTTTCGGACGATACCAAATTCATTCATTTATTCATTCAAATGTAGGGGGTTCAATGAATAATAAGGGTGACAAAATGTATGGAAAATCGGTGTTATTCATAAGATTTTGATTACTTCCTAGAACAAAAGAACACAGACAATTCACACAAATCATCTTTATTTTCATCTTTAAGTATCGTTTTTACAATAAACACATTAATGACGGTAATCTATGACAACTACACTTCCTCAAAGTACCAAAACCCGATAATCGACTTTGTTCACGATTTCACCCACATACCCAATTGACTGGGCCATTACTCGAAACGGCATCAGCGACTTATTCCTGATTACGTTGTACCGGGTCACATATATTAAAATCAACCAAATTTGCTGTTTGTCACAGTTTGAACATTTTTATTCCAACAAATATGCCAGATACTAAATTGTTCGGGCAAGTTAGCAACAAGAAATTTTGGGGAGGCAACTGAGCCCCCAAAACCAACCAATAAAAAATAGGGACTCCCAGGTCCAATCAAAATACAACGGATTCCCAGGTCCCACCAAAAAACAATGGACTCCGAAGTCCGATAAAATTCAAAGGACTCCCAGGTCCGATAAAATTCAAAGGACTCCCAGATCCAATAAAATTGAACGGACTCCCAGATTCACCGTACATGTAAAAATTCGCAATTATTAAGCCCCTGAGGCACATCAGCACTAAAAATAACGCCAACAATAATTATTTTGTACATTAAAAGGGGTTTGGCATTCTTCAAGACCTGTTAAAAACGCCAAGACGTGGAAAATCATGATAAAAATGCAAGATGAAAACATGCCATAGTGAGGTGATACTTGGGGTGGAGGTGTGGGAAAACATTTTCCTGCCCGTTACAAATTCGATACATTTGACCCAGTTAGCCTTTATATAGCAGGACTGCCATCACTTCCTATTGGCTAAAACTCTTGACACTCATTGGTCCAAAGTTCAGTTCATTAGGTATGCACCCAAATTCAATTGGATAAAACATCTCCCTCATGATTGGTCAAAGTAATGCATAAATTAGCAGCAGGATGCCTTCTTGGATCCCCAGTTTTATACAATCACAACCAATTTTGCACACAGTGAAAAAACAACTCCACATGCTGAACAAAGAGATTCAAAATAGGCCAGATTTCAACAAACCAAATAAACTAAAAGGCAATGGGATTTCACCGAGTATAAATAATTGTATCAAGTAATTTTTGATAAAATCTCATATCTATAAACAACCAAACATGGTCCTCATCATATGATGAGGCCACATGATTTTTTTTCCCCTAATTTTTGGTTGTTTCATTTCAATGGTGATTAGGCACCATACTTTCTTATATCTAAACTCCTCAAAAAAAGTTCGGAAAGTCAAGTTTGACTGACGATTTCTCTCTTGTTACTAAATCATTTCCCTTGAATTGGGTATCATTGGAAAGCCCTGTTATTCCTCTTTACAGTGATGTGTCATTTGTTATGATTAATCAATTGGGGGATGTGCAGTATAGCCGAATACAGGGGTGGGTGGAAAGTGAAATGTCACAAAATGTAATGCTATTGTAAAAAAGTGCATTGACACATTCCCATCCTCCAAGCAAAAGGGGAATGCACTGCATGACAATAGCAGTGAATTTTGTGACATTTCACTTTCCACCCATCCCTGTATTCCGCTATACTGCACATCCCCCAATTGATTAATCGTCAGTCAAACTTGACTTTCCAAACTTTTTTTGAGGAGTTTAAAAAGTAAACAGAGACGGTGAGCTTGACTTACAGGTTTTAGTTTCCATGGTGATTCCGGAATCGGCTCCAGTGTATGGCGGTATCCCATCATGCTTCTGATGACAGAGTTTGGAATGTAACCTGCATAAGAAAAATAAGCTTTTTTTAAGCCTAATATATTAATATAAATCACACATGAAAGGACCACGTTTCTGTTAGAGCACCTGCCCAGTATATCAAAGGTCTCAGGTTCAAATCCAGATAAGAAATAACTTTAACAAATTACTGTTCATAGCTTTCTGTACATTGTTTGTGCACTCTTCAACTTTGGAAAAACTAATTATTTTTGAGTACCGAATTATTTTTGAGTATCAAACAAACATTGCAAAAAGTATATTTTCAACAATCATTTTTGTGAAGAGCACTGATTGTTAAACACAGTAGTTAAAGTCGTTTCATGAGCCTACTGGCTTATACAGCCGGTACTCATTCCCTGATTATCATGGCATGAAGTGACTTGGAGTATTGTCAGACCAAGGAGCAGGTCAGACCACACTAGAGACCACCCAAAAATCAAGCATAAGCAAGGTTTAATGACAGTAAGAAATATGCACTTTCCCATGACTTGCACATTGTAAAAATCGCAAAATTTTAAGATATACAACTTATCTTAAAACGAACTCTAAGGTTTTTTGTTTCTTTTCAACAATGGTCACAGGATTGGTCAGATCACGCAATCATTGGTCTGAAGGTTACCGAGACCTCTCGAATCCAACTGTGATCCAAATTTAGGGTTCTTTATGCACGCAGTAACTGCAACCCTTATCTTACCATCAGGTGCAATAGGCCATGGGTTGTAGTCGTCCTCCCCCTCGTCGAGTCCATCAAGCTCCGCCTCTTTTGTGACATCGTCAGTATCATTCACTACAGCTGCTGTAACTTCACTTTCCACATTTGCTGCTTCATCCGCCAGTGAAGAATCTGAAATTAAGTGGGAGCACGTGTGGTCTAGTGGGTATACAGCCGTGCTCGTGATCGAAGGGTTATGGGTTCGAGCCCCACTTGTGCCAAAGTGTTTGTGTCTGTGGGCAAGACACTTAATCTCAATTGCCTCGTCAAATACCCAAGTGATATATGGGAAGCTGTTAGGGGGTAAATGCCACAATTTAGGTAGCCACCTAGTTGAAGTGAAATGGTTCGGATGATTTCCCGATGGCAGCAGTAATAATGGCAACTGTGCCAGGAGCACCCCTGCAGGGGCGGACATGTGCGCTATATAAGTATCCACCATTATTATTATTATTATTCATGTACAAGATTAATTAAAGTGTGTATTAAATTCACACATTTTTCAATCACTTTTGAAAATTTCAAATTACCTTAATTTCTTTTTAAAAGAGTTCACACTATTGTAAACAAATTCACACCTAAGCCAAATATTTGCATATTACTGTCAACGTAAAATATTTGTGTTTTTATCGATATCAGAAACCGATATCAGAAATCGTGAATTAAGCATAGCACGAATTTTCGCTTAAGCAAGGGTGTATTTCATAAAGCTCGCAACGCTGTCGTATGTTTTGTGCGAATGCGTTCATCGTCTGCTTTACTTGTGTCAACGTCAACATTTTCAAGTACAGTCATCGGTAATTTTTCCATTTTTGGATGATTATCACTACCACAGCAGACCCTTGCCAGTCGCTGACTGGGATATTTCAAAAACAGCTGAAAGTTGTGTATACATCTGTTGGAATATGTGTGTCTCGAATTTTGCCGAGTATGGCGAAAAAAAAAGATGTGTCTCGTTAGCAAAAAATCGGTAGGTTAGCATGCGGTTTGGTTTACTAGTGCTTAAACAGTTTTATGAAACAGAGTGCAGAAAAATTTGCTTACGGTAATCCAAATTTGTTAGCTTTATAAGAAATGGGTTAATTTTGTGTTCTTAGCAAGAACTGTAATACACACAACATAAGATTTTGACTGCTGAAATTTTTTAAATAAAGCAAACACATTTTGGATTAAGCAAATTTTTCTGCTAAACAGCTGTACGAAATTGGGCCCAGGATATATTCAGAGACAGTTTGTGGAAACTGATTTCACACTCCAGTATTCTATTGTACTTGGAATCCAAAATCTACATTTAAGCAGAGGAATGTGGCATACCTTTGGCTGGAGTCACCTCTTTCCCCGAAACCTCTTCAACTTCGGTCCTTATAGCACCCTCTATTGGTGTCAGCTTCGCAGCATGCGTTATTGCATGTTTAAGGCTGACCAATCGAGGTTGTGTTTTTGTTTGGTGAACTTCAGCTCCGGATCCAGAGGGCGATATTCCGTGTGCTGTTGGTGAGATGGAGATTTGAAATTATTACATGTTGTCAATGCAATTTTTCATGACATTATAGACTTCACTGATAATTAGTGCTAAATTAATTCCCTCTAACATGGACAGCTCTTAATGTGGCACACTTGATAATTTTTTGTCTTGAAAACCCCGTATGGGGCATCATGGCCGAGCGGTCTAGTGATACGAAATCAATACCTTGGTAAGTTCTGCAGGTCAAGGGTTCGAATCCGGGTCTGCCCGCCTCTGTGGTGCATGTGCCCTTGGGCAAGGCACTTTGCCGTGATTTGCCTGCGCATGCGCCGTTAGACTACACGTAGCGTGTGTTTCATTAGTCCCTGTGCGTGTAAGCTGCACGGGACTGCATGCTCCCCAGGGAGTTCAGAAGGATTAAGGAATGATATTACTGAGCCCAATGAGCGGGGTGATAATGTGACAGCGCCTTGAGCATCCTTAGGATGAATATGCGGGCGATATAAATGTCTACATCATCATACACATGATTTGCAATGTCCCAAAATTTTAATCAACCATTTGACCAGAAAACCTTATTTAAATGAAACACAGAAGTGGTTCAAACTGTCTAATGTAATGATTCCTCCCAAGATTATTTTTGTAATAATAAGTGATTTTAATAAGTTATTATTATTATAAAAAATTAGGGATTATGACCCAGAGACCGCCGGTGTGAATGAATTTGATACAAATGTGGACAAATGTCCTTATGAGTTTGGGAAATCTTCATTCACCCCGGCAGTCCCTGGGTCATAATCCCTTAAAAAAAATTAATAATAATAATAATCACTTATTCATACTCTATAATTGGGGCAAGCCGGGCAGGGGTTTGGGGCGTATCTTAAGTGATCTCTGGGAGGGGTGGTTATTTTCCCTGTAGGGCTTGCTAAGCTCACGTAATAGCCAATCCCAATCAGTAAAGAACAACTGCACTACCATGATTCGAGACCACTAGTTGGCTTTATAGCTCGATTGGTAGGGCATCTGCACGTTAGGCATCTGTACGTTAGGCAGAAGGTCCACAGTTCAAATCCCGGTGGAGCCAAGTTGCTTCTCACTGCATCCAGATTTCCCAAACTCATATGGACATTTGTCCACATTTGTATCAAGATTATTTTTTATGAGTAAACAATATAATAACTGAGGATGAACAACAGCTTTCATACTATATTTTCCCAAAATATAACAAATTGTCTCCAAAAAAAAAAATCTCGATCACAACAGATGTTTGTTGAATACAGTGAATGTGGATAACAAGTCACTGATAACTTTGGAATTACTTTTAAAATTACTCCACTTCAAAGATTTAGGTGGGTCATTCCATGAAAACAGGACACAGTGTCCCCCTTTCGTCGTGACACTTTTGGAGTTAATTTTATATAATTAACGGACTTTAGAGAACGATTACCCTCGGCATATAAATAATACATGACCTCATGAATCGAACACCACATTATCTGTTGATACTACCCAAAACATAACGAGAACGATTCAATTATAAACTAGTGCAATCTTCTAAAATGCAAGTGTGACATTTTAAAACTTTCGCTCAAAACGTTAAAAATTTCGCTCATAATGTAATTTGAATCGATGAAGTCCCAAGACATGTCTAACCGTTTGTAAATTATTTTAAATATTCTACATTATTTAGAAATTACACAGAAATTTCTTTAAACAATTTTGTTAACTTGAAAAAGCCATTTTTACAAATGCATCAAAATGTCACACTTTGGGTCCTATTTTTATGGAAATAAGTGGACCTGTTTGAACAAAGTGACTGCCACAGTAATGAAAATTATATTTTTTTTCGAGGAGAATCCTGCACTTAGGGGCTCTCAAAAAACCCAACCTGTTGGGTTTTCAACCTGATTAAGCCTGCGTGGGATGAGCCAACCTCTGGAACTGTGCATCTCAGAAAAAGTTCTAGGAGTGGCACACCCTGCCTCAGTGGCTCTTACAGAGGCTGGTGCAATTAGCCTTAAGACAAGAGATGGTCATACATGTTACTGACCAATAAAATGTTACATCTCTCAAGCCTCCTCGATCTTTCAGTTTTTTTTAACTGTATAATTTTTAATTAATTAAAAGGTTAGCTGATCTTGGCAAACTCACCAGATCCTATTCTGCTCAATTCAGCAGGTGTCGGAGCCACTGAGCTATCTCCCCTGTCTCTAGGTGGCGCTATACTGAGCCGATGTCTCTGTAAGTGGTCTGCTGATTGCTGCATGCGACGTCGCAGAACCACGTCAGTCGGGAAGGTTGGCAGGTCAGCGATGTTAAACCTGTTGAGAGAAAAGTTAGTCAAATTGAAATATTAGTAATTACATCAATTGATGAATTCATTAAGAGGGTACCGCAGAAGATCTCTATAGCAGCCCTGCATCAAAACGTGCAAAAAGTAGACACGGCTGTACGGACGCATGGTTGGCTGCTAAGAGTTATCTTGTTAAACTACACGTTAAACTAGAGTTAAACTACACGTTGAGTGTTGAAGTGGGCACGGTCATGACAAGCTAGCTAGCTACTCACCAGTTGCAATAATTTTATTCGGTGACAGTTTTAATGTTCTATTCTCGATTAAATCTGGCACCTCATGAAATTATTCGTACTATTTCAAATATATATTCATTATTTGTATATTATTTGTAGATACCACTCACACACAATTGTTTGACAAAACAGCTAACAACTTGCTAACTAGACTGATTATACACTGCTTGCCGCAGGCTTAAATTTTAAGACCAGCCTTACTTTTTAAGACTGATCTTACCGTGATATAGACCTTTATCACGGTGTGGCCATGTTTAAAATAGTTTGGCCAATGGGGCGTTCGAGATGCTTAGGCCTACACTGTGCAACACCAACTTACACTGGAGCATTCTTTTAGCCATCATGGTGGCAGCCACCACTACCCGAGCTCGTGGGCAGGTCTCTGGTGTAAGGCTCGGTGTAATGACCTCACCTAGTAACCGTGAGTAGAAAACATGGTGGACAGTTTGGAATCGCGACGCGAGTACGAAAATAAACCCACAGATTTATGACAAGAATAGCATAGAATAGCATTGTAAATACATTTTGCTTAATCAGTAGATGTCTGTGGGCATTGACAAAGTTTGTTACGGTACCATTTGGACAACAAATTTCGCGTGGCGACTGGTTAATTTGTCTTTGTGCATCAAACAATTACAACATTTGACCTGTGTTCCCAGAATTCAAAGCGAAACCCTGTGTTGTTTGTTTTGCATCTTCTGGAGGCTTCCCCTGGTGTAAACCCCTTGTTACACGGTGTAAGCATCTCTAACGCCCCTACTGTATAGCATCAAAATGGCATACGCATAGCGTGATCAAGAAAAAGTGCAGCGAAAGCAACAACGGTAGATTACATGTGCTATCGCGCGATCACACAGACACACTAATCATGCCCGACATGTACTATTGGGAACAAGACAAAGATTGATGCACTGTGATAAAGGTCACTTGCAATTACAGACAAGTCTTAGCGGGTAAGGGTACAACATTTCACCCAAACCCCTGGTATTTTGCACTCATATTGATAGCAAACGCTTAAGAGAAGTCTGATTACCACAGCTGAAGGTCAGGGTTGAATCTGATTGGCTCTTCAATCTCTTCATCTTCAAAGTCTCGTCCTTCAACAAGTTTCTCCATGTAAGATAGAGACAGATAGGTGGTGATGCTGACAAAACTATGGAAACAGGCAACAAGAACTGAATTACATATGCACTGAAAATCAAGCAGAACCTCAATTAGAAGGATTTTACTGCAAGATCAGATAAATAATGGGTTTCAATAAAGTCAGTTTTTATCTTAAATTTGGCACTTGTAATACAGGTATTTTAATATTCTGTTTATTATTCACACTGATGAGGTTAAGGCACATATAGGTTAATATTTTTTGTTTGAAACTGAATTGGTTCTTATGCCCTCTAGTCTAAATAGAAATAAAAACTGAGGTGACTAGACCACATCTGTGTGCTATGTGGATCATAGACTTTTGAGTGCGCTTTAAACACCAGTTTTTACGATATTTCTGCATGATCTTTCATAACAAATGTTTTTCGTGACCATGGATCTGCCACTGATTTCTAGTTCCGACTGTAAAAAACTTGGCCCAGCCTGTGCAAGAAGCAACTCATTTATACAGAGCATATGGGTCTTTCTATAAATTAGGGGTCCAATGTTGGTGTCCCCCGTTACATTTTACATCTTGTTTTTGTAAATCCAGGACACATTCTTTAAATACTTTCCATCTCAAAGAGTGAGTACATAAAGTACAATTCATACAAAATGGTTTAAAAGCCATTTTAGTGATTTTTGTACGAAAAATAACACATATCAGGTGTAACGGGGGACACCAAATGTCACACTTTTGGACCCCTAATTTATAGAAAGACCCATATCACAATTGTACAATGTCAAGTTTCATTGTCACAAAATTTGGATGCCTATTTGATGTAGCAATGAAATACTTGTGAGATGTACCTGACGTGGTTTTGGAAGCCAACTAGAAGATCCCCTCTGTCATTTGCAAAGCAGACACTGCGCAGTGATGAATCAAAACACAGCTCCCTCACCAGGCAGTTAGTCAGATCCCACAGCTGGGACAAACAAGGATAACAATTAATACATGTACACTTTCCTAATGACCTTGAATAATGTGTGCGCAAACTGAAATTATTTTAACTTTTTAATTTTATGGATCTAAATACAGTGAAACTTGTCTATAGTGGCCACCCTCAGGACCGTAAAAAACTGGCCACTATAAAGAGGTGGCCTCTTTATAGAGGTTTCTTAAGCATTATACACATGGCATTTGGGACCAAAGGTGGGTGGCCACTATACGCAGGTGGCCTGTTTATCAAAGTGGCCTTAATAGCAGGTTTCACTGTAACCTATAAAAAGATACTTTTAAGTCACTTTTAAGTGAAGGTCTACTAAATTATTCATTTTGATGATTTTTATTCTTCGTTTTTTCATTTCAATCAACATTTATTTCCACAATGCCAATAAATCATTACCAACAAAAGTAAAGTGTATAGAAACAATACACACATTAATATGTATACAGAAATATAATGCAGATACCAAATTATGGAGGCATAATATGAAGCCTGATGGCTAAGGCCTATATGGAAATGCCTCAGCAATTGACAAAGACACAGAGTTACATACCTAGACATACATGGATAAACTAACAATCAGACGAACAGACACAACACAGGTGGAATGAATTATATGCATAAAATTAGTTAGACAAATAACCTGACAAAATAAAACAAATATGCCATGTGGCCAAACAGCAACCCAAAATAACCGGATGCGATAGTGTAACCGTGAAAAATGGCACAACTGGGGATAACTCAATAAAACTGAATAAAAATGACACCCGGGATCTAAGGACCAAGTCGCGAACTGTTTTTAAAGAAAGGTTTAATGAATAACGACACCAAAATGAAACAGACCAAATAATCAACTAAAATTAAACTAAACTAAAATCTTAAACTTGAAATGCACCAACTTATAACCAACCTAAATAACCAACACTAGAAACCTACTATTATATAAAACCAACACAGTGTAAAGCAAAAACCTAGAGGCAAAATCAGGGAAACCTGTTAACAAAACATAAGAAAAAGGCAAATTAAGAAAAGGGAATAAAATACACAATAAGCAAAGTGAGCAATGATCTAGGGGCTATGTACATGTATCCAGGGCAGCTAATGAATATGCATAGGGCAATAAACTATTTTCTGGGCCTGGCAGAATAAACAAGCTAATCCTTTTTACAAGGCCAGCAGGCCATGCATGTGGTCCAGAACAAAGACTATTAAAAAGCACATGGTCTTTGGTCTAAACTCTACGTAAAAATTGTATAAAAATGGGCAAAGGCAAGTATACTCGAATGTCAAAACTAAAAGAAAACTAAGAAAATAACATCTAATCATAATCAGAACCTAAATTCAACTGATTTTACAGTACAAAACTGAACTTCAAAAGGCAACAATGCAAACCATGGGAACTTATGAAAACTTTCCATCAGTTCTTTGCAATAAAACAGTAAATTACCAAAAAAAGAGTTTGAACAAAAAGTAATCAAAATGACTTAAAATAAGGAAGAAACTCACCAGCAGGGGTACAGAAACAAGTATTCTCTGGCAGGGAAGAAATGCTTAGATAAAACACACAGATCGAGGAGAGAACAGGTCTTATCTCTGTGCTGCCAGTCTGTACACTGACCAACAGTCACAGGACAGTGACCTTCTCAAAACCACAAATACTAATTTACATAAAAGGGGACACACTACATAAAGGACAAGTTACACACAAAAAGATGGGACACAGACAAGAGAAAACAGAGGGTCCATAGACAAAGTACACAAGGGGGAGAAACTCCTATTAGAAAAAGGGAAAAATTATACATATTAAAGGACTATATTTTTCTCCATCACAATAGCAAATAGAAACAAATGACAAGAATACAATATCATCAAGCAGCTAAGTAGCAAATAATTAGTAAATGAAGCAAATTGCCAGCAAATTATAATACAAGGGTGTAAAAACAGAAACATTCAATCTGGAGATATGAAAAATGAAGGCTACAGAAAGTAGTTAATTAAATTGCACAATAAGCGGGGCAAAATACACATCACATCAGATGAAAGCCAGTAATGACGAGGAAACTATGATATGTAGCAGGAGACGAGATATCGCTTATAAGGCCTTTTTGAAACGTTTTAAATAGTTCATGCGAAGAATATGGAATTTGCAGATTTAAAGCCTAGCGTACATCGACATTGCAACTGGAAGCAACTCAACTGATCAGTTGCTGTCGATGTGTGCGTAGCGCGCACATCGACAGTAACTGGGAGCATCCAGCAATGTCTACATTTAATTTCCAGAGCGCGCACGTTGACACGGCAACTTGGTAAAACCTAGAGTACATTGACCTTGCAACTGGAAGCAACTATTGCTTGCAGTTGCTGTCAATGTGAGCGCACGTGATTAGATGCACGCGTGCAACTGGCGGCAACTAGTTGCAACTACGCGTACATCGACGTCAACTGACCGCAACTGGGTACAACTAGTTGCCAGAAAGTAGAACATGAGCAACTCGCGGCACCTGGGATTTTTTTCCAGTTGCCAGGAGTTGCTAGTGCGCGTACATCGACCTTTTTAAGCAACTGATCAGTTGCTCCCAGTTGCCACAAGTTGCTTCTAGCTGCCGGAAACACCAGTTGCTACTGATTGCTTCCAGTTGCAAGGTCGATGTACGCTAGGCATAACAAAACAGTGCAAATGCGACAGGATTTTATACATTTAGTATGCAACATCAAATATTGTCAACTTGTAATCTTTACTTTAATACGCAATTAACCAACAAAGTATTCAAAATATTGTCATGGAACTTTCCCCATATGTCTTATGATGAGGAACTTACTTTATGGGTATAAAACGATCGGAAAGTACCATATCGAACTAAGAGATTCTAATGTCTATAAGAGGCAAATCTTTTGAACTGTGCATACCTTGACAGAGCCATCATTGCTGGTTGTTGCAAACAGACCCAGGGACTGGCAGCTACACAGGGCAGTTACCTTGGATATAAACAAACCAATACAGTGGAAAGTTACTATAAAGAACATCATGGGATCAATCAAATGTGTTCATTATAAAGGGTGTACAAAAGGCATACTTAGAAAAATGTACATAAAATTATTTATGCAAATTGGTAGACAAAGTTTTCATGTTTTTATTAATGGTATTATGATGTTGGGCATTTCACGTATAAGGGTCTTTCTATAAATTAGGGGTCCAATGTTGGTGTCCCCCGTTACATTTTACTTCTTGTTTTTGTAAATTCAGGACACATTATTTAAATACTTTCCATCTCAAAGAGTGAGTACAGAAAGTACAATTCATACAAAATGGTTTAAAAGCCATTTTAATTATTTTTGTACGAAAAATAACACATATCAGGTGTAACGGGGGACACTTAATGTCACACTTTTGAACCCCTAATTTATAGAAAGACCCATAAGTGAACAGAGGCTAGTTTTGTAAACAAATTTTAAATTAATTTGCACAAAAAAGATACCATGCAAAAACAGAACCAAGAATCACGAGAGAAAATTCGAAATTTCACGTAACCCCTCAGTTCTCTGTGTGACCACCATTTCTCTGTACACAGATTTGCACACTTAGCGTAACACCAAAGGCACGCCTGATCGCTGCTCTGTTCTGCCTGAGAAGGGCGACTTTGATTCTTATTCATCTCATCCACAGTAGAGTGACAGGAAAAAAAGTCCAGCGGTGATCTTGTGAAATGGATGGTCTTTTAGTGCAGAGATGCCTCCATTGCAATTTGAAAAAGAGTAATTTGCCACAGAGCAAATTACAGAGTAATTGCTTTGGAGACAAATTTTTTAAAATTACACTTAAGCCTGCCCAAGCCCCATTTAAACCCCACATTTGAAGCTATGCATTATAGCATTATGTGTCACAATACTGATCATTATTGGCTGAAACCAATGTACAAACTACTCCTAAATCGTGAATGTTCGCATCTCTGTCAGTGCTTTACAAAATGCACGTTTGAATGTTTTACTCTTGTATACTCTGGAAAACCTAATTTTTATCCAACTCCCTTGAGCTTTGACAAAGCGGGAATTTTACGGTAATTAGGACAAAATGTACAACATTGACTCAAGAGACTCTTGAACACTTCCAACTCACCATCTGTGTATGGTTCAGTTCCTTAAGGTGTGTGTACAGTTTGGAGATCTCCAACGTCTTAGATGGGATGCATTCATTATTGGCACCTGCATTGCTCGTCTGCGCTTCGTCAACAAGCTCATAGATGTTAATGACACTGATGGAAGAGAAATAGTCACAATATTATCACAGTTACAGTTTTAACAAAGTGACATTTTCTGTTTCTGGGAGAATCTCGCAGTTGGAAGCTTCCAGGTTTTTATTTAAAGGAGTGTGACCAGATCACATTTTGGGGAGTTATTTTATATGATTCTTAAGTTAAAACAAAATTCATTTTCTGGAAAAATCTGAACACGCTCCTTTAAGAAAATTCACATTTTTGGTAAGAATAAATTAAACACATTGTGTTCTACGAGTGCAGTTTTATTACAGTTTGTGAAAAAAAAATGGTTGTGCTATTTTAATGAACTGACATCCGAGTGAGCTCACGCACTTTGTACACTTGTAATGCAGGGGTTTTGGTTTGTGGTGAATTTATTAAGGAAAAAAAAAAGCTTAAAAATGCTTGACTTAAATAATATCATCCATATACTTGTGGGATATAATGTAACCAAAACACTCTCTAATTTGTTAATTTACAATGAATCAGTCTGTGAACCAAAAAATGTCCCAATTACACATAAAGTACTTGGTTGTCAGTGCATGAAAACACAAATGGATTGTTCACTTAAAGTGACTTAAAGTTTTCTGTGTAGTTTTTATGCTAAAAGTGCCGTGAAATTGGGCCAGGAAAGTCTGCACGATGGTTAAAAGCACTAGCACACAAGAAACAAATGTGCCTAAGCAAAGTTTGAGAAAACAAATTCCACTTGAAAATTTAAAATAAATGTCGAAGAATCAAATCATGCACAAAACTGCTTAATTTGTCTGTGAAGGGCGCTATTAACTTACTTGTTTGGTAGGACCATACAAAGTGAATTCCCAAGCATTGATATGTGGGATGGACAGAGGGAACATGTTATCTACAGCAGAACAGATGAACGAGTTAGCAGTGAACACAAGCAGTAGGGAAAGAAATGTGAAATGAAAGCGTGGTTAAAATGGCAAGGAAGAATTAGCACCGCACAAAGGCACTGCTAAAGGGTCGGACACGGTTAAAGGGTTCGACGAGGCTAAAGCATTGCATGATTACAAGCATTGCATAATTATATAATATTGGATGGCTTTGAGGGTGATATGAGAATATACCACACGAGTCATGCCAAAATACTGAACGAGCCGAAGGGGAGTTCGGTATTTTCATGACGAGTGCGGTATATTCTCGTATCACCCGAAAAGACATCCAATATTATTGTTATATAAAATGAAGCTTATACTTTCTTTGTTTTGTAAGATTTTTGTTCGTGTGGTGTTGAAAACTTTAGTTCATGTTCAACATTTACAACTCCATGTTACTGTTGTACAGTACTGTGCTCACGCGAGCATTGCATAAATGCATGACGCGCGCATACGCGTGTGCTTTGCTGCGCCTAGCATGGACGCACATCAGATTGGGGCTCTGTGCTGCACAGTATCAGAAACACGGTATCTGCAAAAGCTTCATTTTATATAATAAATACAGATATTGCATGATTAAAAGCACAGCATGGTTAAAAGCAAAACATGATAAGTAATGACTGCAGTGTGCTAACAATTGCAAGGTTAATAACCACAAAGTCACATGATTGCAAGCTTACATGATTTGTGAAAACATCAATGAAAAGGATTAGTAAGACAGGTGCACCAGTCAAGTAGTTTTTAATACATTCATAGATTTATACGCTAGAAGATCATGTTTGTAAAGAGTATTATACTTACCATTCTCAAGCAGTTCAGTTTGACAGTCAGGTTTTTGGGGCCTCTAAGCTCAATGCCCCAAACACGCACAATCTGAATACCATGAAAAACAAAATTATACTTAAAAAGGGAGTAGAAATGAAATTAAAATAAATTTTGTGCAATAATAAACTGTTGTAAACTGCTTACCAATTTCATGTTCTGAGCCATAGGAATGCACGAATGACTTGTATGCAAAGACGTCATTCTTTGCCTATAGTATTCAGACAAAATGTGCAATGCATCGCTAAAATTGCCATTCATTGTGAAGTTCGTATCCGCTTTTCAGTGGGTAATATTTCTTGTTCTTTGCGTTAAAATAAATCCCCTTTAATTAAGCTTTTAAAAAGACAGTTCTAACTGAGGCTAGTTGATTCCAGTTCATCAATACTTTTCATGAGAACATACCTTATCTGAGCCACAAGACACCAGCCTATCCGCATCCCCGATAGCTTGACCATCGCCACTGCACTGACCGTGGGAATGCTCCAGCCCAGTAACTTGCCCTACGTGGGCTTGCAGTGGTACCTTCATGTAATGCTGACTGGCTGATTCCAGTAGAATCACCTGACCACTGTTTAACCCAGCAAAGACCAGGGATTCGCAGTTGGTGGACTCTGGCTTGCCGAGGGCGCAATCCTAGAGAAAAATTGAACAATTTCTTTAATGCTTATTTTTTTTATAAAACAAGTTCTTTAATCCAAACTTGATGCTACATACCAATAAACAGGGGTGAAACTTGTTCCGCGTTTCCGCGGAAATGTCTTTGTCACAAACCACTGAGACAAAGACATTTCCGCGAAAACGCGGAACAAGTTTCACCTCTGAATAAAAGAAACTCAAAGATTTTTTTTCTATTTTCAGCAGAAAGGTCGAATTTGGCACTTTACAAATAAAGAGGCACTCAAGCATTTCAGGCTCAAATATTAGGTCACCAACAGGTGAAATTGACAATTAGGAATAGCTGCTATCATAGAAAAAGTTATCTTGACAAGTTTCTTTTGTTGCCCAGTATACTGGGGGTAGGCTGTTTTGAACAGTAGTGCATCTTAGTGGGCAAACACACTGTCATTATGTCACATTTTAAAGAGCTATAATATGTTCTCAAAATGTAGAGTACTATGGCGTGTTCAACAGCACAATACCGAAATACGTATGGCAGCGTCGGTATACTAAATACATCAAATCTGCACATACCAATGCCTGATGAGTCATTTGAAAGAAAAACAATTATAATAAACTTCTCGACTCTTTACATTTATTATTGTGATTTTCGAATCATCACTCAAAAAACTATTATGGTATTTTGTTTTTTGGTTTGCCCGTCACTGAATCACAGTGTTCCACAAGTTTATCTCAGATCAGTCTATGTCATGAAGTTACCTATGAACAGTGGTTCCCACTCGTGGTAATGCTTATATGTGTTTGTACAAGGCAGACAACCAATACATGACAGACTTCATGAGTTCGAACCCCCACCTCTACCCACAATCCCCCATTAAAATCCTGCTTCCAGGACTGAAACCACTGTCCCGGGGAGAGAACCAATTTTAACTAACCAATTTGATGAGTGTCAGACACAGCACACATTCATCAGGTAGACTAGGCACCCAGAGCTGGTCGGCTGTGCATGGATTGGTGGCGCTGTCAAACACCAAGACATCACCAGTAGCCATGACAGTGTAGATCATGTCATGTTTGGGGTCGTATACAAGATCAGTCAGGATCTGAGCAAAAATGAGGGGAAAAAAGGCGAGTTATAAATATATTTATAAATACGTAAGCTGTCAAAAACTTTGCCTTTATTGATTCTTCAGTTAATAAATGCAGTGTTCAGGCCGTGTATGTTGACCTCAAGAACGTGCAGGACTTCACAAGGCCCGTCGACGCCTGGGCACCTCGGATAGAAGCATATGCAGTGACCGTTATTTCGGTACCATTTTGGCTCCACATCAAGAATAAGGATTTTCACCAGAGGATGTGGGGTTCACTTTAAAAATTCTTAAAATTCAATGTCTTACTTTTGGAGAAAAGTTACTAGAATAAAAAGTATATGAAATAATACATCCGACCTTGATTTCCATGCATAACTGGTAGTCTGAACATGGCGCAGATGCAGTATCTGCTATATATATACGTCAGCTTTTGTTCCGTACACAACTTGTAGTTCATGGCACTTTTGGCTCAAATTACAGAATGCATTTAGTACCACGATATTTTTCAACAAATTTTGTGATTTGGTACCTGTACATTTTGCTTGGAAATAAGCAATATATAAGATCGATCCTGCAATAGTTTAGTGTGGATTATTATATTTCCACGAAGCCACATTGAAGTTACAAATGCTACTTACTTGGTATGTGGCCATGGGGTATATGATGGTCAGTATGGTGCCTGAAACAGCTGATATGAGACGCACACCACCATCCTGGGAATTGAGCAGGGAATAAGACTTGTCATTAATCTAAGCCTCGTTTAATATTTTGGCGAGACCTTATCCATAGGTATGTACCACAAGAATTTATCATGGTACGTAACCCGTTACTTTTACTTGCTGCCTCATTCACAATGTGGATAGTTATACAGCACACATATGTAAATGTATATCATGGTGCTTCACATGGTTACCCCTGGTCATTGGGCTCTTAATACCATTGGCCAACCTGGTCAATGGGCTCTCAGCTTACTGGGGAGTATATGCAGCCCCGGCTAATCAAACACACAACACCTTCACAGGTACCTATTTACTCCTGGGCGGAGAGAGGCAATTTATGGTAAAAGCGCTTTGCCCAAGGGCACATACACCATGGCACTGCCTGCATTTGAAACCACAACCTGAACCTGTACAATCAAACAGGTCTTCAGTGTAATGTACCAGACAACTCGGTAATAGTATTCCGCATTCATTGACTTTTTGCAATGACCAAAAATATTAATCAACGAGTTGACTAGGAAAACCTTTCACAAAGTAAAAAAACTGATTTGGTAGCAACTATTCAATGAAATGTTTTCGCCCGAGATGATTTTACCAGGAAATATTCCATAAGATGAAATGTATTTATATCGTTTTCAAACAATTTACTTAGAAGCCCGTCCTCATAAGATTGAAATTACTTAGTTGGTTCGCATCTGAGCAGTCTAAAATGGGCGCTGTGTACAGGCACGATTCAGGCTTCACTGTGCATCTACACTGGACTGGTCACGCACACAACCAGTAAGACGGGAGCTACAGAGTGCATATCGTGTGTGTGTACGCGACCGACTGAGAGACGAATTTAGAATAAGTTACGAACAGTCATTTTAAAACTCCTCGTCAAGACAGGCAAAACACACATGGATTTTAATATTTCATTTCATTTCATTTATTATTTCTCAGGGGAAACATGAAAGGTACAGTACACACAGATGAAAATTGACATAAAACAAAACATTACATGGTAACACCCCTAAATGATTGCCAAATGTGAACTAAATCACAATCGAGTGGCTCTCCAAATGCCGCCATGCCAACACTTAAATACACATATACAAAACAAAATTAACTAATACTAGGTAATTAGGCGTTTGACTGTATGCACATCAGTAATAAAATAAATAAATAAATACATAGTGCAAAATATTATAAGTATATTAGTCGATTAAAAAAATGCATTCTTGTACAGTTATGTTGAAGTATGATTAAGTTACAAATAGGTTTGCTTACAGTATAAGGGCTATGCAGAAGAGGAAGTATAAATAAATAAATATGTCGACGGAATAAAATTAAAAAATACACTATGTACATTATATTAGAGTAAACCCGAAACATGACGTCGCACTCTGCTTACATGCGCACAATTCCATGGTAGTCTCAGGATACCAGACAGCTTGTAGTGCCATAGAAAAGCACGCATGTAAGCAAACCTAGACTTTTATGTTTCAGGTGCAGGCCTACTTAGGATCATCCTGAGATCTCAGGGAATTTCCACTCTGCAAAGCGACGTAACAATACCCTGAGGAAATACACGCACATTTGTGGTGTGAGCCGGCTGTTGTCTTGAGCCAACTCACGCCCCAGTCATTTTGATGTAATTAAATAAAATTAGTCATGTTTTGGTCAAAATTCAAAATATCTATATTTTCTAGAAATTTGTTTGAGTTTTTGTTCTTTGTCACGTTAATCATATCGATAATTCCTGCAACATTTGTGTCTACTACGCATTTTTTTAACAAAATTAATCAGAGGGATGCGGAACGAGTAACGTAATGTCCTGTTCAATAGAAATAGCGACCAATCGGCGAGCGCGTTAGATCGGACATGGACCGTGTTTACAAACTGCGCGCACGTGTGGCACTGGTAACAAGGTCGATCGTGGAAACACCGAACGCCACATATAACAAGCCTCATGATTGGTCTAGAGAGGCGACAAGATTTCTGTCGCTAGTCCCACCGCCAAATGGGGCCTTTTTCAACAGGGCCACTGTACGCAGGAGTTAGGGAGTGCTTTAAAGGGGCACTGTTGCAAGAGGATGACTTAGGATGGAAATATGATGGATTTACCGGGAGACAGAATATGATTACGCAAACTACTGAGAAACTTGGACGTATTTAGTACAACTTGTTCCTTAACAACAGATGGTAAACTATACCATAATCTTGGAAACCTAACAAATAGGGAATGGTGTAAGCAGTTAGTGGAAAATGTGGTACATTTGACGGAGGTGAAATGTCTTCAGATAGGCCTTTTGATGTCCTTTTGATTAATAATGGTTTTGTTCCCAGAATCATTCAAAAACAGATCATCTATAGGGCCATTAAATATATATGGTTTGTACTGAACTTACCTCCGCTGCACAGAGGATTCTTGTGGATGAAGAAGCAGTTTTGACACAGGCAAGTTTGTGGATACAAGACCGTACTGGGGTGAACAGGTGGTGGAACTTTGTATGGGAGGATAATAAGAACACAAATAGTGCTTAACATTGAAGGAAAGCCCTTGTGCCCTAAATGTTTGCCGTGCTGCCCTCCTTTCTTTGTCAACCACCAATCAAAAAGCAAGTTATTATTCTGCTTTCTGCGCATTACTTTGTGATTGTTTACACTACCCATCAAAACTTTGGAAACACCTTGAAAGTTTCAGGTTTTTTAAGAAGAAAACGTATAATTTTGTGAATATTAATTTTGTGAAAGCAAATATAGACTGTGTATTCTAACAAAAAGCAATATATACATGTTAGTGCAATCTTCGGCCTCAGCAGTGGGCTTTATCAACAAATTGGAGAGCATGCAAAAAGAAACGGCTAAACTTGATGTTCATCAAAGAATCCCCCCTTAGCAGCTATGACAGCTACACACAATCTCTGCATCCTGATTGTCAGTTTCTCCAAACATTCAGTGCAAATACGCCTCTTTTAAGACTCTCCAGAGGTTTTCTTGGCTGGTTGGGCATTTCTTTCTGACCTTACGATCCAACTCCTCCCAGAGCAGCTCAATGGGATTGAGATCAGGTGCTAAACATATTCACTTTTTTACTTTTTTCTTTTTTTGCTCAGGTTGTGAGAGAACATGTGTTTTCCATGGTTGGTGACAGGTCTTCCCATTCAGGCACATAACATGCTCTTGACAAATAGAACTGAGTAAACTATTAAAAGTATATCACTGTATCACTAGCAGCCCGATTGTACATTTTTCACATTATCCCCTTCTAAATGCCTTTCTGGCTTCATTCAACTGTAGTGCCATAATTGCCCTTGAATACCTTCCCCTCATTATGACTTTTCCCCTGGAGCACCCCCAGCCCCCTTGAAGTTACCCGTACACCAATACATTTTTGATAAGTTATAGTTAAAGTTTGATAAATTTGTAGCGTGATTATGCCTTGCTATTAATGAAGCAACATTTTATATGGTGAGCATACCTGATTCAATGTGTAGATTTTGACATCATGCAGCGTGTAGTAATACAATTGGCTCTGGTTGGCCAATCGCATTCCAAGGATCTTCTCCCCAACGTCCAATCGCTGTGTCTGAAACCACGGAGGGAGCAAGTTATTCCCAGAATTTAGAGCTAATTTGTTTTTCTTTTTACACTCATATGAAGTAAATGGTATAAGTTACCTTCAGCAAACTTTAGCAATTTTCTGTCAAATCACCCAATGGGTTAAACCTGACCATCTCAAATGTTGATGAAACTTGAACCAAATCTCAAATTTTAGATCAAGCAGACCAGTGGTTTGGAACAATAGCAATTGTGTGAAAATTGGTTCAGTGGTACTCCTGCAGGCCCGTAACCAGGGGGGGATCTGGTGGATCGGATGATCCCCCCCCCCCCCCCCCTCCCCCCCGCGGAACAGGGAGTTCCGCTCTACAAAATAAAAATTCAATAATTCGAATAATTAAATTTTTCATCGCACAATATAGCCAGTTGGATATTGAGAATAAATCTACTTATCCATGCATTCTTCGTTATGTATGCAATGTTATGTATAGCCGGCATTTTACTGTTTCAAAACTAGTGCCTCACGGCACTATTCGATCCCCCCCCCAAAACTCGCTGGTTACGGGCCTGTCCTGACACTATAACCAACCAACCAACCAACTATGGAAACTGGGCACAAACCATTGTTATTAACAATTTCCATTGTTAGTTGCTCATAGTGTGAGATATAAGGATTTGGGAGGTGGTCTCAAAATCTCAAAATTGGTAGGGCTGTATCTCCCAAACCACAAGTCCAACTGATTTTAAATTAGAGAAGCCTTGTAACTTTTTTTTTTTTGGAGCAGTGTTTGGAATGTTTTCAAGACAGAATTATTGAATTAGTTTTCTGATTTGATTGTAACTGTGGAGAAGAGGTAAAAATGGTATGCAATTTTGACCTTTTTTAATGAAATTAAATGCATATAATAGCTAAATACAAAAGTTGTTCTCACCACAAAAAAAATGTTGTTTGAACATTAAAAATTAACATTTGTTAGGGAGAGAGATAGATATTTTTCATGATAGAATACAATGTTTTGACATATAAAACAAAATGCAATCCAAGTATCAAAACAAGAAATAAAATTATGTTTTTCTCCCCCTTCCTTAACCAGTATCTCCTACAATAGTTACAGTATTAACTTCAGCAAATCAATTTTCCATATTTTATTTCTCAAAGTGGAATCGGCCCATCAATACATTTTAGCGAGGTTACTAACCAGTTCAAACGTGTCTAGTCTCCAGACTCTGATTGTACCATCCTTGGAGCTGGAAATTAGCAAAGGATCAGTGGGGTGTGTTACCAGACCTGAAAATGAAAAACAAACGTTTAAAAACATAAGTGAATCATTCCATGACGATACCAAACTATTGAAAAAATTTACTTTATTGATATTATGTCAATCAAGCCGAACCCATACACGACATATGACCAGTCACAACAGAGCTAAGCACAAAGCGCATTAGCATATCGGTCACAACAGAGCTAAGCACAAAGCGCATTAGCATATCGCTCACAAACAGACACACAAGCTTGTAAGCGCGGCCATGTGTATCTGTTGTATGGAGTCACCCAAAGTGAATTTTTGTTTCAATGTCGGGTTGATTCACCGTACCAAGGTAATAAAGTGCATATTTTATGAATACATGTATATGACATCCCTGTATTAGTAGTCCTTTTTAGTTTTCTCCAATAAATATGTGCTTTCCATGCCAGTCACAGTGTTACGTGTGTTGTGCGTCAATCGCCCTTTTTGCAATGGCTTGTGAGGCATAGCAACAGTAACTAAGTGGGTGGGATTAATTGGGCAATCTCGGAACTATGCATTGTGCCCTCATAGCTCACCAATTTAAAACTGGCCCCGGAACAAGAGAGTGTGGTCTTCTTGCCTCAATGATTTCCGTGATATTCCTTCCCTGTGATAACAAACACATACCTGTCACGCAATCATAGTGACCGATAAACTCATGCACTTGACTGTAGACCACTGCATTCCAGACTTTGATGGAGCCGTCCATAGCTGCTGTTATGAAGTATTCAAGGCGCCGATAGAACACACAGCTGTAAACACAAAAAAACAAGAGATAAGGGCAATTCCATGTAAAGCTGCACATTACCTGGAATTATATTTGAACCTCATTAAAGGCACATTACATCATTTGCAATGACCCAAACTTTTACTGTGAGTTTACAAGTAAAAAAACCTAGTTAAAGGCACAGGCTCGTCGGCAATGCGGCAAAATGCGCGCGCGCCAAATTGGTGCCACGAAATTTGCAGCTCCATGCCTTTGCTACATACATGTACACGGATCTGCGTAATTTGGTGGCACGAATTTGGGGTGCGCATTGCTGACGAGCCTGTGCCTTTAAAGTGTTGATACCAATGGTAACAAACACCACAAATTTATTTCTGTCCAAGATGGTAGTTTTTGGGAATAAATTTTACAAGTGAAGGTGGTTTCTTTTTAAAAATGTGTGCGCACACATACAGTTGAAGTCAGAAGTTTAATTACAACTGTATGCAACCATGTGTTAAAACTGGTGTGCTTAAACTTGCATTGTCACCAATTTTGTAACAGTCTTTACTTTGTCGAATTCCTCACGTGCATGCAGTACTTAAAAACATTGCTTGCACACCTTGCAATGATTCCGGTAGTCCTGTTTACCATTTTGGGTGATGATGGTAGTGGTGTACAAGTATTTATACTGTATATTTACCATTCGCTTACGTGCCCCCGTTCAACATGTTTTAATTGCCACCACTTGCCCGCCCGCCCGCCCACCCCCCATTCCCCACCCTACCACCCACCCCCCAATTTGAAAAGTTTGGCAATGCACAGAATGCACAAGGTATATATACAATAAATATTGACTGCTCTTTTTTTTTTAGAGTGATGGTACAAACTACTGCCCCTTGATGATCTTGAGACGGTATATGCCTGCTATTTCCAGGTAGGTATACCATCTCAAGATCATCTCGGGACAGTTTGCACCATCACCCTCATGAGCAGTCAATATTTGTATACTATTTCCCATTATGTTATATTTGTATAATACACTTTTAAAGAGTGACAGCAGGTACTGTAGCAACATGAATTTTGTTCTAACCTCGTTAGCGCTGTCTCATGCCAGTTGCGGATGAAGAAGACCTGTTTATTGGTGCAATAGTCAATGATGCAGACACCTTCATCACACAGCACCACAAGCTGCTTGTGTTTCTTGTCAATCTGTAGATCTCGCACCCAGTCATCGTGTGTTATCTGGCACTCAATGGGGCGACCAGGGGTCAACGGGTCACGTAGCTAGCACACAACAAATGGAGAATGGGAGAAGGTGATTTGGCTTGCGTCGGGGAGATTGAATGTTTAGGGATTCTTTTGCCCTACCCGATGTAACCTGATAAGCACTATAATTGAACCGGCTGCTCAACACCGGCCAACTCGGTAGTCGAGTGGTTAAGACGTCTGCCTAGTATGCAGAAGGTCGTGGGTTCGAGTCCAGCCCGAGCACGCTATTAAGTTTTTCTCGTAGCGTCTTGGGAAACACCGAGTATACATTGTTAATCAAGTTACGTCATGGAGGATGAAACAAGCTGTAATTAAATGGATAATAAAAATTAGGGTGGATTCACACAGCCTTTTTTGTGTGATAAATGTACGTGCGTCACTTTGAAAAAGAATATGATATGGTGTGGTTTTCAGTGCGTTGCTCTATACTCCAAATTCCTCCAAAAAAAAAGCTCCGTGTGAATCCAGGCTTGGCAAGAATTATTACTGCGCTGCGAAAGTGTTCATGAAAATGTGACCTATTGTCAAATTGTTAATGGAAGAAGACCTATCCGTGCGGTGTATTAGGCAATTTCAGAAATTCAGATTTACATTTAAGAGATTTTTGAGGATTGTAATGCTTCACAAATTCAAATTGTTTGATTTTAAACTATTTTTCAAGAACCCTAGATGAAAGTGTAATTCCTGAAAAACTTGGTTATCGACATACACTACTCACAATAAGTTAGGGATATTTGTGTGGTTTAATTTTG
The DNA here is from genome assembly GCA_037783545.1 of Henricia sp. BOLD:AAB3569. Taxonomy (NCBI): domain Eukaryota; kingdom Metazoa; phylum Echinodermata; class Asteroidea; order Spinulosida; family Echinasteridae; genus Henricia; species Henricia sp. BOLD:AAB3569. The sequence goes on along the minus strand of JBBELK010000030.1, from coordinate 200,618 downwards.
GATTTTTTTCTTTTCTTCAAGTGACATGTTTTCACATATTCCTGTCATAAAGATACAATAATATGTCTAAATATTCAAGTGGCATGCATACCCTAAAAATATCCCACAATATCCCCAACTTATTGTGAGTAGTGTATTCAATGAGTCCGTCAAAAAAGGAGGGACAAATGAATTTTACTTGTGGGTGGGTTGTATTTGCCACATATTGTATCTTTTTCTGTCACCCGAGAGTTAATTACGCATTTGATTAGGAATCACATTTGAGTACACATTAATTCGTTGTATGCCTGGCAGAAGGAAATATAAGCGTTCTGGTGCCAAAAATCAGTTATGCCCAGGCACACAACGAATTAGTCTGGGATTTAAGGTAGATTTTCTGACTAACTTGATCATCCCTTTGACATACCTCAATATGAGTCATTTTCCATGTTTGTAGACAGCCATGACCGCCAGTAATCAGTTCATCGTAGCACTCGTTATAAGCCATGCTGTACACCAACAAAAATAAAAAAACATCTTGTGCTATTTTCCTTTGTAGAGTAACATTGCATTTTTAAGTATTATATCAGACCTAAGTAGATACTTGTCATTTATTTGATTGGAGGATTGTAGTCACGTGATATTCACTGCTGTATCATGCAATTTAGAGACAGTGGTAAAAAGATGGTAGGAGTGGCAGACAGATACAGATTTACATGTATTATTTTTTAAACTACTTTTAAAGCGCCATGCATAAAGACATGATTACCAAAGAACTGTCGACAAGCATGTGACCTGGGTCAACTCAGTGCATTGGTGAATCAAATCGCTGAACGTCCGTAATGTCATGTCACTGCAGAATCCAACGAATACCTGATGGGACAATAACAAATATTACATTTATTCAAATTCTGACGAGCCAGATTACTTGAGGCAAACATTAGTAGTGTAAATTATTATATGTAATTTTTTATTTTCTGGTACAAAATTTAATCCAAAATGCATCTAGAACAGTGTACAGCTGACAGCAATTCAATTAAGATGCTGCTTTGAATGTTGTATTTTTCTTTTAAATGTGTAAATCATTTTCACCCAGGCGGTCATGACTTTTTAGATAAGTGGTAACATTTTGGACGGGTGCTAAGGTCTTCCCAGACCCATAAACAAGGCTAGAAAAGTTAAGCACAAAAAAGCATTGTTCACACGTCTAATGTATTTCGATGATAATGTGATAGAGGGACTCCCTCCTAAAGCCCATTTTCGTACCTTTAAAAATTCCTTTAAAATTCTTTAGATGTTTGAAACACAATTGGGGGTACAATGAAAGGGAGGGGTTCGTGACCATCAACAAATGTCTCAAATCGTGCAAACAGTTTCGGTTGGGCGGTGAACCCAGACAATACTATATACACAAAGTTGAACCATGCAAACTTGTAATCACAACAACAAAAATACAAATCCCAGAATGACCAGAGAGTCTTTTCAGGGGCACCGGTCAGAAAATGTTCATCTATTAAGTCAAACATTTTGCCGTCAGACCTGATTGGACCTCTCCCCCACCCAAACTTGCCTGACCATTTAGGAGGTTAGACAATTTAATTGCCACCCACCCACAAGTTTCTTAATGTCGGCAAATTTTATGACCAGTGCTCCTTGGTTTTTAAGTAAACATTTATATTGGTGCCTCAGAGTGAATATCAAAGCTTTACCCGATGATGTGGAATGAAGATCAGCCTTGATATTGCAGCTTTTATGGAAAATCTGGTCAGAAAAATAAAGCACAAAACAACGTCAGTCTTCAAAAACATGTGCATTTCACAGTACAAAGCACCACCAAGAGTTTAAAAAAGCATTTTCCTTGAGTGTGCAAAACATGTGCGTAACATGTTCTTTATACTTTACATACTGCTCAGATTTCAATTAGAAATGATTTGGAAATTCAAGTGTATAATTTAGAAGCCTAGTATCAAATAAAATATTGAAGTGTTTACAAAGAGAAAATTCAAATTTTCTTCTTATGCGCTTACAGGACAGTGTATGCCTTATTACATGTCCAGCACACGCTTGCCTCAAATTTTTGACCATGACCCCAGCGGAAACATTCCTGCATCAAACTCTACTGTATTGTGAAACGCCCAAATTCAAATTAATATTACACAGCAAGAGTACTAAAGTGAAAATGTCGCTCCTTGTGTGTTGCCAAGGTTACTGGGTCTACACTAAAACCAGTGAACTGTTTCCCTGCACTTTAGCAATGGACGTTCCAGATTACTGACGTCACACTTAAAAGTAGTCTGTTTAATCTGTGCAAAGCTAGACTTGCCCCAGGCCATCGAGGCATACATGTAATCCTTGTGAGGAGTCCTGTATATCAAATATATCCATAAACATTCGTTAATCTGCTTGAGAAAAACAAATGCCACAAAACACTGCAACACAGAAATGCAAGAAAAATGCAAGGAAATACAACAGCAATGAAAAGATCAACAATAAAACGGTTTCAATGAAATGGAAATGACAATAAATATAGCAATTGACAAATACAACAAAGCAACAATACAATGAGTTATGAAACAATTTCATTTGAATTCAGTACAAAACACATGGAAATATATACCAAACATACCTTATGGCACAGCAGTTAAAATACATAAAGCAATAGACCATATCAAATAGCTGCCATCTTGTAGGACAGTTTCTTTGTTCCGTGAGGGTATGAATGGTTGCACATTTTCTGCTTACATAGTTGACCAATTTAAACAACAAAAGTTGCCCTATAACAAGTCCCCACAAGTCCGTCACAAGTCCAGTAACAAGAAGCAAAGGATGAACACGCACAAAAGAATGCCTTTGTGTTGAATAGCTTGTGACTTGAATTAAGACCCAGGGACTTGTGGTAGACTTGTAAAAGCTTGTGAGGACTTGTGATGGACTTGACTACAAACCTGCCCTAGAAGATGGCAGCTATTCGATACGGTCCATACGCACAAAACAGTATGCACAAAGAAATATTTGCAACATGTTTTAACAAATTATGAACCCATCGCAAAGTTACAACTACCAAATATGTAATCGCATTCTACCCAAAGATTGTATAGCGCCACGTAGTTCTGCGCACAACTTGCGACGTGTATGTATCATCGCAACATTTTGTGAAATGCAACTATAAAACCCGTCATAAACTTAAGGGTTTGGCGAGTTGCGATGAGCACAAGCTACGCGTCGCAAGTCTTTGTGAAAGCGATCCTAAGTCCCAAAAGTTTTGCACATGGGGTTATACATGTAGACAGTGGCCAAATGAGGAATTCTTCCACATATGATTTCCTTTATTTATTTCTTTGAAACACATTTTAGGATTGACAGACCTTCGGTTTTATACTTACTTTACACATTTGACGCTTTGTTCGTCCATACTGCTGACGGTCCATACGTAAATCTCATTGCAGGCTCCAGTGTCTATGTGAGTAACGTAGATATCGCCCGTAGTGGAATGGTAGAATGTTAAGCACCAGACGGCATGGGGGTGGTGCATGCTATGAAGAAGCTACATGTACATGGAAAACAACAAAGTATATAATCTTATACTCAACCAAAAAGGAAAAACATAAATGTTTAAAAAAAAATTTTAATACCGTTCAACACAAAAAAAACATGCACCGGATATTACTGTATCTATGTGGCTGAATTTTTTACCAGGCAATTTATCAATATTATTCTTTAGTTATGTAATGCTTTTGTTCCCGTTTTTCAAAGTTTCCCAAATGCGAGCCGCTAGCAGCGGCTTTCTGGCCAGAAGTAGACATTTCTCGAGCCAAAGTGAAAGAGTTAAGAGGACATGTTTAAACAAAGTGATTTCCACAGTAATGAAACGGGATACTTTCAGTTTCTAGGAGAATCCTGTATTTAAGGCGCTCAACAAACCAAGTTTGGTTAATAACAGATCACCTCGAACAAACTTCACATTAGTCCTACCTGTAAACCGTAGGGTATTGTTGCACACATTTCCTGTGGGTCGGCAGTTTGTAGGATGGTTTGAAGTTGCTCCTTCACCATCTGCCATGGTTGAAACTTGGCATCAATTAGTGCCATTCTGGTCACTAAGTATCTGGGGAAAAATTACAATGAAATTCTTGATGCAAATTGCAAGCTGTTTTGATGTTCAGAAAAAGGGGTAAGAGTTAGGAAGTTGATCAGATTTTTTTCTTTTGATGTTCAGAAAAAGCATTTCATCAAAAAAAAAGTTTACAAGTTGGACATCACCTAAGGCATCATCCTCAATGATACGTGTACAAAATACATGAAACTGGCTTAGTTTTTTTCTGCCAAAGCAGTGACGGAGCAATGTGGCAGCAGGGCGAAGCCGAAGAGGGGATGGGGCGAAGCGGGGCCTGGATAGGGCGAAGCGGGGCCTGGATAGGGCGAAGCGGGGCCCGGATAGGGCGAAGCGGGGCCCGGATAGGGCGAAGCGGGGCCCGGATGGGGCAAAGCGGGGATGGGGCAAAGCGGGGATAGGGCAAAGCGGGGATGGGGTAAAGCAGGAGTGGGGCAAAGCGGGGATGGGGCAAAGCGGGAGTGGGGCAAAGTGGGGATGGGGCAAAGTGGGGTTGGGATAAAGCAAGGATGGGGTAAAGCAGGGATGGGGTAAAGCGAGGGCGGGGTAAAGCGAGGGCGGGGCAAAGCGAGGGCGGGGCAAAGCGAGGGCGGGGCAAAGCGAGGGCGGGGCAAAGTGAGGGCGGGGCAAAGTGAGGGCGGGGCAAAGCGAGGGCGGGGCAAAATGAGGGCGGGGCAAAATGAGGGCGGGGAAAAGTGGGGTGGGGTGGGGTGGGGAGGGTTGGGAGGGGTTGGGAGGGCTGGGGGTGGGGTGGGGTGGGGTGGGGAGGGGTGGGGAGGGCTGGGGTGGGGAGGAGTGGGGAGGGCTGGGGTGGGGAGGGGTGGGGTGGGGTGGGGAGGGGTGGGGAGGGGTGGGGGGAGGGGGAGGAGTGTAGGAAAAAGGGGTGGAGAGAGGGGTGGGCCATGGGGTTGTCATGGTGATTGGCTCTGAACATCATGGCCGTCAGAAAAAGTACCACTGCAAAACACAGGGACACGGTTCAGTGATTTTTAGTTTAGAGCCAATTGCCTAGGCAACTAACAAGATATGACATTCACTTCGGCAGTCTATTAAAGGCAGAGGCTCGTCAATGCGCCCGCGAGACCAAATTCGTGCCACGAAATACGCACATCCATAGCAATGGCATGGAGCTGCGTATTTCGTGGCACGAATTTGGCCACACTTGCGCATTGATGAGCCTGTGCCTTAATTAAAGCTTCATGGCCGCTGAAATGGTGTTTTTATCAATGAAATATGTGCTATGGAACTATAGTCCATTAATTTACAATCATAAAAACCCTACTTGGAAGTTGTTTGGAGGGTTAAAATCAAGGTTTTTTATTTTTATGCAAAGTGGTGATGTCACATTAGGAAAACACAGGAAATCTCATTCAACTGTGCACAAATTGTTTCCACAATTTTCTCTAACTTACTGAAACCTTTGAAACCCATGATGGTTTAGGTTTGTACATGTGGCCTGTGGCAAACCATGAAAAAACTAAGGCTGGAAACTGCAGGATTTTTCCACAATTCCAGTTTGAAGTCTTATGTTTTTTCTTGAGTTCCTAAAGTGACATGCCCCAAACAGCGCCCTCTTTTTTAAAGTTTATGTGAAGAAATGTTCAAAGTTGGAAAATGCCACTTTTTATTCATGGATGGGCCATCAAAATGAACAGTAGTATTGTCTTTCTACACAAGTAATCCTTCATATGCAGCAAAAATTGTGCATGCAGGAGGGCTTATGTGACGTCCGACTTATACATTTTTTCCCACATGCTTTAGCCTAGGCACAGCACGCTTTGACCTGCACCGCCCGCCACGCACGACGTGGTGTCGGTCGGTCTCGATCGTGCATGTGCAGCGCCAGTCGCTTTACAAAATCAGTTAAAAACTGTCACAAATTGCCCCTTCTTCGTTGTATTTCCAACCAAATGTACCTTCTGCAATGTTCCAGTCTTCGAATGCGTTAAAACAATGAAATTGAATGCATTTTCCCCAACACAATTTAACCGCATTATGGTAACGTAAACGTGCGTGTTTTTCACAGCCCGAAAATGGCGCGCATGAATGCGCCCTCATTGGTTGAATTTTGTGACGTCACAGTGCAGTCGGACCCGGCGTGGCGCATCGCGCAGCTAGCATATATGGCACGCCATCGGCTCAAAACAACACAAGTCATTTTTTTTCGAAATCACTAAAACCCCATAACCTATTTTTGTTTACCTGGTCAAAATGGTTGAATAAAATTTCGAGACATTGTAACTCTTGCATAACCGGGCTTGAATTAACGTATGAAGAGCTTTGGTTGCTGATGACCAAAGGTGATCATTGGTTAAAGCAGTAATTACGTCATAAACACGTGTCTGCGCGCCTAGACTGGTTCCCGGCCGCTCCACATATTCCACATACAACGACTGAATATGAGGACGCCGGTCCTCATACTGTGGTGTTTAAAATAGCACTAAGCATTACGTCATGCATTTATTTTTAGGAGCGCATTCATAGCGCGGCACGAGTGTATAACAATTTGAAAAGGGTTATTCCATATTTGGCCAATACAAATTTAATATATTAACCTTAAAATATTACACATGCCCACTATAGCATCACAAATCAAATCCAAACCTTGTCTGCATCATCGTAAATAAACACGCGGCAAAACACTGACGAATCGTACCCGACGATTAACGATAACGTCCGGACGTGCATTCAAGTAACTTCGGAAACCTTCGGAAACTTTCGGAAAAAGGAGGAATTCCTCCTGTTCCAATATGGCGGACAAACATGTATACTATCGGTTGCCGGACCTTAAAATCAGTCTGGTGATTGAATTTGTTGGTGCGGGAACCAGACTACTGCGCGCCCTGACTTAAGAAAGGCGTGACACGAGCGTTTTCTCCGCCCATTTCTTATACCCAGCACGATATGTGGCAGAGGGACTCCCCCTAACGCCCCTATACCTCAACACACTCTTCCCTTTTGTTAACGCACCAATCCCCCCTAAAAACTGAAAGGAATTCCTTGGAAATTCCTTGGATGTTTGAGACACAATAGGGGAACAATGGTAGGGGGAAGTCGGCCGTTTGCCACATATCATGCTGCATATACCATTTCTATACCATTTTTTTTTTGTTCGACCATTCCAAGCTGTTTTGTTTACTACACTGCAATAAAAGTAGACTAAGATGGAAACAAAAGGGGAAATAGTTTTCACCGCCTGGAATTTGGCGTTCATAAAGGAATTTCAAATTCTCATCGAAGACGAGCCTAGGGTCCTGGTGCCTTTTTCTGTGATAAAATTTGCAAATGAAAAGACGCGTGACGTAATACAATGGCGAGGCTGTCTGAGTGCTAATTTGAAATTTGTCAATAATGCAGCATTTTTTCGTTAACCCCCAACTTCGCCAACAATTCCAAAGAATTTACTTAGTAGGCAAGTGCCCCAAGAATTAGAAACGAACAAATGTACAAACAAAAGCACATGTTAAGGGTTGGGTCAATGTCATTACGTATAAGCTAATTTTTTGGAAAGTGCTATTTAAACTGTGGGTTCTGATGGAACCTTTCAGAAAAGCTGTTCGTAGCGTACCGTGTGTTGCTTGCTCCACGTGGTCTCTCCTGCTGTTGCACGGCGCTCCATGTTATCTGCGGTAATATACAGTATCTAAACGTTTCTGAACACCGACACACACTCGTGAATGTATTTCATTATTTGGTGTGGGTCATACTCGTAATGTACGGATCATATCCCTTGATTATAAGTACAGCCTGAAATCGGTACAGACAAACTTCATTAAGGGGTCGGAACTTTGCAGATTACCTTGTTATAACGGGAACAATGTATTATCCGGAATGAAAATAATGAAACGAAGGACTATATAGGACCTATTATCCCTTTTATTTAGTTTAAAATTAGCACATAGACGGCATCGTTTTAGATGATGAGCCAAATTAATGTATCACATCCCGCGTGTTCCACAAATTTACCGAGACCCTTGTGTTTGACTACGTGTATTTTAAATTCCTCTATACGCTGGATGTTGTATTAAAGTAACATCAAAGTTCGTCCGTATTCGTTTTAAGTTGTACATGTATATACGAATTAATGCATGTACTTGTAAAATACGCTTAGCCTATATAGGTCAGTCGGAATTTCCTCCTTAACCAGAGCTACACGGTAAGAATTCTTATTGATTGGTAAAAACATATATCGATGTTAAAAAGAAAATGTAAGGGTCTTTTTTACGTTTTTTCTGGTTTTGTATCTTTAAACTACTTTCTTCCTATCGGATTTAGCAAAATGAGTGCTTCGCCGCGCGCCCAGTTGACATAGCCTTTAGTCAAGGCGTCCGTGGCGAGGTTTGTTTTGTGCACTGTTTTGCTAGCGCTTGAGGAAAGACTAACATTCATACTGCAGACTGTTCGCCCCGAACGCCTTTACCAAAGCGTAAATGTGACCTTCGTGCTGAATAATTCAACAGCAACGGAGGTGGTGAATTATTCATAAATTGTAACCAACCAGCGGCGGGGAGCTTCTGGAATCATCCATATAAATATAGGTAGCATTCACGAAAAAAGCGAAAGTTATTATTCGTACCAGGAAAACAAAATACAAGAAACATGATTAGTCAAAGTTCTATAGAGTAACTCCACATAAATTTATTAACCATTTTTAAAGTTATAAAATCTCGCTAAACAATGCTTTTCGTGTGGCAAACAAAACACCGCGCGTAGCGCTAGGCCTAGTACGCGAAACGGGACAAGTCGTCCCCCGAGTCAACTCGCTCCCCTCAATTAACACCTAGGTCAAGTCATCCCCAGGTCAAGTCGTCCCCGAGACAAGTCGTTCCTGGCTTAAGTCGTCCTCGAGACAAGTCGTCCTTGCACCCCGTGTACAAAACCTATAGCCCATATGACAATTAATTTGAACAAAATCTGACTTTTCTCCTAGGTTTTTCTCAAGTTGCAAGGATAATCGGTTGGGCCTGTCGACTACCATATTTTGTATTTGGAAGCAAAAATTTCAAGATGTACAAGCACAAATTTCACTGTTCAATTTTGCTGAGATTACCTGCAACTTTTTTTACGATATATCGCAAAGTGGGAGGGTTACGTAAAACACAGCTTTTCGAAGATTGACATGGAGTATCGTAAGTGGTCGTGGCTTGTCGCAGATGTTGTTGATTTGTACTGTCATCGTAACTAAATCTTAAGGAATTGTAATGAATCGCACAATGCGTAATCATGATCGCAGACATTTGTATGTTTCTGAACAAGTCGCAGATGTCGTAGATTCGCACTGTCATCGTAAGGAATCGTAATGAATCGCAGACATTTGTATACTGAAAATGCATATCGTTACAATACGATAAGCGCTAAGCGTTACAATTTTCTAAGATTTGTAACAAAATGATCGACTGTCTGCAACACGCAGATGTCGTCACAGTAGATTTGTACTGCGTCATCGTAAGAAATCATAACAAATATTAAGGAATCGTAACAAATAGTAAGGAATCGTTATGAATCGCACAATGTGTGATCATGATCGCAGACATTCGTATGTATCTGAACAAGTCGCAGATGTCGTTGATTCGTACTGTCATTGTAAGGAATCGTAAGGAATCGCAGACATTCGTATACTGAAAATGCATTTATCGTTACAATACGATAAGCGCTAAGCGTTACAATTTTCTAAGATTTGTAACAAAATGATCTACTGTCTGCAACACGCAGATGTCGTCACAGTAGATTTGTACTGCGTCATCGTAAGAAATCATAACAAATAGTAAGGAATCGTAACAAATAGTAAGGAATCGTAACAAATAGTAAGGAATCGTAATGAATCGCACAATGTGTGCTCATGATCATGATCGCAGACATTCGTATACTGAAAATGCATTTATCTTTACAATACGATAAGCGCTAATTAAGTGTTAACATTTTCTAAGATTTGTAACAAAATGACTGTCTGTGAACAACCCGCAGATGTCGTAACAGTAGATTTGTACTGCGTCATCGTAAGGAATCATAACAAATAGTAAGGAATCGTAATGAATCGTACAATGTATGATCATGATCGCAGACATTCGTATGTGTCTGAACAAGTCGCAGATGCTGTCGTAGATTTGTACTGTCATCGTAAGGAATCGTAAAGAATCGCAGACATTCGTATGTATTTATAAAAAAATCCATATCACAACAATACAATAAGCGCTAAGCATTACGATTTTCTAAGATTTGTTACAGTGCAATCGTAGCTTGTCGTAGAGTTTCGTAAGCTGTGGCTTGTCATGGACATTTAAACAGGATCAACAAATTTTCTGATCGTACCGTGTCATCTCTTAAGGAACTGTTAAATTGGGAGATCACTAACAAAAATAAAGGGAAAAATTTGTATGTTTTCGGAATAAATTGCACATTGTAACCATATCGTAAGCGTTAGAATTTGCAAATTAAAAGATATGTCGTGAAGTGGCTGAGAATCCTTACGACACGTACAATACTTCCTACTTTTGCATGTGTCGCAGTCGCAACAAATTGTGGCAAATCATGCAGTGGGTGACCAAAAACTGTACAAAAGTCTGTGACAACCTGCGAGACGCTACGAAATTGTACCTGTTATATCTTAAGATAATTGCGACTAGTCGTAAGAAAATATTGCACAGCGGAATACCGGCTTAGCTCCCACTGTGCGATTTGGCTTTGAAATTCCCAAAATTTATGATTTATAAAGATCACCAGAGCCAGCTAGTACAATTGTCACACAGTGGCAGTGTTTTTCGTAAGTAATCGTAACTTAAGAGTTGTTGTAAGTTGTTGTAAGTAATTGTCGTGGCTTGTCGCAGGTTGACAGACATTTGAACTTGTTTATTGTAACAATAGTAAGGAACTGTTTGTTCAGGGTATATATAAATTTAAATATCACTAATAAATCCTTTTAAATATGACATGATAAATGCTCCAGAGAGGGTGACAAATTGGGTGACAAAGAAGCAATTTTAGCAGTAAGAAAATTTTCTTTTGCAGTAAGATTTTGTTGAAATTTTTTTTATGCCATGCTTCATTGCCTTAGTACATCCATGGTTCCTCCATATGGTACATCATACATTGTACGCAAAACAACAAACAATGCACCGTGCGGCATTGCCATCATGCACTAGCGGGGCGGCCGCCGCAGACGACCGGCCGGCGGCATATGCGCGCGGCACGGTGTACTGTGCGGCCGGCCGGTTCGGGAGTACGAGTAGGCCTTGGTGAATTTAATATTCCCCTAAATCGCGATCATCTCCAGCGAGCATTTTCTTGGCCTGGATATGTTGGGACTTATTAAGTTTCCCGAAATATTTAGCTTTTTATTCTTCGAAGATTCACACAAACTACAACTGCCTAATTTTCTATGCGTATGACGTCATGCAGTTTAACAGTTCACCTTCTCATTGGTCAATGGGGAATCCTGACCTCATGCATTATGCACGTAACCCCTCTACCAAAACGGTAGACAGAAATAAAGAAAAACATAAGCTCCAAAAAACGCTATGGTAAAGGCTGTCTGGGCGGACAGTCCGTGCGTGCTAGTCTTTCCTCAAGCGTTGGAAAACTGAATGCGCGCGAATATATAACTCGCCAAGGCAGCCTTGACTAAAGGCTAAGTTGACAAGGCTCTCGAGTGTCATTGCGCGACGGATCGTACCATTATTTGTAGGGTATGCAGTTTATGAAAGTTCAAGTACGCCGCCAATAAATGCATCATATACCCATTGAAACTGCATTTGAATGTTTTAAAACCGTGTTGGGAGAGGAATAAATTCGTCCTGTTTGAAAATATTAATATTTGTTGCGTTTGTTCGTAGTGTGTAATCCCTGCTAAAATCGGCCGCCCCCGTCCATATATTACTTGATCCGTCCTTTCGAATACGGCGGTAGACTGGTTTCCGATCCACATATAAAAATCGGAACGGACGTGCCACTGAATGGGAAAGCCATCTTCGTAGGAAGAAATGCGACTGCGTATTAAACGCTATCAAGTACGCGCACGCACACGCTGTAACATGTTCCAAACACGCGCGCATGTTGCTCGAAATTTGTTCGAAATACGGCGCAGCCGATGCGCGTCATAAAAAACTACGTTCAACATTCTGATGCACGTGGCGATTTGTAGGAAGTGACGTCATTTGAACGTGATCAATTGATTTTCTTGCTTTATTTCCACAAACCGAAAATTAAGATCAGTAAATCTAAACATTCTGAACCTCAAAATTTACAAAACAATTTGGGACGTTTTGGGAGATTTTATTAATGAATTACTTTGTAAGATGAGGGACCAGCTAAATTTGTATTTTCAAATTGTGCTTAAAAACAGTATCAACATTTTAGTGCACATGTAAATACATATCACAATATTTTGTCAGGCAATCAACTTTTGCAATATAAAGCAGATAAATATGTGCTAAGTAATGTTTCGTGCCAATAGCGCCATGAAATTGGCCCCTGGAGTTCAGAAATGTTTTCCCTTTTTTCTCAATACTTCATTGCACCATCACTGCTGTCCTCATCTTTTGCAATGTCAGTCGTCATCAAAGTCTTCATTATCTTTAAAGCCCCAAAATTTTACTTCACGAGCGAGCAGACAAGAAAAAGAAAACTAAAAATGTTGAGAGCAAGGTAACAATCACATTATATGGTATCTTTGTGGAAGAAAACTGCTAACTGAAGGTGTTTTAAGTTTTGAATATTTGTTGTTTACCTTTCATGCATTGGCCTAAATTTTTACAAGGCTCTTTATCAACATATTACTACGACTGTAAGTGTGGGGAAATAAAACATGTTCCAAATTATGTAACACTTTATTAAACAGCTTCAACCCGCAAAGCATTATTTTGACAATTCAGTGATTTCTTATTGTACCTGTATAGGTGATTGCACAACACATACAATGGAGAAATGAACTGATTGCATAATACACACAATGAGGGAATGGAATGACAAGAATGCGAGTCAAGTAGTGTAGATAACAAGGAAATACAATTAATTACTTGTACTGTAACACTTATGTAATGCTGCTGTTCCTAATTTTAAAAGTTTTCCAGTCACGTAAATAATGTCTTGAAGTTGCTGCTGGTGGGTATCACCTTCATGCCATTTGGGAACGACTTTCACCTTCGCGGGTCCATCTCCTAATGGGAATGAGTGGACATGGGTTGGCTGCTCTCTTCCAAATGCCAAATACACCTCTTCGGGAGAATGATCTAGGAAAAAAAAAATTTAACTAATTTAAAAAAAATTGATTAATATCCATATCTACATTCTTCAAATTCGATGCTTAGAATACAGACGTTAAAACAATTTTAGACGTTAAAACAATTTTAGACGTTAAAACAAGTGTAATACAATTGTAGATCACTTGATGAATACCTGGTTGGCATTTGACGCTTGCTCATACGTTTGGGTTCATCGGCGATGTCATCCTGTTTATCCTCGAGCCTCAAATGTAGGTACAGGTGTGGACAATATGTGCTGCATCTGAAGTCTTCGCTCCTTGACAGTTTTGATCCAATCACTGTTCAGGTAAGTGAAATCTTCACTTCCTGACCCCTAATGCACCTGGTGGTTGGTGCCTTGTCCCCATCACTGTTGAACTGAAAAATAAATAACAAGTTAACATTAAAAATAAATGGCACTGAGGGTTGAGAAGTTGATCAGAATGTTTTTCGTTTTTTGAAATGACTCAAACATTTTGTGAGGAAACACTTAGTCTCATATGTTTTGTGCAAAAGGTCGTAAGACATGATGAACGGTATAAATACCGTACACGTTCGCCACTAATTCTTCCTAATAAAAGTAACCATGTCATGATCATAAATGCCTCAGAAAGTGTAAAATTTGGTTAGGAAACACGATAAGAAAATATCAAGTTTTTCTTTAAAAACACTTAGGATTTTTGTTGTCATGCTCCATAGACTTAGTGCATGGAGTTTCAACTCGCGAACGTACATGATAGTTTTTCCATGATCAACCACCAAATTCTCTCCGAATTTTCCGACCGTGACCGGTCGAGATGTCTTAAAACGGGACGACTGTCGCTGTCACTTGTTCACTGTACCGTGTACACTGCGCTGGTGCCTGGAGTGTGTTTTTCAGTTGTGAATTTATGCCACTTAAACCACGAATTAGCAAACACGGACCGCTAGCAACATAAAGCTTACTATACTATTGTTACCTTCATTACTTACTTTATTTTTACGAGTAATTTGTTGCTCATATACACAGCAATCTTTCGCGATCCATCGATGAAAATCATGATTGTTGCTGGCCGGCCGGCGCCGCGCCATACACAAAAAGGACATTTCAGTCTGGCTCTCTGACATGACGTTAAAATGCCGTATATATATATTTCACAGGCCTGGATCCCAGACTTAAGGGCCAATCATCAGAGTGGTCGATTTTATAGCAGGAAATGCACAAGAAAAATAACACATCGACGATTTAAATTTTGAAACTAGAATAATTTATTCTATTACAGCATAATGTTAAAACATTTTAAATGTTATGAGCTACAATTCTGATGGTTGCATAATGTATACATTGACAATGTGCTTCAATTTTCATAAACCACGCACCCCACAAATAATGGTATGGTCTGTCGCGAAGTAACAATCGGTTTCCTGTTTATATGCGACGCACTCGTTGTGAATCCGGGGGAAACAAAGTAGTTCTAGCGTCAAAAAACGACAAAAACGCGAAAAGGACCCTCAGAATTTCTTTTTAACATCGATTTCTACTTTCAACAATAAATAAGGACTCAACTTGTTTAGGTCTGGTTAAGTATTAAAGTCCTACACGGACGACGAAATTCCGACTGACCTAATATACCTTTTCCGGTGGAAAGCACATCATGAATCGATAATAATTTTGTTCTAGGTTCCAAAAATGGCGGTTCCGAAAGCTTCCGGTTTCGACAAGGCGGTCACCGATTACCAAACAGACGTGACAAACCGCCTCGCCAAGTACCAAGTTCTCAAAGACCTAGACATCTTCGTTCTTGACAACTCGATGCGTGAGAGCACCGTGGGTCAGCTCCGGGGCCACACCCTGGAGAGCAAGTGGGAGATCTTTGAGGAGGTCAAGAAGTGTGGCTTCAAGCACACCATCGTGGCGTCCTTCTCGCACATGACCCGCGTGGATGACGTCTTCATTAAGCAGCTGGTAGATCGAGGCGAGGATCGCGCGGGTCTTTGGGCTTTCTCCGAGATCACTAAAGGTATACAGATGCTAAATATTCCCGAGGATAACGGCAAATAAGTATATAGATTACTACTTGTGTTTTTAAAAAAAATGTACAAAACAATTACTTCTTGCGTAATTCCAAAAGAAAAAAATATGAATCTAAGCAAATTTTGATCTATAATAAATTGCTTTATGTTTAGAAACGTGAGCACTCTGGTGCATTTCATGAGACATCAAGGCAGACAATTTATTTAGTACTCGCGCACACTCAACAACTTGGGACTGCTCTCCCATGGTGGAGAGAAACATCGACATTTAACTTCTTGGGGTTTCCATAAAATGTACAATTTAAATTTGTATAAATCAAATTTTAAATAATACAAGAAAATTTAAGAGACTTTGTGTATTGTTTTGTATTGGGTGAACATATTAACAAATATATAATTTACCGGGACACGCAACGCAACGAATGGAATTTTCATTTGGGTCCAATGCAGGAACTAAGGACAAAATTCCCGACACCGAATCCATCCCAGTGGGCATTCAAAAGCTAGAAGCAGTCGGCCTCTACAACGTCATCTTCGAGCTAGACCTCAGCGACGGCGTGTACGACTTCGAGAAGTTCAGCATGGATGGCATGTGCGCCCTGCTCAAGAAATGGATCGCCTGGTGCCACGACCATCTGCACCCGGAAGCCAAGGTGACCGTCAGCTTTCGCGACCTACCCGACGTCATGCCGTACCACCCGGAGAGAATGTTCCACACGGTCGCCTTTCTGGCCGATCTCCCCAAAGAGATCCGTCCGTTCGGGTTGATGTTCGAGGAGCCCCGAGGGATGACTTTGCCGGAGGAGTGCGGTGCTTGGGCCAAGTACATCCGCCGGACCATGGATGAGCATGAGTGGAAAGGGCATCTGCTAGCGCACGTGCATGAAAAATTTGGTTACTGTGACACAACGGCTTTGCAGGTAATACATATTTGCCCAACAAATGAATTGAAACGAAAACCACTAGATTTCACATAATGACGCTTCGCCAACTATTCCTATTGTATACACCTTAACGGCTCTTAAATTAAATTACCCGAAAACCACCAGAATTCATGGTTTTAAAGTAATTAACGGATCATAAACGACAACTGAGCATCCATGCTTGCATGACACTTGGTCCGGATACACTCACGAATCTGCAAAATACAAGTTTCTTCACTCAAAATGCACCACAATATTTTTATTAAATTTACTTCAGCTTGAACACAAATGCTCAAAGCAAAATATTACCTTTTTTTAACCACAGATTTTGATGGACGGGGCGGACGGCATATGGGCAAGTGTGTGTGCCGAAGGCGCCTCTTTAGGCAACGCCTCATCCTGTATCACCCTGATGAACCTAGTGCGTCTCGGCAACACCAAGGTCCTAGAGAAGTACAACTGCACCCATCTCAGAAAGGCCGCCATCAACGTCACCAAGATAACCACTGGAAAGGTACCGCACCACAGACAACCCGTCTTCGGCCCGAGAGCTACGGACTTTGTCTATGATCTCAAGCCCGAACAGTTCGACTTGGCTGCCTTCTTCGGCGAGAGGGCGCCTATACGCATAACGACGATGGCCAGCAAAGAGATGATTCATCAACGATTGGTCAATCTCTTCGGAAGCGATCCGCAGTTTGACTTAAAGTTGGCCAATAAGATGAAAGAGCTGATTCTTGAGGATCTCCGAAGTGGCAGGTGACATGACTTTTAGAGAAATTATAGCAATTTCCATATTTGAAAGAAACTTGTGGGATTGTGATACTGTATGTAAAAACCTTGTTACATCGCATCCAGCTTCGTTTGTACCAAATTTTTACAAGTTGACAAAGGTTGTTTAGGCTCCCTTAATGAACCAGAACCAACAGCCAACATAACCTTGGATGGGCTAAAAAAAAAACACAAATACAATTAGGCCTATATATAGAATTGAAAATTGCACCAATTGCATAAATTACCTGTCTGAACAATAACTTGCTGACATATTTCTGTAGTAAGGATAAAAACCAACACATGGTTTACTTTTCCTTGTCCAAAATACCCTCGGTAGAAGAAGAAAAACTCGGAGTGAGCTTGAAGAAAACAAAAACCATAGGTATGGAGCCGACACTTTCTGCAGTCTACTTTGGAAACCATAATTCTTTAGATAAAACGCACTCTTCTACGAATTTATACAATTGGCAAATTTGTTATACAATTTGTGTTCCGCATTTCCTTTGACACAGGAAGGAGGAATACATGAGCATGGTCGGCCTGGCCTTGTTACTCGACCGTGCCGGCGGCAAGCTGACGGAACTGATGCGAGATGCCATCGAGAAGCGGGGATTCCGCAGCGTGCACGCAAAGAACCTCATCGCGGAGGTGCGCAAGAGGTGGGACCAATTCGACCTAAAGGACGCGGCCCAAAACGACAACATGCTGGACTTTTTCTCGTTCTACAACGGTTTCATGGCGCCTTACTTCAGCTGCTACCGCTGCTCTGATACGCGCCGAGCTATGCAGGCCATAGATATGGACAACGACGGCCAGGTAAATTACGGCATAAATTGGAAAAGAAACATGGTGTTAACTGTAGAATTAACACAAATAATCTCGACTATATAAAAACCACACGGAGGGAAACTGGTAACGTGTCCATTTCCCTTATAGAAAGCAAACTTATTATTTTCCCCTAAACGTTCCGATACATGTACACATTTGCCTGAACTTAAATGGTGCACGGATGGTCGAGTGCCAAATTTACACCGCTGAAACTAATTATGCACCATTTGCATTAGGCCTACTTTCACAGCTGTTGATCACAAGTTACATTTTGTTATTCCTTCTGCTCGCAGGTTGACTGGGGCGAGTTCTTGGTCTACCTCAAGTGGGCAATGAACCAGTACCCGGACATCGAGAATGCAGACGAACTTTTGGATAAGACATTCTGCCTTGGACTCATCCCAGCAATGCGGGATGAAATGGTAGTCGGCTCTCACTAAACTGCAACTAAACGGCTTTAAATGACCTAGTTAATTTAACACCAAAAAAATTCCAAATTCAGTTCTGGCATTTTATTCTACAATAATTCATGCACCTATAGTGTTAACTCGTTTGATATAAAGTCGATTTTTTGTAATTTATTTCTGTAACTATAGTAATTCAAACTAAATGTTTTGCCGGTTATAACTAATAATATTGAATTGCAAAAGATTAATTATTGCTTTTAAGCACACACTCCAAAGCTTACTATAACTTGTACTTTTTGTATGGCAAAAAAAATACCGCTGTCGATGAAATGCAATTATATATAAAAGAAATGAAACAAAACATTATTTAAAAAAAGAATAGTTACACACTGATATAGGCCTATCTAACGAAAGTAACCACAATGTAAGCTAATGGATTATCTTCATTTTGATAGCACTTTGCTAATACATTTCTACTGTACCTTGGACTACACGTTGTCAACTGGCATTTGCTACTTTGCATATTTTCTTCCTCGAACATGTATATTTAAAAAAAACAAAAAAAAAACACACACACGGGCAATTAAAAAATCATGTTCAAAGCCTCGATAAACTCGTATATTTCCGCCCCCCTTAATCTGTTTGGTGACAACTACGAGCTGCACCTTTTTCAGTAGAGTAAATGTGGGAGATCGAGACTGGGGAGGTCGGTCTTAAAATCATCTGAGCTATCCGCTGCCAAACTAAATTGATACAAATTCCGAGACGGGAACGATTTTCTTCATTTCTGTTTGGTATTTTGGCTAAATGTACAACTCCAGTCGAGCCATACGACGGAAGTTTACCTTTTGTGCATGCGTATTATAGCTATACACTGCTATATGCCTACATAACCTACTATGTACCATGTATTTCAAGGCACACCACGCACATTAATAGTAAACAAACCCACCTCCAAATGACCGTCTTTCTTGCAAATTCTCCTCCACTTGTTTCACCTTTTGGATTTTTTTCAAAGCAGCCGAGCAAAATTGGTCAGAATTATGAGCTAAATTAGTGAAAGTTGTCGAACTTAACTCGCCACGTGCAGCCTTTTCTTGTTGACAGTATACAAAAATAGCGCGTTGTGTGCGCGCCCTCTCTTGGTACATTCGTGATGTCACAATTGTTTCGCGCGCTTTTTGGGGACAGGTCGTCTGCTTCAGAGCACATTTTGAAATAGGCCCTAAACAACTAAATTTGTTTTCCCTTCTGGGGTGAAAAACTTGCACAAGTGAAGCTTTCAACAATTCTGGATATGGGACCTATTTCTTTTCTTCCAGAATCCTACCAAGATTGCAAAATGGCTGCCACTAGTAGTAGGCCTACCGCAAACAAATGACTTTATGAGAAGCTGATCATGTAAAGTTTGGTTGGCTACTTGTTATCAAGCCACAATACATGCATTATATTTAAAATGGTAATTTGTTTTAAAAATGGCCGCCATTTCTTAGAAGTAATATTTACAACCATAAGTAGGCCTAGACTCAAACTAAAATTTTGGAATCATGACAAATCTTTAAATGCAAATTAGCCAAACTATTTAGATGAGGATTTGTTCAGTTGTAAGAAAGTCTTTGGAGCAACTCCTGCATATGGCATGGGACTAAATTGCTGATCACGATATTTAAAGTTAAATAAATTAAACAATTGTTGGAAAATAAACCAATGACTGCATGTACTTCATTTTTTTAAATTAAAATGTTTGCAAATACATACATCTCAAAATTACAATCACTCAATATTCAGTATTTGGTAAAGAGCAAATCCAAAAAAAGCTTCATGACAAATAATCTGTAATGCCTATGGTAGTATACGTTATTTAAACATAAGATGAAAATAAAAATTAATATAATGTACCATTTGTAAACATTTAGGTGGGATGGTAGGCCTAATTTATACCCACGTTGGTACTGAGAACATAATGAGGCATCCAGAGAACGATTTTATACTATGTTCTGATGAGCATAATTTTGCAGATCGGCATTTGGATTTCCTACAACTTACAAACTTGCAGATTTTAATTAACAGCCAGGAACTTTGTTATCCTAAATGAAAACGAGGAACAACAAATAGTATTGTGCACACACTAACAATGCCATCCAAAAAGGTTGCCGCTACAAAGTCATGTGGGCGTAATGTATTATAAAGTCGCAACATAAAGTCGACTTTAGAAAGTATTTTTTACACCTTAGTTTCAGGGCATATTTTAATTTATACTGTAGCGGAATGGACTGACGACCAGTCTATTCCCATTCATGAATTTCCTGGCTGATGCAATCCTTGCCGTAGTCACGCCCTTTAGGCATAATGTTTATTAATGAACTTAGAATAGCTGCACTGTGTATGGAAAGTCCCATGCACGCAGTGCATGATCGTAACGTATGACGTTAGTTCGGCCAATCCGAGCCTTGTTTATTGTTGTTGGGCGGGACTAGAGCCCAGCATTTGGGGCGCTGTGCGCGCCAGTTTCGTTAGTTGCCAGTTAGCTTTTGTTGTGGAAAGACCTTAAGTTATTCACGAGATTTCTGGTGTTTCTGTTGAAGTTATCGCAGTGAGTTTAGGCCTTAATTAAGGGCGAGAGTACAGCAGTCGTGTGTCCACATACTACGGGTTGTGCCGGTGAATTCGGTGAGTGAATTCGGAGTCGCTAGCGCGGGCATTTCGGGTGATTTGCGTTGCCTTGCCTCGTGGTTTGGCAATACGGCTAGCGTACGTTTGGCTGTGGTCAGCGGACTACAGCGCGGCACACGGTGAGCGTAGCGCGTTGTGGTAGTGCATTTGCCGGGCATCTTGCACTAGTCGCGTGTTGGGAAACTGTGAGCTATAGGTTTGGTTTGCTGTTGTAGTTCGGTTTACGCCAGGGGCGCAGTACCTGAACCTGCAAGCTACCAAGTGGGTTCACAACTTCCCGTGCAGCCGCGGCGTATCATTGTCGACTCAGTTTAGAGTTGAGCGTGCTCGGGTAAACATTCGCCGGGTAATCGCGAGTGTATTGCGCGGTGTGTACCCTGCCATAACTGCTGTACTGCCGTCAGTGTATAAAGACACTGTGTAACTCCCAAGTACGGGAGAGGAATAAAGGCGCCCAGGTTTTCCTACTTGTATATTTAATTACAAGTCCCAGGTCATTGTTAATAAACCAATCATACACTCTCAATCACTGAACACACGTGTCCACTCTTGAATTATTTGCAATACCGAGTCCCTTCCCCTACCCCGGGGAAGATATCAGCTACAACAGGCGGTATATTTCCTCCAAAACGAATCCATTCCCCTGGGCCTTGAGGCTGCTCGTAGCAATTTCTTAGGTCCGAGCTCCGCCAGAGTTCTGACCGGGACACTGCCGCCTAATCAGGTGGAGTCGATTCCGGTTTATCAAACTTTGGTTGACTCGTCGGAAATTGTGCGACCCGAGTGTCTAGAGAGGGCGCTCTTGAGGTCGCGTACCGCCACAAATGGTGTCAGAAGTGGGATTGTTGTAGCTGAGATTGGTACAACATCCTCGGATAAATAGAGTGATAGTGTCCAGAGACACGTGAAGTTTACAGAGGAACTTCATTAGAGTTCAGAGAGTAGTGTACGCTCCCAGTATGGAGCGGGATAGGTTGAGGATGGAGATAGAAGAGCTGCTACAGTGGCACGCAGACTTTGCAGCTAGAGAATTAGAAGAGGGCAAGCTCGAGCACCAGGGTGCCCAAGCTGGCCAAGGAACAGTCCAGGCTGACTCAGAGATTGAGTTCAGGTTGCCTGTGCAGAGTTCAGGGTACGAGACTCAAGGCGAGGCGGGCCGGTACGTGACGACCCCAGGGTTGACACCACTGCCAGCCCCGAAGTCTCGTAAGAGTGTGAGACTGGGTCAGAGTACCCCAATTCAGAGTGGTTTGGAGCACACGCGGGTAGAGACGCCCAGGGTGAGTGCGGTAGAGGAACTGGAGAGTTTTATGTCCGGTTCTAGTGGGACTGGCTTGAAGAGTGCAAGCCCAGCCCAAGCAGAGGAGAGCAGCAAGATGCTGCACAAAGAGCTGAGTTTTGCAACCCGCCCAGAGTCGGTGAGTAGCAATCGTACAGCAGAGGCTACCCAGACAGGGGAGCCATGGCCTCTAAAGAGGGAGGCGAGAATAATAGAGAGCGGAATTAGAGATGTTGGGCGATCAGAGCGTCGACCCAATATTATTCCCGATCGGTATAGTGGCCGAGTGCCGTGGAAAGAGTATTTCCGGCACTTCGAGTCGTGCCGAGTAGTTAATGGGTGGAGCGAGGAGCAAGCGGCAAGCTATTTGCTTGCAAGCTTGCAAGGAAGTGCCCTAAGATTGGTTGGGGACAGTTCCACTGTAGAGCGACCCACGTATAACGGGTTGGTGAAGCTACTCGAGAAGAGATTTGGACCAGGTCGCCAGAGCGAGAATTACCTGGTAGAGTTGAGGCATCGTCGGCAAGGGCCGAAGGAGACCCTGCAAGAGCTGGGTCAAGCCATACAAGAACTAGCGGTCAAGGCGTATCCGGAGATACCGGAAGAGTCGCGTGACCGGTTGGCTAAGAACCACTTTGTGGATGCAGTAGAGAGTCGGTCTGTGCGAGAAGGCATAAACCGAGCTCGTCCGAAGAGTTTGGATGAGGCAGTCAGAGCTGCATTAGAGACAGAAAGTTTCGAGAATGTAGAGCAGCAGAGAATGTTCGACGGAAGGCCCGCCAAAAGGGCGAGGGCACTTGACTCCGGAGTGGAGGAGAGATTTTCGAAGCTGGAGACCGAGGTGGGCAATCTTGTGGGCTTGCTGGCCAAGCTGGCCAAAGGTGAAGGCCAAAGGAGTGCCCCGGTCAAGGTAACAGGCGCGGCTCCAGAGGTCGAGTCAAAGATTAGAGAGAGGAAGCCAGGTGGTTTAAGATGTTTTAACTGCCAGGAGCAGGGCCATTTTGCTAGAGAGTGCAATAAACCCAGGAAGTTTTCCAACCAGGGAAACGGGTATCGGTCTTCCGTGGGGCCCGCGGACCGGCCGGAGCAGAAAAAGGGGCCAGAAAGGAATCGTTCATGGGACGATAGGAGAGGCCGGAAGAGAAAGAGAGCAGGGGATGAGCAGCCAGTAGCTGCCCCACCTAAAGTGAATGGTAGCCCCCGCTGTGGCTTATACGTAGACGGGTTGGTACGAGGGACAAGGTGTCGATTTCTGATTGACACCGGGTCAACGGATACCTTGGTTAGTAGTAAGATCTACTATGAATTATCCAAGGAAAAGAGACCAGTATTAGAGAAGGTAGACAACCAGGTCAGGCAAGTTGATGGCAGTCCATTAAACTTGCTAGGAACTGCCTGGGTAGAAGTGCAGGTCGGAAGAACGACACACCCAGTGAAGGCAATCTTTACAGAAATGGATTGCCAAGGCCTGTTGGGTATGGACTTCTTGGTGGCCACAGGCGGCTACTTGGACTTCCAAACCAAAGAATGGAGGGTGAACGGAGAGAGAATCCGTTGTATAACCCCGGCTGGTGAGCCTATCGTGGCACGGGTGGTTGTGTCAAAGTCTGTCACCATTCCACCTGGCCACGAAGCGATAGTACCAGGAAAGATAGTCCTGAAAGGAAAAGAGTTAATTGGTCCAGGAGTTATCGAACCAGTAGAGGGTGGAGGCGACTTGGCCCAGAGAGGCTTAGTACTAGCCAGATCGCTGGTAGAAGCAGGGGAACCAGTGGTTCCCTTGCGGGTTTTTAACCCCGGAAAAGAGAAGAGAATAGCAAGGAAGGGCGTTACCGTGGGTCATATTTCCACGGTGGACCCTGAGATGATTCAAGAGAACCCGGTAAAACCTGAAGGGTCAGGGCCAGAATTGCCCGACTATTTGCAGGATTTATATGACCGTTGTCGAGAGAATGTAGAGGTCAAATACCACGAAGAAGCGAAGAAATGCTTGGTAGAATACCGAGATGTTTTCTCCAGTGGGGACCAGGACATAGGCCGCACTGAAATGGTGAGACACCAGATTAAGACTGGTGAGACGATGCCCATAAGGGAGAGGCCCAGGCGGCAACCTTATGTGAACAGGCAAGAGATAGAGCGGCAGGTCAGGGATCTTGAAGGAAGAGGGGTTATAGAGCCCTCAGACAGTCCCTGGGCTGCCAACGTGGTATTGGTGCCAAAGAAAGATGGGACAAAGCGTTTCTGTATAGATTACAGAAGGTTAAACGCTGTAACCATCAAAGACGCCTATCCGGTGCCTCGCATCGACGAGACGTTTGATGCGCTTGCTGGGGCCAAGTGGTTTACAACCCTTGACCTGGCATCCGGATATTGGCAAGTCGCCTTAGATGAAGAGGCGAGTCAGAAGTCCTCGTTTGTGGTGCGGAGCGGGTTGTACAGGTGGAAATGCATGCCATTCGGCCTGTGCAACGCTCCCGCTACATTCGAGCGACTAATGGAGAAGGTGATGGCAGGATTGCAGTGGGACATCCTGCTCATCTATTTAGATGACGTCATCATCTTCGGCAAGAGTGTGCCTGAAATGATAGAGAGGCTTAAGGTAGTGTTGGACAGATTGAGACAGGCTGGGCTTAAGCTTAAGCCCAGCAAATGCCACTTGTTCCGGAAGTCAGTGACCTATCTCGGGCACATAGTGTCCGCAGAAGGGGTAGCCACTGACCCCGAGAAAGTGAGGGCAGTGGAAAAGTGGCCAGTACCCAACTCTGTACG
The DNA here is from genome assembly GCA_037783545.1 of Henricia sp. BOLD:AAB3569. Lineage (NCBI taxonomy): Eukaryota > Metazoa > Echinodermata > Asteroidea > Spinulosida > Echinasteridae > Henricia > Henricia sp. BOLD:AAB3569. Next base: position 175,626 of record JBBELK010000030.1, on the reverse strand, counting down.
GGATGTAAGGAGTTTTTTAGGACTTGCATCCTATTACAGAAGGTTCGTCAGAGGTTTTGCTCAGATAGCAAGCCCTCTGCACAGGTTGACAGAAAAGTCCAGAGAGTTTGATTGGAGCGAGGAATGCCAGAGCGCATTCGATGAGCTTAAGAAGAAGCTTCAGACCACTCCAATCTTGGCTTACCCTATCCCAGAGGGAAACTTTACCTTGGACACCGATGCCAGTGGAGAAGGCATCGGTGCGGTATTGTCTCAAACTCAAGAAGGCGAAGAGAGAGTGATCGCTTATGCGAGCCAGAAGCTCAGTAAGCCAGAGAGGAATTACTGTGTCACCAGAAGAGAGTTATTGGCCATTGTGGTACACTTGAAGAAATTCAAGCAATACTTGTACGGCCAACGTGTCACAGTAAGGACGGATCACAGTGCATTGAGGTGGGTTCTTAACTTTAAGAACCCAGAGGGTCAACTGGCTAGATGGCTTGAAGTCATCTCCCAGTATGACATAGAAATCCAGCACAGGGCTGGAAAGAGCCATACCAACGCGGATGGCCTGTCCAGGCGCCCCTGCAAGCAGTGCGGCAGGGAGGAGCCAGTACAGGAACCGTTGGTGGAAACTGAGGAGACAGGTACGCCAGGGGCAGGACCTGTAATCAGGGGCATCACCATTCAGCCAGAGCTGTCGGCTGAGAGACTGAGACGGGCCCAGTTGGCCGATCCCTCAGTCGAGTGGGTCATTAGAGCTAAGGAGAGGGGACAAGAGCGCCCCCAGTGGGAAAGTGTGTCGTACCGTCCTCGGGCGAGTAAAACGTACTGGTCCCACTGGGATGTGCTACAGGTCAAGGAGGGACTGCTCAAGAGACGCTGGGAGACGGATAATGGCCGCTCAGAGCAGTGGCTTATTGTCCTTCCAGAGTCCTTGAGGAAGGAAGTCCTGAAGGAAGTTCACGGTGGGCGTCTCAGTGGACACCTAGGCGTGAACAAGACATTGGCCAGAGCGAAACAGAGATACTTCTGGCCAGGCATGTCAGCCGATGTCAGGTCTTTCCTGAGATGCTGTGACACATGCGCCAGGAGGAAGTCCCCTGCAAAGAAGGCATTAGCCCCCTTGCAGCAGTACCCAGTCGGTGTTCCCATGGAGAGAGTGGCAGTGGACTTGCTGGGTCCACTGCCCAAGACAGATAAAGGGAACAAGTGGGTCATGGTGGTTGGCGATTATTGCACGAAGTGGATGGAAGCATATCCACTTCCAGACGCAACCGCCAACACCGTGGCCCAGACTCTAGTACAAGAGTTCATCTGTCGGTTCGGAGTGCCCAGAGAGCTGCACTCGGACCAGGGCAGAAACTTTGAATCAGAGTTATTCAAAGAGATGTGCCAAATCATGGGCCTAGAGAAGACCCGGACGACGGCTTATAATCCGAAGTCCGATGGGATGGTTGAACGCTACAATAGGACTCTTATGAGCATTGTGGCTGCTTTGATCGATCCCCAGAGGAATCAGAAAGACTGGGACGAGGTTCTCCCGTACGCCGGTTTTGCGTACCGGTGCACCCCGCAAGAGTCCACAGGGGAGAGTCCCAACATGATGATGTTGGGTCGAGAAGTCCGTCTCCCGGTGGACTTGGTGGTAGGCTGTCCGGAGGAGCCAGAACCCCAGTCCGACTTCGCAGAAGAACTGCGAAATAGAATGCAGAGAGCCCATGCCAGAGCGCAGGAGTGTCTCGGGAAGAGTGCCCGAAGACAGAAACAAAACTACGACCGCAGGACGGTCCAGAGGAAATGGCAGGTTGGACAGCTAGTTTGGCTGCACAACTCTGCCCGTAAAAAGGGCGTGTCACCTAAGTTGCAGTCACGGTGGGAAGGGCCGTGGCAAGTGGTCAAACGGCTGTCGGACGTTATAGTCCGCATCCAACGCCGGCCAGGTGGGACACGTCGAGTTGTCCATGTGGACAGACTCAAGATTTATCAGGGGGACAGTGTAGAACCCTGGAGAGTAAGAGAAGGACCAGCCGATGAGACGCCCAGGAGAAGTCCAGGGCAGAGGTCTCAGAGCCCAGACGAGTTGTCCCAAGAAGGGATACTTGAGGTCCCTCTAATGGGGTCGCCAGAGCGCGAACCCCAGCCGCCAGAGGGCGACCTTCCGTCGCCAGGGCGCGAACCCCAGCCGCCAGATGGCGACACTCAGTCGCCAGAGCGCGACACCCAGTACCCAGTGGGTACCCAAGAACCCGGGGAAAGGCCCCGGAGGAATCCCAGGAGAGAACGCAAGTTGCCCTTACGTTACCGCTAGTGGTCAACTCCCTCCGGGAAACCAAGAGCCACGTTGGTGAGGAGACCAACTAACCCCGTGTCAGACGATCCCTTGATGCCACCACTCGAGCCAAGTGGTCCCCTCTCCAGCGAAGAACCACCCGAGATGAACCGGAGATGGTGTTGGAAGTAGACGTTTCGAGACTTGGACCAGAGGATCGAGTGACCAGAGGAGAACACCACCCGAGAAGAAGCCAGTCCAGGACTCCCCTGACGTGGACGAGACGACTTGACGGGAGACGCGTTATTTTAAAGCTAGTTTAGTTTTTAACAAAGTTACATTTCCAATCAGTTAAAATTAGACCTGGGACCACATTTTTGATCGTGTATAAATGCCTTGATTATTTTGTATAAAAATTATCACCTTGATCTTTGAGTAAAGAAAGACTATATTTTTGGTGCTAAGGAAGCATTTTTGTAAGTGTAAAAACTTGCCTTTGTAATGTATAAAAAGAGTTTATTTTGTATAAGAAACGGCAAGTGCTCCGTCCATGCAATAGGTTTTGCAGTTTAAGTTATTTAAAAGAGAAAAACAGTTTTTCGAGCATAAGAGACTGTTGTATAGGTTTTGTAAATAATAAAATAAAGTAGGTGTGTCAAGTAAGCCACCCCTTATACTCTGTAAAAAGATATAGTCCCGTTAGATATTGTGTAAAAATTCCTGAATATTTAATGAGCAAATTTTAGTGTTCTTGGGTGTAGACTTGTGTCAGTCCTTTCGCTGTGTGGTTTCGGTTTTGCCTTTTCATAGTGTGGACGCTATGGGCAAGCTGGGTCCTATGTAGCGGAATGGACTGACGACCAGTCTATTCCCATTCATGAATTTCCTGGCTGATGCAATCCTTGCCGTAGTCACGCCCTTTAGGCATAATGTTTATTAATGAACTTAGAATAGCTGCACTGTGTATGGAAAGTCCCATGCACGCAGTGCATGATCGTAACGTATGACGTTAGTTCGGCCAATCCGAGCCTTGTTTATTGTTGTTGGGCGGGACTAGAGCCCAGCATTTGGGGCGCTGTGCGCGCCAGTTTCGTTAGTTGCCAGTTAGCTTTTGTTGTGGAAAGACCTTAAGTTATTCACGAGATTTCTGGTGTTTCTGTTGAAGTTATCGCAGTGAGTTTAGGCCTTAATTAAGGGCGAGAGTACAGCAGTCGTGTGTCCACATACTACGGGTTGTGCCGGTGAATTCGGTGAGTGAATTCGGAGTCGCTAGCGCGGGCATTTCGGGTGATTTGCGTTGCCTTGCCTCGTGGTTTGGCAATACGGCTAGCGTACGTTTGGCTGTGGTCAGCGGACTACAGCGCGGCACACGGTGAGCGTAGCGCGTTGTGGTAGTGCATTTGCCGGGCATCTTGCACTAGTCGCGTGTTGGGAAACTGTGAGCTATAGGTTTGGTTTGCTGTTGTAGTTCGGTTTACGCCAGGGGCGCAGTACCTGAACCTGCAAGCTACCAAGTGGGTTCACAACTTCCCGTGCAGCCGCGGCGTATCATTGTCGACTCAGTTTAGAGTTGAGCGTGCTCGGGTAAACATTCGCCGGGTAATCGCGAGTGTATTGCGCGGTGTGTACCCTGCCATAACTGCTGTACTGCCGTCAGTGTATAAAGACACTGTGTAACTCCCAAGTACGGGAGAGGAATAAAGGCGCCCAGGTTTTCCTACTTGTATATTTAATTACAAGTCCCAGGTCATTGTTAATAAACCAATCATACACTCTCAATCACTGAACACACGTGTCCACTCTTGAATTATTTGCAATACCGAGTCCCTTCCCCTACCCCGGGGAAGATATCAGCTACAACAGGCGGTATATTTCCTCCAAAACGAATCCATTCCCCTGGGCCTTGAGGCTGCTCGTAGCAATTTCTTAGGTCCGAGCTCCGCCAGAGTTCTGACCGGGACACTGCCGCCTAATCAGGTGGAGTCGATTCCGGTTTATCAAACTTTGGTTGACTCGTCGGAAATTGTGCGACCCGAGTGTCTAGAGAGGGCGCTCTTGAGGTCGCGTACCGCCACAAATGGTGTCAGAAGTGGGATTGTTGTAGCTGAGATTGGTACAACATCCTCGGATAAATAGAGTGATAGTGTCCAGAGACACGTGAAGTTTACAGAGGAACTTCATTAGAGTTCAGAGAGTAGTGTACGCTCCCAGTATGGAGCGGGATAGGTTGAGGATGGAGATAGAAGAGCTGCTACAGTGGCACGCAGACTTTGCAGCTAGAGAATTAGAAGAGGGCAAGCTCGAGCACCAGGGTGCCCAAGCTGGCCAAGGAACAGTCCAGGCTGACTCAGAGATTGAGTTCAGGTTGCCTGTGCAGAGTTCAGGGTACGAGACTCAAGGCGAGGCGGGCCGGTACGTGACGACCCCAGGGTTGACACCACTGCCAGCCCCGAAGTCTCGTAAGAGTGTGAGACTGGGTCAGAGTACCCCAATTCAGAGTGGTTTGGAGCACACGCGGGTAGAGACGCCCAGGGTGAGTGCGGTAGAGGAACTGGAGAGTTTTATGTCCGGTTCTAGTGGGACTGGCTTGAAGAGTGCAAGCCCAGCCCAAGCAGAGGAGAGCAGCAAGATGCTGCACAAAGAGCTGAGTTTTGCAACCCGCCCAGAGTCGGTGAGTAGCAATCGTACAGCAGAGGCTACCCAGACAGGGGAGCCATGGCCTCTAAAGAGGGAGGCGAGAATAATAGAGAGCGGAATTAGAGATGTTGGGCGATCAGAGCGTCGACCCAATATTATTCCCGATCGGTATAGTGGCCGAGTGCCGTGGAAAGAGTATTTCCGGCACTTCGAGTCGTGCCGAGTAGTTAATGGGTGGAGCGAGGAGCAAGCGGCAAGCTATTTGCTTGCAAGCTTGCAAGGAAGTGCCCTAAGATTGGTTGGGGACAGTTCCACTGTAGAGCGACCCACGTATAACGGGTTGGTGAAGCTACTCGAGAAGAGATTTGGACCAGGTCGCCAGAGCGAGAATTACCTGGTAGAGTTGAGGCATCGTCGGCAAGGGCCGAAGGAGACCCTGCAAGAGCTGGGTCAAGCCATACAAGAACTAGCGGTCAAGGCGTATCCGGAGATACCGGAAGAGTCGCGTGACCGGTTGGCTAAGAACCACTTTGTGGATGCAGTAGAGAGTCGGTCTGTGCGAGAAGGCATAAACCGAGCTCGTCCGAAGAGTTTGGATGAGGCAGTCAGAGCTGCATTAGAGACAGAAAGTTTCGAGAATGTAGAGCAGCAGAGAATGTTCGACGGAAGGCCCGCCAAAAGGGCGAGGGCACTTGACTCCGGAGTGGAGGAGAGATTTTCGAAGCTGGAGACCGAGGTGGGCAATCTTGTGGGCTTGCTGGCCAAGCTGGCCAAAGGTGAAGGCCAAAGGAGTGCCCCGGTCAAGGTAACAGGCGCGGCTCCAGAGGTCGAGTCAAAGATTAGAGAGAGGAAGCCAGGTGGTTTAAGATGTTTTAACTGCCAGGAGCAGGGCCATTTTGCTAGAGAGTGCAATAAACCCAGGAAGTTTTCCAACCAGGGAAACGGGTATCGGTCTTCCGTGGGGCCCGCGGACCGGCCGGAGCAGAAAAAGGGGCCAGAAAGGAATCGTTCATGGGACGATAGGAGAGGCCGGAAGAGAAAGAGAGCAGGGGATGAGCAGCCAGTAGCTGCCCCACCTAAAGTGAATGGTAGCCCCCGCTGTGGCTTATACGTAGACGGGTTGGTACGAGGGACAAGGTGTCGATTTCTGATTGACACCGGGTCAACGGATACCTTGGTTAGTAGTAAGATCTACTATGAATTATCCAAGGAAAAGAGACCAGTATTAGAGAAGGTAGACAACCAGGTCAGGCAAGTTGATGGCAGTCCATTAAACTTGCTAGGAACTGCCTGGGTAGAAGTGCAGGTCGGAAGAACGACACACCCAGTGAAGGCAATCTTTACAGAAATGGATTGCCAAGGCCTGTTGGGTATGGACTTCTTGGTGGCCACAGGCGGCTACTTGGACTTCCAAACCAAAGAATGGAGGGTGAACGGAGAGAGAATCCGTTGTATAACCCCGGCTGGTGAGCCTATCGTGGCACGGGTGGTTGTGTCAAAGTCTGTCACCATTCCACCTGGCCACGAAGCGATAGTACCAGGAAAGATAGTCCTGAAAGGAAAAGAGTTAATTGGTCCAGGAGTTATCGAACCAGTAGAGGGTGGAGGCGACTTGGCCCAGAGAGGCTTAGTACTAGCCAGATCGCTGGTAGAAGCAGGGGAACCAGTGGTTCCCTTGCGGGTTTTTAACCCCGGAAAAGAGAAGAGAATAGCAAGGAAGGGCGTTACCGTGGGTCATATTTCCACGGTGGACCCTGAGATGATTCAAGAGAACCCGGTAAAACCTGAAGGGTCAGGGCCAGAATTGCCCGACTATTTGCAGGATTTATATGACCGTTGTCGAGAGAATGTAGAGGTCAAATACCACGAAGAAGCGAAGAAATGCTTGGTAGAATACCGAGATGTTTTCTCCAGTGGGGACCAGGACATAGGCCGCACTGAAATGGTGAGACACCAGATTAAGACTGGTGAGACGATGCCCATAAGGGAGAGGCCCAGGCGGCAACCTTATGTGAACAGGCAAGAGATAGAGCGGCAGGTCAGGGATCTTGAAGGAAGAGGGGTTATAGAGCCCTCAGACAGTCCCTGGGCTGCCAACGTGGTATTGGTGCCAAAGAAAGATGGGACAAAGCGTTTCTGTATAGATTACAGAAGGTTAAACGCTGTAACCATCAAAGACGCCTATCCGGTGCCTCGCATCGACGAGACGTTTGATGCGCTTGCTGGGGCCAAGTGGTTTACAACCCTTGACCTGGCATCCGGATATTGGCAAGTCGCCTTAGATGAAGAGGCGAGTCAGAAGTCCTCGTTTGTGGTGCGGAGCGGGTTGTACAGGTGGAAATGCATGCCATTCGGCCTGTGCAACGCTCCCGCTACATTCGAGCGACTAATGGAGAAGGTGATGGCAGGATTGCAGTGGGACATCCTGCTCATCTATTTAGATGACGTCATCATCTTCGGCAAGAGTGTGCCTGAAATGATAGAGAGGCTTAAGGTAGTGTTGGACAGATTGAGACAGGCTGGGCTTAAGCTTAAGCCCAGCAAATGCCACTTGTTCCGGAAGTCAGTGACCTATCTCGGGCACATAGTGTCCGCAGAAGGGGTAGCCACTGACCCCGAGAAAGTGAGGGCAGTGGAAAAGTGGCCAGTACCCAACTCTGTACGGGATGTAAGGAGTTTTTTAGGACTTGCATCCTATTACAGAAGGTTCGTCAGAGGTTTTGCTCAGATAGCAAGCCCTCTGCACAGGTTGACAGAAAAGTCCAGAGAGTTTGATTGGAGCGAGGAATGCCAGAGCGCATTCGATGAGCTTAAGAAGAAGCTTCAGACCACTCCAATCTTGGCTTACCCTATCCCAGAGGGAAACTTTACCTTGGACACCGATGCCAGTGGAGAAGGCATCGGTGCGGTATTGTCTCAAACTCAAGAAGGCGAAGAGAGAGTGATCGCTTATGCGAGCCAGAAGCTCAGTAAGCCAGAGAGGAATTACTGTGTCACCAGAAGAGAGTTATTGGCCATTGTGGTACACTTGAAGAAATTCAAGCAATACTTGTACGGCCAACGTGTCACAGTAAGGACGGATCACAGTGCATTGAGGTGGGTTCTTAACTTTAAGAACCCAGAGGGTCAACTGGCTAGATGGCTTGAAGTCATCTCCCAGTATGACATAGAAATCCAGCACAGGGCTGGAAAGAGCCATACCAACGCGGATGGCCTGTCCAGGCGCCCCTGCAAGCAGTGCGGCAGGGAGGAGCCAGTACAGGAACCGTTGGTGGAAACTGAGGAGACAGGTACGCCAGGGGCAGGACCTGTAATCAGGGGCATCACCATTCAGCCAGAGCTGTCGGCTGAGAGACTGAGACGGGCCCAGTTGGCCGATCCCTCAGTCGAGTGGGTCATTAGAGCTAAGGAGAGGGGACAAGAGCGCCCCCAGTGGGAAAGTGTGTCGTACCGTCCTCGGGCGAGTAAAACGTACTGGTCCCACTGGGATGTGCTACAGGTCAAGGAGGGACTGCTCAAGAGACGCTGGGAGACGGATAATGGCCGCTCAGAGCAGTGGCTTATTGTCCTTCCAGAGTCCTTGAGGAAGGAAGTCCTGAAGGAAGTTCACGGTGGGCGTCTCAGTGGACACCTAGGCGTGAACAAGACATTGGCCAGAGCGAAACAGAGATACTTCTGGCCAGGCATGTCAGCCGATGTCAGGTCTTTCCTGAGATGCTGTGACACATGCGCCAGGAGGAAGTCCCCTGCAAAGAAGGCATTAGCCCCCTTGCAGCAGTACCCAGTCGGTGTTCCCATGGAGAGAGTGGCAGTGGACTTGCTGGGTCCACTGCCCAAGACAGATAAAGGGAACAAGTGGGTCATGGTGGTTGGCGATTATTGCACGAAGTGGATGGAAGCATATCCACTTCCAGACGCAACCGCCAACACCGTGGCCCAGACTCTAGTACAAGAGTTCATCTGTCGGTTCGGAGTGCCCAGAGAGCTGCACTCGGACCAGGGCAGAAACTTTGAATCAGAGTTATTCAAAGAGATGTGCCAAATCATGGGCCTAGAGAAGACCCGGACGACGGCTTATAATCCGAAGTCCGATGGGATGGTTGAACGCTACAATAGGACTCTTATGAGCATTGTGGCTGCTTTGATCGATCCCCAGAGGAATCAGAAAGACTGGGACGAGGTTCTCCCGTACGCCGGTTTTGCGTACCGGTGCACCCCGCAAGAGTCCACAGGGGAGAGTCCCAACATGATGATGTTGGGTCGAGAAGTCCGTCTCCCGGTGGACTTGGTGGTAGGCTGTCCGGAGGAGCCAGAACCCCAGTCCGACTTCGCAGAAGAACTGCGAAATAGAATGCAGAGAGCCCATGCCAGAGCGCAGGAGTGTCTCGGGAAGAGTGCCCGAAGACAGAAACAAAACTACGACCGCAGGACGGTCCAGAGGAAATGGCAGGTTGGACAGCTAGTTTGGCTGCACAACTCTGCCCGTAAAAAGGGCGTGTCACCTAAGTTGCAGTCACGGTGGGAAGGGCCGTGGCAAGTGGTCAAACGGCTGTCGGACGTTATAGTCCGCATCCAACGCCGGCCAGGTGGGACACGTCGAGTTGTCCATGTGGACAGACTCAAGATTTATCAGGGGGACAGTGTAGAACCCTGGAGAGTAAGAGAAGGACCAGCCGATGAGACGCCCAGGAGAAGTCCAGGGCAGAGGTCTCAGAGCCCAGACGAGTTGTCCCAAGAAGGGATACTTGAGGTCCCTCTAATGGGGTCGCCAGAGCGCGAACCCCAGCCGCCAGAGGGCGACCTTCCGTCGCCAGGGCGCGAACCCCAGCCGCCAGATGGCGACACTCAGTCGCCAGAGCGCGACACCCAGTACCCAGTGGGTACCCAAGAACCCGGGGAAAGGCCCCGGAGGAATCCCAGGAGAGAACGCAAGTTGCCCTTACGTTACCGCTAGTGGTCAACTCCCTCCGGGAAACCAAGAGCCACGTTGGTGAGGAGACCAACTAACCCCGTGTCAGACGATCCCTTGATGCCACCACTCGAGCCAAGTGGTCCCCTCTCCAGCGAAGAACCACCCGAGATGAACCGGAGATGGTGTTGGAAGTAGACGTTTCGAGACTTGGACCAGAGGATCGAGTGACCAGAGGAGAACACCACCCGAGAAGAAGCCAGTCCAGGACTCCCCTGACGTGGACGAGACGACTTGACGGGAGACGCGTTATTTTAAAGCTAGTTTAGTTTTTAACAAAGTTACATTTCCAATCAGTTAAAATTAGACCTGGGACCACATTTTTGATCGTGTATAAATGCCTTGATTATTTTGTATAAAAATTATCACCTTGATCTTTGAGTAAAGAAAGACTATATTTTTGGTGCTAAGGAAGCATTTTTGTAAGTGTAAAAACTTGCCTTTGTAATGTATAAAAAGAGTTTATTTTGTATAAGAAACGGCAAGTGCTCCGTCCATGCAATAGGTTTTGCAGTTTAAGTTATTTAAAAGAGAAAAACAGTTTTTCGAGCATAAGAGACTGTTGTATAGGTTTTGTAAATAATAAAATAAAGTAGGTGTGTCAAGTAAGCCACCCCTTATACTCTGTAAAAAGATATAGTCCCGTTAGATATTGTGTAAAAATTCCTGAATATTTAATGAGCAAATTTTAGTGTTCTTGGGTGTAGACTTGTGTCAGTCCTTTCGCTGTGTGGTTTCGGTTTTGCCTTTTCATAGTGTGGACGCTATGGGCAAGCTGGGTCCTATGTAGCGGAATGGACTGACGACCAGTCTATTCCCATTCATGAATTTCCTGGCTGATGCAATCCTTGCCGTAGTCACGCCCTTTAGGCATAATGTTTATTAATGAACTTAGAATAGCTGCACTGTGTATGGAAAGTCCCATGCACGCAGTGCATGATCGTAACGTATGACGTTAGTTCGGCCAATCCGAGCCTTGTTTATTGTTGTTGGGCGGGACTAGAGCCCAGCATTTGGGGCGCTGTGCGCGCCAGTTTCGTTAGTTGCCAGTTAGCTTTTGTTGTGGAAAGACCTTAAGTTATTCACGAGATTTCTGGTGTTTCTGTTGAAGTTATCGCAGTGAGTTTAGGCCTTAATTAAGGGCGAGAGTACAGCAGTCGTGTGTCCACATACTACGGGTTGTGCCGGTGAATTCGGTGAGTGAATTCGGAGTCGCTAGCGCGGGCATTTCGGGTGATTTGCGTTGCCTTGCCTCGTGGTTTGGCAATACGGCTAGCGTACGTTTGGCTGTGGTCAGCGGACTACAGCGCGGCACACGGTGAGCGTAGCGCGTTGTGGTAGTGCATTTGCCGGGCATCTTGCACTAGTCGCGTGTTGGGAAACTGTGAGCTATAGGTTTGGTTTGCTGTTGTAGTTCGGTTTACGCCAGGGGCGCAGTACCTGAACCTGCAAGCTACCAAGTGGGTTCACAACTTCCCGTGCAGCCGCGGCGTATCATTGTCGACTCAGTTTAGAGTTGAGCGTGCTCGGGTAAACATTCGCCGGGTAATCGCGAGTGTATTGCGCGGTGTGTACCCTGCCATAACTGCTGTACTGCCGTCAGTGTATAAAGACACTGTGTAACTCCCAAGTACGGGAGAGGAATAAAGGCGCCCAGGTTTTCCTACTTGTATATTTAATTACAAGTCCCAGGTCATTGTTAATAAACCAATCATACACTCTCAATCACTGAACACACGTGTCCACTCTTGAATTATTTGCAATACCGAGTCCCTTCCCCTACCCCGGGGAAGATATCAGCTACAACAGGCGGTATATTTCCTCCAAAACGAATCCATTCCCCTGGGCCTTGAGGCTGCTCGTAGCAATTTCTTAGGTCCGAGCTCCGCCAGAGTTCTGACCGGGACACTGCCGCCTAATCAGGTGGAGTCGATTCCGGTTTATCAAACTTTGGTTGACTCGTCGGAAATTGTGCGACCCGAGTGTCTAGAGAGGGCGCTCTTGAGGTCGCGTACCGCCACAAATGGTGTCAGAAGTGGGATTGTTGTAGCTGAGATTGGTACAACATCCTCGGATAAATAGAGTGATAGTGTCCAGAGACACGTGAAGTTTACAGAGGAACTTCATTAGAGTTCAGAGAGTAGTGTACGCTCCCAGTATGGAGCGGGATAGGTTGAGGATGGAGATAGAAGAGCTGCTACAGTGGCACGCAGACTTTGCAGCTAGAGAATTAGAAGAGGGCAAGCTCGAGCACCAGGGTGCCCAAGCTGGCCAAGGAACAGTCCAGGCTGACTCAGAGATTGAGTTCAGGTTGCCTGTGCAGAGTTCAGGGTACGAGACTCAAGGCGAGGCGGGCCGGTACGTGACGACCCCAGGGTTGACACCACTGCCAGCCCCGAAGTCTCGTAAGAGTGTGAGACTGGGTCAGAGTACCCCAATTCAGAGTGGTTTGGAGCACACGCGGGTAGAGACGCCCAGGGTGAGTGCGGTAGAGGAACTGGAGAGTTTTATGTCCGGTTCTAGTGGGACTGGCTTGAAGAGTGCAAGCCCAGCCCAAGCAGAGGAGAGCAGCAAGATGCTGCACAAAGAGCTGAGTTTTGCAACCCGCCCAGAGTCGGTGAGTAGCAATCGTACAGCAGAGGCTACCCAGACAGGGGAGCCATGGCCTCTAAAGAGGGAGGCGAGAATAATAGAGAGCGGAATTAGAGATGTTGGGCGATCAGAGCGTCGACCCAATATTATTCCCGATCGGTATAGTGGCCGAGTGCCGTGGAAAGAGTATTTCCGGCACTTCGAGTCGTGCCGAGTAGTTAATGGGTGGAGCGAGGAGCAAGCGGCAAGCTATTTGCTTGCAAGCTTGCAAGGAAGTGCCCTAAGATTGGTTGGGGACAGTTCCACTGTAGAGCGACCCACGTATAACGGGTTGGTGAAGCTACTCGAGAAGAGATTTGGACCAGGTCGCCAGAGCGAGAATTACCTGGTAGAGTTGAGGCATCGTCGGCAAGGGCCGAAGGAGACCCTGCAAGAGCTGGGTCAAGCCATACAAGAACTAGCGGTCAAGGCGTATCCGGAGATACCGGAAGAGTCGCGTGACCGGTTGGCTAAGAACCACTTTGTGGATGCAGTAGAGAGTCGGTCTGTGCGAGAAGGCATAAACCGAGCTCGTCCGAAGAGTTTGGATGAGGCAGTCAGAGCTGCATTAGAGACAGAAAGTTTCGAGAATGTAGAGCAGCAGAGAATGTTCGACGGAAGGCCCGCCAAAAGGGCGAGGGCACTTGACTCCGGAGTGGAGGAGAGATTTTCGAAGCTGGAGACCGAGGTGGGCAATCTTGTGGGCTTGCTGGCCAAGCTGGCCAAAGGTGAAGGCCAAAGGAGTGCCCCGGTCAAGGTAACAGGCGCGGCTCCAGAGGTCGAGTCAAAGATTAGAGAGAGGAAGCCAGGTGGTTTAAGATGTTTTAACTGCCAGGAGCAGGGCCATTTTGCTAGAGAGTGCAATAAACCCAGGAAGTTTTCCAACCAGGGAAACGGGTATCGGTCTTCCGTGGGGCCCGCGGACCGGCCGGAGCAGAAAAAGGGGCCAGAAAGGAATCGTTCATGGGACGATAGGAGAGGCCGGAAGAGAAAGAGAGCAGGGGATGAGCAGCCAGTAGCTGCCCCACCTAAAGTGAATGGTAGCCCCCGCTGTGGCTTATACGTAGACGGGTTGGTACGAGGGACAAGGTGTCGATTTCTGATTGACACCGGGTCAACGGATACCTTGGTTAGTAGTAAGATCTACTATGAATTATCCAAGGAAAAGAGACCAGTATTAGAGAAGGTAGACAACCAGGTCAGGCAAGTTGATGGCAGTCCATTAAACTTGCTAGGAACTGCCTGGGTAGAAGTGCAGGTCGGAAGAACGACACACCCAGTGAAGGCAATCTTTACAGAAATGGATTGCCAAGGCCTGTTGGGTATGGACTTCTTGGTGGCCACAGGCGGCTACTTGGACTTCCAAACCAAAGAATGGAGGGTGAACGGAGAGAGAATCCGTTGTATAACCCCGGCTGGTGAGCCTATCGTGGCACGGGTGGTTGTGTCAAAGTCTGTCACCATTCCACCTGGCCACGAAGCGATAGTACCAGGAAAGATAGTCCTGAAAGGAAAAGAGTTAATTGGTCCAGGAGTTATCGAACCAGTAGAGGGTGGAGGCGACTTGGCCCAGAGAGGCTTAGTACTAGCCAGATCGCTGGTAGAAGCAGGGGAACCAGTGGTTCCCTTGCGGGTTTTTAACCCCGGAAAAGAGAAGAGAATAGCAAGGAAGGGCGTTACCGTGGGTCATATTTCCACGGTGGACCCTGAGATGATTCAAGAGAACCCGGTAAAACCTGAAGGGTCAGGGCCAGAATTGCCCGACTATTTGCAGGATTTATATGACCGTTGTCGAGAGAATGTAGAGGTCAAATACCACGAAGAAGCGAAGAAATGCTTGGTAGAATACCGAGATGTTTTCTCCAGTGGGGACCAGGACATAGGCCGCACTGAAATGGTGAGACACCAGATTAAGACTGGTGAGACGATGCCCATAAGGGAGAGGCCCAGGCGGCAACCTTATGTGAACAGGCAAGAGATAGAGCGGCAGGTCAGGGATCTTGAAGGAAGAGGGGTTATAGAGCCCTCAGACAGTCCCTGGGCTGCCAACGTGGTATTGGTGCCAAAGAAAGATGGGACAAAGCGTTTCTGTATAGATTACAGAAGGTTAAACGCTGTAACCATCAAAGACGCCTATCCGGTGCCTCGCATCGACGAGACGTTTGATGCGCTTGCTGGGGCCAAGTGGTTTACAACCCTTGACCTGGCATCCGGATATTGGCAAGTCGCCTTAGATGAAGAGGCGAGTCAGAAGTCCTCGTTTGTGGTGCGGAGCGGGTTGTACAGGTGGAAATGCATGCCATTCGGCCTGTGCAACGCTCCCGCTACATTCGAGCGACTAATGGAGAAGGTGATGGCAGGATTGCAGTGGGACATCCTGCTCATCTATTTAGATGACGTCATCATCTTCGGCAAGAGTGTGCCTGAAATGATAGAGAGGCTTAAGGTAGTGTTGGACAGATTGAGACAGGCTGGGCTTAAGCTTAAGCCCAGCAAATGCCACTTGTTCCGGAAGTCAGTGACCTATCTCGGGCACATAGTGTCCGCAGAAGGGGTAGCCACTGACCCCGAGAAAGTGAGGGCAGTGGAAAAGTGGCCAGTACCCAACTCTGTACGGGATGTAAGGAGTTTTTTAGGACTTGCATCCTATTACAGAAGGTTCGTCAGAGGTTTTGCTCAGATAGCAAGCCCTCTGCACAGGTTGACAGAAAAGTCCAGAGAGTTTGATTGGAGCGAGGAATGCCAGAGCGCATTCGATGAGCTTAAGAAGAAGCTTCAGACCACTCCAATCTTGGCTTACCCTATCCCAGAGGGAAACTTTACCTTGGACACCGATGCCAGTGGAGAAGGCATCGGTGCGGTATTGTCTCAAACTCAAGAAGGCGAAGAGAGAGTGATCGCTTATGCGAGCCAGAAGCTCAGTAAGCCAGAGAGGAATTACTGTGTCACCAGAAGAGAGTTATTGGCCATTGTGGTACACTTGAAGAAATTCAAGCAATACTTGTACGGCCAACGTGTCACAGTAAGGACGGATCACAGTGCATTGAGGTGGGTTCTTAACTTTAAGAACCCAGAGGGTCAACTGGCTAGATGGCTTGAAGTCATCTCCCAGTATGACATAGAAATCCAGCACAGGGCTGGAAAGAGCCATACCAACGCGGATGGCCTGTCCAGGCGCCCCTGCAAGCAGTGCGGCAGGGAGGAGCCAGTACAGGAACCGTTGGTGGAAACTGAGGAGACAGGTACGCCAGGGGCAGGACCTGTAATCAGGGGCATCACCATTCAGCCAGAGCTGTCGGCTGAGAGACTGAGACGGGCCCAGTTGGCCGATCCCTCAGTCGAGTGGGTCATTAGAGCTAAGGAGAGGGGACAAGAGCGCCCCCAGTGGGAAAGTGTGTCGTACCGTCCTCGGGCGAGTAAAACGTACTGGTCCCACTGGGATGTGCTACAGGTCAAGGAGGGACTGCTCAAGAGACGCTGGGAGACGGATAATGGCCGCTCAGAGCAGTGGCTTATTGTCCTTCCAGAGTCCTTGAGGAAGGAAGTCCTGAAGGAAGTTCACGGTGGGCGTCTCAGTGGACACCTAGGCGTGAACAAGACATTGGCCAGAGCGAAACAGAGATACTTCTGGCCAGGCATGTCAGCCGATGTCAGGTCTTTCCTGAGATGCTGTGACACATGCGCCAGGAGGAAGTCCCCTGCAAAGAAGGCATTAGCCCCCTTGCAGCAGTACCCAGTCGGTGTTCCCATGGAGAGAGTGGCAGTGGACTTGCTGGGTCCACTGCCCAAGACAGATAAAGGGAACAAGTGGGTCATGGTGGTTGGCGATTATTGCACGAAGTGGATGGAAGCATATCCACTTCCAGACGCAACCGCCAACACCGTGGCCCAGACTCTAGTACAAGAGTTCATCTGTCGGTTCGGAGTGCCCAGAGAGCTGCACTCGGACCAGGGCAGAAACTTTGAATCAGAGTTATTCAAAGAGATGTGCCAAATCATGGGCCTAGAGAAGACCCGGACGACGGCTTATAATCCGAAGTCCGATGGGATGGTTGAACGCTACAATAGGACTCTTATGAGCATTGTGGCTGCTTTGATCGATCCCCAGAGGAATCAGAAAGACTGGGACGAGGTTCTCCCGTACGCCGGTTTTGCGTACCGGTGCACCCCGCAAGAGTCCACAGGGGAGAGTCCCAACATGATGATGTTGGGTCGAGAAGTCCGTCTCCCGGTGGACTTGGTGGTAGGCTGTCCGGAGGAGCCAGAACCCCAGTCCGACTTCGCAGAAGAACTGCGAAATAGAATGCAGAGAGCCCATGCCAGAGCGCAGGAGTGTCTCGGGAAGAGTGCCCGAAGACAGAAACAAAACTACGACCGCAGGACGGTCCAGAGGAAATGGCAGGTTGGACAGCTAGTTTGGCTGCACAACTCTGCCCGTAAAAAGGGCGTGTCACCTAAGTTGCAGTCACGGTGGGAAGGGCCGTGGCAAGTGGTCAAACGGCTGTCGGACGTTATAGTCCGCATCCAACGCCGGCCAGGTGGGACACGTCGAGTTGTCCATGTGGACAGACTCAAGATTTATCAGGGGGACAGTGTAGAACCCTGGAGAGTAAGAGAAGGACCAGCCGATGAGACGCCCAGGAGAAGTCCAGGGCAGAGGTCTCAGAGCCCAGACGAGTTGTCCCAAGAAGGGATACTTGAGGTCCCTCTAATGGGGTCGCCAGAGCGCGAACCCCAGCCGCCAGAGGGCGACCTTCCGTCGCCAGGGCGCGAACCCCAGCCGCCAGATGGCGACACTCAGTCGCCAGAGCGCGACACCCAGTACCCAGTGGGTACCCAAGAACCCGGGGAAAGGCCCCGGAGGAATCCCAGGAGAGAACGCAAGTTGCCCTTACGTTACCGCTAGTGGTCAACTCCCTCCGGGAAACCAAGAGCCACGTTGGTGAGGAGACCAACTAACCCCGTGTCAGACGATCCCTTGATGCCACCACTCGAGCCAAGTGGTCCCCTCTCCAGCGAAGAACCACCCGAGATGAACCGGAGATGGTGTTGGAAGTAGACGTTTCGAGACTTGGACCAGAGGATCGAGTGACCAGAGGAGAACACCACCCGAGAAGAAGCCAGTCCAGGACTCCCCTGACGTGGACGAGACGACTTGACGGGAGACGCGTTATTTTAAAGCTAGTTTAGTTTTTAACAAAGTTACATTTCCAATCAGTTAAAATTAGACCTGGGACCACATTTTTGATCGTGTATAAATGCCTTGATTATTTTGTATAAAAATTATCACCTTGATCTTTGAGTAAAGAAAGACTATATTTTTGGTGCTAAGGAAGCATTTTTGTAAGTGTAAAAACTTGCCTTTGTAATGTATAAAAAGAGTTTATTTTGTATAAGAAACGGCAAGTGCTCCGTCCATGCAATAGGTTTTGCAGTTTAAGTTATTTAAAAGAGAAAAACAGTTTTTCGAGCATAAGAGACTGTTGTATAGGTTTTGTAAATAATAAAATAAAGTAGGTGTGTCAAGTAAGCCACCCCTTATACTCTGTAAAAAGATATAGTCCCGTTAGATATTGTGTAAAAATTCCTGAATATTTAATGAGCAAATTTTAGTGTTCTTGGGTGTAGACTTGTGTCAGTCCTTTCGCTGTGTGGTTTCGGTTTTGCCTTTTCATAGTGTGGACGCTATGGGCAAGCTGGGTCCTATGTAGCGGAATGGACTGACGACCAGTCTATTCCCATTCATGAATTTCCTGGCTGATGCAATCCTTGCCGTAGTCACGCCCTTTAGGCATAATGTTTATTAATGAACTTAGAATAGCTGCACTGTGTATGGAAAGTCCCATGCACGCAGTGCATGATCGTAACGTATGACGTTAGTTCGGCCAATCCGAGCCTTGTTTATTGTTGTTGGGCGGGACTAGAGCCCAGCATTTGGGGCGCTGTGCGCGCCAGTTTCGTTAGTTGCCAGTTAGCTTTTGTTGTGGAAAGACCTTAAGTTATTCACGAGATTTCTGGTGTTTCTGTTGAAGTTATCGCAGTGAGTTTAGGCCTTAATTAAGGGCGAGAGTACAGCAGTCGTGTGTCCACATACTACGGGTTGTGCCGGTGAATTCGGTGAGTGAATTCGGAGTCGCTAGCGCGGGCATTTCGGGTGATTTGCGTTGCCTTGCCTCGTGGTTTGGCAATACGGCTAGCGTACGTTTGGCTGTGGTCAGCGGACTACAGCGCGGCACACGGTGAGCGTAGCGCGTTGTGGTAGTGCATTTGCCGGGCATCTTGCACTAGTCGCGTGTTGGGAAACTGTGAGCTATAGGTTTGGTTTGCTGTTGTAGTTCGGTTTACGCCAGGGGCGCAGTACCTGAACCTGCAAGCTACCAAGTGGGTTCACAACTTCCCGTGCAGCCGCGGCGTATCATTGTCGACTCAGTTTAGAGTTGAGCGTGCTCGGGTAAACATTCGCCGGGTAATCGCGAGTGTATTGCGCGGTGTGTACCCTGCCATAACTGCTGTACTGCCGTCAGTGTATAAAGACACTGTGTAACTCCCAAGTACGGGAGAGGAATAAAGGCGCCCAGGTTTTCCTACTTGTATATTTAATTACAAGTCCCAGGTCATTGTTAATAAACCAATCATACACTCTCAATCACTGAACACACGTGTCCACTCTTGAATTATTTGCAATACCGAGTCCCTTCCCCTACCCCGGGGAAGATATCAGCTACAACAGGCGGTATATTTCCTCCAAAACGAATCCATTCCCCTGGGCCTTGAGGCTGCTCGTAGCAATTTCTTAGGTCCGAGCTCCGCCAGAGTTCTGACCGGGACACTGCCGCCTAATCAGGTGGAGTCGATTCCGGTTTATCAAACTTTGGTTGACTCGTCGGAAATTGTGCGACCCGAGTGTCTAGAGAGGGCGCTCTTGAGGTCGCGTACCGCCACAATACTGCGGCTTAATTTAAACCAGAATAAGCATGTTAAAACCACCAACTGCACGTGGGGCAATAAGGCATGAATTAAACATTGAAGTGTCATGAAAAACACCCTTTGTTCTACAGTATTTAACACTGGTAAAATTATTTGGCTATAGAGTGGTTTCACACTGTCATGGGTCACTAAACATCGGTGTTTGAAAGTTTCTTCACACCAAAGTAAGGGTTTTTATCTCAACCAACCTTGTGAGGTTGGATTTGAGAGGTCTCGGTAACCTTCAGACCAACGATTGCGTGATCTGACCAATCCTGTGACCATTGTTGAAAAGAAAGAAAAAAACCTTCGTTTTAAGATAAGTTGTATATCTTTAAATTTTGCGATTTTTACAATGTGCAAGTCATGGGGAAAGTGCATATTTCTTACTGTCATTAAACCTTGCTTAGCTTGATTTCTGGTTGGTTTTGGGTGGTCTCTAGTATGTTAATAAATATTTGGCATTGGTCTGACCTGCTCCTTGGTCTGACAATACTCCTAGTCACTTCATGCCATGATAATTAGGGAATGAGTACCGGCTGTATAAGCCAATAGACTCATGAAACAACTTTAACTACTGTGTTTAACAATCAGTGCTCTTCACAAAAATGATTGTTGAAAATATACTTTTTGTAATGTTTGATTGATACTCAAAAATAATTCGGTTTTTCCAAAGTTGAAGAGTGCACAAACAATGTACAGAAAGCTATGAACAGTAATTTTTTAAAGTTATTTCTTATCTGGATTTGAACCTGAGACCTTTGATATACTGGGCAGGTGCTCTAACAGAAACGTGGTCCTTTCATGTGTGATTTATATTATTATATTATGCTACACACAAGAAAATGCTTATTTTTCCTGTGCAGGTTACATTCCCAACTCTGTAATCAGAAGCATGATGGGATACCGCCATACACTGGAGCCGATTCCGGAATCACCATGGAAACTAAAACCTGTAAGTCAAGCTCATCGTCTCTGTTTACTTTTTAGATATAAGAAAGTATGGTGCCTAACCACCATTGAAATGAAACAACCAAAAATTAGAAAAGAGAAAAATCATGTGGCCCTCATCATATGATGAGGACCATGTTTGGTTGTTTATAAACTCCTTAAAAAAAGTTCGGAAAGTCAAGTTTGACTAACGATTTCTTTCTTGTTACTAAATCATTTCCCTTGAATTTGGTATCATTGGAAAGCCCTGTTATTCCTCTTTACAGTGATGTCATTTGTTATGATTAATCAATTGGGGGATGTGCAGTATAGCGGTATACAGGGGTGGGTGGAAAGTGAAATGTCACAAAATTCACTGCTATTGTCTTGCAGTGCATTCCTCTTTTGCTTGGAGGATGGGAATGTGTCAATGCACTTTTTGACAATAGCAATGCATTTTGTGACATTTCACTTTACACCCGCCTCCGTATTCAGCTGTGCTTCACATCCCCAAAAATTCAAGGAAAATTATTTTGCAACAAGAGAGAAATCGTCAGTCAAACTTGACTTTCCGAACTTTTTTTGAGGAGTTTAAATTACTTGATAAAATTATTTATACTCGGTGAAATCCCATTGCCTTTTAGTTTGTTTGGTTTGTTGAAATCTGGCCTATTTTGAATCTCTTTTCTCAGCATGTGGAGTTGTTTTTTCACTGTGTGCAAAATTGGTTGTGATTGTATAAACCTAGAGATTCAAGAAGGCATCCTGCTTCTAATTACGAGGGAGATGTTTTATCCAATTAAATTTGGGTGCATACCTAATGAACTGAACTTTGGACCAATGAGTGTCAAGAGTTTTAGCCAATAGGAAGTGATGGCAGTCCTGCTATATAAAGGCTAACTGGGTCAAATGTATTGATTTTGTCACAGGTTTTGTAACACCTTGCATTTTTATCATGATTTCCCACGTCTTGGCCTTTTTAACAGGTCTTGAAGAATGCCGAACCCCTTGTAATGTACAAAATAATTATTGTTGGCGTTATTTTTACTGCTGTTTCTTGATTGTTAAGAAGTTTCATTAGTTTTGTAAGGGGTCAGCCACTCCCTCTGACGTACCACTGAGGGTGTGGCTGTGCTGTAGGTTTTGACATGCGTGGTGAATCAAATTAGTAAGGGGGGGGGGGGAATATAGGATGTACCTCAGGGGTTTAATAATCAGCTGTATCTTACATAGTACGGTGAATCTGGGAGTCCATTCAATTGTATTGGACCTGGGAGTCCGTTCAATTTTGTTGGACCTGGGAGTCCTTTGAATTTTATCGGACCTGGGAGTCCTTTAAATTTTATCGGACCTGAGAGTCCTTTGAATTTTATCGGACTTTGGAGTCCACTGTTTTTTGGTGGGACCTGGGAATCCGTTGAATTTTGATTGGACCTGAGAGTCCCTTGAATTTTGATTGGACCTGAGAGTCCCTTGAATTTTGATTGGACCTGGGAGTCCCTTGAATTTTGATTGGACCTGGGAGTCCCTTGAATTTTGATTGGACCTGGGAGTCCCTTGAATTTTGATTGGACCTGGGAGTCCCTTGAATTTTGATTGGACCTGGGAGTCCCTTGAATTTTGATTGGACCTGGGAGTCCCTTGAATTTTGATTGGACCTGGGAGTCCCTTGAATTTTGATTGGACCTGGGAGTCCCTTGAATTTTGATTGGACCTGGAGTCCCTTGAATTTTGATTGGACCTGGGAGTCCCTTGAATTTTGATTGGACCTGGAGTCCCTTGAATTTTGATTGGACCTGAGAGTCCCTTGAATTTTGATTGGACATGGGAGTCCCTATTTTTGATTGGTTGGTTTTGGGGGCTTAGTTGCCTCCCCAAAATTTCTTGTTGCCAATTGCCCGAACAATTTGGTATCTGGCATATTTGTTTGTTGGAATAAAAATGTTCAAACTGTAACAAACGGCAAAAAATTGTCTGGAATGTGTTATTTATTGAGTACGAGTAAAAAAGGTAAATATCAATGGTTATTTAGTTTAGAGAAAATCAATGTTGTGTTGGTTGGCTCAGTTGGTGGAGCAATTTTACCGCAAAGCCAAAGGTCTTACTTTGTAGTTGTAGTGAAGTAAAATTTTGTTTACATTTTATACACTTAATAAATTCTGCTAGAGATTGAACAAATTTGGATGATGAAAAAGAGTTGTTGATTTTAATATATTTTAAATTTAAAAAATAGATTTTTAAAATTTAAATGAATCTTTTTTAAAATGTTGTTTTAAACATTGCTCACAATTGATTTCTTTAAAGTGTGCATATTTGTTCAATTGCCGTATGGCAATATTTTGAGCATTATTTCAAGTACAGTGTATCTAGTAAACCTTGTAGGGGGGGGGGGGGGGGGAGGGGAAATAGGTCCATTACAAGCTGTAATTTAAAAATGAAACCTTAATTTCAGTTTTATTTAAGAATTAAGGGAGTTTTTAAATACGTGTGTAGGAATTTTAAAATTCCATTTCCCAGTTGTACATTTATGGAACTGAAGTTACTGTGACTCAAATGATATCGTCTTTGTATGAAATATAATTATATTAATTTTTGGTACAAATTATCACTACAGGTACCCTCTGGGATTGAAGAAACAGCCCCACCCCAAGAGTCTGAGTCTTACGTAAGTGAAACCTTTGATTGTCAAAGTGACTATGAAATTTTAACTTCATAACTGATAGGGCCCAATTTCAAAAACTTCTATGTTTAAAAGAAGTTTGAAGTTATTTCACAACACATGGTTATGCCAAGTGCACGAGGAACATATACTATTCAAAACGAGATAGACAAATCATACTTTGACTGACATGAAGGACCAAAGCAAGGACTATAGTTAACTATAGTTCGACTTTGTCTAGTCAGCGATGGTTAATCGTGTCTTGTCAACCATATTTGGAACCAGCCTATAGACCTTTATCACGGTGCAGCCATCTTTCCTTTTCCCCTATTAAAATAAACGTAACAAAAGTGAGGCTTGCCGAAATAAAATAGTTTGGCCCCGTGTTGAAAATGTTCATTGTGTGCATCACAATGACATGCGCGCGGTGCGATCAAGAAAACACGCAGCGCGGACAGTGATTCTCTTAAAACAACAATAGAAGACTGCACGCGCTATCGCGCAGACACGCACTGATCATGCCCGACACGTACACGTACTATGCAGTGGGGAACAAGACAAAGATGGACGCACTGTGATAAAGGTCTATAGGGCACGGTCGCGCTGCTAACTGATACCCATTAGGCAAGGAGTTGATGCATTTTTTGGCGCAGAACCAGTTGACGAATAAAAGGAGTTTGTACTTGAGTGTTAGTGCGCATGTATGGATGACGTTTGACCACTGGTTGACTGTAGTTGTAGCAAGCATCTCCATTAGGTCTGGGAACAAAAACCAGACCCACACAAACACCCTGCAATTTTCAAGGACATCAAATGCAGTTTATCATTCTTCATTTATCATCAGTATGGTTGTCAAGTCTGGCAAAATTTGTATAAATGCCTTAAATATAAATGTATACATTTAGATTCGTAACTAAGAATGTTTACATTTTAAGTAGACTAATCTTTTATACTTTATAGTTTTACCCTTATTTTATACAGGGCCCCCAAGGATAGCAGTTCTATAACTGAAGGGGCTACCCTGTCAAAATATAACAGAAATAAAAAATCAATAACACAGCAACAATGTAAAATGATCGAAAGGGTTCAGAAACGGGCATGCAGAATTATAATTGGTCCTCAATATATAACTTATCACGATGCATTGACACAGTTAAACATCAGTTCACTACGAGTTAGGCGTCGTAATCTGGCTTGTAAGTTTGGATATAGAATGCTTATGTCAGAACGGTTTCGATATATGTTGCCTTCAGTTAATGAACGTAATAAACAACTTAGGTCTAGTGTGCGAACTCGTCTCATAGAGAACAGATACAGAAAAGATACAGAAAATCAGCAATACCGACACTCACAAGAATACAGGCCTGTACTTGGTTTTGATGTGTAATTTACGATTTTGCTTGTGCAATATTGTGTGTTTTAGTGCAATATACCGGTCCTATAGTGTCCTTCAGTGTTTTTTGATGTTTTGAAATATTTTTTGTTGTGGTTTTAATAATTTTTGAATGTAGCTTATTTGTTTGTGGTTCTGTAATGTTTTTATTTTTGTTATTTTAAGTGAAATTTAGCTGTAATTCAAATATATTTTGACCTTTGGGTCGCGTTAAAATATGTGGAATAATGTGAAATACATTATTATAATGTGAAATATTTCCTTCTTATAAAAGGGCCCCTGAAATGCTCAATAACTTTATGCACAGTTTTTGCTGCATATGAAGGATTACTTGGGAGAAAGACAATACTACTGTTCATTTAGATGCCCCATGAATAAAAAGTGGCATTTTTCAACTTTCACCTGAAAAGGTCTTCACATAAACTCACAGAAAGAGGGCGCTGTTTGGGGCATGTCACTTTAGGAACACACAGCAGAAAAGCAAAGAAAAAACAAGACTTCAAACTGGAATTGTGGAAAAATGTTGCAGTTTCCAGCCTTAGTTTTTTCATGGTTTGCAACAGGCAACATGTAAAACAAACCTAAATCGTAATGGGTTAACAGTTAAAAGAGATATTCCTTTGTTTTCCTAATGTGACATCACCACTTTGCTCATGCATATGTAAATTTTCATTAGCATAAAAATCAAAAACCTTGATTTTAACCCCCAAACAACTTCCAAGTAGGGTTTTTATGATTGTAAATTAATGGACTAGTTCCATAGCACATATTTCATTGATAAAAACACCATTTCAGGGCCCTTTAAATCATTCTTGCCATTTGCAATAAGATACCTATACTATTTACTGTCAGGATCACCATGAACCGTTCATCTGGGCCTCATCTTCAGAAGAGGAAATGGAGGTGCCCGACTATTTGTCCCTGGAGCGCATTCAAGATGAAGCTGTCAAGAGTGCCATCTTCCAGGAACTAGGCGTGGCCAACATGAGTCCCATGGAGAGAAAACAGACATTAGAGAAGCTCCGCCTCTCTGGAATGGGTGGGTGTAGCATGTCAATCCTTAAAGAGAGTCTCAATTCAAGTAAAGCCCCAATTTACATCATTTGCAGTTATCCAGAATTTTACTTCATGAGTACTGTTGACAAGAAAAGAAATACTTAAAGTGTTCATAGCAATGGTAACAAACACCACATAATTTGGTACCTTGGGAGAAATTGCCAACTAGTGGGGTACCGTGGCCGAGTGGTTTGGGTCATTGACTCGTAATCATGGGTGAAAACTTGGGGTTGCGGGTTCGAATCCGGCTGCGGTACCTGTGCCCTTGGGAAAGGCACTCAACCACACTTGCTCCATCCTTCGGAAGGAATGAAAAGCCATTGGTCCAGTGTGTTAGGTAATGGTAACGCACTCCAAAGATCCCAGAGCATTCTTTCGTAAAGAGCAAGGGGATATTCCCCGGTGTCTCTGGTCATTTCTAATTCAAATTCTTTATGGGTTTCCTCACGCTTGCGAGTGACAGTGCAATGAGCACTATTGAGGAATACTTGGTATGAATACCAGAAAGAAATAGGGTCATTCCATGTCAAATCACCCAATGGATTTAACCCTACCCTCTTCAAATTTGCTCAAATTTGGTTAATAGGTTAACTTTGGCTCAACAAGCTCAAATTTCAAAATTAAAAATTCATCGGCGCGTGCTTTTTCGATGATTTCGGTCAAAATGACTCGACCGTCAACTTTCAAACGACCATAAACCCCAGTAACCCCTGGTTCAAAATGGCTGAAATTGGTGTTTTTGGAAAGGGAATTGCATAAGGAATCCAAATCTGCCATTATTTTTATGCGTTAACATGGTATGTTTTCCATGACCTTTGACCTTCACTTTGACCTTGAATTTGACCTCGTGGATCACGTGATCCGGAGGTGAACTTTGGTGAAAATTTTCCCCCATATGTTTTCTTCATAATATCAAAAAATTACAGATATAATATTTTTCGTTTGCTTTCCAGCTCTTCTCAAAGTTGCCATGTTTAGTAAAAATGTAATATTCCTATGCAAAGTACATTACATATGCAAGGCATGCAATACATACACATGTACAATCTATACAGGCAGTGTAATTTTGTAAATCTTATGGAATATACATACAACATTTTAAGAAGCAATAAATTACATATTCCAATATTCCACATGGCATTCACTGTGACTATTAGATCATTACCATAGATTATGTCTTTAAGTGATCACTCAGCTAAAGTTATTGATCAATTACGATCCAGTCTGGGTACACTCTTGAAATAACAGCAATAACTGTCAAAGGAACTCAGCACTTCCTCAGGTTTGTCCCAGTCTCCAAATTACAAGTGTACAAATTAAGTGGTCAAGTTAGCCCGCCAGCTGTAGTACCAGTTTCGCACAGCAATGATGTAGAACCAGCACCAGAAGCAGCACAGGATTTTGATGTAATACAACAAAACTTTGTCTGCTGCATTTATGATGGCTTCCCGTGGATCGGCATGGTGGAGAACATTTCTGAGGAGCTTGGTGACTAGTATTAATTTTATGCACCCTCGTGGACCATCCAAACAGTTTAAGTGGCTATTGGAACCTGATAAATGCTGGGTAACTGAAGCCAATGTTTTATGCAAAGTCAACACCCCATCACTGACATCCTCGTCTTCCAGAAAGTATTACATCTCAGCAAATGACAGCGCACAAATTTCAAGAGTGTACCCAGACTGGATCGTAAATGATCAATAACTTTAGCTGAGTGATCATAATCTATGGTAATGATCTAATAATCACAGTAAATGCCATTTGGAATATTGGAATATGTAATTTATTGCTTCTTAAAATGTTGTATGTATATTCGATAAGATTTACAAAATTTTCCCACTGCCTGTATAGATTGTACACGTATTGCATGCCTTGCATACGAGTACACATGTACTTTGCATAGGAATATTACATTTTTACTAAACATGGCAACTTTGAGAAGAGCTGGAAAGCAAACAAACAATATTATATCTCTAATTTTTTGATATTATGAAGAAAACATATGGGGGAAAATTGTCACTGAAGTTCACCTCCAGATCACGTGATCCACGAGGTCAAATTCAAGGTCAAAGTGAAGGTCAAAGGTCATGGAAAACATACCATGTTAACGCATAAAAATAATGGCAGATTTGGATTCCTTATGCAATCCCCTTTCCAAAAACACCAATTTCAGCCATTTTGACCCAGGGGTTACTGGGTTTATGGTCGTTTGAAAGTTGACGGTCGAGTCATTTTGACCAAAATCGTCGAAAAAGCATGCGCCGTATCGCGAAAACCGTAAGTCGGATGAATTTTTATTTCGAAATTTGGGCTTGTTGAGTCAAAGTTACCCTATAAACCAAAAAAAAAAGAAGATTTTTCAGGTTTTCTGAAGTATTACTACATCTATGTGACTGAAAGTTATGTAATGCTGTTGTTCCTGTTTTTAAAGGTTTTACAAAAATGTAATTCGTCTTTCAATTACTGGACGGACTCGGTCTATTGGTTGAATGGGTATTTCAAGCCTGTGTTGTGTAATTTAGTTCATATACGTTTTGGAGTCGTTTCCATTTGAATTGGTGCATTGTGTTAAGGCCCTCTCACACACGGAAAAATCTTGGGCGCAAGCTTCAAGAGTTGGCGAATTCGGGAAACTCGTGCTAAAACCCTTTGCGTCACAATGTTTACGAGTATACCACGAGCGTACTTCGAATCGGTTACGAGTTGTCCCGAGTGTAGCTAAGTCGTTTTTACGAGCCAATTTGCTCATTACGGCCGGTACTCATACCCGGTTTCCGTGGCATGGAGTGACTTAGTCTTGGCCCAAGACTACTCTAGTCGATATTGGTTTGTGTACGCGTTGGCCATATAGTGCGCCCTCTTGCAGCACTAACGGACCAGTCTTTGCTCACTAGAGGGCTGCGTTCGGGCGTGCAGTTCTCGTTACTCGGGAGTAATGCGTGCGCATTGCACTCGGGTCACATCACGCGAACGGCAAGTCCGCAGTCCGCGTGCGCGAATGGCAATCAGTGAAGATGGACGTCTCTTGCCGTCACTGCACAAAAAAATGCCGTTTCATTGCTCACAAGAAACTGAGGAAATACAGGCCGTAAGTCGTGAGAACCTTTGATGCCGTCTAAAACAAACCTTATAGTGAGTTATTGTTTCAGTTATTGAGTTGACACGTTGAGCAAATTCACAAAAAATCCCACCCATATTCCACCATCTTCGTACAAATCACATGACACTTGACAGGAGTACGAGCACACTCCCCATTTGTTGGGGAGTAGTGAGAGCATACTCTCACTGACCCGAGTGTCGTTATTCTTGCCGTTCACGCGCGCAGGAGTATAACTCGTGTTAACACGAGTACACGCCCGAACGCAGCCATGTAGTCTTGGGAATTTCTCCCGGAAGTTCAGCATTGGGGGCGGTACCGTTTTATGTAAATAGCTGCAGAGGGTTTTATGATGGCACACAAGGGACATGGCATATCACAGATATCTTTGCAAATATTTGCAATGTCGCAATTATCTTCATAAACAAATGTATTTTGCGATGTCATACGCCCTTTGCAAACATGTTTGTAAATATATTCGCAAACATTTGCCAAGAAACTTATGCCACCGAAAATATTAGCAACGATAAAACGGTCATGTTCGAAGATTCTTGTAAGCCGCCTTATATTTTTCAAACCATTCGAAGCGCGTGCACGCTGTGTATTTGGGTCACGCTCTGCGGTCGACGCGCTGTATTTGGGTCGCTCGCTGCATTCCCACGCTCTGCTGTATTTGGGTCACTCGCTGATTGGTTCCCTAGGAAAGCCTAGGCAAAAACAAAGAAAAAGTTAAACCTTCCGGGAGAAATTCCCAAGACTACTCTAGTGAGCAAAGACTGGTCCGTTAGTGCTGCAAGAGGGCGCACTATATGGCCAACGCGTACACAAACCAATATCGACTAGAGTAGTCTTGGGCCAAGACTAGGAGTGACTAGGACCAATTCTACAAATGTACTGATCCTCCTGGACATGCTGGATGGGATGCCAGTTCATCGCAGGTCTACCCCCAGCAACTAGTTGGGTTTCCCCAACTGTATTTGCTGGTCCCCATTTATACACAACGTGGAGTGAAGTGTCTTGTCCAAGGACAAAACGCTGTGCAATGGCCAGGTTTCGAACCATGGACCTCTCGACCGAAAGTCCGACACGCTATCCACTAGACCATCACGTCTCCTGTCCCGAGTGTACTGTACAAGTTATTAGGCAGGAGTTTCCCCAAGTAAGTCAGGAGTTTACTACAAGCTTTCTAAACTTACTGCGAATCAGTTACAAGTGTGGCACGAGTTTGGTATGAGTTATCCGACTTCTCGACTTCGGCATTTTGCGTGGGATTTGGCGCCAAACCATCTGGAATTTCACTGACTCTTCCAACTCGTTCGTGAAGTCTTATAACTCGTTGACTACTCGTACAAGGGTCATTCTATAAATTTGGGGTCCAACGTGTGACATTTTTCTGTCCCCGTTACACCTGACATACTGCTATTTGCCATACAAGTATCATTAAAAATGCCTTCAAACCATATTTTTATGAATTGTATTTTATGTAATCACTCTTTGAAATAGAAGGCATTTAAAGAATATGTCCTGAATTTACAAAATACAACATTTTACAAGATGTCAGATGTAACAGGGACAGAAAAAGTGGACCCCAAACTTATAGAATGACCCACAACTTGTATCAAACTCTACCCAAACTCATGTGATACAGTTTGCTACGAGCTGTACAAGTGGCCTACGAGTTTGCTCCGAGTTGCACGAGTTTGGTGCAAGTTTCTCACGAGTTGCCACTCGTTTAAAATTGTCGCCACAAGTTGCGCGCTGCTACGAGTTGATATGAGTTGCTACAAGATGTTACGAGTTGTAGCCGAGTTACATGAATCATCCCGAGTTGTCCCACGAGTTTTCCCCCAAGTTTCCTGAATTCACCAACTCGTAAAGCTCCTGCCGCTCACGCCCGAGATTTTTCCGTGTGTGAGAGGTCCTTTAGATGATAGACCCATTTCTGTGTCATCACAGTTTTATTTGATCTATTGCTGTTGCAGCATTGCCTGGGAGGGTGTCTATTCCTCAGTTTGAAATCCTTGAAGAAAAGGCAAAGGTAGGTTTCCTAGTCCTGCTCGTAACTTGTTTCTATTCGTTGCAAAAGCACATTATTTAGCAATTTATATTTTAAAGCAAGCACATTCAATAATCGTCTGTTCATTTGCTTTAATATTATCAGGGCCCAATTTGTGAGTTTGAAGTTTTTACTGAGTAGGTGCACATTTCTGTATTAAGGCCAAAAAATAACTATATTAGCGTTAGCGGCGCGTGTCACTTTAAACAATGCACTAAGACACGCACCGTCTTGTCAAGCTGCTGTTGACAGCAGTCGGGGCTCGAACTTCACGACGACATCAACGTTGCCACCTTTTCCCCGTACTTTTGGCCACAATGCCCCTCGATTTTCGGCAGTAAATACTGTTGGCTTCATATCAACTTGACTTTATTGCTTGGAATCCACTAACACAAAAAAGCGAAAATAAAAACTGCGTCACAGCATCATTTCGGGAGACTTCAACTTATGCTAAACATATTTTTTTGGGGTGTGAGGGGGAGGAGGGGGCCTAAAGTAGTACCCATATCCCATTTGCCTAACTTGAAATAGCAAGTTCCCCCTCTAATTATCTTCATTACAAATTTGTCCCAGAAAAAGCAAATCAAGAAGAAAAGAAAATCAAGAGGTATTAACGCTGCAGAAACTGCATTGGTCAAGCAAAAGGTAGGTATCATTATGACAGTGCTACAGTAAAAGTCACCTAAGATTTTTGTAAGACTATGGTGATGGATTTTTTATACTGATACATGATACATTACCGTTTTACTGATGTTTTCTGAAAACATTACCGTTTTACTGAAGTATTACTGCATCTATGTGGCTGAAATTTCTACAAGGCAGTTTATCAATCATGTAATCTGTCTTTAAACCAGTTCAAATCATCCACAATGGCGGCGGAGCCAGATGAATCAGAGGGGGAGGAGGAGGAGTTGGAAGATGACACAGTGCATGACCTGCTTCGCACCATCGCAGCTAATGACTGGTTCATAGAAAGATCATAGAATGAACTTTTTACTTCATTTTTAATCATGTTTAAATAATCTAGGCTTCCTAAATAAACATCAAACTCTAAATTAGGTATTCGTTTTCAAATCAAAATCGGAATTGTTTGTGCAATAAGTGACTATTCAGATGTCGACCGCTCTGTCAGAGAATGCCCTCTCCGACGCTTGGTGGCGTTATGTATTGTGAAATGCACGATTTAAGCCCATTGACCAGGAGTAATAAGTGCCTTGGTACCTTGCTTGATATAAACATTTATTATGTTTTTCAGTGGACTTGCTGGACAAATTACCTAATCTGCAGTACTGCAGGCCTGTATGTGAAGCCGTGGTCGAAATTTACAAGTGAGTTCATGAACATATAGTATTTTTATTTATTCTATGGAAACACAAAACTTGCGATAAGAAAAAAATCATATGGGCCTTATCAGGATTCGAACCCGAGACCTCAAACTCTCTCGGCAGAAGCACTATACCAGCTGGGTTATAAGGCACAATGTACACTTCCTCAGGTTTCCCACAAACCCAATTTTTCTCTCGGTGTTGCCTATTCACCATTGAAGTAAAACAATCAAACTTGGGATGAGAGAAAAATCATATCGGGATTCGAATCCGAGACCTCTGACATACAGGGCAGATGCTTTATCACCTGCGAGCTATAACGCACAGTGGGAAGGAACATCAATACAACTGCAAATGGTCAATAAAAAACAATTTTAAGTATGCACATGTATGTAATCTTTAACCAGAAGTTGATTTAGACTTGCGTCGGGGAAATTGAATGTTAAGTAAGGTTGTTTTTGCCCTTACCCGACGTAATTATTAACACTGTATGCTCAGTGCTTTCCCGAGATACTATGAAAAACTTCATAGCGTGTTGGGGTGGGACTCGAACCCACGACCTCCTGCATACAAGGCAGACGTCTTAACCACTCGACCACCGAGCTAGCCGGTGTTGAATGGCCGGTTCGAATCATTTCGCAACGGGGATTGCAATTAGTCAGAAGTTGATTTAGACTGGAACCCTGCTCAACTTGATAGATTTTACTGTACTTAATCAATAATGAAGAAAATAGTTTTGCTTTTAAAGGTAGAGTACATGATTGGTAAACTGTTAAAGAGTGTTATTTCCACTGGTAATTGAAAGCCTATGTCGAGCAGTGACGGATCCAGCCTCATTTAAATACAGCAATACAATGGATTCCATTGTATTCCTGTACTTTAATGAGGCTTGATCCGCCACTGTCGAGAAACTTGGCTCTAAAAATCACCTACAGGCGATCTTTGGAGATTCAAATAGTTTTGACATTTTTCTCATCAATGGGGCACTTCAGACAGGAATTTAACAGGATGATTATACTACCATTACTACAGTGCTCGAAATAAGCGGTATCGCATCGCAGTTTGCGATGCAAAAACAGCAGTTTGCGAACCATAAACTTTGATTGCCTAGCAAAACTGCGAATCAACTTTTTAGCACAAGTTTAGTCCAGAATTGCTTCCACCACCAGCATACATCATGCATGTACAGTACATGCTACAAAACTAAATGCAACAAAATAAATGCACAAAAGGTTGCCCTTCCCTCACATCTCAAGTTAAAAATCTCAAAAGGCTGTATTTAAAACAAACGATGGGCTTACGTTCGATCCCCGCACAGACCTGGGCGCGCGCCGGAACGTGCCTAGTCTGGTTTCCGGACCATAATATTCCCGGCTTTAGTGGGGCGGTAACCAGTCCAACTCATGCCGATCACCGTTTTGTTAACTTGAACGTCATTGGCCAGGATCTCTGTCTGCCAATCGCACCGTATTTCTAGTAGGAAATAAGTGCTCCTCAATTTCCAGAATTGCTATTCAAATGAAACCAATGATTAGCAAAAATGCTCCAGCCTGAAAAAAAAATATTTTGAGCCTTGTACTATCCTAATAACAAGTAAGCTTTTATATAATACCTCGGTCATTTCTTTGGCGGGTAATTACCAAACTTGACCCTTACCTTTAATGAATATTTATTGAAGGCAACTCGGCATGAGTGAACAACTCATGGAGTGCGTTCTCACAAAGTACCGTGGTCAGTTGAAGAGCAGCCGTGCTGTAGTCAGGGCCAACGCCGTCAAGACATTGACCGCGTTTGGTCTGGATCGTAGGGACGTTATCTTGAGTCTGCTCCCAGCACTGGATGATGACGAGGTGGGTTCTTAATAGCAATCAGATGTGCAATGGCTCAGGTCACAATAGACAGTGTATTAGGCGAGGGTCACACGAATTACGACATCCCATCTTATTGTAGTAATACTATAGTAAGATTACAAGATTTTGTGAGTGTTATCCCAAATGTATTTGGGATAATGTGGTTCGAACCCGCACCCCAAGTTTTCACCTATGATTGCGAGTCAATAACCCAAACCACTCGGCCCTGGTATTCTTTGATTTGTCATTTTACTGTACCACTTTTGCAAGTGCCCAAATGCCAGTAAATTGTAAGGGCACCTGAAATTGTACCAATTCAATAAGTAAAATGAGGAAAATGTAAGAACTAGTCACAAACAAATACAAAATATTGTATTTTTAGTTTTTAAGTAATCTTTGCAAATATCTGGCTTCATCTTTAGCTCAAGTTTCCGTACACCTTGCCAACAAATATTTAACTTAAATTTTCTCCAAGTCTGCATAACCCATGTAACTAAATGTTTTTGGTGGTTAATAAACTGCAGTGTCTTCATTATTTTGACCTTAAAGGTAGTATTAGCGAATTAGCGACAATTTTCTCTTGGAATCACACTGAATTGGTACTTACGACACGTTTGCGTATGTCGCACGAATGTTGCACGAATGCCACACAAACTCCCGGCGGAATTTGTGCCAAAAATCGCTGCGAGTTTGCATACATTGCGAATTTTTAGCACTTGCGCCTGTCTCGTGCCCGGAATCTCAGATTCTCATTTTTGTCTCCATCAGTCGCTATTTAGTTTTATAGGTCGCCAACTCCTCACAAAGTTGTCTCACATTTCTCGCAGTTTCTGACTCACGGAAAATAAATTGAGAGTTGGGTTCGAGTTGGGTTCGAGACACCTGCGACGACTCTGTGACTATTTTGAGAGAAAATTTGTCGCGCAAATCTTTTGAACATGTTCAAAATTCTAGCGACACAAGAGGCCCTGCGACTCACACGAGGAAATTGAGAACCCCCGCGAATGTTTCGAGACATTTTGGAAACTCCCTCACGAATGCCATTCGCAATTTGTCGCCAACAGTCGCAGCCCAGTGAGATAGGGACTGAAGACTGATTTCTTGTCCATTTCATTTTGTCCGAATTCAAATGAGTGAAAATTTTACATGCTCCAACATTAGTTTTTTTTTTAGTGGTAAAGTTTACACATACTATAAAAATGAAAATGGTTTTATCTCCACTACTTGAGTAACATGTTAGTTTACTCAGTACCTAACCTGTGTGTACGCTCCAAAAAAAAAAAACAAAGAAAAACAATTGAGCGAAACTGCTCTCCTATTTAGGCTAGTTCTGTGCTCGTACTTCATGGACAATGTAGTCGTAATACCACGGTAGTTGGGGGCCTAGTTCTTTTCACATGAAAACACCCTTGTAAAAAAGTGCTGCATTTACATAAATTCGTGTTAAATCACCGTTTCTTTAAGATGTTACTTCCGCGGAATCATCGCATTGAACAGTTGGAACCAATTGTATTTTCCATTTGAGTAAAGTTTTTCATGTCAAATGGTTAATAAAAATTAGTTGGGAGTATTAAAGACAAATTACATGATTGGAAAACTTTTAAAAACAGGAACAGCAGCATTACCTAACTAAAGAATAATGTTGATAAACTGCCTTGTAAAAATTTCAGTCACATAGATGCAGTAATACTTTAAAAAACCTTAACAATTTTGATGTAATTTGTTATTGTCAGGCGGATGTAAGGGACGAAACAAAGAAAGCCGTAAGCACCCTAGCTGGTATCCAGGACCGATCAGGACTGATTGGATATCTGGAGAAGATTGGTTTCATCAAGCATTACCAGGGACATGAGGTATGCAATGTGCACCAAACCGTATCAAATCCATTCTATGTAAAAACAGCTATTAGCCAGCAGCCATAAGCAACCATGTAGCCTGGGGCCAATTTCATGGAACCCGTTAGCACAACAATTTGTTTAGCACAGAATTTCTTTGCTTTACTTTACAAAACTGGGTTGCCAGCCAAAATCGTATGTGATGTGTATTTACTGATATTTTGCTGCTGTTTCTAAAAATACAATTTGACATACAATTTTGGCTGGTAACCCATTTTACAAAGCAAAGAAATTCTGTGCTAAACAAATTTTTGTGCTAACAGATTCCATGAAATTGGGCCCTGTTCTCCTGCAAATCGCTTTAAACCACAACCCCACGGACCAAACAAATGCCGCATGTATGCGAAACTGCTGTGGAGAGGAAAAGTATTCAAACGAGTGTCTAGAAAATGACAAACAAGTATGGAAAGCTGTAACACATGCCTACTACACCATCGAGCCATGCGTAATCTTCACCGCACGTTGGATACTCCTGGCCATCTGTAAAGACCTACTACCTACCACGCAATTTGGCAATATTATCTATGAATTTGGTGCTGATTTGAAGCTCGGTTTGTAGGTTGTATACGTTTCAATGGTTGTCTACTCACACGAAACGGCATGTTCCATCTTACTTCTGTAACAATTTGTCTGCGCCACGTATTGAGCTCGTGCCAATGACGTCATTTTGGGAGTCAAATAATGCCGCATCGTTGTGGAAGCAATGTGCGTGCGCGTTGTGTGTGTCCATTGCGTGCGTAACGCGCAATGCTAAGGCTCCCATTGGTGAATTAAATCGCGTTACACCCACCAGAGACACGCGCACGCACATCGCTTCTACAATGACTCAGCATTATTTGACTCCCAAAATGGCGTATTTGCACGTGTTCGAAGGGGGTCATTACAGCCATCACGATCTTGCAAAGATGCATGCAAAGTAGCCACACTGTCCGAATGCATCTGACATCTTTCTTGCTTAATGCTGTGATGATTGAAAGTTGAAAAGTGCTTTAGCATGTCTTTGTCCTTACTAAATTTTATTTTTTGATTTTGTAGTTCCAAACACCTTTTTGAGAAAAACAAAATTATTGTGCCTAACTTCAACCTAATTTTTGTGTACTACACCTCCCGAGTGGCCCACTTTTTTGCAATACATCTGTAGACATCTGCTTTCTAAATTCAGGCATTCGTTAAACACTAACAATTCTGGAATGTGATATTAACATATTTTTTCCCCTTTTCTTCAGAGAGAAGTGATCCAAGAATTAAAAGACCGCTACGCCTCGGACCCCACCCTTCGTCCCACCCTGCGACCATCTCGCATCCAACTGTTAGTCCGTCGTAGACCAACCACTGAGCTTGATGCACGCCCCACATCACCCCTGGTGGATCTACCAGACATAGTGCCCGAAACCAACGTCCATTCCTGGCTATCTCGCTACCAGTTGGACCTTAGTCAATGCCCAGAAGATGAAGAAATGTGGGCAAGTCTACATTGCAATGCCACTTTTTTATCAGTAAACCTTGATAATAGGTACTGGGTCGTTCCATGAAGTTGGGATACAGTGCATGTCCCCTGTTACATAGGAAGTCATTTTAGGCTATAGTTTTATACTTATGAATTTCATTAGTCAATAGTACTCGGAAATACCAGCGGTTTAATGAGATAAAATAAAAACCTTCATTATTTGTAACAAAATATAGGAGCATCAGTCAGCTAATTAAAATGTTGTGCAAATGCAGGTGTGTGACAATTGGTGTTTTTAAACATATTTTTTTAAACCACAGGAACATTCAAGTTTGAATTTTCCAAATTTAGATTACAAATGATTGTTTAGATCGAGAACTGTGTGCTAATGTCAACAGATTACTTTCAGGGTCGGCGTGAATTGAGACAAATTGGCGCGGTGTCCCATCGGTAACCATAATTTTTGTCAAATAATTAAAAATTGATAAACTGAAGACTCAAAAATGTTCACAGAACAAGCAAAGCAACCATATCGTGCAATATCATTATAGAGAACAAAACTCTCTGTTTGGGGACTTTAATTTACTGTAAAAGCTGAAATATTCGGGGTGATTTTATTTTCGTGCATCAGACAGATACCGTGAAAATAACAACCCGCGAAAATATTGTTTGCAACAATTGTGGCGATCCCAATTTCCATCAGCGAAAATAACAACTCGCGAAAATGTCAGTGATGTTGAAATGCGCGAAAATATCTGTACGCGAAAATATTGGCTTTTACAGTACACTTAATTTTGGAATGACTCAGCCGTACTTCTAAAGTGTTTTAGAGGGGAAAATATATTATTTTCATCAGGGCGACCGAGTTTTGTGTCCGGGCGGCAAATTTGTGGATTCCTGCACAATATAAGAATTGATTAGGATTGTGTGTTTTTCTCCCACAGTATGACATTGGCACTGATCAGCTCGGTAACACAATCGATTCCTGGCCCGCAAAACTACCATCAAGACAAAAGAAATACACCCCCTTCCCTAGAAGAACCCCTCAAGCGCCCAAGGAAAAGCGAAAGGCATCCGTGAAGCACCCGCCAGCGCAAACAATTATATCTTCCACAAAGGCGCGCCAATTGTCACCAGGCCCGGGCGGTCACGAGGCGTACACGCCTTCGGGAATTGGACAACAGGCTGGAGGGTTGACGTTTTATCACTCGCAGACTTTGACGAAACGAAGAAAAACGCTCCATGTGGAATTACTACAAGCTCACGTCGAGGCCATGGGCTTGGATAAAGCCAATATGGAAAGCACTATGAGGGTGAGTTATTTTATCATTTTGTTTAAAGGTATATAGTATACATGGTTGGTAAACCGTTACAAATACTTTCATCCCCCTGTGTGATTGAAGGTATGCATCAATTAAAACCAACCTGAACAAAAATCTGCTCCGTGCTTCGTCTAACTTTTGAGAAAACGGTCACAAATGGTTTACAGTCACCTCGCTCCAAAACCACTTCGCCCTGAACCACTTCGCCCTGAATAACTTCGCCCTGAACCACGGTTGTTTTGGGGCGAAGTGGCAGTTGGGCGAGGTAGTGTTTGGACGAAGTGGTTTTGGAGCGAAATGGCCTTTGGGTGAAGTGCTTCAGGGCGAAGTGGTCCAGGGCGAGGTGGTTTTTGGGCGACAAATAATTTTTTCGCTCATTTCTCAAACACTTCAGACAAAACCATTTCAGGGGAAGTTTTATACCGCCATCGTGTTTATATTGTGTAAGTTATGTTTAAATCAGTGAACATTTCTGATTCCTGGAGATACCAATCATGTATTCCACCTTTAAGTCATGGAAGATTTTGCATTGGTTGTGTTCTAAAACGGCATGCAATTTCAGATTCATGGCCTTTAATGGGCTGCTCAGCAACATGTTAACATACGTTTCATAAAATGTCTTGTGCGTTAGGTACTACAAAGCTGATGTGCTACCCACAAATTTCATTCTGGAATGGTTGTTTTGTACATGTGCATGTGTGTTTGATGTGTAATGTTTTTCTGGTCAACTGGAGTGTCCAATGCTAACACAATTTTTGCTGATTTGTCACTTTGAAAACATCTCAATGGTGAGAATGTTTGTTGTTCACCAATTATGATACGATAGTTTTGGGATCACACGCAAAAAACTTGTAATTCTGCTATACCGGTATACTATCATAAATTATGCATTTGTGTGTTCACCTGAATAGCCTGTCAGTAAATGCTCATTTAAATATTGAGATGACCAGACTAATTTTTTGTTGAAGTACAGAATCAGTACCGTGTTTATGGTAGGAATGAATGTTGGTTGCTAGGTATTGGTGTGCACCATGTACATGTAGTAACAACAACATAGCAAAGGGGAACTTCTACATACTTATTCATAATGTCCATTAATGTAGATTATTCTTACATTGGTGATGATGCTCTGCGTTGTCTTGACATCTGTTCATGAGGTCTGTTTTTGTCTTGTTTTTTTGTCTTGTTATTCATATTTGTCTGTCCTAGGTCAGGGCACAAAAGCTAACGCTTCACCCGGTACCTAATGTTGTATTCTTTATAATGCACTCATAATTGATATTAAGACGTTTTCTACAGTTTATTGTAGTAAATTATCTTTGTATTGTGTGAATTCAACATTGAAATAAATAAATTGAATTGAATTTGGACTTGCTAATGCACCTTCATTTCAAGGTTAAGAATTTGGGGCACCAGCCATAATAGTCTAAAGGTTACATGCTAATTGGAATGTCATAATTTGTGTAACCTAACTCTGTAACTTGACACAAATTATAATTTTTTTATTAAGTTCGACAATGATGCAAATACCTCGATTTGACCAAAAAGGATATTCTGATTTGCGGAACAATTTTTCTGCAATTTAGTCAGTTTAGTATATTTTATTTGAATTTTTTTTAGATGAAGCTTCGTTACCATCAGGAGCGTTACGAGAAACTCGCTCAACGCGAGCGCCTCAGCAGACCAAAATCATGGAACCTTGTCCCCAACAAAGCAGACCTGTACTCATACTACAGGAAAAGGGCACAAGCTGAAGAATCAGAGAAATGCGAAACAGACGAGTCGTCGGAGTGGAGCGAAGCCGCGCTTATGCGTGCCAAGGCCGTCATTGAGGCCTTTACGAACATGCCATCACAGCCGATGCGCAAATTCCCAGGCAGCGAATCCGGGGTTGGCGGATCAAGCCTTTTGACGAGTAGCCTTCCTCGGGTTGACCCTGAAGTAGAAGGGAGCAGTGGCTTTTTCACGGAGACTGACCTTTTGGGTCAAAGGTCGTTGCCGGAGAGACCGAGGTCAAAGTTGACTGTTAAGAATTTGCAGAGGCATGATGCGGCGAGTGAGAAGGTGAAAGTACCAGTGAATAAGGTGGGCACAATTAGGCTTATTATATACACATATTTCAATTTCAGATTCCTAGATGAACCAATTACCTCGCCAACTGACGTCACACTTTGGGGCTGTCCAAAGTTGTCAACATTTTCACGGTTCTACAAAGCGTAGGAAGGGGAGGTGGGTTGAGGGCTGTGTAGGACTTTACATGCACTGTAAAATGTAGACACTTCATGACATATTGCAAGAAAAATGTTAAGTAGTTTTTTGGGGGATGGAGGGAGGGAGGGGGTCTTGAAAAATACTACTCTCTGTAGAACTCTGAAAATGTTGACAACTTTGGACGGCCCTTTAGTAGTCTATAACGGGGATTTTACCAAATTCATTGATTATTCCAATCAAACACCTTTGAAAACATTTCTGCATGCATATGCAGTAGTTCATACACCAAAATATTTCTTGAACTCATTTTTGTGCAACTTATTTTACTATTAACCCATTTTTATAAAGCAAACAAATTTTTTAGCAAATTGTTTCTGCTAATAGCTCTATTAAATTGGCCCCAGGATGATCTTGTGCTTAAATGTATTTCTGTTTGTCTATTCATAGGATTATCTTTCTACTAACGGAATTGCTAGCATTCAAATACAGAGTGAGTATTACACTGGGCCAGTTAAACATTTTTTCTTCAGATTTCTGTGTATTCTGTCCAATATGGTACTTTCTGTGCACGATATTAGCAACTGAAGGTGATTTTAAAAGGTTGTCTAAAGCATTGCTTGGTGCATGTAGCTGAAATTTGTGCATGCTGGTTTACCAACATTCATCCTTAGATATTTTGTGCCCTTGTTCTATGAATCGGTATAAATTCCATTCATTGGTCGCCAATGAGATGCCGTGTGTCAAGTCTATGGAAAGGGCAGAAAAAGAGTATTTTCAAGGAAATTGTTGAATGTTTTTCACTCCTAAAATCACTTCCCTTTGAAATATTAACACATTTTGGTGCTTAAATGATTATCAGGAAAATAAGTGGCGACCAGTAAACATAATTCTTTCCTAGGAATCGCTGTAAAGTTTCATCTTGAAAACGATATTTTGGGCCTTTAAAGGGTGCCACATTATGTGGCTTCAAAAATATATAGGCTTTGTGGAAATTACCTTCTTTTGAACAATTTTATAGGCAACAGATTAAGCTTATATGAATTGGCTTTAAAAAAAGTACATTGTTTGAAAAACAATTTGCCAAAGAAAACAGTTTTACTCATACAATTGTCAAATCAGAAAATTGGAGGGAATTCTTCAGTCTGCCTTCTGTCCAGCGAAAGAAGAACCAAAATGCTGCACTGCCATCCCACAATGCACCAGCCTCAATCTGTCCGCCAATCAAATGCATTGCATCCAGGGTCAAAGTTGACAGCAGTCATGGGGAACGGGGTCAGAGATTATTGGAGAAGATTTCAGTGGATGAGGGGAGGGGTCAGGGGAGGTGTTTTGCACCCCGGTTCCAGAGAAACTAACTGTTGATGTCAAGAGCAGGTGGGGGAGTAGTTCTAGATTTCACTTATATGAACTTTTTGTCTGAGCTGGACTAGGGAACAGTGTGCTTTGTTTGTTATTTCACTTCAGCCAGTGCACTCTTTCTTCTAGCAAGGCATAAAAAAAAAAGGTTATGTTGGCGTAACCCGACCGACCCTAAAAATACGGCCGACCCTGGATATTTTTATTTTTTTCAAGGGAAGAAATTTAATGATTAAAATCTATATAAACTAGAGGTATGACGTTTGTTGTTACAAACGCCAGGTGATCGGGCTAAATGAACATTTTGTGATGAATTTCAGACGTTGTTATCACCTATGGAATGGCAAAAATGGAAGTTCAGCAGCCGATTTCACGAAACTTTACGCTATTGCGCAAGTCCACTTACGCCATTACTTTCGCAATAGCTTATGGCGTAAGTGGACTTGCGCAATTGCGTAAAGTTTCGTGAAATCGGCTGCTGTATACACTAATCTGGTAACTAATATCTCCTCCCTGCATATCCGCCATATCTGGGGGTTGATAGCTTGCACCGTTTTGAGATATGAATTGTTGAAATAATAACCTTTGAAATCTTGTAATGTGACACCTGTGACGACATCATGACGTCACAATTTTGTGCACAAATTGTTGAACAATATGTTGAACATCAAGTTCTTAAATGTGGCGAAGGAATCATACCAATATCTGTTGTAGTTTTCAAGATACAGCATTTTAAAACATCTCAGCTCCAAATTTGCGTAATTTGACGTACATTACGTAACCACCGTCCATGTAATGACGTCACCAATGGTATAGTCAAAAGGTCCACATGTGTGAAAACATTTCGTTCCGTAGAACTATGGTCAAATTCCCTACCACTTTGGCTCTATTTGCATTCAAAGTGCTAAACAAGTGTACATTTTCGAACCTCTTCCGGTTTGGACCGGAGGTTTGGGTCACACAGGGGTCATGACATCGTATGATTTGTTCAGTTCATTTAGACTTATCATGTTGTGAAAGAATTGTTCAAGTATCTATTACGGTTCTTGAGATATGAATTTTAAAAATAATAACCTTTGAATTTGTGTAATTTGACACCTGTGACGATATCATGACGTCACAATGTTGTGCACAAATTGTTCAACAATTTGATAAACATCAAGTTCTTAAATGTGGCGAAAGAATCATGCAAATATCTGCTGTAGTTCTCAAGATACAGCATTTTAAAACAATTCAGCTCCAAATTTGCGTATTTTGACGCCACATTACGTAACCACCGTCCATGTGATGACGTCACAAATGGTATAGTCAAAAAGTCTACATGTGTGGAAACATTTCGTTCCGTAGAAATATGGTCAAATTCACTACCACTTTGAATCTATTTGCATTCAAAACGCTTACAAAATGCACATTTTCGAACAACTTCCGGTTTGGACCGGAAGTAGGCGTCACACAGGGGTCATGACATCGTATGATTTGTTCAGTTCATTTAGACTTATCATGTTGTGAAAGAATTGTTCAAGTATCTATTACGGTTCTTGAGATATGAATTTTGGAAATAATAATCTTTGAATTAATTTTTGTAATTTGACACCTGATGACGTCATGATTACGTCACACTTGATGCCATCGTGATACTATACATTCTGGTGAAAGTCTGCCGTAGGGCCTATGTCTGTATCTAATTTACTAACGATTCAGCTTGGTTTGATAGGCATTGTTGCTGGTAAGTGTAAAAACTGAGATTCTCAGTTTCGTTGAACTTTGACCTCCAATTGACCCCAGAAGGAACGGTCAGATGAAAATGCCCACACAAAGAAAATTGTAGCACAGAATGTCATCTGTAAACCTGCCAAATACGAAGATCCTGGGTCACGTGGTTTTCAAGACGGAAGCATTTTAAAATATGCATATTTTGTTTTTTTGGGGGGTGTAATTTGATACTTGATGACGTCACGATGACGTCACGCTTGATGCCATCATAATATTATACACGCTGGTGAAAGTCTGCCATAGGACCTATGCCTGTACTTAGTTACTTAAAGATTCAGCTTGGTTTGATGGGCATTGTTGCTCAATAAGTGCAAAAATTGCGATTTTCGTTTTCGTTGAACTTTGACCTCAGATTGACCCCAGAAGGAAGGGTCAGATGAAAATGCCCACACGAAGAAAATCGTAGGCCATGATCTTATCTATAAGCCTGTCAAATACGAAAATCATGGGTCACGTGGTTTTCCAGACGGAAGCATTTTAAAACATGCATATTTTGGTCATTTTTGGGTTGTAATTTGATACCTAATGACGTCACAATGACGTCACCCTTGTATGCACATCTTCACATTGGGGTTGATGTTCCTACCAAGTTTTAAGTTGATAGCTTGAACCGTTTTGAAGAAAAGCTCTGGAAACGTTTGAGTGGAAAAAGAAGAAAAAAATAAAAATAAAAAAATAAAAAAATAAAGAAATCGTACGAGAGTAATAGGTGATCGGGCTGTTGGCCCGATCACCTAATGAGTTATAAATACGTTTGAAACCATTTCTGACCGTTTCTCATTGTTGTATTGACTTGTCTGACGCTGGCGCGCGTGGAACTTTGGAGTGCACATTGTTGCACCAACGATCGAACAT
This sequence comes from Henricia sp. BOLD:AAB3569, assembly GCA_037783545.1. Lineage (NCBI taxonomy): Eukaryota > Metazoa > Echinodermata > Asteroidea > Spinulosida > Echinasteridae > Henricia > Henricia sp. BOLD:AAB3569. Next base: position 130,947 of record JBBELK010000030.1, on the reverse strand, counting down.
GCAGCAGAAGATTGCGCAGGCTCTACAACAATGTACATGTACCATGTACAGGTGTGATATCGATACGGAGATAGATGCACCAAGTATATTGTACATATATAGTCGCGTCAACCGACTCCCACTCAGAGAGCAGCCTCGCACTCGCTGAACCGAAGGAGCTCTACATGAAAAATATGGTAGCCTCGTCCTAGACTGTTGCACGGCGCGGACAGCTACATACAATATTTAAAATATTTGGCTATTTATTTTGTGTTTAAAAAATAGTTTGTTACAATATAAATTATTTTAATTATTTTTTCAGCATTTTACACAATAAAAACTGATATATATACATTCTAAAAATTGTAAACTATTTTGTGACCCCAGCGACCCGGCCCCGTGTTTTACACAGTCGCATCAACATGGCGCCCGGTTCCGAAGTGTACAGTGTTTCCATCAAGGGAAAATGTGGATCTGCGGTCATTTTTGATTGCTTAAAACGGATAAATTTGAGTCAACAGCTGAGGTTAATCGCCCAGAGCTGCGCCGACGATGTCAAGGTGGGGTACACGCGGTGCTGAAAATACAATCGTCAAAGGAAGAAGCGGGTCCATACAAAGATATTGATGTTAGAAAATTACTACCGGCTTAAACAATTAGAAAACATGTCATTTTCGTTGCTGGGAGAAAGAAAAAAAACAAATCCCTACCTACCTACCCTATTTTTGGGGGCCCGTTACGCCAACATAACATTTTTTTATTTTATGCCCAATCCTCCCATCCAGTACTTAAGCCCTGTATCATCACGAGTCCGGCACTTCTCCTGAAGACAAACAGAGCACACTGTTCAAAACGTTGAGTTCACACTAACCGGTTCTTCTCAGAACCACACATCTTTAAAAGAGATATTTCAGATAGCGCAAACACAAACCATTTAGACTACACATTGTTTTCCACCATGCATAGCAGGGTAGCACACTAAAGCAAAATAGGTATGCAACTCGCAATTTGTCTTAGTGTTTTACTTACTAAAGTAATCTTTGGAGACATTTTCTTAGCCAAGCTAAATACTAAGTAAAGTTTTTACGTAATCTAAGTCTTGAATTGAATACCGCCCTAGACAATTTATGTTTTACCTTTTAGCCTGCTTGTTTTACTGCACTGATTTCTAAACTTTCTGTCATTACTTGAAACAACAACTTGAAGCACAACAGCACACCAAGTTTATTTCTGCCGTTCTGCATAAAGTGGTTGGACTTTAAAGGCAGTATACATGATTGGTATCTCGAAAATGTTCACAGATTTACGCCTAACTTAAACAATATAAAAATGATGACCGTAGAAAACTTCTCCTGAAATGGTTTTGTCTGAAGTGCTGTAGTCTTTGAGAAATGAGTAAAACAATTATTTTTCGTCTCATGAGACGAAAATTAATTTCGCCCCAAAACCATTTTTCCCCAGAACCACTTCGCCCGAGTGCCATTTCGCCCCAAATCACTTCATCCAAACACTACATCACCCAAATGCTACTTCGCCCCAAAATTACTTTGTGCACAAGCCATGGCTCAGGGCGAAGTGGTTTTGCAAACCCTTTTTTTACTGTTTTCTCAAAAGTTAGACTAAGTACGGAGCTGATTTTTGCTCAGGTTGGTTTCAATCTTTAATGAGCGTGCATTTAATTGATGCCATGTCGTTTGTCATATTTGTTTCACCACTATTCTGAAATTTCCAAGGATATTGTCAAAAATCCACCAAAGTTTAGTAAACTAATTGATCTTGGTTACATAAAACAGTGCAGTGATTACACTGACTTTTTTGCTTCCACATCCAAATTGGAGATTGCAAATTTCCTGTTTTCTTCCCAAGGATAGTATTTTGGGGAGGTATTCTATATGATTGTAAATAATAATAATAATAATAACAGGCAGTTCTTATATAGCGCATATAAACATCTTGTCACGCTCCTTTATATAAAAAAAATAATCAAGGCTTGGTTTACTAAATTCTAAGTTTGACTAAGTGATAATTTTTAGGGTTTATGACCCAGGGACCGCCGGGGTGAATAAATTTGATTCAAATGTGGACAAATGTCCATGAGTTTGGGAAATCTGGATGCTCTGAAAAACAACTTGACTCCACCAGGATTTAAACCGCGGACCTTCTGCTCAATGTGTAGACACCCTACCAATTGAACTATGAATCAACTGGTGGTCCCAAAACACGGTATTGCAGTTTTAATTATTAAACGTTAATTATTAACTAATTAATTTGTACATGAATGCCTCTTTAATTTCAGGTCATTTGGGGTCACACATTATGGCAACATTGATATGATGTGGACAAGTGATGGACCAATAGAAGATGAGCCTCACAAAGGTCAACAAAAGGTCATCTCCATGACAACCCTGCCTTTATGCCCCAATAAGGAGCATCGTAAGATGTGGCTACAGCAGCAAATGCTGTTTCCTTCTTTGTACAAACTGAGGGTCTTGGATGAAAATCGCAGAAGGTAATTGAATTGTACTTCTTGATTTGTACACGTTTCATTTGAAAGGGGCGTGTCCAATCACATTTTAAAAACACCCATTGTTCCCATGGGTGTTGAGATTTTGATACCATATCATTTGCTATAGAGCCTTTGCACGGCGGCTATGACAGGGGGCAGTCACATTGTCACCGCGTGTCATGCACGAGTAGGTGCTTTGTGGTTCTATTGTTACATCATTTAAATGAGAAAACCTGCCCCCTGTCATGGCCTCCGGTGCAGAAGCTCTATTACCATTCTGAAATTTCGCATTCTCAATCCATACATTTTCAAAGGTATCGTCAAAAAAAAAACCAAGTTTTGTAAACGAATTTATCTGATTCCATAAAGTTGTACAGTAATATTGCACCAACCTTTTTGCTTTGACACCCAAATTTCCTGTTTGTTCCCATGGATAGTACTTATTTTGAGGAAGTACATATTTTGTATGATTGTTGGGTTAGAATTAAATCCATTTTTAAAAATAATCTGAACTCGCTCCTTTAAAGGCCCATATCATTTGCAGATGATTTGTGTTAATGCAACTCCTAATCTCTTTTGGGTAATGCCCCCTTTTGGTTTATTACCAGGTAATTGAGGAAAAGGTCCTAAAGTGTTATTATATTGTGTGCAACGACCCAAAATTTTATTTCATGAGTTGACAAGAAAAAACTTTACTCAGTGTTAACAGCAATATGGTAACAAACACCATTTATTTCTGTCCAAAATTGTACTTTCTGCAAGAAAAATTTGCGCAGACACTTGTTTTTAACCATTTGCTTAACACAAAAACCATGTGTAGATTTGTATTAAAGGTTTTCTGAAGCATTGCTACATCTGTTGCTAAATTTCTAGTTTACCAACATTCCTTGGATATGTTATGCCCTTATTTCAGGAATGTTTCGGACAGGCGGACACACAAAATGCATTTATATAATATTGGATGGTTTTGAGGGTGATATGAGAATATACCGCACGAGTCATGAAAATACCGAACGAGCCGAAGGCGAGTTCGGTATTTTTATGACGAGTGCGGTATATTCTCATATCACCCGAAAAGACATCCAATAATATTATTGTTATATAAAATGAAGCTTTGTTTTGAAAGATTTCCGCGAGATTTTTGTCTGTTTGGTGTTGAAAACGTCAGTTTACAAATGCATGCGCTTTTGTTACTGTTGTACAGTATTTTTTGTTAATGTACTCTGACGCGCGTTGCACACGCACGCAATCCATTCCCTCGATCCATGACGCGCGCATACGCTTGTGTTCGTGGTGCGCCCAACGTGCACGCACATCGAATCTGGGCTCTGTGCTGCACAGTAACAGAAACACACGGTGTCCGAAAAAGCTTCATTTTATATAATAATACATTATATTGTTTGGTGTCGGAGCAGGGAGGGGTTTTTACCCCCAAAACTCCCCCTCTGGATCCGCGCCTGGGGTCGAATTGTAAAACTGCTCACAAAACGGATGACTAATTTTTCTCCCACTTTTTAATTTCAGACACCTTGCCGTGGTTGGCAGCAAACAGAAATTGACTGTCCCACCTCCCATAATGCACGGTCACACTCCAGACTCTTTAAGGGATATTGAGTACCAGTGGAGCTCGCCTCAGCCCGTTGTTTTCACCAAAAATCTGAAAGAGAGGACTTCGCTTCTGGAGAAACTTGATGGATCCAGAATAGCTGAAGTTAAAAGGGAGCGATGCAGTAATACACAGGTCAGTCTTGGGCCAGGGTCACAATATAAAAATATCTTAATTACTCGATTGTAATAATTCCAACGACAACCGGGGTCAGAGGAAAAACTTATTATAATTGGATTGTAATCGTATTTATAATTTGCAATTACTATATTGACTTTTCTTAATTGTAATTATAATAAATCCAGACAAACTTGTTTTTAATTTGTGTAAATACCATATACTTATATATTTATGTTTAAATGTTTTGTCATCCAATCAGTTTGGAGAGCCCCCTGACAGAAACTAGTTTCTGTTGGGCAATCATCCATCTCCTCCCCCCCCCCCCCCCCCCCCCCCCGAGCGACATCGGCATGCCCGGACAAAATATGGACTATTAGAGAACACTGTCTTTATGTCAATAGCATCATGAACAAAAATCCAATGTGTCAAAGTGTACACCATACCCTCTGAGAAGTGGCAGTGTTATAAGTACTTTTCAGCAGGGCCATTATTTGTTTCCCATTATAGATATCAAAGTGACAAATCAGCAAAATTGGTGTTATGCATGGGATATTCTTTGGTTGACGTGAAAATTGTTACTCATGGGAAACATTATGTACATATATTTCCAAAACGGCATTTCTAGAAGAAATGTATGGGTGTACTTAACTTGGCAATGCCCAACACACAATATCTTTGATAAAAAATTGGTGAAATAACTGTCGGTTAAAGATGGAGGCTTGTCAATGCGCTAAAGACAAATTCGTGCCACGAATTTCACTGTGCTCCATACCTTGCCCTGGCAGCTGCTCTTACGGTCTCAGAGGGTGTAGGGCCATGGTGCAGGCTAATAGCCTCGTCCAAATATTGCAAATAGGGTGTGTATCGTGGCACTGAATTTCGTGGCACTAATTTATTTGTGGTGTGTATTGAAATTTGAAATTTCATTTTATTTTGAAACACCCCAATTATTCATTGTCTCTTCAGGGTTCTGGAAGCAAGAAGACACACATCTACCTGTAACCTTCCATACCTACCGTTTGACGTTCCGGAAACCCCAGTAGCACCTCAAAACTCTACAATCTCACACCAGGGTTCCACAAAATTACCAAAGATTCACACGGCTTCAGCTAGAACAACACACAAGTGTATGGAAGATATCCAGGAAATCACCGAAGATGGCTCCAAGAATGCAATAACGATTACCCTTCAATGATTAAAGGCCCAGTATATAATTTGCAGATAAAACTTTTTGACGAATTCCACGAACAACATCATTTCATAAGAATAATGTTGATAAACTGCCTTGTAGAAATTTCAGCCACATAGATGCAGTAGTACTTAAGAAAACCTTAAAAATCCATGCATGGTTTTTGTGTTATATGAATTGTAAAAAAATGTTTTCATACAATTTTTAATTTGTTTAATATAAAAAGCACCTTCAGTTGGCAATTTCTACTGCACCATTTTACACAGGAAGAAATCATGTGGTGTTTGTTACCATTGCTATCAACACTTTTAGTCGTTTTTTTTCCTGGTCAACTCATGAAGTATACTTTGGGTCACTGCACAAATGTGGTGATTCTGCGTCAAACCTAGCATTGGTTAGGCGTTCGTCGATAGTCCAGGGCGTGAGCTAGGATGCCTGTTGTCCGTGGCAGTGGCGCGTTTCTCCAACGTAAACAGCGACCTCACGTGGCACGAGTTTATGCAAATTACCTTCAGTGGTATTAATGCCTTGTGTCAAGCGCAACGATCACCTTATGCTGGCGCAAAAATAAAGAAAACTACATGTACGTCAAACCATGTATAGACCCTTAAACACAACATTGAATGGGAAAATTAAGTCTTTAAAGGTTTTGTAAAGTGAACATTAACAGCAAACTAGTTTTTTAGACAAATCTAAGAATGGTTCTCCTGGAAAGACAGGGGCAAGCACAATTGGTTTTTTTTTCACAAAGAAATTACGTGTATCCTTTTTTGCATTACGGGTATATGGTAGGGATGAATTAAAGGAAGGGACAACACTTGTTTAAAGTTATCGACGAATTTAATTAGAAATATTACCGATGTATTGCCCAGTGCATAAACCTTCATAAGAATCGGAGAAACTTTTTTTCAACAACGGCAACCCAATTAAAGAGACACAACGTCTTTGTTCGGCTATTTAATTACGGGACATTTTGACAATCTTTTTTCACAAGGACCATCAAAAAATTATTGTCAAGGATGCTGTATCACTAAATTACGCAAACAGTAGGCCGGTGTGTACCTTTAATTTTGATGATAAACTCTGCAACTAATGCAAAAATCAAGATTGATGCCTTGTTTGCAGACTCCCATATGCCGTAAAGTATGTAAAAATCTGTTGTGTCCTGACTCACGCCCTCTCAAGTCCGAGCGCCGAACTGCAAAAGATGGTGACTTACATGGAACGTATTTAGCTGCAATTTTTTACCAAATTGTTGAATTTGAAAATAATGTCGATTCAAAGTTCCAGTCCTGAAAAGTTTCTGATGTGTGTCTTTGGAATAAACTGCAATTATCATGGACTTTATTTTGAAGAAGACTGTATTTTTGTCTTGTATAGAATTTCACACATGGTCATCCCAAGAACCTCTACATTGTAAGTATTATCCCTTTAATAGGCAACTACTCTTTAGAAAACAAATTGACCTGTGGTTGTGTTTAAAGTCTGTTATTAAAATGTATTGTTCAAATGGGTCTTTCCACAGTAAAGGGGGCATTTTGGCAACACATACCATATTTTCGAGGAACTTACAGTCTGGTCTCAAAGTAAAATAAATAGGTTTCAGTTGTTCTGGAGAGATAACTTGGGCCCCAAAAATTACAAATAGTGTGACACTTGTGTAACATTTTAGATCGTCCTGGTTACAAGCGTATATTGGAAATTTGTACACATGGTTTTTAGAAAGGTATTTTGTCACACTATTTGTAACCCTTTTTGGGCCTTAAGTTATGGTATGTGTTGCCAAAATGCCCCCTGTAAAGACTCGGATTTATATCGATTTGTGTTCACGTTCGTTTCCGAGTATGAACCGGCCTTAAGACAGATTTTTATTTCTTCGTGGTTTCTACAGCTTAGTGTTTCAATTGCTGTTTGAATTTCTCCCCTTGTAATGTTTATATACAACTGCTAGTTGTAACATGGTTGAATTGCACATATATAGTGATGTTTCATACTCCGTGTTCAGTGCTCTACCTAATTATGGTAGTACATACACCCTGGGGAGTTAGGGTTAAGAACATTTAACAGCACATGGTTGTCCGGACTTGAACGAGCGCATGTTTAGAGTACTGTTTTGTCAATTGTTTTGTATTTTTAAAGTGCGATAGTACAACCCATGAAATGAATTTTGTTAAAGGAGCGTGTGTAGATTGTAAACTAATTTGTCTGTTCCTTAAAGCAGTGCAGTGATCACATCAACTTTTTGCTTTCACATACAAATTGGAGATTGCAAATTTTCCATTTTATTCCCATGAATAGCAATTTGGGGAGGTTTTTTTATATAATTGTTGGATTAAAACAAAATCCATTTTCTTGACAAATCTAAACAAGCTACTTTAAATGTGAAATTATCAAGCATCATGTTCGTCCAAAAGCTCAATCATCCCATCAAAAGAACTAAAATCTCAAATTCTAGAAAAATACTCTAGCTTGTAATTTCTGAGAGTTTATACCTTAGTTATTGTTTCACTCAGTTTTGATTTGTATTTTGCATGGCTGCGACTTCACTGCTTGTTTGTTTATTTTGCTTACATGTTATAGTTTCGCAACTTATTTCATGTACCACCATATAACTAACTTCCTTATAATGCTAACTTAATCTGCTTAACAATCGGTTCCTCCTTGTTTTTAACTGGCTTCTAAATATTCTACCCTTGTGTTAGTATAGGGGTTACACTATTATTTGCAATTTCACTTTATATCATCTTATCGAAAACTAATGTAAAAATTTATATGGATTCCCACACTAGACAAGCTATGCTTTTTGTGGCTTTCCACCATATTTACATGCAACGGTACTTAAAACTTACAAAATAGTATTGTCAAAATAATAGATTACTGTGTGTGTAAATGCATAATTTTTTTATATGGAATTGAATTGAATTGAATTGAAAGCTCCAATATTAAAACGGTTTTTAGACCCGTCTCTTTAGAGTAAGCTGCAACGATATAAATTATGTTTCTTTTTTTTTCTGTTCCAGTACAGTGTACTCGGATGCATCCAGTATTTTAAATATAAGTATTAGGGCCTACACTTCATTTGTACATAATATTGGAATTTACGCTTTATTTATTAAAAAATGACTATCACAATGGTTTAGAGTTTTTTCAAGATGTCCTGCTGTTTGTAAAGATATGGCAAATACGGAATGCAAAGTTATATAAGAGTCTGGATGCCAGGTTGATTGTTGTGTTCGGGTTCACAACTAAATACGTCCCCTTACAGGTGAAGAGCTCTCGCAGCGCTTCACGTATTAAAGTTAAAATCGACAGCTGGCTCCTGACTCGTCGTGTTTGGGGTTCACGACTTAATACGTCCCCCGCATTCCGCAATTCCCCTCCCCTTTTTAGCACATGGGAAAGCATGTCTATGGATGTAGTCAAAATGTGCATTAAAACGGTAACAAGGAAATTAAGAGCATTTTTTTAGTTAGTCCAGAAGCTAAAAAAAAAGTTTAAGCCTCTTTTTGAAGTACGCTAATGTAATTAAGTTGTCTATTTTTGTTCTTCCATAAAATGTCCTTTTCCAAGCACCCCGTTCTTGTAATCTGACAACACACGATTTGGGTTTCGATTACGCCCAAATTGGCGCTGCTAAGTACAAACATTTGCTTAGCACAGGATTTATTTGCCTTATAAAATGGATTACAAGCCAACAATATTTGCCAACTTGTGTTCTTCGCAGGAGTAGGAGAATACTGTAGCGTTCTTGCCGTGCGCGAGTCTCGAACGCAATACTCGGAGTTGGACAAAGACCACAAACTCGCTTTCTGACTTGACTTTGCCTCTAGCGCTGAGCCCTTCAGACGTGAAGCAAGGAATATTGCTTTCTCGGCCTCGCCCCACTGGTTGACTATGGCAACACTCTCGAAGTGAACCAAGTAATCGTCCCATGAAGAAACTCCGTCAAACCTGTCCGGGAGCATCATCGGTCTCCGACTGCCCCATGGAGCCAGTTTGAATTTCCGGTGATGGGTGGTAACTTCCGACAAGATGCGGTCCCACATTATTTGCATGTGCAAAATATGTACCTTCCCATTGTCTGGCTTATAATCCTGTTTTGGATACGTGGTCCGGCGGTTCCGTCCGGTAATTGCGCAAGCCACCGACGGACCGCCGTCGGCTGCCGTCGGCTGGGAAGCGGCCGGTCGGCATCGGCACATCGACCACAAACCACCGGCGGTTCGCCGGTGGCTTGCAAGCGGCACGCGAACAGCGTTTTACAGCTCCCGAGCTACTAGCGAACCACTAGCGGTATCCAGTGGCAAACCACCAGTGCCACTGCCGCTCCTCAATCGCCAACGAAGCACTAGCGGTCCGCGGTCCGCGGGTGGCTGCCACCAGCGGCCCGCTAGCGGTGCCGCTAGCGGGCCGCTGACGGCCCGACCGCGGCTTGCGCACTGGGCGAATGTACATCCGCAGTGTGCTGGTGAACTCGGGGTTGTTCCAGGAAGGAACCTGCGCCCAAGTCACGAGCACCAGCTTCGCGTAAATGTACCAAGTGATCGCAGTGTTCTGGTCGGTACTGTACATCCGCGGCGTGCGCGTGACGAACGCCTTGGGGCGGTTCCATATAGGAACCTGCGCTTAAGTTACGAGCGCCTGCCTCGCGTGAATATTCCGAGCGATCGCGATGTTCTGGTCGGTACTGTATCTCTGCGGCGTGAGTGGCTCGGGGCGGTTCCGGATAGGGACCTGCGCCCAAGTCACGAGCGCCTGCCTCGCAGGAATGTTCCGAGATGTCGCGGTATTCTGGTCGGTACTGTATTTCCGCAGCGTGCGCGTGATTAACGCCTCGGGGCGGTTCCGTCTGGTAATATATCGTCCAGGCATATAAAATGACGCACTTGTATAATGACGCACTCACCTTTTACTTCAAATTGCGCGGCGCGCACGTACGGGACTGATGTGCATACACCGCGACCTTGAAAGTATCACTTAAATGAAATATCCACTCGCATAAAAATTAAGAAAGTCAAGGATTTGCCGGCGAGATATGATAAAATTGATAATTTTGTTATTTTAGTAGCCAATTTACACAAGATACAAATAATGCGAGGCAATTTTTGCTCATAAAACTGTAATCATCGGCCATAAGAAACTCTAGAAGGCGGCCCTCTGCCGGCCAGTATTTAACCATGCGTTATTATAATGACAATGGAGTCCATTTTGTCCTTTTTAATTTAATACAGGTCCCCAAGTGGCACTTGTTTCTTATGTAAAGTGGTGCAAAAAGCAGCTCCTAATTGTAAAGTTATGCAAAGAGCCGTGTTGCAAGTTTAATGTACAATTTGTATTATTGTTTTATTAATTCAAAATTTTCATTTTAACAATTTTATTTTAGGAGAACCAGTGGAACTTGTAAAATAATTATTTTGTTTCTACGAAAATATATAAAAGTTGCACATTGATAATTGTTTAGGTTATACCATACATGTAGCTTAATGGTTTTAAAGTTATAACTGTTTGATTTCATATTATCAAGTCGTCTGATATAACAGCAAATAAAACTTTACAAGTGCTATAAACTACACATAAATTGCACGTTTTATTGACAGAAGACTATTATTTAATCAAAATTGCTTCTATGAAGAAAGTAGCTTGTCTTGGCCACCGTAGTTTTCAGCCTATAGCACGGTGCGTCATTATACATGCCCAACTTCCGTGCACAGCGGAACGCGCACGATGCAAAACTTCGCTTGTGCAGCAGAAACTAGATGAGCTTGAGCCTGGAAGATATTCGTGATACGAGATGATACTTTACTGAAAAGAAATATAATGTAAAAGTATCAATACATTCATTAGTTTTCCGAAATTTTCAGGAGAAACTCTTAAGTGCGTCATTATACCTTCCTCGTGGATACATCCGCGGCGTGTTGGTGAACTCGGGGAGGTTCCAGAAAGGAACCTGCGCCCAAGTCACGAGCACCAGCTTCGCGTGAATGCTCCAGCCACTCCGGTGATTCCCTCCAGTACCGCATGTCAGCCGCGTGCGAGTGCTCCGGCAAATCTGGTTGCTCCGGCGGTTCCGACTGGTACCGCGCGTCAGCCACGTGCACACGAGCACCTCCTTCGCGTGAATGCTCCAGCCGCTCGGTGATTCCCTCCAGTACCGCATGTCGGTCGCGTGCGAATGCTCGGGCAAATCCACAATTTCTGGTTCAAGCATCCTGCCAAAATATCTCTGTCCTTCGGTAATTTCTCCTGGGCTTTCGCCAAAAGGGGACAGTAAATCATCAACTGTAACAAAAAGACTACCGTTGGAATGGCTAGGTTGACCATCGCGGGGGACCCACCGTCCCCGGCCACGCCCCCTCCGCATTACGAAACGAGTTGCATGCTTCCTTGACCTCGTGTAGTCGTTTCTCCCTCTTTTCCGCTCGTGTCGTGCCGCCGCTGCCACCAGTGTAGCGTTCTTGCCATGCACGAGTCTCGAACATAATACTCGGAGTCGGACAAAGACCACAAACTCGCTTTCTGACTTGACTTTTGACGAGCCTTTATTCATCACCTCTTCATGCTTACGGACTACTAGTATGCGTTTCCCGGCGGCCGGACGTGTCCCAATCCTCCGGCAGAAGGCAGCCACACCGTAGAGTCGTGCTGGCGCCCTCTGCCGGCCGATTGCCACAATCGTTACAATACATTTTAATACACATCACTTACGATTTTGGCTGGTAATCCATTTTTGCAACAATAAAGCAAACGGAACCTGTGCTAAGCAAATTGTTTTGCTTAGCAGCGCCATGAAATTTGCCCCTGGTGTTTAAAGGGCTATGTCACGGTTTGCGCATGCGCAGCAAAACTTAAAAAAGTGTGGCTAACTTTTTTAAGTTTTGCCGCCAGGTTTTGCATATCCTATTCAATCTTTACCATCCCTTATAATTCTTTAGTAATTTTGGCAGTGGCGTACTTGTCAACGTCTAGGATGTCCCGATGCATTACTTTTAACTTGGAATCGCACTGTTTGCCGTATTTTTAAGCCGACAAACATCGACATCACCGTGTGTGCCGCCGTCGTTAAAAAGAGTTTTTTCATCCATAAAAAAAAATCGACAAAACATGACAGAAACGGCATCGAATGATATGAATGACCTGGTTGGATACAGCAATTTACTTAACCTTGTTTTCCATCAAAACTGACATCCTTATTTGGTCCTGACAGCAATTTTACAGCATTCCTTCTATCCTTGGAAAGACGAAGTGGCCGCCACCGCTGTACGATTTTGTTTTTCCAAAACGTAAAAATAAACCCCCAAAACAAGTGCTAGGGTAAATAAATAACCCCCAAAACAAGTGCTAGGGTAAACTTAACCCTCAAAACAAGTGCTAGGGGTTTAGTTTACCCTAGCACTTGTTTTGGGGTTTAGTTTACCCTAGCACTTGTTTTTAATTTTTTTATTTTTTACCCTAGCATTATTTTTTATTTTTTTTTACCCTAGCACTTGTTTTAGGTTTTTTTTTACCCTAGCACTTGTTTTGGGGTTTATTTTACCCTAGCACTTGTTTTAGGTTTTTTTTACCCTAGCACTTGTTTTGGAGGTTTTTTTTACCATAGCACTTGTTTTGGGGTTTATTTTACCCTAGCACTTGTTTTGGAGGTGTTTTTTTTACCCTAGCACTTGTTTTGGGGTTTAGTTTACCCTAGCACTTGTTTTTTTATTTTTTATTTTTTACCCTAGCACTTGTTTTTTTATTTTTTATTTTAGCCCTAGCACTTTTTGTAGAAGCGCTACGGTAGCCCTAGAGCCTTTTGTAGAAGCGCAACGGTAGCCCTAGCACTTTTTGTAGAAGCGCAACGGTATCCCTAGCGCTTTTTGTAGAAGCGCAACGGTAGCCCTAGAGCTTTTTGTAGAAGCGCAACGGTAGCCCTAGTGCTTTTGTAGAAGCGCAACGGTAGCCCTAGCGCTTTTTGTAGAAGCGCTACGGTAGCCCTAGAGCTTTTTGTAGAAGCGCAACGGTAGTCCTAGTGCTTTTTGTAGAAGCGCAACGGTAGCCCTAGCGCTTTTTGTAGAAGCGCTACGGTAGCCCTAGAGCTTTTTGTAGAAGCGCTACGGTAGCCCTAGCACCTTTTGTAGAAGCGCTACGGTAGCCCTAGAGCTTTTTGTAGAAGCGCAACGGTAGCCCTAGTGCTTTTGTAGAAGCGCAACGGTAGCTCTAGCGCTTTTTGTAGAAGCGCAACGGTAGCCCTAGCGCTTTTTGTATTAGCGCAACGGTAGCCCTAGCGCTTTTTGTAGAAGCACTACGGTAGCCCTAGAGCTTTTTGTAGAAGCGCTACGGTAGCCCTAGCACCTTTTGTAGAAGCGCTACGGTAGCCCTAGAGCTTTTTGTAGAAGCGCAACGGTAGCCCTAGTGCTTTTGTAGAAGCGCAACGGTAGCCCTAGCGCTTTTTGTAGAAGCACTACGGTAGCCCTAGAGCTTTTTGTAGAAGCGCTACGGTAGCCCTAGCACCTTTTGTAGAAGCGCTACGGTAGCCCTAGAGCTTTTTGTAGAAGCGCAACGGTAGCCCTAGTGCTTTTGTAGAAGCGCAACGGTAGCCCTAGCACCTTTTGTAGAAGCGCTACGGTAGCCCTAGAGCTTTTTGTAGAAGCGCTACGGTAGCCCTAGCACTTTTAGTAGAAGCGCTACGGTAGCCCTAGCGCTTTTTGTAGAAGCGCTACGGTAGCCCTAGCACTTTTTGTAGAAGCACAACGGTAGCCCTAGCACTTTTTGTAGAAGCGCATAGCCCTAGCACTTTTTGTAGAAGCGCTACGGTAGCCCTAGCACTTTTAGTAGAAGCGCTACGGTAGCCCTAGCGCTTTTTGTAGAAGCGCTACGGTAGCCCTAGCACTTTTTGTAGAAGCACAACGGTAGCCCTAGCACTTTTTGTAGAAGCGCAAAGGTAGCCCTAGTGCTTTTTGTAGAAGCGCTACGGTAGCCCTAGCGCTTTTTGTAGAAGCGCTACGGTAGCCCTAGCACTTTTAGTAGAAGCGCTACGGTAGCCCTAGCGCTTTTTGTAGAAGCGCTACGGTAGCCCTAGCGCTTTTTGTAGAAGCGCAACGGTAGCCCTAGCACTTTTTGTAGAAGCGCAAAGGTAGCCCTAGTGCTTTTTGTAGAAGCGCAACGGTAGCCCTAGAGCCTTTTGTAGAAGCGCAACGGTAGCCCTAGCACTTTTTGTAGAAGCGCAACGGTAGCCCTAGAGCTTTTTGTAGAAGCGCTACGGTAGCCCTAGAGCTTTTTGTAGAAGCGCAACGGTAGCCCTAGCGCCTTTTGTAGAAGCGCAACGGTAGCCCTAGCACTTTTTGTAGAAGCGCAACGGTATCCCTAGCGCTTTTTGTAGAAGCGCTACGGTAGCCCTAGCGCTTTTTGTAGAAGCGCTACGGTAGCCCTAGCGCTTTTTGTAGAAGCGCTACGGTAGCCCTAGAGCTTTTTGTAGAAGTGCAACGGTAGCCCTAGCGCTTTTTGTAGAAGCGCAACGGTAGCCCTAGCGCTTTTTGTAGAAGCACTACGGTAGCCCTAGAGCTTTTTGTAGAAGCGCTACGGTAGCCCTAGCACCTTTTGTAGAAGCGCTACGGTAGCCCTAGCGCTTTTTGTAGAAGTGCAACGGTAGCCCTAGCGCTTTTTGTAGAAGCGCAACGGTAGCCCTAGCGTTTTTTGTAGAAGCACTACGGTAGCCCTAGAGCTTTTTGTAGAAGCGCTACGGTAGCCCTAGCACCTTTTGTAGAAGCGCTACGGTAGCCCTAGAACTTTTTGTAGAAGCGCAATGGTAGCCCTAGTGCTTTTTGTAGAAGCGCTACGGTAGCCCTAGCACTTTTTGTAGAAACGCTACGGTAGCCCTAGCGCTTTTTGTAGAAGCGCAACGGTAGCCCTAGCACCTTTTGTAGAAGCGCTACGGTAGCCCTAGCGCTTTTTGTAGAAGCGCTACGGTAGCCCTAGAGCTTTTTGTAGAAGTGCAACGGTAGCCCTAGCGCTTTTTGTAGAAGCGCAACGGTAGCCCTAGCGCTTTTTGTAGAAGCACTACGGTAGCCCTAGAGCTTTTTGTAGAAGCGCTACGGTAGCCCTAGCACCTTTTGTAGAAGCGCTACGGTAGCCCTAGCGCTTTTTGTAGAAGTGCAACGGTAGCCCTAGCGCTTTTTGTAGAAGCGCAACGGTAGCCCTAGCGTTTTTTGTAGAAGCACTACGGTAGCCCTAGAGCTTTTTGTAGAAGCGCTACGGTAGCCCTAGCACCTTTTGTAGAAGCGCTACGGTAGCCCTAGAACTTTTTGTAGAAGCGCAATGGTAGCCCTAGTGCTTTTTGTAGAAGCGCTACGGTAGCCCTAGCACTTTTTGTAGAAACGCTACGGTAGCCCTAGCGCTTTTTGTAGAAGCGCAACGGTAGCCCTAGCACCTTTTGTAGAAGCGCTACGGTAGCCCTAGCGCTTTTTGTAGAAGCGCTACGGTAGCCCTAGAGCTTTTTGTAGAAGTGCTACGGTAGCCCTAGCACTTTTAGTAGAAGCGCTACGGTAGCCCTAGCGCTTTTTGTAGAAGCGCTACGGTAGCCCTAGCGCTTTTTGTAGAAGCGCAACGGTAGCCCTAGCACCTTTTGTAGAAGCGCTACGGTAGCCCTAGCGCTTTTTGTAGAAGCGCTACGGTAGCCCTAGAGCTTTTTGTAGAAGTGCTACGGTAGCCCTAGCACTTTTAGTAGAAGCGCTACGGTAGCCTTAGCGCTTTTTGTAGAAGCGCTACGGTAGCCCTAGCGCTTTTTGTAGAAGCGCAACGGTAGCCCTAGCACTTTTTGTAGAAGCGCAAAGGTAGCCCTAGTGCTTTTTGTAGAAGCGCAACGGTAGCCCTAGAGCCTTTTGTAGAAGCGCAACGGTAGCCCTAGCACTTTTTGTAGAAGCGCAACGGTAGCCCTAGAGCTTTTTGTAGAAGCGCTACGGTAGCCCTAGAGCTTTTTGTAGAAGCGCAACGGTAGCCCTAGCGCCTTTTGTAGAAGCGCAACGGTAGCCCTAGCACTTTTTGTAGAAGCGCAACGGTATCCCTAGCGCTTTTTGTAGAAGCGCTACGGTAGCCCTAGCGCTTTTTGTGGAAGCGCTACGGTAGCCCTAGAGCTTTTTGTAGAAGTGCAACGGTAGCCCTAGCGCTTTTTGTAGAATCGCAACGGTAGCCCTAGCGCTTTTTGTAGAAGCACTACGGTAGCCCTATAGCTTTTTGTAGAAGCGCTACGGTAGCCCTAGCACCTTTTGTAGAAGCGCTACGGTAGCCCTAGCGCTTTTTGTAGAAGTGCAACGGTAGCCCTAGCGCTTTTTGTAGAAGCGCAACGGTAGCCCTAGCGTTTTTTGTAGAAGCACTACGGTAGCCCTAGAGCTTTTTGTAGAAGCGCTACGGTAGCCCTAGCACCTTTTGTAGAAGCGCTACGGTAGCCCTAGAACTTTTTGTAGAAGCGCAATGGTAGCCCTAGTGCTTTTTGTAGAAGCGCTACGGTAGCCCTAGCACTTTTTGTAGAAACGCTACGGTAGCCCTAGCGCTTTTTGTAGAAGCGCAACGGTAGCCCTAGCACCTTTTGTAGAAGCGCTACGGTAGCCCTAGCGCTTTTTGTAGAAGCGCTACGGTAGCCCTAGAGCTTTTTGTAGAAGTGCAACGGTAGCCCTAGCGCTTTTTGTAGAAGCGCAACGGTAGCCCTAGCGCTTTTTGTAGAAGCACTACGGTAGCCCTAGAGCTTTTTGTAGAAGCGCTACGGTAGCCCTAGCACCTTTTGTAGAAGCGCTACGGTAGCCCTAGAGCTTTTTGTAGAAGCGCAACGGTAGCCCTAGTGCTTTTGTAGAAGCGCAACGGTAGCCCTAGCGTTTTTTGTAGAAGCACTACGGTAGCCCTAGCACCTTTTGTAGAAGCGCTACGGTAGCCCTAGAACTTTTTGTAGAAGCGCAACGGTAGCCCTAGTGCTTTTTGTAGAAGCGCAACGGTAGCCCTAGCACCTTTTGTAGAAGCGCTACGGTAGCCCTAGAGCTTTTTGTAGAAGCGCAACGGTAGCCCTAGTGCTTTTTGTAGAAGCGCAACGGTAGCCCTAGAGCTTTTTGTAGAAGCGCAACGGTAGCCCTAGTGCTTTTGTAGAAGCGCAACGGTAGCCCTAGCGCTTTTTGTAGAAGCACTACGGTAGCCCTAGAGCTTTTTGTAGAAGCGCTACGGTAGCCCTAGCACCTTTTGTAGAAGCGCTACGGTAGCCCTAGAGCTTTTTGTAGAAGCGCAACGGTAGCCCTAGTGCTTTTTGTAGAAGCGCAACGGTAGCCCTAGCGCTTTTTGTAGAAGCGCAACGGTAGCCCTAGCGTTTTTTGTAGAAGCACTACGGTAGCCCTAGAGCTTTTTGTAGAAGCGCTACGGTAGCCCTAGCGCTTTTTGTAGAAGCGCAACGGTAGCCCTAGCACTTTTTGTAGAAGCGCAAAGGTAGCCCTAGTGCTTTTTGTAGAAGCGCAACGGTAGCCCTAGAGCCTTTTGTAGAAGCGCAACGGTAGCCCTAGCACTTTTTGTAGAAGCGCAACGGTAGCCCTAGAGCTTTTTGTAGAAGCGCTACGGTAGCCCTAGAGCTTTTTGTAGAAGCGCAACGGTAGCCCTAGCGCCTTTTGTAGAAGCGCAACGGTAGCCCTAGCACTTTTTGTAGAAGCGCAACGGTATCCCTAGCGCTTTTTGTAGAAGCGCTACGGTAGCCCTAGCGCTTTTTGTAGAAGCGCTACGGTAGCCCTAGCGCTTTTTGTAGAAGCGCTACGGTAGCCCTAGAGCTTTTTGTAGAAGTGCAACGGTAGCCCTAGCGCTTTTTGTAGAAGCGCAACGGTAGCCCTAGCGCTTTTTGTAGAAGCACTACGGTAGCCCTAGAGCGTTTTGTAGAAGCGCTACGGTAGCCCTAGCACCTTTTGTAGAAGCGCTACGGTAGCCCTAGCGCTTTTTGTAGAAGTGCAACGGTAGCCCTAGCGCTTTTTGTAGAAGCGCAACGGTAGCCCTAGCGTTTTTTGTAGAAGCACTACGGTAGCCCTAGAGCTTTTTGTAGAAGCGCTACGGTAGCCCTAGCACCTTTTGTAGAAGCGCTACGGTAGCCCTAGAACTTTTTGTAGAAGCGCAATGGTAGCCCTAGTGCTTTTTGTAGAAGCGCTACGGTAGCCCTAGCACTTTTTGTAGAAACGCTACGGTAGCCCTAGCGCTTTTTGTAGAAGCGCAACGGTAGCCCTAGCACCTTTTGTAGAAGCGCTACGGTAGCCCTAGCGCTTTTTGTAGAAGCGCTACGGTAGCCCTAGAGCTTTTTGTAGAAGTGCAACGGTAGCCCTAGCGCTTTTTGTAGAAGCGCAACGGTAGCCCTAGCGCTTTTTGTAGAAGCACTACGGTAGCCCTAGAGCTTTTTGTAGAAGCGCTACGGTAGCCCTAGCACCTTTTGTAGAAGCGCTACGGTAGCCCTAGCGCTTTTTGTAGAAGTGCAACGGTAGCCCTAGCGCTTTTTGTAGAAGCGCAACGGTAGCCCTAGCGTTTTTTGTAGAAGCACTACGGTAGCCCTAGAGCTTTTTGTAGAAGCGCTACGGTAGCCCTAGCACCTTTTGTAGAAGCGCTACGGTAGCCCTAGAACTTTTTGTAGAAGCGCAATGGTAGCCCTAGTGCTTTTTGTAGAAGCGCTACGGTAGCCCTAGCACTTTTTGTAGAAACGCTACGGTAGCCCTAGCGCTTTTTGTAGAAGCGCAACGGTAGCCCTAGCACCTTTTGTAGAAGCGCTACGGTAGCCCTAGCGCTTTTTGTAGAAGCGCTACGGTAGCCCTAGAGCTTTTTGTAGAAGTGCTACGGTAGCCCTAGCACTTTTAGTAGAAGCGCTACGGTAGCCCTAGCGCTTTTTGTCGAAGCGCTACGGTAGCCCTAGCGCTTTTTGTAGAAGCGCAACGGTAGCCCTAGCACCTTTTGTAGAAGCGCTACGGTAGCCCTAGCGCTTTTTGTAGAAGCGCTACGGTAGCCCTAGAGCTTTTTGTAGAAGTGCTACGGTAGCCCTAGCACTTTTAGTAGAAGCGCTACGGTAGCCTTAGCGCTTTTTGTAGAAGCGCTACGGTAGCCCTAGCGCTTTTTGTAGAAGCGCAACGGTAGCCCTAGCACTTTTTGTAGAAGCGCAAAGGTAGCCCTAGTGCTTTTTGTAGAAGCGCAACGGTAGCCCTAGAGCCTTTTGTAGAAGCGCAACGGTAGCCCTAGCACTTTTTGTAGAAGCGCAACGGTAGCCCTAGAGCTTTTTGTAGAAGCGCTACGGTAGCCCTAGAGCTTTTTGTAGAAGCGCAACGGTAGCCCTAGCGCCTTTTGTAGAAGCGCAACGGTAGCCCTAGCACTTTTTGTAGAAGCGCAACGGTATCCCTAGCGCTTTTTGTAGAAGCGCTACGGTAGCCCTAGCGCTTTTTGTAGAAGCGCTACGGTAGCCCTAGCGCTTTTTGTGGAAGCGCTACGGTAGCCCTAGAGCTTTTTGTAGAAGTGCAACGGTAGCCCTAGCGCTTTTTGTAGAATCGCAACGGTAGCCCTAGCGCTTTTTGTAGAAGCACTACGGTAGCCCTATAGCTTTTTGTAGAAGCGCTACGGTAGCCCTAGCACCTTTTGTAAAAGGGCTACGGTAGCCCTAGCGCTTTTTGTAGAAGTGCAACGGTAGCCCTAGCGCTTTTTGTAGAAGCGCAACGGTAGCCCTAGCGTTTTTTGTAGAAGCACTACGGTAGCCCTAGAGCTTTTTGTAGAAGCGCTACGGTAGCCCTAGCACCTTTTGTAGAAGCGCTACGGTAGCCCTAGAACTTTTTGTAGAAGCGCAATGGTAGCCCTAGTGCTTTTTGTAGAAGCGCTACGGTAGCCCTAGCACTTTTTGTAGAAACGCTACGGTAGCCCTAGCGCTTTTTGTAGAAGCGCAACGGTAGCCCTAGCACCTTTTGTAGAAGCGCTACGGTAGCCCTAGCGCTTTTTGTAGAAGCGCTACGGTAGCCCTAGAGCTTTTTGTAGAAGTGCAACGGTAGCCCTAGCGCTTTTTGTAGAAGCGCAACGGTAGCCCTAGCGCTTTTTGTAGAAGCACTACGGTAGCCCTAGAGCTTTTTGTAGAAGCGCTACGGTAGCCCTAGCACCTTTTGTAGAAGCGCTACGGTAGCCCTAGAGCTTTTTGTAGAAGCGCAACGGTAGCCCTAGTGCTTTTGTAGAAGCGCAACGGTAGCACTAGCGTTTTTTGTAGAAGCACTACGGTAGCCCTAGCACCTTTTGTAGAAGCGCTACGGTAGCCCTAGAACTTTTTGTAGAAGCGCAACGGTAGCCCTAGTGCTTTTTGTAGAAGCGCAACGGTAGCCCTAGCACCTTTTGTAGAAGCGCTACGGTAGCCCTAGAGCTTTTTGTAGAAGCGCAACGGTAGCCCTAGTGCTTTTTGTAGAAGCGCAACGGTAGCCCTAGAGCTTTTTGTAGAAGCGCAACGGTAGCCCTAGTGCTTTTGTAGAAGCGCAACGGTAGCCCTAGCGCTTTTTGTAGAAGCACTACGGTAGCCCTAGAGCTTTTTGTAGAAGCGCTACGGTAGCCCTAGCACCTTTTGTAGAAGCGCTACGGTAGCCCTAGAGCTTTTTGTAGAAGCGCAACGGTAGCCCTAGTGCTTTTTGTAGAAGCGCAACGGTAGCCCTAGCGTTTTTTGTAGAAGCACTACGGTAGCCCTAGAGCTTTTTGTAGAAGCGCTACGGTAGCCCTAGCACCTTTTGTAGAAGCGCTACGGTAGCCCTAGAACTTTTTGTAGAAGCGCAACGGTAGCCCTAGTGCTTTTTGTAGAAGCGCTACGGTAGCCCTAGCACTTTTTGTAGAAACGCTACGGTAGCCCTAGCGCTTTTTGTAGAAGCGCAACGGTAGCCCTAGCACCTTTTGTAGAAGCGCTACGGTAGCCCTAGAGCTTTTTGTAGAAGCGCAACGGTAGCCCTAGCACCTTTTGTAGAAGCGCTACGGTAGCCCTAGAGCTTTTTGTAGAAGCGCAACGGTAGCCCTAGTGCTTTTTGTAGAAGCGCAACGGTAGCCCTAGCGCTTTTTGTAGAAGCGCTACGGTAGCCCTAGCGCTTTTTGTAGAAGTGCAACGGTAGCCCTAGCGCTTTTTGTAGAAGCGCAACGGTAGCCCTAGCGTTTTTTGTAGAAGCACTACGGTAGCCCTAGAGCTTTTTGTAGAAGCGCTACGGTAGCCCTAGCACCTTTTGTAGAAGCGCTACGGTAGCCCTAGAACTTTTTGTAGAAGCGCAACGGTAGCCCTAGTGCTTTTTGTAGAAGCGCTACGGTAGCCCTAGCACTTTTTGTAGAAACGCTACGGTAGCCCTAGCGCTTTTTGTAGAAGCGCAACGGTAGCCCTAGCACCTTTTGTAGAAGCGCTACGGTAGCCCTAGAGCTTTTTGTAGAAGCGCAACGGTAGCCCTAGTGCTTTTTGTAGAAGCGCAACGGTAGCCCTAGCGCTTTTTGTAGAAGCGCTACGGTAGCCCTAGAGCTTTTTGTAGAAGCGCTACGGTAGCCCTAGCGCTTTTTGTAGAAGCGCTACGGTAGCCCTAGCGCTTTTTGTAGAAGCGCTACGGTAGCCCTAGCGCTTTTTGTAGAAGCGCAACGGTAACCCTAGCGCTTTTTGTAGAAGCGCAACGGTAGCCCTAGCGCTTTTTGTAGAAGCGCAACGGTAGCCCTAGCGCTTTTTGTAGAAGCGCAACGGTAGCCCTAGCGCTTTTTGTAGAAGCGCAACGGAAGCCCTAGCGCTTTTTGTAGAAGCGCAACGGTAGCCTTAGCGCTTTTTGTAGAAGCGCTACGGTAGCCCTAGAGCTTTTTGTAGAAGCGCAACGGTAGCCCTAGCGCTTTTTGTAGAAGCGCAACGGTAACCCTAGCGCTTTTTGAAGAAGCGCAACGGTAGCCCTAGCGCTTTTTGTAGAAGCGCTACGGTAACCCCAGCGTTTTCTTTGGGTTTTTTTTGGAAAGCGCTACGGTAACCCCAGCGTTTTCTTTGGTTTGTTTTTGGAAAGCGCTACGGTAACCCCAGCGTTTTCTTTGGTTTGTTTTTTTGGAAAGCGCTACAGTAACCCCAGCGTTTTCTTTGGTTTTAGTTTTTTTGGAAAGCGCTACGGTAACCCCAGCGTTTTCTTTGGTTTTTTGGGGGGAAAGCGCTACGGTAACCCCAGCGTTTTCTTTTGTTTTAGTTTTTTTGGAAAGCGCTACGGTAACCCCAGCGTTTTCTTTGGTTTTTTGGGGGGAAAGCGCTACGGTAACCCCAGCGTTTTCTTTTGTTTTAGTTTTTTTGGAAAGCGCTACGGTAACCCCAGCGTTGTTAAATTTAGTTTCTAATTGATTCTAGAAAGACATGTTTCATTTATCTGTCCTTTTTTGTTTTTGACACTTAATCCATTACCAATGTTAATTTTGTGCATTATTTAAATGTAAATGTTGTTTATTTATGCGTGTTAGTTTTGACATAAGTATTAAAGCAAACAAGTACATGCTTTGTGAAATGTATTGAAGGAATTATTATTTGTCAAACATAGACACATGTTATTTTATATTTAATTTTATCTGAACATTGTACATTATTGTTTACTGGCAATAAATGGAGCCGTATAGCTCCAATTTTATGGGAAAAAAAAAATAATAATGAGCCAAATTAATGTATCACATCCCGCGTGTTCCACTCCACTAATTTACCGAGACCCTTGTTTTTGATGACTACGTGTACTTTAAATTCCTCTGTAAGCTGGATGTTGTAGTATTAAAGTAACATCAAAGTTCGACCGTATTCGTTTTAAATTGTACATGTATATACGCATGTACTTGACTACTTGTAAAATACGCTTAGCCTATACCTTTCCGGTGGAAAGCACATATCATGAATCGATAATAATTTTTTTCTAGGTTCCAAAAATGGCGGTTCCGAAAGCTTCCGGTTTCGACAAGGCGGTCACCGATTACCAAACAGACGTGACAAACCGCCTCGCCAAGTACCAAGTTCTCAAAGACCTAGACATCTTCGTTCTTGACAACTCGATGCGTGAGAGCACCGTGGGTCAGCTCCGGGGCCACACCCTGGAGAGCAAGTGGGAGATCTTTGAGGAGGTCAAGAAGTGTGGCTTCAAGCACACCATCGTGGCGTCCTTCTCGCACATGACCCGCGTGGATGACGTCTTCATTAAGCAGCTGGTAGATCGAGGCGAGGATCGCGCGGGTCTTTGGGCTTTCTCCGAGATCACTAAAGGTATACAGATGCTGGATTTTCCCGAGGATAAAGGCAAATAAGTATATAGATTACTACTTGTGTTTAAAAAAAAATGTACAAAACAATTACTGCGTAATTCCAAAAGAAAAAATATGAATCTAAGCAAATTTTGATCTATAATAAATTGCTTTATGTTCAGAAACGTGAGCACTCGCTATATGGCATTTCATGAGACACCAAGGCAGACATTTAGTACTCGCGCACACTTAGGCCTAACCACTTGGGACTGCTTCCCCACCAAGGGTGGAGAGAAACATCGACATTTTACCTCTTGGGGTTTCAATAAAATGTACAATATAAATTTGTATAAATCAAATTTTAAATAATACAAGAAAATACTAGAGACTTTGTATTGGGTGAACATAAACAAATATCTAATTTACCGAGACACGCAACAAATGGCATTTTTATTTGGGTCCAATGCAGGAACTAAGGACAAAATTCCCAACACCGAATCCATCCCAGTGGGCATCCAGAAGTTAGAAGCAGTCGGCCTCTACAACGTCATCTTCGAGCTAGACCTCAGCGACGGCGTGTACGACTTCGAGAAGTTCAGCATGGATGACATGTGCGCCCTGCTCAAGAAATGGATCGCCTGGTGCCACGACCATCTGCACCCGGAAGCCAAGGTGACCGTCAGCTTCCGCGACCTGCCCGACGTCATGCCGTACCACCCGGAGAGAATGTTCCACACGGTCGCCTTTCTGGCCGATCTCCCGAAGGAGATCCGTCTGTTAGGGTTGATGTTCGAGGAGCCCCGCGGGATGACTCTGCCGGAGGAGTGCGGTGCTTGGGCCAAGTACATCCGCCGGACCATGGATGAGCACGAGTGGAAAGGGCATCTGCTAGCGCACGTGCATGAACAATTTGGTTACTGTGACACAACGGCTTTGCAGGTAATAGGGCCTACATATTATTTTGCCCAACAAATGAATTGAAACGAAAACCACTAGATTTTAAATGACGCTTCGCCAACTATTCCTATTGTATACATGCACCTTAACGGCTCTTAAATTAAATTACTCGAAAACCGCCAGAATTCATGGTTTTAAAGTAATTAACGGATCATAAACGACAACTGAGCATCCATGCATGCATGACACTTGGTCCGGATACACTCGCGAATCTGCAAAATACAAGTGCCTTCACTCAAAATGCACCACAATCTTTATATTAAATTTACTTCAGCTTGAACACAAATGCTCAAAGCAAAATATTACTTTTTGTTTAACCACAGATTTTGATGGACGGGGCGGACGGCATATGGGCAAGTGTGTGTGCCGAAGGCGCCTCTTTAGGCAACGCCTCATCCTGTATCACCCTGATGAACCTAGTGCGTCTTGGCAACACCAAGGTCCTAGAGAAGTACAACTGCACCCATCTCAGAAAGGCCGCCATCAACGTCACCAAGATAACAACTGGAAAGGTACCGCACCACAGACAACCCGTCTTCGGACCGAGAGCTACGGACTTTGTCTTCGATCTCAAGCCCGAACAGTTCGACTTGGCTGCCTTCTTCGGCGAGAGGGCGCCCATACGCATCACGACGATGGCCAGCAAAGCAGGCGCGGATCCAGGGGGGGGGGGGGGGGGGGGGGGGGGTCAAAAACTCCCCCCCCCTCCCCTGCTCCGACACCAACAAATATAATGTCATGCATTTTTTGCGTGTCCGCCTGTCCGAAACAAGCGGACATAAAAATCTGACGGGCAAAACCCCTCCCTGGTGGAAAAACCCCCTCCTGGAAAAATTCCTGGATCCGCCCCTGCAAAGAGATGATTCATCAACGATTGGTCAATCTCTTCGGAAGTGATCCGCAGTTCGACTTAAAGTTGGCCAATAAAATGAAAGAGCTGATTCTTGAGGATCCCCGAAGTGGCAGGTGAGATGACTTTTAGAGAAATTATAGCATATTTGAAAGAAACTTGTGGGATTGTGATACTGATTATGTACAACTCCATACTGCAGTCGAGCCATACGACGGAAGTTTACCTTTTGTGCATGCGTATGCCTACATGTACCATCGTATTTCAAGGCACACCACGCACATTAATAGTGAACAAACCCACCTCCAAATGACCGTCTTTCTTGCAAATTCTCCTCCACTTGTTTCACCTTTTGGGTTTTTTCAAAGCAGCCGAGCAAAATTGGTCAGAATTATGAGCTAAATTGGTGAAAGTTGTCGAACTTAACTCGCCACGTGCAGCCTTTTCTTGTTGACAGTACAAAAATAGCGCGTTGTGTTGTGTGCGCGCCCTCTCTTGGTACATTCGTGATGTCACAATTGTTTCGCGCGCTTTTTGGGACAGGTCGTCTGCTTCAGAGCACATTTTGAAATAGGCACTAAACAACTAAATTTGTTTTCCCTTCGTTGTGTTGTGTGCGCGCCCTCTCTTGGTACATTCGTGATGTCACAATTGTTTCGCGCGCTTTTTGGGACAGGTCGTCTGCTTCAGAGCACATTTTGAAATAGGCCCTAAACAACTAAATTTGTTTTCCCTTCTGGGGTGAAAAACTTGCACAAGTGAAGCTTTCAACAATTCTGGATATGGGACTTATTTTTTGTTCCAGAATCCTACCAAGATTGCAAAATGGCTGCCACTAGTAGGCCTACGGCAACAAATGACTTCATTTCATTATGAGAAGCTGATCATGTAAAGTTTGGTTGGCTACTTGTTTGTTATCAAGCCACAAGACATGCATATCTAAAATGGTAATTTGTTTTAAAAATGGCCGCCATTTCTTAGAAGTAATATTTACAATTAAGTAGGCCTAGACTCAAACTAAAATTTTGGAATCATGACAAATCTTTAAATGCAAATTAGCCAAACTATTTATATGAGGATTTGTTCAGGGACTAAATTGCTGATCACGATATTTAAAGATAAATAAATTAAACAATTGTTGGAAAATAAACCAATGACTGCATGTACTTCATTTTTTTTTTAATTAAAATGTTTGCAAAATGAAACGTAGCAAATACATACATCTCAAAATTACAATCACTCAATATTCGGTATTTGGTAAAGAGCAAATCCAAAAAAATGCTTCATGACAAATAATCTGTAATGCCTATGGTGGTATACATTATTTAAACATAAAATGAAAAAATAAAAATTAATATAGTGTACCATATGTAAACATTTAGGTGGGATGGTAGGCTTAATTTATACCCATGTGGTACTGAGAACATAATGAGGCATCCAGAGAACGATTTTATACCATGTTCTGATGAGCAGAATTTTGCAGATCGGCATTTGGATTTCCTACAACTTACAAACTTGCAGATTTTAATTAACAGCCAGGAACTTTGTTATCCTAAATGAAAACGAGGAATAACAAATAGTATTGTGCACAATGCCATCTAAAAAGGTTGCCGCTACATGTGGGTAATGTATTATAAAGTCGAGACATAAAGTCGACTTTAGAAAGTATTTTTTACACCTTAGTTTCAGGGCATATTTTAACTTACTCTGCGGCTCAATTTAAACCAGAATAAGCATGTTAAAACCACCAACTACATGTGGGGCAATAAGGCATGATTTAAACATTGAAGTGTCATGAAAAACACCCTTTGTTCTACCATATTTAACACTGGTAAAATTCTTTGGCTATAGAGTGGTTTCACACTGTCACGGGTCACTAAACATCCGTGTTTGTAAATACAGTAGAACAAAGATGTTCTGAAAGTTTCTTCACACCAAAGTAAGGGTTTTTATCTCAACCAACCTTGTGAGTTCAAACACAACATCTGGTATGGTGCCTAATAGGGATTCAAACCCGAGACGTCCGATTCACAGGGCAGACACTACCAGCTGAACTATAAAGCACAGTGGTATACTCCCTCAGATTTTCCCTATGAACCAAATTTTTCTCTCGGTGTTGCATGGGAGTGCAATCGAGTTGAAAACGATCTTCAGAAACGGCTTTTCTTAAAAACGAAAACTAGTCGAGAATAAACTGAAGTTAATAAAGACAAGAGTTCAATCACATAATGCAGAACAAGAAATGTACAATTCCAAAATTGAAGCATTCTAAATAGCGACAAACAAAAATCACACGAATAAAGAATAAATATTCTGAAAATAAAACAATAAATTACCTAAACATTGCAAATAAACACAAGCTATTATTTCAGATAATTCTCAAATATACAAACAATTCTCAAGCAACATTTAAATAATAAACAACTTCAACAATTATAAACAAATCTCGAAACAATTTCCATTAATTACTAATTGACAACTTTTTCCCCAAAAGCATAAACAATGAAATATAACATCACAAAATGACAAGTAAAATGAAGGAATTAAAATGCATAAATATAAAAAACATCCTTTAACAGCCGGCGTCCATATTTGTTCCTGATCGCTGTGCACAAAGTAAGCATTCCTGTGCATGTGGAATTTGGTACATGGCACGCCATGTGAAAAATACTGGCAAAACAAATTAATTGAATACAAAGATACATGCAGCAGTTTGATTGTGCAAGTCTAAAAGAACTGAATACTGCAAGTGTCTAAAATATAGCATGTTATGAATATACACCACCACATATACTGTACATATGTGGTGTTTGATGTACAGTAAATAGTAACAGAACTTGGCCCAAGTTTGCAAAAACATTAACTTTGGCCAAAAGTCATTACATTGTATCTTCCAAAATCTGAACCTCGATCATCTAAACTCCTCAAAAAAAGTTCGGAAAGTCAAGTTTGACTGACGATTTCTCTCTTGTTACTAAATCATTTCCCTTGGTATCATTGGAAAGCCCTGTTATTCCTCTTTACAGTGATGTGTCATTTGTTATGATTAATAAATTTGAGGATGTGCAGTATAGCGGAATACAGGGGTGGGTGGAAAGTGAAATGTCACAAAATTCACTGCTATTGTCATGCAGTGCATTCCCCTTTTGCTTGGAGGATGGGATTGTGTCAATGCACTTTTTGACAATAGCAATGCATTTTGTGACATTTCACTTTACACCCGCCCCTGTATTCAGCTATGCTGCACATCCCCCAATTGCTTAATCATAACAAATGACACATCATCATAAAGAGGAATAACAGGGCTTTCCAATGATATAAAATTCAAGGAAAATTATTTTGCAACAAGAGAGAAATCGTCAGTCAAACTTGACTTTCCGAACTTTTTTTGAGGACTTTATATGCATTAAGAGCCAAGGCTTCGGTTACATGTATATTTTTGCAACGCTTACCCTTTATATACAATGCTAAATGCATTTTGCTATAACCATTGCTCGGAATTACATGTATTGCCATGTTTGTAAAAACTTGTCGTACATGTATGTTTTAATTACCGGTGGCAGAAAAACTTTGGTTCAGTCTACAGCATGGAATCCATTGGTTTTTTTTATCATTGCTTTAAAATGCACACTTTTTATGATCTGTCTACTTCTTTAGCAGTTTTTTAGGTGGAATCAAGACAAAAAATGTTTTGTAAATTTACATTAAAAAAAAAAATTTAAAATGAATGAGCACACAATTTGACAGGTTGTTATTCTGATGATTTTTACAAAGTGTGCACCTTGTAGTTGTGGGACAAAATCTTTGCCTTTCAAGTATGTATGTACGTCTGCAAGAATTTGTAACTTACTACTACGTGATAGTGGTAATAATGTTTCAATATTTAAATTTTTTAAAACAGACCTAAACATTTTACAACAGTGAGATGGAAAACATCGCGGTTGTAACTATTTTAAAAAGTATTACATGAACTTAAAAATAAGGAAAATGGAGCAAAGGTCTCAACTTTTCTTTGAATCTTTTGCACATTTACTTTTTAAGCGACCACAATAGCCCGCAATTGTGAGATGACGTAGCAATCCTCTCTGTGCGAAATATGATGGGATTAAATGGAGTACTCGCGAACCGCCGCTCATTGTGCGTGTGTTTACGTACGTCAAATTATTTTTACATGTAATTTATATTGCGCATTTTAACCAGTTGACGCCAGAGGCCGTGTAAACACGCAAAGATTTCCACATTGGTGTAGCAGAGGACTAGTAAAAACGTTCAGGAGAATTTCGTTTGTTACTGCGTTTGACATCTAAACTAGCGGTAATTTCCGAGAGACATGGCCAAAAAAGTTTGTAACAAAGTTACAGTAGGGTGTACAATGACAGTGCATTGACATACATGTAGCAACAATACTTCACTGCACATGGTAAATGAGTTCAGTTGTTTTCCTTCCTCCATGCTTCAACTAAAAATAAACCCACGCCTACGTACAGCAATGTTTGAAATAATCCTGGTGTTAACTGGTTAACTGATTGGGATGCAGTTATGTAGCACCTGGCACTAGAGCCACCTCTGAAGAGTTTTTGGAGTATTTTTACAGTAGAGAAGCACCAACCACGTCTAATTCACGAACCAATGCTATACCGCATATGCAATTTTGTAATTTTTGTTAAGCCTAGCATACATCGACATTGCAACTGGAAGCAACTCAACTGATCAGTACTCTGCATAGCGCATTCATCGACAGCAACTGATCAGAGGCGTGTTCAATAGCACAATACGTACGCCGGTATTGGGTATTTTCCTATACCTTCACCGTTGAAGGTATTGTCGGTATGCATACGTATTGCGCTATTGAACTCGCCTCTGTTGCGCAACTAGCAGCAACTGGGAGCATCCAGCAATGTCTACATTTCTAGAAAGGGCACATCGACACGGTAAAGCCTAGAGTACATTGACCTTGCAACTGGAAGCAACTGTTACTTGCAGTTGCTGTCGATGTGCGCGCACGTGATCAGATGCACGCGTGCAACTGACAGCAACTTGTTGCAAGTATGCGTACATCGACGCAACTGACAGCAACTGGGTACAACTAGTTGCCAGAAAGTAGAACATGAGCAACTCACGTCAACTGGGATTTTTCCAGTTGCCAGTAGTTGCAAGTGAGCGTACATCGACCTTTTTAAGCAACGGTGCTTCCAGTTTGCCAGAAACACCAGTTGCTTCCAGTTGCAATGTCTATGTACGCTAGGCTTTAGAGTACTCCAAGCAATCCCATGAATCTCTCATTCGGTCTACTTGGAATGTTATAAAGCCTTTGCACGGGGCAGTCACATTGTTACCATGTGTCGTGCATGAGTAGGTGCTTTGTGGTTCTATTGTTACATCATTTAAATAAGAAAATCCGCCCCCTGTCATGGCCGCTGGTGCAGAAGCTCTATTGGCACAAATTGAGCTCAGGCTTGTATTAAACTTAACTCCAGTCACTGGAGCAAATTACTTAACTCAAGTCTTGCATTTACTTCTGAATTAAATGAAGTGAATGCAATCAAGTCAAATGACTTGTTACAACTCTAAACTGAATTGGATAACAAATGTAATGGATGGACGGAAAGTAAGAATTTGCCACAGCAAATACTCAGAATCAGTATTTCACTGATACGAAAACATTTTTAAGTTATTAAAGAACAGTTTGGAGGTGGGATCTTTTGCAAAATTTCACACATAAAATGTTCCCCGTTAAAAATGAATACTACTGTGTGAACTAAGCAAATGTTAGTGAACTGCGAAGTGGGTGTACATGTTTGGACTGTTTCAGTACCAAACACGCATTATGCACCTTCTAGGTTTTGAGGAAAAGCTAAATTTCCAAACTGAATTGTCAAGAACAAATGGTAATAAACGTTTACAATTTTTACTTAGTAGCCAATTATGGAAAGTGAATTTGTCCACATGACTGTCACTTGTAATAGGCCATATTCCTGAACGCGTGAGGGCGCTGTCAAGTGGCCCGGCGCCCATCGAACGTAATGTTCGAACACAAAATGCACTACACGCACGTTTACTTTTAATGGAAATCGACATGCCCGCACGCGACTTTTCCCCACGTACGGACGTAACGATTCCCCTCATTTCCCCCAAATCACCTAGTTCGAGCGCCCTCTCGCGTTCAGGAATATGCCTTATAGGCCATTGGCATGCTGCTTGTAAAGAAACTTACAAGTAAACTTGCAAGTACATGTAGTTTACTTCAGAGTGCATGTAATTTATACCAAGTAGCAAAAGAAATGCGAAAAATTTCTCCACTTTTTGATAAAGAAAACTGTAGTCATGTTATTTCGCTGGAATGGTTCGGTGAAACATGAATACAAAAATACGCAACTTTAACTTAAAGAAAAACCTTCAACTTTCAACTTTTCCCTGAAAAAAAACCTGTCATAATGCCTTTTAGGCATCAAAATTGACAGGAAAATTGAAACTTTTTTTGAACATTTAACAGTGAAATAATTAATAACAGTGACGTTTTTGGGAAGAATACAGGGAATTGCATTGAATGATTAAAACCAATTTAAAATCCTTGTCAAAGTTTTCATTTCAATTTCAAGACATCACACATTTTTAAAAAAGTGTGGAAATTGACATCCTTGGCACTTGACCAAACCCATGGATATGAATTTGCTTCAATTTGGCTTTTTGTTATTTGCAAAAATTTACAGTCAAATTACATTTAATTTAGCTTCTCTCTCGGAAGAAGCTGCAGAGTATCATTAACGTGAATTTTCAGCACCTGTATATACAATAATGAATGAATGATTGACATGCAGCGTAAGTGACCTCTCTGACTACCCATTTGTGGATTTGAATGTTTGCTACAATGAAATAGTGGCCGCATGTTAAATGACTCTAGTTTGCAAAACTCTATAAAAGAGTTTATGCTATGAATAACTGGCTTTAATGTTTGAATACATGTACCTTACCCAGTGCACATGTATAAGGTTAATACAAAATTGCTGCCCGAGTAAAAGTGGCCATCAACCGACATACTATATTAGGTAGTGGTCTGCAGTAGTTTTGATTGAATACAGATTAATTTACACTCATTCATTTCATTTTTTTGTTAACCACAAATTTAAGTAGACCCCTGCGTAGTCACACAGGTAGAACTAATTAAAAAATATATTAAAATGATTTAAAATTCATCTTTAAAACTTTTTTTTTTTAAACGCGATATATTTTTGTTTTTCTTGGCTAAGCATTGCATTTGATGCACCGGGCATCAATATCAAATGAAAAGTTCTTGGGGTAATATGTTACTTACCAAAATTATTTCTTTAAAACGAGACTTTTCATTCGCAATTTCTCATTTTCAATGAGACAGAAATGGGGAACTAAATATAAAGACATTTTTAAAAAATCAGCAAAACGTCCTGCAACAGGCTTTACTGTGCAGTGTAACTTGACAAATACACTGCTAGTTATGCTTTCCCGCTTAGATACAGAATAAAAAAAGCTCATTTTAAAAAGCGAACAATATCAACTGGAAGAACTGCTCCTGGTTTGGCTTTAATTAATAACCTGTTTAACCCTAAACAATCTTGTTGATCATGTGTGTCAGAAAGTGACACACATGGTGTTTTTTTGGGTGCAGTTTCAATAAGGCAACAGCCTGCGCGTATTGAGAGAAGTTAGTATCATCGGCAAAATTATATTAGTTCCTGAATTTTTAAGATACACACCCCAACTCCCTGCTTTTGAAACTTCAGCGGCTAAAGGTAGCTTTTTAAGCCTGAATACCTAAATATCTTACTTTTTTTTAAACGTGGGGTTAAAAAGGACCAATCAGCTTCTCCCGTCGCCCTTGTATTTGGCTTGTACGAGGAAGAAATCGTCAGGCACCACATCGCCACCGTCGGTAGTGATGCTTCCGCGGCTTATCCTGGTTATTTTGGACGCTTCGTGTCGCTTCAGGAAATGCCCCAGGGTGTCCCAGCCCCCGCCCACTCGCACCATTATGTGCCGTCCGCGTAACATCTACATGTACAATAGCATGGACACATAACATGGTTAAGGCGGCTTGCAAAATCTTGTCACATTTCACTGCTTTGTTAAAAACAGATTAAATGATTGGAAAACTTAAAAACAGGAACTTATCACATAACTGAAGGATGATGTTGATAAACTGCCTTTTGGAAATTTCAGCCACATAGATGCAGAAAACTTCAGAAAACCATTAAAATCCATGCATGGTTTTTGTGTTGTATGAAAGGTAAAACAAAATTATAGAGATAAATTTGATAAAAAAGCACCTTCAGTTGGCAATTTCTCCCACAAAGGTACCATTTAACATATGCTGTTTGTTATCATTGCTATCAACTAAGCCTGTGTGATTAGTGTGATTAATCGATGGCTGATGTGCACTACTACAGGTAATCGCAGGGTTTTTGAATAATCATTTAATCGGCCTCTCACGATTATTTTAAACTAATCGTGATTAGCGGCTCCATCGATGGCAGCGCGCATCGCAGTGCGATTATAATTAAACGATTATAATCGAGCCATCATACACAGTACGTGTACATACATGTATACACAGTGCATACAATACGTCTGCATATATGCACACATACACCCCGTTTCTCTGCCGACCGGCCACCGTTTGCATATTCATTACAGTGTCACCCACAATCTACTATCTGTAGCTATGAGCCCATGGTACATATTCAAGACTTGCCAGCTAATGCTTCAATTGGTTGAAATACATTATGCAGACCAATGGACAACGCATACATTCATGAACAGGGCGCCTGATAATCAATGCATGTGAATCATGATTCACAATCGTGATGTGGCCTACTGTGCGTGCATACTGTAGTGTACATATAGCGATTATAATCGATGCATGTGAATCATGATTCACCGC
Source organism: Henricia sp. BOLD:AAB3569 (assembly GCA_037783545.1). Taxonomy (NCBI): domain Eukaryota; kingdom Metazoa; phylum Echinodermata; class Asteroidea; order Spinulosida; family Echinasteridae; genus Henricia; species Henricia sp. BOLD:AAB3569. The sequence goes on along the minus strand of JBBELK010000030.1, from coordinate 96,631 downwards.
GATTAGTGGTATAATCGCGATGGTACATGTATACTCTCTGGCGAGTGGTGATGTTTGCCAGCGCAGTACAGTCCAAATTACATAGGCTGTGTACTGTTGTGAATGTCAGCCGAAGGTTCAAAATGATGTTGACAAATTTTCAACCTAATAATCGCGATTATTTTGCTCTCGATTAATCGATTATTAAATTTTGATAATCACCAAGGCTTACTATCAACACTATTAGTCAGGTTTTTCTCGTCAACTCATGTAGTAAAATTTCGTATACCCAGCACAATATGTGGCAAAGGGACTCCCCGTTGATGCCCCTATACCTCAACACACTCTTTCCTTTTGTTAATGCACCAACCCCCCCCCCCCCCTCCCCCCAAAACTGAAAGGAATTCCTTGGAAATTCCTTGGATGTTTGAGACACAATGGGGGAACAATGGTAGGGGGATACCCTCTGCCACATACCGGTATCATGCTGCATATGAAATTTCGGGTCATTGCAAATGATGTGTTGGGGCTTCAAAGTTTGTATTTCTTAGATTATACACAAATCTAAAATTATTTCAACAGAAATGAATCATCTAGTGCTTTGCAATGAATCCAGGCAATCACCAAGAGTTTGACACGGAAAGGCTACTTTCACATGTAGGCCCTATTGTAATCTTTGTATCATCTCTGTGGGTGTGCAATTTTTGAATGTGCATTGCTGCTAAACAAAGAATATTACACCTGTGGTTATAATTAAGAACTTACCCTAATGAAGACCATTTTGCCCCCAATATTGTACCTTCCTTCTGATACTCTTTGGATCGCAAGATCAGAATCACACTGCTTTGCAACATTCCTAACCTATTTGGAAAATAAAATTTAACAATACGTTTAACATTCAAAAATAATCTTAAATCACCAATAATTCAGAGCAGTCACATACGTATTTACCCCTGGCCACAATTATTTCAATCCATTACACCCTAATGGGAGTATACATGCCCGCTGCCTGATAGGTGCACAAAATTTCAGAAAAAATTTCATTGAAGAATCGCAAGCAGAGTATTGGGGCTGGTTTTGGGTGTGTTCACGGACTAAAGAGGCTAAAATGCAATATTTGTTCTATATTAGTCACTCGGTGCACAAATGGTCAAAGCAAACTTATTCAACTGAAAATCCTGTTAATTCAAAGTACAAAAATACATTTTACCACGTTTATAAAACTGATTGCACAGATTTCTTTCCTTTAATAGCAAAAACAAGTAAATCTTACTACATGAACATGTCGAAACACAAACACAAGTGGGTCTTTCAACGGTATTGGGATACACACACTGTACATTAAAAAAAACAATTCAACAGATGTGGGGCCTTATTCACAAAAACAACAATTTTTTTTTGTGATGCGTGTGGTTTGCGTGGAGTTAATGTGGTCTTGGCGTGAGGTTTGCAAGCCCACAAAATGCTTGAGTGCTTTTTTTGAATATTTTACAGTCCCCGGTAAGATTTTCCATTAGGGTGGCAGTTTGCATCCTTGGAAAATAGCGTGGTCTCTGTGAAAAAGACCGAAACCATTTCATTAAATCGATGTCATCATTCCTGCTTAGATTTTTTTCCGAGTATCTTCACCTTATGCGAGCAATAGCGCCATGTTTTTCTTTTACTTACAATCTGTTTGCGTGGTGTTTGCGGGACCTATTCTAGCTCAGGCCTAGCGTGGCAGTTTGCATCCTTGCAAAAAATGCGTGGTCTTTGAGAAATGCGCTGCAAGCTTTGCGTGGAGTTTGTGTGAGGTTTGCAAGCCCGAATACGCTTGCGTGCCTTTCTCAAATATAAAGAAAATTGGTTATTGCTTATCAACCTGTTATAGGGCATGAATTTGAAATTTCATGTTATTTTGAAACATTTCATCAAGCAATTTACCTCTGCATCCAGCAAGCTGACAGATTTCTTTTTAGTAACGGCCGACGGCGGCCGTGGATTCTGCTGTTCCTTCTCAATCTCCTTCTCTAGCTTGACGAGGCCTGGGGGATCGATGTCGAACCGGCCGGCTAGCCTGGCCAGCTCATATACACACACTAGCACATTCTGGGGGGTTTTCTGTAGAACTGTAATTTGGAGAGAGAGAAAAAGTTGTACATGTCTTTTGTTAACTTTTGGGACATGAAGGATACAGGTTATTCCATGAAAATGGGACACAGTGTTTACAATGACACTTCTGGGGTGGATTGCAATACTGTCTTAAGTCTATGACACATCATAAGTCATCAGTGAATTTAGGTGTCTTAAGTTTTATTTATCTCAAGGTACAGATCTTAAGCGGGCCTCCCACTGTGCGATTTTTTTATACGATTTGCTACGATTAAGTACGATTGTGTGTAGAGTCTATAGACAATATCTGGTAATCGTACCAAATCGTACCAATTCGTAGGAAATTCGTGGCAAAAATCGCACAGTGGGAGGCCCGCTTTAGTTAGAATGTCTTATAAGACATTGTAACTTTCTTTATGGCAATCCACCACTGGAGTTTCTTTATTTATAACAAATATCGGGCTTCAGAGAATTATTACCTTGTACCCCTTATCATACAGTATAAACAGTTTATGGCCTCATGAATTGAATAATGCCTTTAACTGTTAACATTGCTTAAAAATGTCAAGAACGATTCAATAAACCAGTAGCAGAGACTGCACGTTCAGGGCATGAATTAGAAGTCAAGGAGGGCACTTTCGATACCTCTGAAAGTCAGCGTTCGAATTAGCACTGGTCCGTTGGCCAAATGACAGTTGAAATGGTCTCGGGCCAGCTGGAAAGCCTTCCCAAATGGTCCGGCTGTCTAGTTGAAATAAAACAGTACTAATTTTAAAGGAGTGATGAAATAACTTTGATCTTTCTTCAGACTCCCACAGCCGGTTCCAATTTATTCCCCTGGAGTGAGAGACTGCACTTGCAGTATACATACAGTGTATGTCTCTGGGGCTGGAGACTTGTTGACTAGTTTTTATTTAAGTCGTAAATCAATCTCATTTCCCAAGTCCAGTCACAAGTCATTTTCTCCAGAGTCAAGTCACATGTCAAAAACCAAAAACTGACTTGACCCCAAGCCAACAGGTTGAAAAAGACCAGCTCTGCCCGGGTAGTACTATGGGCTAATTCTGTATAACTGCCCCCAAGAGTACACTCACACTTTAAAAAGAACTAGAAAATTTAACAGTATTAAACCGGGCCACTTGAAATGCCGACGGGCCAGTGAAGATTTAATACAACTGGCCCTGTTGGCCAGTTGGGAAAAAAGTTAAGGGCGAACGCTGAAAGTATGGGAAAATTTTAAAGGGCATCAAGGCATTTTTCAATTTTACAAGGGGGGTGGGGGCAGGGAGGGAGCACGAAAGCAATTGCAGTCATGGAATTCAAGCCTTGTGCGTGATTCAGGAGTTTGTTTAATATTGCTGTCCACATAAATGATGGCAGAATCTATTTTCTTTAGAGGAAATCAACGACTTCCTGTTAGGAAATAAAATCACGTTAAATTAGGGCAATCAAACCACTCACATGGCCCAATTACACCCTTTTATCTCTGTGTGGCAGTTTCATGACACTGCTAAGTCCACTTTTTTACAGGTCACAAATGATCAAGATATGAGATTCAAAACAAATTCCAAACGTTTTTCATGGGTTTACATATGTACGATGGTAGAATTTTCTTACAAACAGTGACAACTCGAATGCATAATTAAAGCACATTTCAGTAGTTATGTATGTATACTACCGGTATATGTACTCGTTTGAACAATTTTTCTGCTATAGAGACAGCAATACAGTAAAGCACAAAATGTTTGTTTTAACCAATAATTCTCAACATAATTTGGTAGATTTCAGCCGTTTTCATTCTACATGTAGTTACATGACAAAAATTTGACTGATGTTATGTTGATTAACCCTTTATTTTTTACAATACATAGTTACGATACAAATTTGTACATTTGACAATTAAATGGTTAATATTCAACATTTAAAGCACGGGCCATACATATGGGTCTGTCCACGATAATGGGGTACAATTCTGTAACATTCAAGATCTTAGGTCCCAGTTCACTTCAAATGTCTTAATTTTATCTTTAAATTATCAAGCTAAACTGAGGAAATAACTTTTTTAGCAAGGAGTAAGAAAAATAGTCCTACAACATAATTTTGTGAAAACCTCGTGCACACATTTTCCTATTACGCATGTAACAAAGACGGAAAAAGATGTCACAAAATTGTCTGTCCATGTTACATGCGTAATAGGAAAATTTGTGCACTTGCTTTTGTGGCAGCAATTTGTTACTTTTTTGGACAAAAGTTATCTCCTGAGAACAAAACAAGGACATTTCTTTAATTCTTAGATAAACTAAAGACATCTGAAAGGAATTATTGACTTATTTTTCAAATGTACCCCATTACTGTGGACAGACCCACATACATGCAAGCCTCAGTTTAAAAACTAAAAGGTACTAAGCTAGCAGTCTAGGGATGGGAATTTACAGTTAATTCAGAAACCGGTTTGCAATTCTTTCAAGTGTCGGTTAACCGGTTAACCGTTCGGCCGACACTAAAGATTGAACCTTTATCTGGTCAAAATTTTCTGACCCCATATAAATTTATTTCAATTTCATGAAGTCATTACAAATAACCCTCTGAAAACTGTTCTACATTCCTTTAAATTGGGTTTCGTTTATAAAAGTTCGGCAAAACCGGTTTTTCAAATTTTTTTTTTAACCGGTTTAAACAGTCAAACATGTAAATGATCATCAGGCAAAATAAAACTTGACACTGTACTGATATTGGATTTATAAGCCACAATCTCAAGGCCATTTCACAGCCAGTAATCCTTACATGTAGCTTACAAGCTGCAACCAGTAAGCCATAGCCAGTACGCAAAAATGTACAACCATATATGTGTTTCCACTTACCAAGTCCTTCTGTTTCAAAGAGGCACGTATCTTCCAAGCCAACATCTCTGCACCATGAAAGGAAATTGGCTACGTTATCCCGAGCAAAGAACGATTCAGCAACGGCATTCTGTCGGTACTTGATCTTCTTGCATGGCATTTTCTAACATAGAACAATGACAGCATTGCTTCAAGATTAAAGATAGTATACATGATTGATAAACTGTTACAAATAGTTTTATCCCCGTGTGATTGAAGACATATATGCATGATTAAAACCAACCTTAGCAAAAACCAGCTCCGTACTTCGTCTAACTTTTGTGAAAACAGTCAAAAAAGGGTTTGCAGTCATTTCGCCCTGAACCACGGCCTGTGCACTAAGTGGTTTTTGGGCGAAGTGGAATTTGGGTGATGTAGTGTTTGGACGAAGTAATTTGGGGCGAAGTGGTTTGGGGGCGAATTGAATTTGTGTCTCATAAGTCGAAAACTAATTGTTTTACTCATTTCTCAAAGACTACAGCACTCCAGACAAAACCATTTCAGGAGAAGTTTTCTACGGTCATAGACAGCCGAAGTGTGACGTGCGTTGCCATGGCAATTGGCTCTAAACTATCATGGCCATCGGGAAAAGTACCATTGAGAAATAACTGCGACACGGTTGAGTGATTTTTAGTTTACAGCCAATTGCCTAGGCAAACAACAAAAGGTGACGTATTCACTTCGGCAGTCAATTATATTGTGTAAGTTAGGCGTAAATCTGTGAACATTTCTGATTTTCAAGATTACCAATGATGTATACTGCCTTTAACAGTAATATGGTCAGACCTTTTGAGAAGTGGAAAACCAATGACAATTTTTCAGAAAGGCAAGACAAGACCAAAACGGTTTAAGTAACAAAAGGTGCCGCACGAAATGGCGGGCCTATCCGATACAGTCTATATATACATGCAAGTGTACATGTCCAGTTCCCTGCGTATTTATGATAGACGGCTAGTTCAATCTACTGCAAGGCACCCAACTACTCACCCCGATGGCTTTCCCGGCTCGTTGACATTCTACTGCCTTATCCTGAATAAGTTGAGCTAATTTGCATAGAAGGACGCCATTGGCTATGGAGGACATGAAGTTGGTGGCAGTAATTTTCTCTCCTGTTGACGAAAAACAAGGACATTTGGGCATTTACACCATTGATGTCAACGATTTTCTGTTTTGTCAAAAATTGTTTAACTTGAAAAAATTAAGGAAAATGGCTTTTGTTTTAAAAGCTGTCTGCTCACTGATGCTCATGGTCATTTTCATTTTCTACAGAAAGGTACAATTTTTTGGATTTAAAACAAAAATCATGTGGTGTTTGATGCCATTTCTATCAACAACTTCGTTTTCTTGTCAACTCATGAAGTAAAATTCTGGTCGTTCCAAATGACAATGGGCTTCGAAGCTGGGTAAAAAAGCACTTGCTTTTTACGCAAAATACTTGAAAATCATACATATACATGTACATACATGTAATAGTAAAAACATTTAATTAAACACGATTCATATCAGTTGGAATTCTATTATTTTCTATAATCACTAAGTAGTGAATATAATCACAGTGACAGCTCAAAAATATTTGTACATAATCTTAATTGTCAATTTATTAAAACATTGAGATTCTGCACCAAAAATATCATATTTAGTATTGTCCCTATTGCTGTGAAATTCCCCATAGTGCAAATGCATTAAGAGGAATGCAACAATTTGTGTGTGTGGGATATACATACACGTAATCCAACAGGTCCGGCTAAATGAAAAGCACTGTTCCGTAAATATTGGCCTAAAAACCAGGTCATGAGTCATCATGTATGTACCTTTGGAATTTCATGCTAGAATTAACACAGAGTCAGAGATGTTTGTATTAAACGGCAACCACAAAAATAAAGCATTATACCTCACTACATTTTAACCCGGAGATTATGCCAGTGATCAAAGATTATTATATAAAATGAGGCTTTTGCAGATTCCGTGCATTTCTGATACTGTCAAGCACAGAGGCCCAATCTGATGACTGTATGTGCGTCCACTCTGGGCGCACCAAAGCATACTGTGTGTGTGCGCGTAAAGCGCGAATGCATACAGTAACAAAATATATTGTACAACAGTAACATGCAATTGTAAACGTTAGAAAAGAACTGAATTTGTCAACACTAAACAGACAAAAATCTAGTGGAAATCTTTCAAAACAAAGAAGGTATACATGTAGGCTTCATTTTATATAACAATAATATTGGATGTCTTTTTGGGTGATATGAGAATATACTGCACGAGTCATTAAAATACTGAACTCGCCTTCGGCTCATTCAGTATTTTCATGACTCGTGCAGTATATTCTCATATCACCCGAAAAGCCATCCAATATTATATAAATCTAAACGGTCCCTGAAATATTTATTAATGAAATCTTTTCTAACCCTTGTGTTTGGGGCCGTCCAAAGTTGTGAACATTTTCAAAGTTCTACAGAGTGTAACTATTTTTTAAGACCCCCTTCGCACCCCCCACCCCCCAAATACTACTTATCAATATTATCAACATTTGTCACGACCATGAAATATCAACATTTTACAGTGCATGTAAAACCCCCCTCCCCCTTCCTACGCTTTGCAGAACCATGAAAATGTTGACAACTTTGGACGGCTCCTTACATGTTGCCTGTTGCAAGCCATGAAAAATATGGGGGTGCAAACAGTAGTATTTGGCTAGTATTCGATTGTACATGTATAGATGTACCTGTACAGATGTAGGTTTAACACCTCTTATTCCGGGTTCCCAAGTTAAATGCACTGAACTACAGGCCCAAAGAATTTCTACTTTACATGTATCATGTTTATATTTTCCTCCATTTTGATTACTCACCAAGTACTCGTGTTAACCACTCGGTCAAGTCTTCCTTTAACGGAACCAGGCTTTCTTCAGCTCCCCTGGTTATCTCCTGGAAGTATTCATCCCCCTCTGGGCTCTCCAAGTCCTCCATCTTGGCTTCAGCAGGGCCATGCAAAATCTGTATTCAGATGCAATGGAGCATCATTAAAGGAAAAGTATACCCGACATATTTATAAAAGACATTTGGAAAGAATTGAGAGGTTGATCATGGCTTCAGGCCTTGTGTGCAAAATATATGACAAAACATATGACACAAAATCATAAATATTTCCCACTTAACATATTTGGTTTTTCCATCAAATCTACACATTCCAATGCCAGATAAGTCATTTTTAAAGAAAACAATTCTGATCAACTTCTCAACTCTTCTACACCTGTACATAACACTGAAGAATCCTGGTTCAAAAGCAGCCCAGTCTCGCATGTCAAATTTTTCAAGTTTGGAGTGCTTTGTCAAATGGATATGAATGATGGGTACTGAAATGTACACACAAAGTCACATGTATATCTTTGATACACTTATTTTCTTTGTCATGAGCCTATCTCAAAAAGCACCTTTGTTATGAACCTTCTTTTTCATCAGTTGCTAAGTACATAAATTGGATTAACATCCAGGGTATCAAAGGAATTGATAGAAGCTGGAAACACAGACTTATAAGGTTGCTGTTTCTAGTCCTGTGCATTTTCAAATACATGTAATATACCGGTAGTACTTTCAAAAATTTTGTTTTATTTTCAATTGAATATTTGATATTCGATGCTTGAAATCATCTTGTCTATTCATTTTTTTCAAAAATTAATCTCGGCTCAAACTATAAACTTTATGCTGTAACTTGCATAATGATCTCTTTCCCGAAGAGCTTTCGCAATAATTATCATCGGCTCTGACCATAAACCTTGTGTTCAATGTGTTGCACTTTGTACACTGGACTTGTAGTTGGATGCAAATGTGACATCAAAGCGGCCGTTTCGGAGATGGAAAACGGATTTTCACCTCTTCTTACTGAATGACATGTTTGGTTTGAGTGGAGAAGCACAAACCGAATATTCAATTCAGTAAAACAGGGCAAAATGCTTTTCGAATATTCGTTGGACGATCGAATGTTTGAAAATTTGATTTGTTAGGCACAGCCCATAATGCAATACGATTCCTCTAAAACAAACATTGAATGTTAATAAGGAATATCAATATTGTATGTAAGGAGAAGGTCGTTGAAATTCTTTCAACGGGTGCACGGAAACCCAGGATTTTCCTAATGATACAAACCATGTAAAAATGTTAGTTTGATAAAAATGCCGAGTATGGAGGGAAAAGTGTCGTGAATTTACTAAGGAAAAACAGTTGTCCCATAGATATAGTGTATAGGGTCCCAGTGGGTGTCCGTGCATGGTAATCTTTCCCTTTGAACTTTACTATAACTTTCAAACTTTCTATGTGTAATAGCACACATTTACGCCTGGAATGAAGACTACGCACTCCACGATGATTGCAAAAATGAGCCGTTAATAAATTTGTGGGCTGAAAACAACAACCAAATTAACTGTTTTCTTCAATAAAATTTGGCACAAACAACAATCTACCCAAACTGTCGGCGATTTCACAAGTCCGTCTCGCAACACGAACTGCCTTTTTTGGACCAGAAATTTCACTATTAAATAAACATCTTGCTGCGCCCCAATATAAATATATTTAAAAAATCGTTTTAAAAATGCATATCGTCAGAAAGTATGCTTTATTTTGAGTATATATTTAAAAAGAATGTTGTGATGTTTCAGAGCTTATTTTTCATGATGCGCAACTTCAGAAACGGCAAGAATGCGTTGTGAAACTGAATAGTATTAGTGTACCAAATGCGCGGGCGATGACTCACAGATTTCCCAAGTCCCTATCCAAGTTGGTCATAGCTTCATTTCAATTTAAGTGTTGCACTTGACAGCGAGAGGCATGTTCCCATTTGACTTTATTTTCCGCTGCCTCATGGAAAGTTACCGCGACCGTCGGTAACATTCCTTCTTGTAATCTTCCCATGCGTTCCCATTTGCAATTGCTTTCAGTGCCCATGCGGAAAGCTACCGCTACCTTGCAGTCAACTTTTGCCAGGCAGGCCCATAGTTTACTGCAGGGTCGTGTTTATTTTACAGGGCGAAACTGTTCCCATTAGCCTTTTTGAAGTATGGCGGACACAATAGGAGGGCGCACTTTGCAGTGGGTATAAAATTAATTTTATTTATAATTCTGTCTACGTATTATAATTACAACATGTCAATCAAGTTTTTAGAAAGAAATACAATTGATAAAAAAATTCATACCCAAATGAAATTGCGCCCTCTCCTTTTGTTCCGCCATACTTCTAAAAGGCTAATTGGACTTTTCGAGGGCCCTGTAAAACTCCCGGGCTCTCTCGCCCTGCAAGTTTTACATCGTGGTCGCGGTAACTTTACAGGGACGCTAAATCTCCGTGCGTCCCCATTAGACAAAATTTTGTTACTCTCCCGCACAACCACGGGAGTTTTACAAAAAATAGTCCAATGCAATGGCAACACCACTTTTGATAAATGTGCAAGTATTTAAGTAAAATCTCCCCATAAGATTCCTCTAAAATCAGGTTGTTCCAAAAGTGCTGTTCTCGAGATTTTGCAAAGTAGTAGTAGTAGGCCTACAAACAGACTTATTTATCCAGTAGCCTAGTTACCGTGCGTGTGCTACTGTCAGTCTGCAGTGTCACGATCTGCGCAATTCGGAGTTGTGAACTCGGAAAAAACACCAAGGTTTACCTACAAATTCAGACGCCAGGAAAGCATGTAACCTGAATTCAAAATTACGGAAAATACCCCAAAATTCTCACCTTAATCACCAATTTCGTGACTCTGCTTTGTTGTTTCCCTAACCTTTTAATGTCTATTTTCTGCGCAACGTGCCTTCGTTTCTGTTTGTTGAAGATGCTGTCATCTCTTAGGCTGGGGCTTTCACGGGAGAGCACAGGCAATCGTTGGAGATCCATCGTGTCCATCCTTCTGCCTCTGCGTTACCAGACTGAATGATGACAACTGTAGCGCCCTCTAGCAACATTGCGTGGCCAATTTTAAGAAACTTTTAGTGGGTGCATTCGAGTAGCTTACACTATGGATTTAAACTGAAACGAACGCCACGGGGTTTTGCTTTGAATTCTGGGAAAACGGGTCAAACATTGTTGCTATTTTAGGCCCTTTAAACCCACTGCTTTTTATGTTGCACAAAATACAAGTACAAATTGGCTTAAAGGCCCTGTAGATGATCTGTTTTTGAGCGATTCTGCGAATAAAACCATTATAAATCAAAAGAAAGACATCAACAAACTCATCCGAAGAAATTTCAGCTTTGTCAAATGTACCACGTTTAAAAAAAACATGAAAATCCATATGCGTTTTCCTGGTCTTGGCGGGTGTTTCAAATATTCGTTCTCAGTTGATCGGGTACTATGTGGCTTGCGTCATGCACTCTGTGGCGCGCATCATATACTGCGTGTGCGCGCGATCCATACAAATGTATCGCGTTGGAACACGCACACGCAGTTCACAGCGCCCATGCATTTTGGATCGCGTAGATGCGAACCAAAAATAAGTAGATCGTTTGCAAACGATCTAAATAATTTCATCTTTACGGATTATTTTCTGGTAAAATTATATAATTTTGAGCAAAAACCTTTCATTGGATAGTTGCTATTAATTCAAATCTTTACTTTTATAACTTTTCCCCTGTAAACTCGTCGATTACTTTTTGGGGTCATTGCAAATGATACACTGGGCCTTTAACTTATTAAATTTCGTTCGTCTACACACATCTCTGGCATGGCAGAAAAATCGCTTCAAGGCAGATCACAAAATTCATTTTTAAAAAGATTGCACATTTTGACAACTAATGTATTTATAAACAATAAATTCAATCTTTAATATTCATAAGTCCATTGTAGCTGATACAACTGTTCAACAGTTTACAAAAGGAAACAGATTTAGCATCCAAGAACTACGTAATCCGCAGTAATCAATAAGAGAATGTTTCCTCTATTGCCTTTATTCTCTGTATGAATATAAATATATATAACTTTTAACAAAAATGAACATTTTCACATGTATATATACAAATGAGTGGACATGAAGGCACATTATATTTGACAATGTCATCAGAAAATGCACAATTCTGTTAACCTGGGGCCAATTTCTTGAAGCAGTTTAGTAGAGAACACTGCTTAGCATGTTATAGCTGCTTAACATAAACTGGTTACCAGGTAAAATTCCATGTCATTCTGTTGAATGCCAATTTTGGATAAGCAGTAAAATTCGCTAATGTTTCCTGCAAAACAGCGACATAAAAATTGAGCCCTGAATACAAACGATGTGGTTATGTTTTCCTGTTTTCCCCAAAAAAATATTTCACCCCAAATTTGTCGTGCAAAATTCAGAGTTTGAAATCATAAAAAAATCCAACTGAATTCTAAAATTTAATGTTATGAATTTCTCTTTTTTCCTCGAAAACCAACTCCATTAATGTAAATTTTGGCACAAGTGGAAACATTGTTTTGGCCGATTTAAATGATAATTCATTGACGTGCTAAACCAAGGTCATAACATGTTCAATACTGAGGGCAACCATGGAGGCAACCAACTTTCCCGTTTGAAAAATGCCTGTCTTTAATAATAATGTGGTGGCTCAAATACTAGGGTAATTCCCAAGATATTTGGTGTCCCAGTTACGTACGACACTCTCTGCTTCAAAAATCACCACTTATGACCACAAATTCTCAGTAATGGACTGGGGCCTGTGATTATAGGGGGCAGCATAATTTTCTTCAATATTTTGTTTTCTGATTCCTGAAAAATATTCAAAACGAAAGACCATAAAGGCTTATAATTTGTTCCATGGTATTGAATAGGAGTTTGGTGTCCTGGGTTACCTACGCCAATGAAAATTGGCTGTAGAATGAGTTTGCATTAACCTTGGTGTCATATCTACACACAAACATTAAATTTGATTGGCATTTGTTCAAATAAAAATAATTATTTTCCACTGGGAAACCACTTTCAATTATTAAAAACACTTGGAAATCTTAAAAAGCATGTCACACTTTTGGACCCCTAATTTTGGGAATTACCCATTAGTGTGAAATAAACTGCTTTTTGGCATTTACATGCCTTTTCACAGTACAACCCGGGTTAAACTCCGAGAACGCCTTGGGTTGAAATGCCAAATTTCAACCCCGCATTCAACCCTGCATAGACTTTAAAATGCCCCATTTTCAGGGATTCAATAATTAAATGGCCAAGCACTGCAATGGGTTTATTACAACATTTTTGTCACATCTCTCCTCACCTATTTTTCAAATTCCATGGAAGAAAACGATTGAAATAAACACTGAAACATACACGCTGAAAAAATAACTTTCTGGAATTTTACACTAAGTACATATGAACAAATCTTATGAGATCCAGTCTTTCACACACACATTGGTGGACCTGCCATAAAGGGATCAGCGAACCCTTAAACACAATATTAAAAAATAGAAAAAAAGAAAGAAAAAAGGAGAGAAAACTCATCTATATCTACATGTAGCCGATTTTACTCAGGAAGCTTTTAAATATCATACTTTAATTAAACATTTCTTTAGTTTCTCATTTTTGTTTGTATTCTGAATTCATAAAGTAGGAAGCTTTATTCATTTATAATCCCAATCAGTGAGGAACAAGTGCACTACCGTGATTCAAGACCACCAGTTGGCTTCATAGGCTGAATCGGTAGGGCGTCTGCACGTTAAGCAGAAGGTCCGCAGTTAGAATCCTGGTGGAGCCAAGTTGCTTTTCACTGTATCAAGATTTCCGAAACTCAAGGACATTTGTATCTCATTATATATTCTTTCCAATTATGTAAATGGCATCTTTTTACAGTTTTTCTTTGTTTTGTCATAGTTTGTTTGAGACAGCATATAGCATAGTTGACAGAGTCAAATAACGGCAGTAAAATATGCGATACTTGGGGGGTTGGGGGAATTTTCCAGATTCCCATCCCCCTGGAGAAAAAACAAATGAATAAATAAACCAAAAAAAGAAGAAAGAAATGCAATTTATACTCTAAGATCAACGAGAGATTATATTTTACAGGTCATTAATGTGTATGACCACCTCTTGTGGCAAGGCTGACTGCACCAGTCTCCTTAAGAGCCACTGAGGTAGGGTGCGCCACTTTGCCTACCAAAGCTCTTGCACTGCTCATCCCATGCATGTTAATGAGGTTGACAACCCAAGAAAAAAGGTTTCTCCCGAGAGCCCTTAATTGCAGAATTATTTCAGAAAAAGAAAATGTCGGACTTCATTGTTACATGTAAATGTCGGAAACACTTTGTTAAAAGATGGAAATCACTGAAGCAGAACAGTCTTGAATGTGTTTCCAAATTGACCGGTCGATCAGTGCCTTTTTTATCCACAAGTTCAATGCATTAAACAAACTTCTGTTCCGATCAAGAATTGTTATTTTTAAAAAATTTGCAAGAGTATATGACTGCTCATACACGACCAAAATTGACCATTTTGAGTTGAAAAAAATTTTGACCACTTTTATTACAGTGTCAATTTCAGCAACAAATGCCATCTTTTCCCCCCTGATATTTCAAGTCAATCCCATTGTGTTAAATATAAATATATTTTGGTTCTATATATGTCTTTATCATTCTGGCTAAGCACCTGCAAATAATACATCTCATAAAGATTCTGGAGTAAATTTTCTGAAGACATTCCTTGTAGAATTATTGTACACAAAACATAAAAATATTCCTTACAAAAACTGGAATTAAGGCCACATAAATTGGTCTGGCTGGAATACTGCAGAAATAATATAGCGCGTGCTACCGTGGAGGAGGGTTATGATGTCGAAGTTGCGTGTACGGCCACAGAACCTCTTTTAACGTTCTCCAGGGCGAGTATGCGATGGGGCTACTGCCTAAACACGCTTCCAGGGGCACGACTGTTAGGAAGACGTATACCAGCGCAAACAGGAAGACGAATGCGGTCAACGCCAGACGGGTGATGCGCGTGGCTCGCGGCCAACGGCGGCTGAGTTGATGAAGTCGGGAGAAGATGCCGCTTCTGCTACTGTGATGAAAATAAATTGAAAACCATAATATAGGATTTTGTGAACATTATAACCAAACTTGGGATGAAAGAGAATCATATGGGCCTTATCAGGATTCAAACCCGAGACCTCCGACTCACCGGGCAGATACTCTACCAGCTGAGCAATGAGGCACAGTGGTATACTCCCTCAGGTTTCCCTACGAACTCAATTTTTCTATTGGTGTTGCATGGAAGTGCAACTAGGGAAACTAACGAATGCAATATTTGGTATGGCACATAATCGATGCTGTTGAAATCCCGCATTTCTTAAAACAAGCAATTACAATGCAGTGTACAGTTGTGACAATTAATGGACGAATTTCACAATAGCCCGGTAAGCGCACTGCCACATTAAAACCGAGGCTCTTCATGTCAAGTCGGCAGTACGCATGCGCTACAAGTACAGTATTGTACAGTGACTGAATGAGTGTACAGTGACTGAAGAAGTGATTGTGCATTCACATGCGTACATTAGTTCACTTCAGTTGCTTAAAGGGCCCCTGAAATGGTGTTTTTATCAATGAAATTTGTGCTATGAAACTAGTCCATTAATTTACAATCATAAAAACCCTACTTGAAAGTTGTTTGGGGGGGGGGGGGTGGTGGTTAAAATCAAGGTTTTTGATTTTTATGCTAATGAAAATTTACATATGCATGAGCAAAGTGGTGATGTCACATTAGGAAAACACAGGAAAATCTCATTCAACTGTGCACAAAAGTTTCCACAATTTTCTCCAACTTGCTGAAACTTTTGTAACCCATGATGGTTTAGGTAATACATGTTGACTGTTGTAAACCACGAGAAAACTAAGGCTGGAAACTGCAGCATTTTTCCACAATTCCAGTTTGAAGTCTTATGTTTTTTCTTTGCTTTTCTGCTGTGTGTTCCTAAAGTGACATGCCCCAAACAGCGCCCTCTTTCTGTGAGTTTATGTGAAGAAATTTTCAAAGTTGAAAAATGCCATCGAAATGAACCGTAGTATTGTCTTTCTAGACAAGTAATCCTTCATATACAGCAAACACTGCATAAAGTTATTGAGCAATTCAGGGGCCCTTTAACACGAAGTGCGCAGACCGGTCTTAACTTGGTTAATTTGGGATTCGTATATTTTCGTGCTTATTTATTTTAGTAGCCCTATTCCACTCCATGGCCATCCCTCCCTCCATGTAGCCTAATCCAACCCACCTTTCATTCCTTTCCGTCTCCTCGTCTTCTTCTTGTTCCTCATCAGCCTGGTCAATCAGCTCCTCCAAGCTGTCACAGAATGCCTTCTGCTGGTCTCGGAGGTCGGCCAGTTCGTGGGTCACCTTAGACCTGATACCCTGTTCATACCTGGACCCAATTAAAAAAACTCAATTTCTTATATCCATTTGAATGCAACATTTTGTATGGTGGCAATTGAAATCAAACAACTCAACGTGGAATGAGGGGAAAACTGTACGGTCCTCATCGGGATTCAAACCTGAGAACTCTCCATACAGAGGCTCTACCAGCTGAGCTGAGGCACAGTAGTATGCTCCCTCGGGTTTCCTTACAAACCCCACTTTTTTCTTGGTGTTGCATGGGTTGAACAAACCCAATATTTGATATGCTTTAAATCCCAATGAGGACCATATTTTTTTTCTCAACCTATGTTTAGTCATATCACGAACACTGCCAATGTTTGTCACTGGTTAAAGATTACTGTGGCCGAGCAGTTTAGGTCAATGACTCGCAATACTCGGGTGAAAACTTGGGGTTTGCAGGTTCGATACCCGGCTGGGGTACCTGTGCCCTTGAGTAAGGCACTTAAACACAAATTGAATGTCTTTCCCACGAACACAAACACGTTGGCTCTAGTGGGACTCAAACCTGCAACCACTCGATCATGAGCACGGCTGTGTACCCACTAGACCACACATGGATGAAATAAGGACGTACCCTTGTCGGAAGGCCTCATCGTCATTCTTACTACCCTTTGCTTCACCGGCTTCCACCCTGGCTAGACCTCGCTTGATGAGCTCAGGGTCAATGACCTTTGGCATGGATTGTACCATTGGAGTGGCAGGGAGTGAGACAGCTTCCCTAGCGCCTGGGCTGGGCAATGGGCTGGAGGGACTCGGCCTGTTGGGGTTTTAAATGGAAATCATGTAGTCAAGTTCCATAGAAAATGTTGGAATAACGGCAACTTGACTTGATTTGGAACTCGAAAGCAGTTTGACTTAAATTGAGATTCAAAGACAGTCCATCACAAGTCCTTCACAAGTCCATCACAAGTCCATCACAAGTCCACCACAAGTCCACCACAAGTCCCTGGGTCTTAATCCAAGTCACAAGCTATTCCAATAAACTCCAACAAAGGTATTCTTTTGTGCATGTTCATCGTGTATTTCTTGTTACTGGACTTATGACGGACCTGTGTGGGACTTGTCACGGACTTGTGATGGATTCGACCACAACCCTACGCAAAGGTAGTTTGACTTGACTTGACTTGGGACTCATCAAAGGCAGTTTGACTTGACTTGGGACTCATCAAAGGCAGTTTGACTTGACTTGGGACTCGAAGGCAGTTTGACTTGACTTGGGACTCGAAGGCAGTTTGACTTGACTTGGGACTCGAAGGTAGTTTGACTTGACTTGGGACTCGAAGGTAATTGACTTGACTCGACTTGGGACTCGAAGGCAGTTTGCATGACTTGACTTGAGACTCGAGCAGGAACTTGTTCCGACATACAGTGAAAAAAGTTGTGATGGTCTTACGTGGCTGATGTAGGCGTGTCTAATCCATTGACTTCCGTTGGGCTAGAATCACTAGATCGCCTCCTGACCACAATGGAGCTATCAGTCCGAGTTAGCGAGGAATGTCGGTTTATGGTACCCGAGCTTAAGCTGCCCGTTAACCTGGCCTTGGCATCCTAGTAGACAAAAATTAAATACAGAGCATTGATAAATATATATTGTTCTCTGATAAAAATACAACTCCATGTTAAGTTTTGCCAATTTACTCGATTTGAAAATGCTGTGTGTTTGCGTCACTCTTCCCCCCATATATATATAGTTGTCTAGGGTTGGATTAGCAGGCCTTTGGGCCACAGTGACTTTCACTTTTGTTCATCCTGGCCACCTTAGATCGGTTTGTCTTTGTGTCTTTGTTAAACCCTCCACCCCCCTCCCCAACAATTTTACTTTTTATATTTATATACTTATCTATTTATTACCCTATCTATTTGCTCTCTTGTCTATAGGAATATTCTGTTGTTATTGTTGCTTGTGTCGGCCGAATAAATAATAATAATAATAATACCCTACTGACAATAAGTAAGAGATATTGTGGCGTGTACACCGATATTGTATTGAGGGTATGCATTCCGCTTGGGTGATTTTATATAGGATTAGACATTTGTATCTGCATGACAGACACACCTTGTCACAGGAAGAGGTGAAAACAGTTATTTGAAATAAATTCCACAAACACAACGTACCAATATCCCTCGATCTTTCTGCCAGACTATAATTTGCATTATTTTTCAGAACATTTTGGTATATAATTTAGATACCACTTTTGCAGCACTGTTCAGTAATGTTTAAAAGATGGCTGCTACAGCAGCAATTTGACTGACATGTACACACAAAATGCCTTGTTATTATAAGATTAACACAAAAACTGACATGTGTTAAGAGTTAAGTGTTAATATCCAAAATTACACCAATAATGCAATAATAATCATGCCCATTCATTTTTTCCTTAACTGGACAAAAATCGTAAGTTCACAAAATCGGACAAAACTCAACGATCAAATTTCAACTAAACTTTCACCATTTTGTTAAATAGGATTGATTATTTTCCAGTTTTACTGTTTTCAACTGTATCCAGTTTTATCTAATTTTTTTAGATATATATTAAAATATACCAGTTCTTAAGGCCTTCCAAAATTCCCAAAATGTTCATGATCGCACAGAGAGTAGTATTTTTTTAAAAGACTGCCCTCCCTCCCCTAAAAATATTTTTCTGTCAATACCATGAAATGTTAACATTTTACATCACATGTAGTCAGGAGCTGCCTTCAATCCCTTTCCTTCCCCCCCCCCCCCCCCCCTCCCCCCATGAAAATGTTAGGAATTTTGGATGGCCATTAACACAAAAATATGAATATTAGTATTAACCTTAAAGTCTTCCGCATTAAGTGAACTACTGAGTTGTACAGACGTCCGACGTACTGCCCCAGCCAAACGTGACTATAAGAAGGTTATAGAGAGACACACCGAGTTATTTAAACAAACACCATAAAATTACAATCGTAAACACAGATATATGTGCAGGATAATAGGTGCAGGTTAAGCCTGAATTCACATCGAGACTTCATGCATTAACGTGCATAAATTTGATGCACGTCACTTTGCAAAAAAACAGAGAATTAGGAATGAAACGATGCACTGAAAACCATAAAATTTAATTGGGCAGCAAGTGTTTTTTTATTGTGTGATTTTCAGAGTGTCAGTTTATCCAAATTCCCTACACCCCGCTTTGTTGCTTTCCTTTTTTCTTCTTCAAAGTGGCACATGTTAAATTCACAAGCGTTAACAGGTAAAAAGGCTCGGTGTGAATCAAGCCTAAAGTGTTTGGTGCACAATGGGCAGGCCAGTAGGCAGAATTTTGGATTGGGGGAGAAGTTGGGGGGGGGGGGGGGGGGGGGGAGGGGTTGGGGGGTGGGGGGAGGGGTGAGGGCGTGCAAAACTATGAAACTGGCCCCTTTCCAACACTTTATCAGAAAAACAGCAGTGATACACATCTACTTCGATCACACTTAGTAAAAAGTTCCGTCCTTCACCACAAAGTACATTTCTTTGGCCATGGGCCTGTCAGGCATGCTTAAATCACAAGACACACAACACGGTAAAGTGGGCCAGTAGAATCCTGTCATGTTAGCACTGCTTTGTTGATATCTATAAACCCCAAAGCTTACACATGGACACCCTAAAACATTTCATTCTTCAAAATGAATCAGGCAGTAATTCACTAGAATGTAACTGAAGATTAAGGCAAATGTTTAAGGGTTATTCAGACACTTTTGTGCTAAAACGTCAGACGTCTTTTTTTTCCCTTTTTTAAAATAACAATAATAAAAAACCAAATTCAATCTGTACAAAGATTTTAATTATACTGTGGTTTTGGAGAATTTGCATTAGCAGTGACTTTTACAAAGGAACATACTGCCCCGATACTGTGTTTTGTGTCATCAGATCAGTGTGTCCAAAATGTCATGCTTTAATTACAAAGAAGACAATTCAGGGTAGGATGTGAACCTGAAACCCCGCAACTAAAGCCAGGTTTAAGGTTTTGCACACAGTTAATCAATGTTCTCTACAGTGAATGGGAATAAAAAAAGGGGGAAAACACCTTCAGAAGAGTACTTTCATTTTAGGGGAACATTCCAAAAAAGTGCTAACAGAAACTGACAAACTAAAAACGTTTCACAATGCCACAAGTTTAGTTTGGATGTTTCACACTTGTTTTGTGCAAAGTAAGCTT
Source organism: Henricia sp. BOLD:AAB3569 (assembly GCA_037783545.1). NCBI lineage: Eukaryota > Metazoa > Echinodermata > Asteroidea > Spinulosida > Echinasteridae > Henricia > Henricia sp. BOLD:AAB3569. The sequence goes on along the minus strand of JBBELK010000030.1, from coordinate 76,151 downwards.
ATTTTGTCCCAGGGTGAGTTTAACCCGGGGTGAGTTTAACCCGGGGTGAGTTTAACCCGGGGTGAGTTTAACCCGGGGTGAGTTTAACCCGGGGTGAGTTTAACCCGGGGTGAGTTTAACCCGGGGTGAGTTTAACCCGGGGTGAGTTTAACCCGGGGTGAGTTTAACCCGGGGTGAGTTTAACCCGGGATAAGCATGAATGAGACACATTTCGTGCCATGTCATTTCGAGGCAAATGTTCACAATGTACAAGTTCAAAACACGGTGTGTACAAATGAATGGTGGATAATGGACAAGTTTACACGTCAAAGCTCGTTTCACACAAGCATTTTTAACTTGGGGTGAGAATTATGCCTCAGGTTTGACAATTTCAACAATAGTTTGGAGCGGTGTTGAGTTCAACCCAGGGCAATTCTAATTTGAGGGTTGAAGTGGGGTCAGTAGGGTTGTGTAAAAAACACCTAAATTTTCAACTCCAGAGGAATGGCGTCAGATACTGACTCGGGGAGACCCAGGGAAACACATGTAGCAGTTATAGAAATACAAGCCTCACTATAAGCACCATATCACCAGCAATATTATAAACCATGTTGCAGGCAGGGCCCAATTTCATAGAGCTGTTTAACAGCCCATTTTCCGTTAACCGAGCATCAGGCCATTTCATAGACATCGTTAACGGTAAGCAACTGAAAACCTGCCTTAACCGCAGAGCCAAATTTTGCTTAAGATAGTGACGCAACAATGGCGGTTTCCGAGCGCGCGCATGCTTAAGCACGCCGCGGCCGTGAAATAGCCTTAATGTTAGCACAACTTTTCTGCTACAGTAAGCAGACGTTTTTAGCTAGCGCTTAAACAGCTCTATGAAATTGGGCCCTGCTCATCACTGGGCCACATGTCATGTACGTGCCTAATGTTGCATGCCATATGTCGCGGGCCACGCGTCACAGGCCACATTATGGGCCATGCACCACAAGCTATAATAGTCATGCAACAGGTTAAACATCACACAACTTCCTGGAATCACCAAAATAATGAGAATTGATTCCTCCAAAAGACAGAATTGTGATTCAAATTTCAAACGTGGAATCAATTATAATAAGGATTCACCTAAGCCGACTTGTGACAAGCTTGATAGGACTCAAGTTGCAACTCCGAACAAGTGGTAAAAACCAGTGTTAAAATATTGGCCACAAAACAAGAACTGTACTTTGACATAAAGGCAGATGAGAGGGAAGGTTTGTGTGCACATCAACGATCGGTTTTCTTACCCCTTGGCCCAGGCTTATGCCAGAGGGCTCCGTTTGCGATCGGCAGTGGTGACCACCGAACGAGAAAGGCTGGTTAGCAGCAGGGATAATTATAAAGCCAGTTACGGTGTGTGGTTAATAACAGTCCAGTTACTCAAGTAGAAACAATTATTATAATGAGAACTTGTGTCATTAAGTGCTGAGCTAAAAAAGCAAGTTCCAGCCGAGATGAATTCAGGGAAAATTCTGTTTTTAGCAGTTTAAATCATGGATACACCAAGAATATTTTAGAACTCAGTGTTACTATTAGTCCTTTATAGATCAGCAATTTGAACATTCCAGAAATGTATTTGTTTCTATGAATGTACTTTAAGGAAGGGACAACACTTGTTTGAAGTTATCAACGTTATTAAAGACACAGGCTCGTCAGCAATGCACACGCGCCAAATTCGTGCCACGAAATATGCAGCTCTATGCCTTTGCTATGGAGCTGCGTATTTCGTGGCACGAATTTGGCGCGCACGCATTGCTGACGGGCCTGTGTCTTTAATCAAAAATATGCATTGCCCGGTGCATAAGCCTTCATGGGAATCTTGTTTCCAACGTCGGCAACACAATTAATTTTGATGATAAACTCTGCAACTAATGCAACTATGTGCTGCGCCATATTTGAAATTTTTAAAGGGATGATGACGTCAACCATGCATGGATGATGTCAAGATTGATGCCTTGTTTCCCGACACCCACACGCCGTGAAATATGTAAAAATCTGTTTGACCTGACTCACACCCTCTCAAGTCCAAACGCCGAATTGCAAAAGATGGTGACTTACATGAAGCGTACAGAGTTAGGCAACTCTTTGCAAGTGTTGTCCATTCCTTTAACTTCAACACTACTTGGATAATAGTTTTGTAAAGTAAATTTCAAAACAGAAAGAATTTAAGTCTTTTAACGGTAAAAGGGGCATTTTGGCAACACAGACCATATTTTCGAGGAAATACCTTTGTCTGGACTTAAAATAAAAGAAATAAGTTTCAGTTGTTCTGAAGAGATAACTTAGGCCCAAAAAGGGTTACAAATAGTGTGACAACATGCCTTTCTAAAACCTTGTGTATACAAATTTCCAATGTACACTCGTAACTAGAACAGCCTAAAATGTAGCACAATTTTCTGTCCTGGTTACTAGCGTATATAGGAAATTTGTACACATGGATTTTAGAAAGGCATATTGTCACACTATTTGTAACCCTTTTGGGGCCTAAGTTATCTCTTCAGAACAACTTAAACTTATTTTTTTTATTTTGAGACTAGACAAAGGTATTTCCTAGAAAATATTATTATGTGTTGCCAAAATGCCCCCTTTGCCGTGGAAAGAGTCATTTACATTTGAACATAACACCCAATAATTACCACTGGCCAGTTCACACCAAACAACATACATGAGCAATAACAAGTTAAATTGTTATAACATAGCAGTTTTTCAGCAAGTACATTCTGCGCAATGCAGCAAATAGAGGGAGGGGAGCGGAGTTTACATAAAGGGGGAAAAAGATTTTGAAATGTTGAAAAATGTAAATTTAACAAGAGAAAATAGAACATGTACAACCGTAACTCACATTAACAGGGAAGAGAATTCAGAAACCTTTTTGTATGTTGATTGCGTGCAATTGTTGAATTTGTTTTGTCACGTGAATACAAATTTCTTTCGTTAAAAAGATGTTCAATGTATAGAAAATCCTAGCAAATGTGACAGAACAAAGAACTTTAAGAAAGAAAATCATTTTAGTGAATTTGGAAAGGGACAGGTCTACTCCATGACTTGGAGCGACTAGGAGCATTGAGATGCCGCCATGGATGAAGGATTGTGGGTTCGAGCCCCACTTGTGCCAACGTGTTTGTGTCTGTGGTCAAGACAATGTCAATGGCCTTGTCAACCCAAGCGATGTTTGGGGAGCTGTTAGGGGGAATGCCACAATCTAAGCGCTGATAGGGTTGTGCATCTTGGCCAGGCAGCCACCTTGTTTTGAAGTGAAAAGGTTCTGGTGATTCCCTGGTAGCAGTAATAATGGCAACAGCACCAGGAGTACGCCCAGCATAGACATGTGTGTACACAAGAATCCACCATTATTATAATCATCCCAAGGTTACCCCCAACAGTATTTGATGGTGCACATTTATGGACCAGGAAGACAATAAAAAGTAAAGTGCCTTGCCCAAGGACACAATGAATGCGATTGCAGTGACCAGACCTCGAATTAGACTTCAGGCCTGAATGTCCGACGCACTTTCCACCAGATGACCATAATTAGTCCTAAATTAGATAAAGTATAGATTTGTGAAATTTCTTGAACAAGCAGTGCATTTTGTTATTCACCTGTGCACCAAATGACGAGCTAAGCAACCCGGATCCCACCACAGTGGCCACGCTCGCCCGCCTTCTACCAGCCTAGTAGGGTATGAGCAATAACATGGCAATACCATGGTTAAATTCGTCAGGGTTTGGATTTATGCAAATGTCACTGATTAATATGCATATTCATAGGAATGTGAGAATGAAGGATAGATGATGTCATGATGGTGATGCATGCATATTCATGAAGTACAAAATTAAGAATGATGTAATAATGTGGCAATGCATACATGCATATTCATGATATCAAAATTAGTATGCATATATGCATATATTCATAATGTTATGATGATGGATGCATACGTGCATATTCATAAGATATCAGTATTACAAATATATGATGTCAGAATGATAATGTGCGTTATGATCATGCACCGAGTGAAATTATTAATTTTTCATCATGCCGAAAATTTGAAATGTAGCATCAATATGTGACATCTAAAACAATAATTTGGGTTTTTAAAAAAAAATTGGGCAACTACCCTGAATAAAATTTGTAATATTTGAGATATTTTTTTTGGTACTTGCCCTTGCACCAAGGCTGTAACTTAAGCCACTAGTACTGCGCGCTATGTAAGTAAATTACCCATGGGACAAAGATAGACAGGATATAAGACAGAAGATGATGTTTATCATGTTGTGAGTAATTTAACTCCTAGTTGATCACTCTGCCCAATGGAATCATTGTGAAGGAATCCTATTATAAATGTCCCGAGAAAAATTCCTTGAAATAATATAATATGCATTACAGGTGAGTGCTACAGGGTTGAGATGCTAAACAAAACTGTTTTCAAGATATTCATCTGACCCCAAGCACTCACTGGTAACAAGTAGTGTGTCTTATTACTCCTCAGAGATTTTGGGTATAAATGTTGAGTTATGTTCCTTGTCAAAGTCAATACCAAAGTTATCCAACAGGAGCCACCATTACTGAACACAAGATTTGAAAGAGGATGAGTCAGGCTATAAGTACATGTATATCATTTGAGGGTGCGTTTGCAGAAACTTGTTTTTCACCGAGTTGAACATGGAAAAAATACAGGGTGGTTTCGGGCGCTTTGAGGAGAAAGCTGCAGGGCAGTTTTGGGGAGCTTTGAGGACTTATGGGTTAACCCCCGTTTGTAATAGACTTATACTGGAACTTTTAACTCCATGGTTATTGGCATTTTAGCATCTGGCTGAAATTTCAGTTCAAACTTTAATAGTGGTAAGGCACAGAGTTGACACAAAAGACATCAGAAACACCCATACAAAAATGAGGTATCAAAATACCAACCAAAGTGCAATAAAACAGTCCTTCTGATTTGACGACTACATTTCACTCATACCTAAACCATGCCACCGAAGTCGGTTTTGGTGCACTGTTTTTTTTTTTTACAGTCGGTCTAAAATTTGTGAGGGCAACTGTGGACATGGTCGTGTTTAAAAAGCAAGGTGAAAAACTGCTTGTGATTTTCAAATTAGAAGGACAAGCCATAATAGCCATAGCTTAAAAGATATACAGTCCACGGTTCTCACAAAATTTGATTTTTATTTCTCCGAACGAATTTTTAAAGGATTTACTTTATTTCAATGACAAAACATCATACTTTGTATTTTAGGCATCGACAACCCTGTGAAAAACGTCGTTTTATACGTCCATTTTTGTGCCTTGCCTTGACTTTTCCAGGTCTGACTTCCCATGTTTGGTCTGAGTAGCGCGCCCTCTGGTGGCCCATCTGGTGGCCCGTCAAATCTCTTTTATTCTGTCTCGGAAGACTTTCTGAGACAGAGTAAACAGAAGAAAACAGATTCGACAAGCTACCGGTCCGGAGGGTGCACTGTGCGCTGCGCGTTGCAGAATAATTCAAGTCTACGCCTTGAATTATTGGCGGACTGCCAATAATTCAAAATATTGACAGTAATTGTTCCATAACTAAACGTTGGTCGATTTTTTTTGTTGATGTCTCATTTGAAAGCGAATAACTTTTATGTTTCTAGAAAATTATCAATTCAAATTTTTTTTTTAGATGCCACACCCAAAACGCACGGACTGTATCTTTAAAGTTATCTTGTTAGAATACTCCCGAAGGTGCAAGTACAAGAAGTTAGAAAGTATTTTGTGAGAAGGAATACAAATTGTGTGCTTGGCTGCCTGCCTAGAATTCGTGCGGAACACTTCTTGGGTAATCCAAGTTTCATTTTGCATTGCTTTCCACCACCGGTTAATTTGGGCCCAAAGTTAATTTACAAGTCGTTACGTTTTACCTGGTTCGATTCATTTATCTTGGGAATCGGCGCATTCGGCAATACAAATCGCGGTGAAATGGTACAACTGGTGGTTCGCCTTTTGCTTTCGTTATAAAGACTGCATGTTTGTGGGCGGTAACCGTAGGGGGGCTAAAACATGGAACATGGAGGGGGAAAAACATGGAATGTGGTCGGATGAAAACTGAATAGAGAAAAATAATGAATGAAGTGTTTGACAATGAATTAGCCTTTTGCGTGTTTTACATGAATGTATTGACGTACTTCCTTTCACATGCACACTTAATATCCATTTGACCAGAATAAATTTGTGTTGCTATGTGGTGCATGCAGCAGGTGTGAATAAGTACAGAATCAATACTGTGTTCAATGTAGGAGCGAATTGCATAAAGCAACCATACTGTTGGTTGCTAGGCAATGGCGTGCACCACGTAGCAACAACAGCATAGTATGTGACTTTCTAAACTGCACCTCCATTTGAAAGGGAAGATTTCGGGGCACCAGCCATTATGCAAATTATGTTACACGCAAAGGGCTAATTAGAAAGCAAAGGTCGAGAACTGAATAAATACAAATGCAAATCATTTACACTGCAAAACAAAAATAAAATATTGGGTTATGTAAATAAAATATTAGGTAATATGGGTTAATGTATAGACATGTAGTCTTCAAATCTTCACACACAAAAAATAAATTGTGCCAGGATTTGATCAAACGGTTAACCATGCACACAAAACTTGGGGCAATTTACTTGTACGCAGAAGCGTCATTAAAATACAGGAATACAATGGAATTCAGGGGGTCCGACCACCTGAAATCCATTGTATTACTGTATTTTAATGAGGTTGGATCCACCACTGGTATGGGATGGCAGGTTTTCACCAGAGGATAAAACAATGTGGTGTAATGGTGGGTGTAATTGAAAATCCAGATAACGTGGAACAAACTTTGTATAAAATACAAATGAATCAATAAGTTTCTAATGGATTTACAGAACTTCAAATCGCAGCCCGTAGGCTGAATTACATTTTATTGGTGTATTCCACCAATAAAACAATGAGATACATGTACATAGGTGGGTGGCACCATTGCCAGCCAACGGCCAGTGACACCAGAGAATCCCCTAACTCTTTGAGAAAGAGCGCTCTGGGATATTTTAAATGCGTTACACAACACACCGAATGATGGGGCAATTGTGGTCAAAAGACCTGTGAATCCGCGCTCAGCAGAAACACGCTCAAAATTAGGTGGCCACTGCAGAAATCAGGCGACCATAATGTGGGAAAAGCTATTTATTCAAGGTCTGTTCCAACACATGCCTGAAAATTCCAACAAAAAATTGACAAAAAAATACATATACACTGAAGGTGGCAGCACAAGTTTTTCACAACACATTTTGTGCATTTTGGAGAACCTGATTTGTGATTTGGGTGGTGACGACCGGTTTTCCCTTGACCATGGTTCGGCACGAGGCATTCTTGCCAGAGTTTGTTAGCATTTTAGCCAGCTGAAACAAACTGGTGGGTTTCTGGTGTGATGGTGGAAATGTAGTGGGGGTGTAGGGCCGTACGGGGGATGGGGGGTTGAAATTGGGTTAAGGGGGTGTGTAGAAAATGACATGCGAGATGGATTTATGGGTGTAGAAATGATACTGAATTGGTGAAAATGTTATTAGAAATTAATAATACATGTATTTAAAAGAGCAAGTTCGAGCAGTGACTGTAGTTAAAGGCACAGGCTCGTCAGCAATGCGCGCGTGCCAAATCCGTGTCGCGAAATACGCAGCTCCATGCCTTTGCTATGGAGCTGCGTATTTCATGGCACGAATTTGGCGCGCGCGCACTGCTGATGAGCCTGTGCCTTTAACTGTCGATTCATTTTGTCACCGGTGTTTTTATGTGTACCTCCATGGATTTTTGTGTGGGCTTGTACAAATGGCAAAACTGGGGCATGGTTAAAAGTGTCGGTGACCGTGGCCCGACTACACTTCATTAACCAGCATTGACTAGACTGTGTTCAAAATGGTAAATTCAAACTACACAATAGATACAGTCGCTGCTCTCGCTTGCTGAAGATATTGTCCGTGCTCAGAAAAATTCCACATTGAATTTGAAAATTAATTGCAAAATTTTCTCTTTGCAAAAAAACTACAACAAATGTTTAAATTCACTGGATGTTGTTTAAAATTACACAACAAGCCAATGGTAGATGCTAAACTAGAGGACGTGATCACTTTCTATAGACTATAATAGTGAATTTGGACACAGCCTTATTAGCTTTGGAAAGAAACACGAGTAGAAAAACAATCCTTCTGGGATTTTATGGTGGTGCAGTTTTGAAACTTTGAAATTCCACTAAAGTTTCATAATTTGTATTTTTTCTTCCAGAAACTTTAAGCACCCCAAGAAAAAAAAATATATTTTTGTTTAAACGATTCCTTTTAAGTTGAAATTAGACCTGAACACAGACAATATTTCTTTAAGCATGTTAATTTTGTCTGATTAAAATACAGACATTAGGAACTTTTTTTCCAAAAAAACAACAAAAAAAACGAAATTGTGTAGAACAAACACGGTAAAGAGGGCCAGTCAAATTCTGCAACACTTTTATAGTTTTTTAACTTTTTAGACACTTTTGTGCTAAATTATTTGATGGAAAAAAGTTAAACATTTTTTTAATTAAAAAAATGAAAGCCTTCAGCAGGCCACCAGGAGAACAAACGTTTTAGAGAAATCACCGTTTTTTTCTTTATGGCATTAGAAAAAAAATGCTATCATGAAGTTAATTTACTGGCCCCCTTTCCTGTGTTTTGAGTCATATGCTTAGTTTCATATCATAGACTACTAAAGTGTAATGTCAGTTGCCAAAGTAACTGAGTCTAAACATTCACTTGCAATCTGAACTGTCCATTGCTAAAGCGCAGTTCAGTGGTTTTTGTGTAGATCCAGTAACCTTGGCAACACACAAAGGGTGATGTTTTCTCTTTAGTACTCTATTGCAAATAGTTGTCATGCATTTGTTGTGAACACAATAATAAGTATCATGCCGACTTTCATTTTTATTAAATATGTTTGCAAACGGTAAGCAAAATGTTTACTGAATTTTGCAGATGCGCAGCCAACACTCATGTTAGCCTGTATATTTCGGCCCATCAATCAAATCTACTTAGCAAAATATAGTGCTCAGTAAATTTGTATGTTTGCCTTCATGCCAAATTAGTATCTTGAATACGCTGCTTTTAAAGTTTTGATGTACATGTAGTGCCAATAACTCCAAGATCACGGTAACATTTTTAAGAGCATTATTTTTCTGAAAAGTCACGACTGATTCAGAAATTAACAGGAAACAATTGAAAAGATTTTGCTACTTTTTACCCATTTCAACCATACCTTTGAGCTTCCACCGGACACTGAAAGTGCTCTGCGGTTGAAAAGTTTTGAATCTGTATCACCTGAGGACAAATTCAAAACAGCAATTAAAAACACAGTGAAAAGTAAGAAAAAAAAGAAGGCTGCACTTGATGTTTCAAGACCATCACCAAAATTATATGTGGTTTATAAAACCTAGTTTAAGCAATAAGCATACACTGAAACTTCAAACCTCAAAAGAATTAGTTAAGCGGAGGTTTAAGTTAAAAATGGTAAATTTGATTTTGGTTCAAATTAAACAGAGTTTTTGCATTATACACCGAACAACAATAGAAAAGCAAAAATTTTCTCCGCTTTTTTATAAAAATTTAAAAAAAAAACCCAAAACAGTAAATCTTAGAGAGAAAATTTTAGAGAGAAAATACCTCTGGCCATCACACATGATGACCAAAGCGGTCAACTGGCCCCAGCGGCCGGACTTTTTTGGGCACGTAGCATTGAGGGCGCTATGCGCCCAATGCATTACAACACGCCCAGAAGGGCTGCCGCCATGTTTTTTTAAACGGCAATGGAGGAACGATATTTTTGGAACTTGCAGAATGATCATCAAATCTTGGATAAGGGAAGGTGTTTTGGAAAAGGTATGATGAGTTCCTCTATGTGCAGGTACCCTAACTTGGGAATTCTGTCCTGGGTGAGAGGAAAATCTTGTTCAAAGTATGTAGCAAATTCGCTACAAAAAAGTCCTGCCGCTGGGGTCAGTTGATCGACTGTGTGACAGCTGGAGACATTCGGGCTAATGGAAACATTGTGCAGTCATGCATAATGAAGCTGATGTAAATATTTTGATGCCAAAAATAATTACAAATGGAATTGTCAAATTTTATTAATACTGACAATTTGCATTTCTTTTGTATAGATCTAAGTTTGGTTGATCAAGATTTCACTGTTTTTGTAACACACCAAGAGAGTGGTGTACAGACAAGACCCCAAAGTCAACACATACAGTTTATTGCAGACAGTTGGCAAACAGTCAATATAAACTCCTCAAAAAAGTTCGGAAACTCAAGTTTAACTGTTGATTTCTCTCTCGTTACCAAATAATTTGCGTCACTCTTTGTGTTGCCACAGGAGTGCAGTCTGTGCGCCACTCGTGCCACTTTCTGCGTTTACACTTATACAAAAAACTAGGCTTTATCTTTCTTTTCTGCCGACACAGACACAAAGCATGCGAGAGCTCTTTTGGTTATGCACATATCAAGCAACAGTACAAAAGTTAACTGTTTGAGCATGCAAGAACAATGAAATGTTGTAAGCTTCCTGGGAGCAGAAAGACTGGCGCAGAAAGTGATTTTGCAGTTTGAAATTAAAACATGCATCGGTTCATGCTTAAAGACAGATGACATGATTGGAAAACGTTTAAAAACAGGAACAATGGTATTACACAAAGTCTAAACAATAATGTTGATAAACTGCCTTGTAGAAATTTCAGTCACGTAAATGCAGAAAACCTCAAAAATCCATGCATGACTTTATTAAAGATTAATGTATGGTAATAAAAACTATCTGCAGACAATTTCTATTGAAAAAAGTACCTTCAGTTGGCAATTTCGCCCACAAAGGTACCATTTTACATGGGCAAAAATCATGTGGTGTTCGTTACCATTGCTACCAACACTTTTAGTCAGGTTTTTCTTATCAACTCGTGAAGTAAAATTTTGGGTAACTGCAAATGATGTACATGTATTGGGGCTTTAACCAGTTTATGAAGCTTTGGTCAGCAAATACTTTACTAACACACTGCTAAAGGCACAGGCTCGTCAGCAATGCGTGCGCCAAATTCGTGCAACAAAATACACATCTCCATGCCTTTACTATGGAGCTGCGTATTTCGTGGCACAAATTTGGTGCGTGTGCATTGCCGACAAGCCTGTGCCTTTAATGGGCATTCACATAATCGCGAAAAATCCACGCTTGTACGCTGTGCTTTTGCATTGCATTAAAAATGGAAAATGCAGGCAACTTTTTCAATCCAAGAGTGTCTAAAAAATGACCTGAAAACACACATTGATTTTGAGTTTACTAGCTGATTCATTCTGTAGAAAATGTTTTAGAGGGCTTGTGTATGAGATACAGAGTTAATAGCCATCAACAAAGCAGTGCTAACGAACAAAACAAAATGTAATGGCCCCATTACCATGTTTTGTGTCATTTCTTAAAATAGACAGCAGATAGACAATATCATAGACTCACCAAAGAAGAACAATACAGAGAGCGGAGTGGGGGAAAACAAAACACCCCAGTCGAAATGGGAAGGGAGGGGAATAAGTGTAAAAGGTCTGGGTCAGTTGTTATTAATTTCTTAACTCATGCAACAAATTTTAAAGCCAAGTCCATTATAAATCCATGCAATTTTTAAAAAGTCCTGAAAAGATTCTGAAATATCTAACGGATGTAATATCAGGGATGTGATTTGTTCCGGTTTTTCCCGGAATAATCTTTGTCACAAACCAATGAGACAAAAGAAGGTTCCGGAAAAAAACAGAACAATCCCATTTTTTAATATGCATTGTCTTTGTAACACTCTGTCTTATTTTATCAAAAACTACAGGATGTAAATTTATATCAAAAAATTTGAGTTTATGCGTGGAAATTGCTGCCTCAGTGCATGTGATCATTGGCATCAAAATGCACTCGCGTGCTAAATTTTGCCTTCAAGTAAACTTAAGCAACAAAAACAAACTGAACTAACAGCAGAATAGTGCAACTTCATCCACACATTCTGCGACAAACTGTTTTGAAAAAAAAAGGCTGCAAAACAAAGTGCAATTTTTCTTCAAAACATGCACTTCTTGTTAAAAATCCAATAAAACAGTCAAAGATAAAGTGCAATTTCACACTCTACGTGCAATAGGATATTTTCTTACCGTCTATGGAGAGGTTACTTGTAATGCTGTTGCCTCTGAACAATTTACGGTTTTCCTGAAGGAGTTTTCTGTAAGAAAACGAACAGCGAAATGTTATACATATTTATTGCGAAGCAGTGATTACATTTGGAAGGGTGGATTCTCACACTGATTTGCATGTAATTTTGACGTCCGTCGATTTCAGAAAAAGCAACGTGGGGGGAATTTGGAGTGAAATTACGCACTGACAACCACAGAATCCCCCAAAACACCCCCGCCCCCAGGCTTTAGAGATTTCACTGTACAAGCATACCTTGCATCTTCTAGTTCAGCATGCTCCCTTTCAAACAGTCGTTTCAGATTCTCCACGTGGTTGATCATCACGTCTGTTGCCTTGCTTAGCCTACCCTCCTGTAGTTATAAGAAAATTAGCCAAAAACATTAGAGGCAAAATGAGTACCGTCAGTACTCGTCCCCAGTTTCCATGGCATGGAGTGACAAAGAGCATTGCTACTCTCCCAGTCTTTCAAAGGTTTACCCCCAGCAATTAGCTGGGTTTCCCCAACAGGTCGTTAGTTCGTGCCTTAGGCCCGCTTAAAACGTCGCGCTTATGCCATGTCGAATTAAATTTAACTTGATTTTTTTAATTCGACATGGCACAAGCACGACGTTTGAAGCCATTTGGCTCGGCAAAATGAGTTCGACAAGGCAGAAGATTTTAGCTCGACAGGGTCTGTCGTGCTAACTCAATTTAGTGCGGCACTAGCACGGCTTGGCTTCAAACGTCGTGCTTCTGCCGTGTCGAATTTAATTCCAGTTCGAAGTTGGTCCGCAATTTTGTTCCGACTAGGAATGCGCATGCTCGCAGCGCGTATGTAAGTAAAGAAATAACCAACAAACAAGTGCATCCAAATAATAAAAAGGCGACGTAGAATGGACAGAATGCAAAACGCACGTGCTCATCGTCCATGACGTGCACAATACTCATCCGCCATGTTGGATGTAGTTAAGCTCGACTGGGAGTTTGCAATTAAGTTCGACATTTGAAGCCACTGCTGTGCTAATGTCGTACCAACGTCGTGCCAAGTTGAATTTATTTCGACACGGCATAAGCGCGACGTTTGAAGCGGGCCTTAGTTTCTATGGAATGGAACCGGGAGCATTGCTACTCCCCCTGGATGGGATGCCAGTCCATCGCAGGTTTACCCCCAGCAGTTACATGTAGTTGAGTTTCCCAACCAATATTCACCGGTACCTATTCATACACATGGGTGGAGAGAGACAATTAGGAGTAGTGTCTTGTCCAAGGACACAACGCGATAGAAGTGACCAGGCATTAAACCATCCGACAGTCTGATGCACTATGCATTAGACCACTGTGCCTCCTAATAAGTTTGGCATACTGAATTCAAAACAGATTAAGGAGGCTCAGAGAAAGATTAAGGAGGCTGAGAAATGAAACATGTTATTAGTCAGTAATGTGTATGAACACCTCTTGTGGCAAGGCTGACTAAATCAGCCTTTGTAAGAGCCACTAAGGCAGGGTGCGCCACTCTGCCTGAAGTGCCTCACCAGCTGCTGCACTTCTGTTTGGGAGATGTGTGGCTCCAGAGATCAAGCTATCCCACAAAGATTTTATTAGACTGAAACTCAATACAAATTCTCCAATAAACGGAAAATGTCATTATGTGCAAATCACTTTGTTCAAATAGGTCTTCTTTGGAGAGAAATCACTGAAGAAGAACAGTCTTGACAGGGGTTTCAAAGTGATTGGTCGATCCGTCGCGTTTTTTCTCATACTGACGAACATGGCCAAACATGCCAAACTGCAGTTTCGAGTAATTCAAGTTTTTAATTCACCGTTTTTAAAAATAAAATTCCACTTTTTGGTTTAATAACCTTCTTGCTTAATGTCTAAACTTTAATTAATTACGTATTTTCCATTTTTTTGATTAACATCTGAGCAGTTATAAAGCTGTGAAAGTGTTCGTCGGTATGAGAAGAAAAAAAAATTGATGCGCGTGCTGTTCGCCACCTGTAACGCTATGCACTTTCGGGTTCCACACTAAGAGAAAAACTCAAAAAGTTGTTCGCCACCTCCATATGTTTAGTGTGTGATTGAACGGCGGTCCTCCAGATTAGCGGTTATATTACCTCATCGGGGCTGCGGACGAGACTTATCTTTATACTGATGAACACTTAGGTAATTAAGTACCATATCCACAAACTAACATTTTGTAAAATTCCATATATTTCTTTATTTATTAATTTTTCTTACGTAAAAACAGCGTTCAGCTTCGCGCGATATTGGTTGGTACTCGGTACCAGCGCGCTGTGTTGTAATACGCAGAAGCAGTGAACGGTCATCAACCAAGATTCCATGTTTGTCAGTATGGGAGAAACTTTTTAGGCGAAATGGGGTTGTTCGCCATTTTCAGATGTTTCATAACTCAAAAACCAGACAATATTTTGGTTTGAAATTTTCAGAAATGAAAGGGGGCACCCCAAGAACCCCAAAAATGTCAAAAAAAGGAATTTGATAAAAAGTGTCTGTTCGTCAGTATGGGAAAATTGCGACGAATCAGTGCCTTGTTATCCACAAGTTCACTGTATTCAACGGACTTCTGATTAGGAATGGATAGTTTAGGAAAACTGCATTTCCTTTTTTAAAACCTTATATTTTACTGACCTGTTGCACAGCCCCGAAACCCTCCGCTTTACTGGACAATCTTAATGATGAGGTCTGTAGGATCTCTGTGTGCTGTCGAATCTTGTTGATATAATCTCTGGAAACGGTGTCTACGCTGCCTAGGGGCTCCAGCATCTACAAGTTAACATTGGTAGACAATGAACACGAATTTCAGACACCATATTTTAACAGATTAACAAACAAAAACAATTTTTTTCAACACTCAACAATGGCTGCTGCTGACCGGGGGCCAATTGCATAAAGTTGTTTAGCAGAAAAGAAATGCTTAATCCAAAATTCGTTTGCTTTATAAAAATGGGTTAATAGTGAAAATTGTATGTCAACTTGTGTTCTTAGCAAGAATAGCAGAACACCGGTCAATTGTAATACACATCATATAGCAAATTTTTCTGCTAAACCGCCTTATGAAATTGGCCCCCAAAGAGGCAGCAAAAAAAACCCATAAAACATTTTCTCCACTTTTTGAAAAGCAGTCTATCTGAGAGTGGGAATTTTCAGCACACAGAAAATGTATACAATCATGCAAATTGAAGCTGTGAATATTTCAATGTCAACCTAATTACAAAAGGAATTTTCACATTTGATGGAGTATACCGTTGTTTTAATTAATTTTGTTACGGTGGCAGTAACAGTTTGTGGCAGTTTGATTTCAACAATTTCATCTCAAAGTTAGGCTGGATTCACACTGGGCGTTTTCGTGTGTAAATTTGACATGCATCGCTTTGAGAAAAAGCGGTGTGGGAATTTGGAGTGAAACAACGCACTGAAAACCACAGAATAACAAAAACATTTTCCGCCCAAGTTGATTTTATGGTTTTGATGAGTGCATTGTTGCACTTCAAATTCCTTCCACAAGCAACGCGCGTCAAATTTATGTACGAAACGGCTCGGTGTATTAAATCTCCCCTTAAAAACAAGCTTGTAAGATCATATCAACCCAATACACAGCAAGAAAGCAAGCCACCCACCTGTAGTGTCAGCATAAGGCCCTCAATCTCCCTGTCGATGTTTTTCTCCGCTAGGTCGCGCTGACGGTGTTGTAGCGTCAATCGGTTCTGCAGTGTGTACTGGTTGGCTTTGAAGGTAAGTTGTAGTGAGTTGAATGTATCTTCAATTTCAGTATCTGTCATTGCACTGGTGCTGTACAAAAACAAAAAAAACCAATGGCTTTAAATACCTTCCAAAGGATAGAGGAATAATGGTTAAAGTCCCAATACATCATTGCAGCTACCTAAAATTTTACTTTACGAGTTAACCAGACTAGAAGTATCGATAGCAATGGTAACAAGCACATGATTTTTTTCTCCCGTGTGTAAAATTGTACGAGCATTACATACACTATGCGAACTTTCGGACAAAAGAGGTCCGCATAAACCAGGTAGCACCGTGACTGTGTGGACTTGCACAGGTCTACAGACGAGTTGTCTTAGCATTTAAAAAAGAATAAGGGGTGGGGGATTTAAAAAAGGATAAGGGAAGGGGGATTTAAAAAAGGATAAGGGAAGGGGGATTTAAAAAAGGATAAGGGAAGGGGGATTTAAAAAAGGATAAGGGAAGGGGGATTTAAAAAAGGATAAGGGAAGGGGGATTCAAAAAAAAGGATAAGGTGTGTAACGATGCCCTTAAACTAACTGTAAACTTAGGGCGAAATCCTGCGTTTTGATTTTGAGAAAAATAGTGTAATGGGGGGAGACTGTTCTTTTTTTGCAAAATTACCAAATGAATGTGCTTTTTTGAAAAAGTTGTCTGCAGACAATTTTTTTACCATTCATTCAACACAAAAACCATGCATGTAAGATTTTCTGAAGTATTACTGCATCTATGTGGCTGAAATTTTTACAAGGCAGTTTATCAACATTACTCTTTAGTTACGAAAAGTTGTTTTTAAAAGTTTTCCAATCATGTAATCTGTCTTTAGGTGCCTTGCTCAAGGACTCCGGTACCACGGCCGGGTGTGAAACCGTCAACTGTACATTCTCACCCGAGTGTTGCGAGTTAACGACCCAAATCACACAGCCACGATACCCCACTCCATCTGACCACAAATATGTTGGTTTTAAAGAAAGAAATACATTTTTATGTTACATGCATTACTTACTTTTTTGTCTGTCCTCCCTTCAGCCCCAGCTTAGTCAGGACAGAATCAGGGATCAGTGATGATTTCTCCTCACTTGATCGTTCCTCTTGGTCCCTCGACCCCTCTCCCCGGCCCTTAATAGTAGAGTCCTCCCTTGAGTTGTGCAGTACCTCCGGACCGGGGGACCCCGGTACGGGGGACCCCGGTACGGGGGTGGTACGTGGGGAGGCCAGGGTATGTGTGGGAGTGGGTGCATTATTGTCACTGCGGCTAGTTGGGTCCAATTCGGTGGCTTCGGTCAACTCTGGCATGATGAACTGTATGTTGGTTTTTCGCTGTAGTTTGTGTTCCTGGTTAAAAAATATTTTCGACAAGCGGGGAAAAAAAAGATTTGAAAACGTTCAACAGAGTTGTTTTATTTTGATGGTAATTTAAAAGGCACCATACCAAATAGTGTGTTTGTTACTTTGGTCAGTGGAGCTCCCATTCAACACCGAGAGAACAAATGGGTAGAGCATCTGCCTGGTAAGTCA
Source organism: Henricia sp. BOLD:AAB3569 (assembly GCA_037783545.1). NCBI lineage: Eukaryota > Metazoa > Echinodermata > Asteroidea > Spinulosida > Echinasteridae > Henricia > Henricia sp. BOLD:AAB3569. The sequence goes on along the minus strand of JBBELK010000030.1, from coordinate 58,653 downwards.
GAAGTCTCGGGTTCAAATCCCAATAAGGCCCATATGATTTTTCTCTCATCCCAAGTTTGGTTGTTTTGTTTTGATGGTACACGTAGCATACCAATTATTGCGTTCAGTCCTTCTGACAAACACGACAGGGGTCGAAATTAACTTGAATTATTTGGTAGCCCACAGGACTAGTCAGATCATTGTTTTCACTAGTCCTCCTCAATTTTTACTAGTCCGCGCCACCACACTTGATTATGTATTTCCATCTTCATTGAGAAGTTGATCAGAATTGTTTTCCTTAAAATTAATCATTAATAATAATAATAATAATGAAAATTTATAATGCGCCGGTGTCCATAAAAAAAGATGCTCATGGCATTGTTAAGTGCAGATTTGATGGAAAAACCTTAAATTTGGAGTAATAAAATTTTAAGATTTTGCTAGACAATTTTTCAGCCTGTCTCATATGATTTGTACACAAGTTCTGAAGCCATGATCAACTTCTCTATTCTTTTTGAATGAAAGACCGTGTTATGATTTACCACAGAGTATTGGCCCACAAGCCCATCGGACTACCAGCACAATGCAGCTAGTAGTCCCAGTGGCTAAAACCACTCGGACTAGCGCTAATTTCGACCCCTGCACGAACCTGTTCATATTAAAGGGGGTAGGGGAGAGGGGTCTAAGAACTGTGAAAATGTTGACAACTTTAGAGGGCCCCGAACACAGATTGAATGAAAAGCAACTTCTATTAACGAAGATCTAAATAAGCTTTAAAACTCCCCTATCTCATTGTGTGAGATCACTTCAAACGAAGGAAGCATTACAAATTTACAATGCAAGTTACAAAAATGTCAATACAGAAATAACCACAATCACAAGCTAAAATCCTCACCTCTACGCAATTCTCCGAACTCCCCTTTCCACATTTGTGATCATGTGAAACAGACAGTCCAGCTTCTGACGGCACAACAGCCGAGCAAGCCCTCACTGGCCCGTTGTATACAACAACAGGCATAGCATACAGAATATCCAAGTCCACTTTGCGTAATTTGCAAGTTTCAGCAGAGTTTAAACAGCTAAGGTGAACAAAACCGCTTGTGCGGTAGATGCAGTTTTTTCACAAATGCACACACCATTAACCAAGCTGAACCAACACTCTGTATCTATCAAAAGCAGTTCCACGAATGATGCAGTTATTTTGAAAGAAATATCTATTATTGCTTTCGTTTTATAATTTACATGCATTTAGTGCAAAAGGGGAGGAGAATTCATTAGAATTGTGCACTGCAGTACCACACAGTTCTGTACTTTGACCATACTTATCAAACGGCACAGGAATCCTCATAGCAAATATGTTTATTTATGGTCAGTGAAAGACGTACTTATTGAGATTATTTGCTAGTTGATAAAAATGAAGATAACAATTTGGTGGGATTTATAGCAACTGGTTCTTTGTGCATGCATGCCGGGCGTCAACAGTAAACTTTTCAAGCTAGTACTAGTTCATGTCACTTTAGGGGAAGTACATAAATTAAATGCAATTTATTTCTTGATTTTTATGCTCAGCTAAATTTCTATCCCAAGCAACAAAAGAAATGCAAAAACTTTCTGCACTTTTTGATTTAAAAATCAGTCAATCTGAGTGGGAATTTTCAGTACACAAAGGCTTGCATAATGAAGCTGTTTAATATGTGAACATTTCATCAATGTCAACTTGATTACAAAAGAAATTTTTAAATTTTGATTAAACTGAAAATGTGCATTTTTTGTTGTTGCTCGGTATTTATTGACCACTCACACAGACGCCATCTTTGTAGGAAAAATGCTACTGCGCATTAAATGCCATCAAGTACGCACACCCTGGGAAAATGTTCCAAATGTGCGCGTGTTGCTTGAAATTTGTTCGAAATACGGCACAGCCGATGGCATTATAAACATTGATGCACGTGACAATTTGTGGGAAGTGACGTCATTTGAGAGTGATCAATGCATAGTTCCGACCTGTCAATCAAGCCGAACCCGCGACCAATCACAACAGAGCTAGCAGACGGCGCCCACATAGGTCAAAGTGATGCAATCATCACATAATCACGCGATTTTCTGCCCATACAGTTTGTATGTTGCATGCGCCAGTGACCGGGTGAATTTTGGTTTCAATGTAGGAAAGCACATTTTTATGAATATACATTGTATGTCATCCCTGCATTACTAGCCCTTCGCTCAGTGTGTGCTACGGTAACTGTCGACCCTAAACATAAATACCTTTGAGTTTTCTCCAATGAATCTGTGCTTTCCATGCCGAGTCCCATTGCTTTGTACGTTGTGTCGCCATTTTTTTGCGATGGCTTGTGAGCACATAGCAACAGTATCTAAGGGGCGGGGTTAACTGGACAATCTCGGAACTATGCATTCAGACACAGCTACAGATTAGCCACTCTCCCCACCATATTGTTTCTGCCAGGTACGACACTTTTATGCATAATTTATTAGTATTTCTAGTACATGTAAAAGCAATTTATAAACCCTACTACTGGACCAGCAGAAATTATTTGTGTCCAGTCCAACATCTTCCGTTTCAAAAAATAATCAGCTATACCAATTGATCGTACATTACATGTAGAATGTTGCTGGTATCAATTGTTCAAACTGCATGCACTAAAGAGTACAAATGAAGGAAAATTTTGTGTCATTCCATATGGGCTTCTAAGTCTGTTATTCTTACCTCTCGGAGCTTGGCCAGGGGTTTAATCTGAGGCATCTCAGCTTGCAAGGATCCTGTTGCTTTCAAGATGTCCGCTTTGATGTCAAACACTTCAACTTCTGAGTCCTTTCTCTCGGATTTGGTAGTTAGTTTGTTGTCCTCCTTGTCGGATTCACCCTGCAAAAAAGAGAAAAAATTTGACTCTACAACCATGATTCTGAGAGCAAGTCGCAAATCAAGTGAAGTTTTTTATTTTTAGAAAGAACCAGTCTTGAGTCATTACATTAAATTGTAATATATAATTCAAATAAATGTGTTGTTCGTTTGTTCTAAACTGTACGTTTACGACCGGTTTAGGCATGTTTTAAACGTCGTGCTTGTGCCGAGTTCAATTAAATTCAACTTGACTTGTTTTAATTCGAAACGGCACAACCATGACATTTGAAACCATTTGGAAAATTGAATTCGGCACGGCAGAAAAATTTAGCTCGACAGGGTCTGCCATGCTAACTCAATTTAGTGCGGCAGTAGCACGGCGCGGTTTCAGACGTCGTGCTTCTGCCGTGTCGAATTTAATTCCAGTTGGTCCACAATTTTGTTAACAATTAGGAATGCGCATGCTCGCAGCGTGTATGTGAGCAAAGAAATAACAAGCACATCAAAACAATAAATTCGGCGACTTACAATGGACAGAATAGAAAACACACATGCACAACATCCATGACGTGCACACGACTCATCCGCCATGTTGGATGTATTTAAGTTCGACATTTTAAATCACTGCCGTGCTTAAGCCGTGCTACTGTCGCGCTAAATTTAATTTTATTTGACACGGCACAAGCGCGACGTTTGAAACGGGCCTGAGAGACCTGTATGTGTCTGTTTAAAAAAAAATTATTTATTTATTTTTACACTGCGTCAAATTTGTTTTCGGGCATGTGAGGGTTTGTGTGCGTGTGCATTTTCCGTGCTTGGAAAAGAACCAGATGAGGAATCACTTAAAACCAGCCGGGATTTTATCATCCATTTTAAGACAACCCAAATGATGTACTCACTGCCAATAGAAATGTGTAAACTGTCTCAGGTACTTATGCATTATGATTAATGTCTTGTTTATAAAACCATCTTAATCTCAGGTTATGAGTAAAAGGTGACGAGTAAAGGATGATAAGGAAATCGAAAGATATGATTTTTGAGATATTGTACATGGTTTTCAGGTTTAAAATCTGTTTTACTGCTGATCTGTCCCTTGTAAAGATCTTCAAAGTATTCAAGTTTAAGACCAAAGTCTTTCCGATATCTTTCACAAATTATGTTGTGACTGCAAAAGTTAGATTTTTCGGGTTCTGTAGTATGGTGTCTGAAAATAGCGAAATGATTTTCTAGGGTTGTAATGACTCAAGTCGATCACTTGGGACAAGTCTGAGTCGAGTCGCAATTTTTGGCGACTTGCCGAGCTTGATCCTGAGCTCGGGGTCAAACACCGAGCTCGGGATCAGCCCCGAATCACAAACCGAGTGTAAACGCTCTCAGGACCAAATTGGCCCCGGATCAGACCCCGAGATTTTGGTCTCGCGTTGGCGGAGGGTTCGATCCCGAGCTCGGGATCAGTTTGCGGTTAGATAAGTAATTAGTCTTTACCGCATCCTGCCATATCTGCCCACAGCCGTAGTAGGGGGGATAGGGGGGGGTTGGGGGGGGACGAAAAATATGGTCCGTGTTGCCAAAATGCCCCCTTTACTGTGGAAAGACCCAACTCTGGTTTTTCTGTTAAGCACTTGGAGTAACCTAATCTACAAAACTTGATGAAAAGCATGTCGAACAATGCATTTTCGCAAAGTACCATACAATTAAAACATTGTGTGAGCACGCATTTCTGAAACACCAAACCAGCAATGAAATAACACTCCTCAAATCTCTATACAACTTTGTCATTCCTTCTTTGAAACCTTTTCAATCGTTTACAGTAAGCTCAGCAAACCAATTCTATTCAGAGAGATCTTGTTTCAAGCTGAGACTAAGTGTTCCCTGGGAACAATTCTAAAAAAAGATTTTGTTGGTCTTGTACCTGAACTTTTAACCTATAAATCTGGGATACTGTTGGTGTTGAATTTAATCGCTCCATTTGCAAAGCTCTATGAACTTGAAATCTTTGACATAGGTGTAGCTAATGTACTATTGAATTAATTTCTGAAACGGTGGTTAATTTGTTTTATTCATTCAAGAAGGAATTAAATTTTGTTTTAAAAAGACATTTATTTTCATGCCTGATTTCACTTCATAAAAATTAAAATATTTTGGCAATTTTCTAATTTAAAAAAAAAATTTATTTCCTTTAGAATTTAATAACTCAACAAGAGATAACTTATGGAACCATAGACTGTCCAATTTATTTAATTTTATTCCGTTGGTCGGTGCCACGTCACATCCGGTAGGGCTGGAGTGAAAACAACAGTGTGCCCATTGAGACAAGCCGTTGTCTATGCAACACGTACACAACTAAGCATGAACGAATTTGTTTTCACTCCAGTCACGGTGCTATGCCCGTATACAAAGGCATAGGACACCGGGTCACAAAAGTGCCAGGATGTGGGACCCACAGAATAAGTATACGAGAAAAAAACATTGAGCAACAGTGTTTGATTTTGACATCATGTTCAAGTTCTCTACCGAATCTGGGTGCCAAACTGCAAAACATGACAGCTTGCATGAAACATATTTAAATCAAATTGAAAGTGACTTTTCATATGGAGCTGGTTTCAAAATAAACAATCCCTTGTGCCACTTTATAAACACAATTTCCTATACTGGTGATATTTTGGAGAAATGAACACCCCTGTGTGAATTTCCTCTTTTAAAAAAATGTTGTCTGTGGATAAAACCAACATGGCACAAATAAGCCTTGGGAGGCATTCTGCAGTAAAGGGTTAATTGAGGTCATTGTCCTAAACTGACCTTTTGAAGAGGTCACTCACTGGGAGAAATTCAATTTGCACCTTGTGTGGGAGCTTTAAATAGGAGTGTCAGATTTCTTAGAGCAATGAGCAATACATATTCTCGAGGCCACTTTAATTTGTACAAATTCAGGGTATTCTCAAATACATGTAGTATGCAATTATAATATCTTTCTGGAGAACAGCAGACAGCACAGGCTAACGAGACTGCTGTAAACTCTGAACAGCATTGGAATTGCAACAGGGAAAAAGGGTAATGACATAGCAGAATTTAAGCTTTAATTTGTCAACATAGTATCTTGGGTAACATTTTAGGCCGTCCCGGTTACGAGCGTATATTGAAAATTTGTACAAAGGGTTTTTAGAAAGGCATGTTGTCACACTATTTGTAACCCTTTTTGGGCCTAAGTTATCTCTTCAGAACAACTTAAACTTATTTATTTTATTTTGAGACCAGACAAAGGTATTTTCTGGAAAATATCTGTGTTGCCAAAATACCCCTTTACTCAACTATGTTTAACCATCAGTGGTGTTAATAACAAAAGGATAAAACTGGAAATAGACAACCAGAAATGACAAGTTCATTTTGTACATTTATAAGACAAGTGTACACAAAAAATGCGTAGAAAACAAAATGTAAACTCCGAAATTGCTTTTCCCCCTACCTCTGCCCCAGTTCGCTCTTCCTGTAGCTCCTCTGTAGTGTCCGCTGTCCCCTCCGTTACCCCATCTGCTCCGGGTTCTGTCACCCCTTGGGAGGTTTCAACTGGTTTGTCAGGAGTGGATGCTGCCGATGACGATAATGAGGGTTGGTCGGCAGTGGGCGGAGTTTGGCATGGTGAGGGGGAGCGTGATCGGTCAATTGGGCTTAGTGATCGCTGGTCTGTGTGGGGTTAAAAGAAGGGGACAGGTCAAATCAAGTTAGTTGAACAAAACCAGTCGGGACCAGTTAAACTGAAAATATACTCAACAAAAAAGAAACGCAAATTTTTGCAACTGCCAATATTTTGCAAATTAGCGAAATTTCACACCATTTATGTGAAACATTGTCAATTTCATCTGCACCAATAGACCGATCCAGTAAGCTCCGCCCATTTTGGAATTGACCAATCACAGCCTCAGGTTACCAAAATGTTTGGTTACCCGAGTCCTGAAAATTTTGTGCACAGAGCTACGGCAAATGCAGCACGAGTGTCGCAAAAACACCATAAACATCATTTTTATCAGCGCAGAGGAGGCTAGCGGGTTTAAAACGGATTGTATAAGACTATCCTAACCTACTTTTAATCCCTTCATAAATGTGTTTTTGTGTAAACGTGAAAAACTTACCAAAATTAGCTTGTCATTTTGCTAAGTTGTGCATTCACTTCGTTTTAGATGTGTGTCGAGATGTTTTTGTTTGATGGCGCGCGTTACGCGTATAACAGGCGTGTTGTACGTGCACGCATACGACCGGATACTTAAGCGCACATTTTGCTTTCGAGCGTGTGCGTGTTTCAATACGCGCTGACCAGGGCGCGGACGCTGACGCACGGCACGGCCACTCTACTGCACACGTGCATGGCACGTGTGGCATGTTGCTAGGCAATTTCTAAATGGGCGGAGCTTACTGGATCGGTCTATTGTCTAGGCTTGTGACCTTGTTGGGTTTAGGTAACTTTGAACGTTATGTGTTATATAACTTTTATGAATATCTCATAAAATTTCAGATGACAGTAGGTGTGCTTTCCTTCAAGAGCAGACTGAAAACTATTCCTTTCAGAGAAACATCTGTGTGTTTGAAGCGACTCTGAGGTACAAAACTATAATTGTGAATAACACTGGCAAATTTTGTTTTTATCGATCTCGGGTATTTTTGTTGGATTTTTAGTATTTTTATGTAAAATGTTAGTTTTTAAATAGGACCTTCGTCAATTTACTCATTCTTATTGGCTGAGAGCACGTCATGTGGGTTGTCTTAGGCGCGAGGTCAAAATAGAAACGGTCTGTATATCGGGAAATGGTACATAAACGATACACCGTTGCACGGTTTAGAGTGAGCAAGCAAACGGTTCAGCTGGTCTGGCCAAACGGTAGATAATTGGCAGTGTTCAACCCACCCGTGTTCTGCCCACAGACAAACGGTTCCAAGAGGGATTAACTCGAACCGTTTACCGGTATACAGACCGTTTGTATTTTGACTTTGCGCCTTAGTCCAACCACTTTCAATGTGCAAGGAAAATGCACACCCACACAAAAGAAAAATACACATGCCCAATAGCAAATTGAAATAAGAAATCGCGCAAGGTTGCCTGACAAGTGTAGTCGAACAATTAAACAATACGATGTACATCACTTTGAACAAAAGCGATGTGTGCGTGGGTTTGACCAGTCGTAAAACAATACATTTAAGACTGGCTAGGGGCCTGGATGCTGATGATAATGGCCCTCACTTTGTGGCCCAAGCCATTATCAGCATCCAGGTCACTGGTGGTCCCCGGGGAGAGGCTTCCCGAAATGTCGCCCTATTGCGGCATCCAGAGTTTTTACAATTATTATTATTAACTTATTGTTTATATTATTATTATTATTAACTTATTGTTGATGTTCAACTATTTCTCACCAGGCGATGTGCTTGGAGACCATTTCCTTCCCCTTCTGTTCTTATGTCTCTCTGAAGCCTTCTTGGACACCTCCAGCAATCTCTGGCTGATCTCCTTCTCCTCCTCCGTCATGTCCACGTCAGGCAATTTGGTTATTAGGAGATGGTCTAAACTCTTACTCTCAGATCCTAGAAAAATACAATCGTTTCAGTTTAGACGTGGGGCAATTTTTTTAAGTGGTGCTCCTACCGGACATTTGTGGTTTAATTAGCGTGGTTGTGTAGTGGAATAAACTCTCAGGTGTGGTGTTTTCGGAAGGCATATTTTTGTAATTTTTTAATGACTAAAAAACCAGCCATGTCAAGGTAATCCTCAATTGAACCACCAGCACTACCTTAAACCCGGGCTGAAAACTTGAAGCTACTTGGCGAGGAAGAAAGTTATTTTATAAAACGAATGTTACTTGATAAAGTTGCATTTTTCTTATCATTATTGCTGACTTTATATTAGAGAGAAAAATGAAAAACTAGACCGTGTTCGTCCAACGGCAACAGGCCAAAAAAGTAAAAACGGGGTGATGACGTCATAATGATATGCATTGACCCTGCTACGTCATAGCGAGGAGACAGTCACTATTTTGCAAAGCAAGTTGCATGCTTTCCGCATAGCATAAACCACCAGTCGTTATTTTTCTGTAAAAGTTTTCAAAGTTTTTGGTGTATTTTCTCAGTGGTTGTTACACTGAATTCATTTTTGATATCAATAAAATGCCAGCTTCGTGCCTTGTTGGTGGTAACACTTGCAACTCTGTGGAAAATCCGTGGTTCCGTGCCTGCATACAACGTGTACGTGTTTGCTGCGAGGAACTAGGTACACGACCACAGTCAGTGAAGCAGCCCTGTGTGTCTCCTCGCTATGACGTCACACACATAGCTCGAGTTGATTTGCCATGACTTTTCGTTTTCAGTTTCGCGTGAAAAAAGTCTCGAAAAAACCCTGAAATTTTCTGACTTTTCTAGGATGAAATTCTGAATAAAATGTTCTTAGTACATAAAGGACTATAAGAAGAAAGGAATACTATTGAAAACCATGAAAGTGAAGGGAGATTTCCACCCAGCTTTAAAAATCTGCTTGCAGAGCATGTGGTGTGCATTTGCAAGTGCGAAGGAAAGAAAGACTCAAAAACAATGTAATTTTTATTTCTGCATTCATTCAAAGGATTTTGGCATTCAAAGGATTTTGGCATTCAAAGGATTTTGGCATTCAAAGGATTTTGGCATTCAAAGGATATGGCATATGACTAATCGTGTAGTGGGAGTTGATTGGTTTTTCTGAGAGGCTCCTAGTAAAAATCAAGAAGGTTGTTTTTCTTCCCCCCTCACCCCCAACCCCCATTCATCCCTCATCCCTCATCCCCCATCACCCCCCAATGACTTTTCGGGCCTGGGAATACATTTTCTAGGTTTTCAATGACTGTGGGGAACTGAAAAATTGCCTCTCTCCACAGAATCAAAGTGATCTTACCAGATGATACATTCTTCTTGTCTTTCTCCTTGTCAGAGTGAGAGCGCCTTTTCAGGCGGGCAGGTGAGAGTTTTCTGGGTGTGGCAGAGCCGTATTTTCCTGATCTGTATTTTGGGGTTGGAAAAATGAACAATTAATGCTTGTGATTGATCAATGCCACCAGATTAATGTCTGCACAAATTCTTGCTTGTAGCATGCCGAGGTTGTTAGTGCGATATGCAAATTAACACAGTTTTAAATCTTAAGATTCTAGCGACTCGTATTCAGCAATGCTTCATGATAACTTTATTTACATACTCTTCTACTTATAATATGAACGTCAAGGTCCGAGTGCTCTATTAAAAAGCCTACTCCTACCTATTCTCAAAGTTCAACAAATCTTTCAGCCGAATTTCGACTTGAACAGTAAAAATAATTTTATGTACTGGAGCAAATTGCCCATCGTTTTACGACCAAAGTATAATGATATATAGGTAATCTCTCCAATTTGGCAGAAATTTGTGCACAAAGTTACATCACATGGGAAAATCTGATATTGACCTTAACCATCTATGTAGAAGCAATATTTGTTGTATTCTCGAATCAGTTTCCTAAATGTCTACTGCCGAGTGGAAAGGACATGTAGTCCAAACCATATTGCAAATATAAATCACCCATTAAAATAGTAGAGCAAAAACTATTTTGAATATGACCGTGTGTGATGTTGCACTATTACAGCAAATTGCAATTTGTGTATGAGTTACCTGTCATAGTTTGCATTTACATCATTATCTTCGCTGTCTGCCTGGCACCCTTCTACTATAATGTTTGGTCTTGCATAGCTAGTGGCTAGTAAGTCTGCCATTCTTTGGGCTGCTTCTTGCCTATCCTGAGCACTCTTCTGTGGGTTGAATGTACATGTAAACGGTAAAGTGTCAAAAGCATACATTTCAAGTCTGTAAAAACTTTTATGTAAGGGGGCGTCTAAAGATGTCAACATTTTCACGGTTCTACAAAGCGTAGGAAGGGGCAGGGGGGTCGAAGGGTGCATAGGACTTAACATGTACTGTAAAATGTTGGTAAGTTGTATTTTGGGGGGTCTTGAAAAATACTACGATCTGTAGAATTGTTAAAATGTTGACAACTTTGGACGGCCCCCAACTCATAGACCACTCGTACAACTCGTAGCAAACTTGTATACCACTGTATCACACAAGTTTGGTATACAGTTTGATACAAGTTGTACAAATGGTTTAAGTATACCGGTAACTGCAGATGATTTGGTGCCAATTCCCATGCTTAAACGCCAAAGTTGGATAACTTTAATATATCAAAATCGTACCATACTCATAACTGGCTCATAGTAAACTCGGTGAGCTCATAATTAACTTGTAACACACCCAGAAAACTTTTGCTTATTAATTTGTAATAAAGTTGTGAAACTCCTAGTTAACACATAAAACTCGTAGTACATGTACAGTTGAAGTCAGAAGTACATGTATAAATACGTATAAATACATGTACACCACTACCATCATCACCCAAAATGGTAAACTACCCGAACCATTGCAAGGTGTACAAGCTATGTACTGCATGCACGAGAGGAATTCCACAAAATCAAGAATTTAGTAAAGACTGTTAACAAAATGGTGTAAGCACACCAGTTTTAACACTCGGTTGCATACAGTTGTATTTATACTTCTGACTGTACATGTACATTCATGTACTCGTACCAAACTTGTTTCAAATTCGTTAACGACTCATACCAAAATCGAAAAATTGTAACCAACTCGTAGTATGCTCATAGCGTACTCGTAGACATTGTGATGCCAAGGGTTTTAACCGAGAGTTTCTAAAATTAGCGAACTCTTGTTGAAGCATCTGCCAACTCGTGTCAAGGATTTTTTTCTGTGTGTGAGCGGCTTTAGTTAAACCAAAGTTAATGTATTACGTTAAGAATTTGAGTGTTTACTCTCCAAGTGCATTTTTGTTTTTAAATTGCAAGTAAGTTTGTCTGCCAATAGACCGTATCGAATAGCCGCCATTTCGTGGGGCACCTTTTGTTACTTAAACCGTTTAACAATGGAAGCACAATATGTGCAACTATGCATGTCCTCAAGGAACAAGGAAACTGCCCAACTAAATGGTGTCTATTCGATACGGTCTAGTGAAAGTTGCAACTAGCATTAGAGGTGATTGAATTGCCTGTGTACAGTCAACTTATTACCCACGTACATGTATAAAGCCTTTTATCATGTTGGCAATGGTAACATACCTTATGGAGTGATGGAAGCTTAATATCAGGTGTTAAGATGAGGCTCCTGGATCGAGATTCTCTGCAAATCCTCAGATCCTGATCCACAGGCGAAGGGCGAGGACTTTCCAAGGAACTATTTCTATGGTGTTTCAAAATAACATGAAATTTTAAATTCATGCCATACAAGAGGCTGCTCAGCAATCAGTTATTTCACATGTTTCATAAAATGTCGGACATTACCAAGATTATGTGGTCTACAAATTTCATTCTGGAGGAGTTGTTTTAGGTGTACATTTGCATGCCGTGCATAATGCTTTTCCCCAGTTTGTGCGTCAACTAAAGGGTGTTGCGAGCTATACACCAATTTTGCTGGTTTGTCACTTTGATACATATATTTCCTGAAACAATTAAATGAAAAGAATTTTATAACATTTTATAACATTTCTCAAAAGGTATGGTGTACATTGGTTCAAAGGTCGCACAGCTTGGACTGAGTTTTTCTAGGCATAACTAAAAATAAAAAAAATAAAAAAAAAGGAAAACGCAATGGAAATTCCACAGAGTTCAGGACACTACCTGAAAGTACCGCTCAAAATGGCCGGTGTATTTTCATATTATACTGAGCCTGAATCCACTGCTGATTTTTAGTTATGGTTCCAAAAACTCAGCCCAGTCTGTGCGACATCCGACTCATATAAACTACCCATCAAAACTTTGGAAACACCTTGAATGTTTCAGGTTTTTGAGAAGAAAACGAATGTTAATTTTGTGAAAGCAAATGTAAGTGTATTCTAACAAAAAGCAATATATACCTGTTAATTTAAGTGCCATCTTCGGCCTCAGCAGTGGGCTTTATCAACAAATTGGAGAGCATGCAAAAAGAAACGGCTAAACTTGATGTTCATCAAAGAACGTCCCTTAGCAGCTATGACAGCTACATACAATCTCTGCATCCTGATTGTCAGTTTCTCCAGACATTCAGTGGAAATACGCCTCTTTTAAGACTCTCCAGAGGTTTTCTTGGCTGGTTGGGCATTTCTTTCTGACCTTACGACCCAACTCCTCCAAGAGCAGCTCAATTGGATTGAGATCAGGTGACTGGGCAGGCCATTCCATGATGGACAGCACACCAGATGACTGCTTTCTCTCCAGATACCCCTTACACCTCCGTTTGCTTTATTAACTTGGTTTATTATGAATAAACCAAAATAATACTTCCTTCTCAAAAACCTAAAACTTTCAAGGCATTTCCAAAGTTTTAATGGGTAGTGCATGTGGTCTAGTGGGTATGAAACGGGAATCCCAATCAGAGGTTGGGGGTTCGAGCCCCACTTCGACCAATGTGTCTGTGTCCCTGGGCAAGGCACTTAATCCCAGTTGCCTCGTCAACCCAAGCGATTTATGGGAAGCTGTTATGGGGAATGCCACAATCTAACTGCTGATAGGGTTGTGCGCCTTGGCCGGGTTGCCACCTAGTTGAAGCGAAATGGTTCTGGTGATTTCCTGATGGCAGCGATAATAATGGCAACAGCCGCCTCGGAATATGTCTACATAGATAGATGGCGCTTTACAAATGCTTGTGATTATTATTATTATATTGGGTAACAATTGTCAGTTTGTCAGCACATCAGAATGAAAAATAAATAGCACATTTTATTTCTGAAGAAGAGAAGAAAAAAAGAACCAAAATATAGACCAGAGTAATGTGCCTACCTTGTAATTATCGGCGACCCCAAGAAATCTGCAAACTCGTCCTTCTCTAACGAACCTCTAAGTGACGATCTAAGCGGGGAACTACTTATGGGCGACGAATACGCGGTAACAAACGAATCGCTCAAATCTGATCCGCTGTCGACCGGCGAGAGCGAGGCCTCTTCGAGAGATAACAAAACCGCCGAGTTGAGCGTAGGCGGTTTACTGACGAGATACGCTTGCTTTACGTTAGCGCCGTTTGAGATGCGATATGTGGAAGACTTGAAATCGTCTACAGAGTCGGGTTCCGTCTGGGTCCCTGACTCCCTGCCTTCTTGGGGGTCGCTGGTGATGCCCGTTTGCACGAAGGAGCTCCGAGCGTACGGCCGGATCTCGCGATCGGGAGTTCTTAGGATTTCTGTTTGTGTGGAAATTGCGTGCGATTTGCGTTGACTTTTCTTAGTAACTGATTCTTGGAGAAGTTCGTAATGGAGATTGTCTAATGCTGTTGATGTAAGGTTATCTTTCAGGATGGAGAGTAGACTATCATCTTGACATTGTTGCCATGGAAAATTGGCACTTGGGTGAAGTGGGAAGAGATGGCTGGAATGCTTTGAATATACGTGAACGATTTCAAGTGACAAGGCATCTGGAAATGAAAAGAAAAAAAATTAGAATGTTATTAAAATTAGTGACCTCACGTTTCGACCCTAGCAGGGTCTTTTTCAAAGGCAGAATGACTTTTAAAAGAGCGTGTCAGATCACATTTTTGAGCCCCCAATTTTGTCCATGGGTGTTAACATTTTGATACTATATCATTTGTCATATCTTCTCATTATCAATCTGAAATTTCGCATTCTCAATATGCATATTTTTAAGGATATCGTCCAAAAAACACAAAATCGCTGATGTTTTGTCAACTAATTTATCTGGTTACATAAAGCAGTGCAGTGATTACACCAATCTTTTTGCTTCCACATCCAAATTGGGGATTGCAAATTTCCCGTTTCCTTCCCATGGATAGCATTTTGGTGAGGTATTTTGCAAGATTGTTAGGTTAAAATAAAATTCATTTTCTTGTCATGATCCTTGGCTGTTTTGCCTTACAACAAAATAAAATTTTTGGGGATGCACTTTTGTCCAAAGGTTTAGTATGTAGCAAAAACACAGTAAAGAGGGCAACTAAAATCCTGTCTATCATAACAGCACTTCGGCTGTCTATAGGACCCAGTGGAATTCCCAATTCCTGTATAGGCACATAAAAATATATAAAGGAGAATGTCTAGATGTGTGTGACAGTGCAAATTAAAACTAGTAAGCCTTGGGCTCAACAGGCAATTCTAACTATGCATTTCTTCTCTGTAAATAATACGAACTGTACAATGTATGGTGTGCAAAACTACCCTCTGTTATGGTTTCATGTTCAGCTACAAGCACTGGTGAAGGGTTTTAGTTCAGTTTTTGTTACGCTGATGGCCATAAATACCATATCCTATACATGAACCAGGGGTCGAAATTAACTTGAATTTGATGGTATCCCACAGGACTAGTCACATCAACATTTTACTAGTCTGCCATCATTTATTAGTAGTCCTGCAGAAACGTACACAAATGATTTCTACATTTTTTACAGTTGTTAATTGTGTAGTATTGATCAAATACAAAAAGTAAAAATAAAGAAAAAATTTTGCAGCAGACTTCACGTACGTACTGCCTAAGCCCACTTGCGCAACTTTGTTATTGTGCAAGTTCCGCTACATTCCTGCAATAATTACATTCAAGCTTTGGTTCTTATGCCATTTTAAAAAAGTTTTGCAAGCTACGCACTTTTTCGTGAAATCGGCTGCAGATTAAGAACCTGAACTTTTTAGTGCAACATCGTTTTGACTGCTTATTGTTTTCCCAACCTTGAAATGTTAACAGGAAAAAATTTTCTTGCATAAAAACATGTATTTAATGTAGTGCAGCATATAGGTCCTCTAGCCCGTTGGATTACCACCATATGGCAACTACTAGTCCTCTGGCTCAAACCACTAGCCTCGGACTACAGGGGCCAATTTCATAAAACATGTTACGCTTAATCAAAAATTTGGATTAAGCATAGCAGAATATTCGCTCAAGCAAGGGCGTATTTCATAAAGTTTGTTGTTCTAAGTGCGCAAAGAGAGTGCGCGCGCAATGCTGTCGTCTGTTTTGTTCGAACGCGTTCAGCGTCTGCTTTCATAAGTAAACGTCAATTTTCAAATACCATCATCGGTTATGTTTCCATTTTGGGATGATTATCACTACCACAAAAAACCCTTGCCTTTCACTGCCTGGAATATTTCAACAACAACTGAAAGTTGTGTATCTGTTGGAAAATGTGTCTCGAATTTTGCCGAGAATGGCGAAGAAAAAAGATGGCGTCACGTTAGCAAAAAATCGGTAGGTTAGCATGCCGTTTGGTTTGCCAGTGCTTAAACAGTTTTATGAAATGGAGAGAGTACTGCTTAATCAAAAATCGGGTGCTAACATGTTTTATGAAATTGGGCCCAGGACTACTGTTAATTTCAACCCCTGTGAACCCTCCAAAACATTATTTTTTTCTACAGAATGAATGAGCTAGGCCACTTTCACTTGAATCCACAAAGCTGTATTGACCATCCAGCACAAAGCATACCACAAGAAAGTTTTATGCCAACTCATTATGAAGTAAAATTCCAGGTCACTGGAAATATATTTTTAACTATGAATTTTTAAAATATCAAACCAACATACACATGTAAATTACTAACAGAAAATTATAAATAAATGTTGATGATCAGAAAGTAATGCTTACCGATTAGAATAGAGCAGCTCCCAGAAACACGCCCAGTATTAGCTTTCCAGTTTAGGGATGACTGGCTTTGTATGTCCTGTTCTTCTGTTCTCTTCAGTTTGGCTGAATCGTGCTCCAGGCAAAAATTATCTTGTTTCTGAAAAGTTGAAAAGAGTAAAAGAAAATGAGGGGAAATAGCTTACATTTGTTGTTGAGGATCAATTTGCTTCACGAGCCAGTTGGCTCATATAGCCAGTACTCGTTCCCCAGTTTCCATGGCATGCAGTGACTAGGAGCATTGCTACTCCCCCTGGATGGGATGCCAGTCCATTGCAGGTTTACTCCCAGCAAATAAACACAGCTCACAAAAAGACAAGCAAAATTTATTTAAAATGTACACCTTTCTTTGCCTTGATTTCTTGTGTATTTTCAAATTCTAATCCAGGAAAGAATCATCAGCAAATGGGCTTTATATTAAAAAATGTCCATTCATGTTTCATTTAAAATGTGCTGCATGTACTACGTGTCAAAAAAAACAAAAACATGTTCTACTTATCATCTTAAATCATTTTCCAACGGATTTAAACCAAAGATTTTGATCATGTAAACAAGGCCCGACCAATTTTATTTTGCGATTTTCATCAGTTTTGTCCAAGAGGGTGAGTTTTAAAAGCCATATACAAAAAAACGTAAATTTGAGAATTTGCCATTTTCGACTTGGCATCCGCCACTGTCAAAAAAATTGTCTACCGTATGTCTGAGGTCCCTTTGCACCTCTTGATGAATCGCGCAAAATTATCGAGATGGTTTGCAAAGAAATCTGGATTGATCCTGCCTTTCTTCAGAAGCTTTCAGCTCAGCACACACATTCGACCACCGTCTCCAACGATGTATTGACATTGAAGGAGGCCAAGTCGAAAGTGGCACATTCTGAAACTGACTTTTTTCATATGGCTTTTAAATCTTACCTTCTTGGACAAAACCCATTTACATGATGTGAAATTTTGGTTTAAATACGTTTAAAAATGACGAGGTTATTTAAGATCAAAAGTAGATACACAGACTCACATGCTATACATATTTTATGTACATAGCACATAATCATCAACTTTTTGGATATCCCAAGTACTAACAAAGCTAGTGTGTGTGTAAACTACACATATCACTTCACAAATAGGACCCAGTGGAATGCACTCACCCACGCAACTCCCAATTCAAATATATAAAGGAGAATGTCTAGATGTGTATGACTGTGCAAATTAAAACTGGTAAGCCTTGGGCTCAACAGGCAATTCTAACCATGCATTTATTCTCTGTAAATAATACGAACTGTACAATGTATGATGTGCAACACTACCCTCTGTTATGGTTTCATGTTCAGCCACAAGCACCGGTGAAGGGTGTTTGTTCAGTTTTTCATTGCATTTTATATTTGGGACAACAACAATTTGTTGTAAATCATATTACAGACATGCAGAAACCTGAAAATTTAACAAACAGTGAAATCTGAATAAGTTAAACTTTGATAATTTAAAAACCCTGTTTAACTTAAAGTTGCACTGTCATATTTTAGGCCGATTTGAGTGTCGAAACTTTATTAAAAGCTAAATTGCTATTTATTTAGAATAGAAAAAGTTATCAGCTTTCATTTGGTACCAAGAACGTCAAAATCCGTGAAGGATTAATGCCAGTCGATTAAAAACAAGAAAAAATAAAAGACAATTGCTCTTAGTTGTACACATACTATGTACATATGTACATACGCGCACATGTACAACATGTGAAGCCCATTTCAAGAAAAAGGCTTGTATCTCCAATTCCCGACCGTTGGAAATTTAAGTTTTTTATATTTTCCTAATCATGTATGCAAATTCCATGCATATTTTAATATGCCACAAAACTTGTCCGAGGCTTGTCCTACCTAGCAACAACTAATGCAAAATAAATTCTAACCATAGAAATTGAATTTAAGGTAACAGGTGAATGAAATAGGTCATCAAGCAATGTCACAAGAAACATCTATGAATTTGGATACATTACGAAAACGGCATATCCCCTTCAAAAGTATTTAGAAAGGTACAATTTGCTACAGAAAGGTACCATTTTGGACAAAAACAATTCATGTTGTGTTCTTTACCATTGCTATCAATACTCTAAATAATATTTTCCTTGTCAACTCATGAAGAAAAATGTTGGGTCATTGCAAATGATAAAATGGTCTTAGAGGAATTAGAGGAATGGGGTGGTGCATGTTATACTGCTAATCTAGACTCCACAAGTAGCTAGACATGTCTAGGGAGTTAGGTCAGTGGACTTACCAGTGAGAAAACTTGATTTCTGCTGGTAGCAAGCTGTGTTTTGAGCTCTGTGAGGTAAGACGACACTGAATCTACAACCCGACTACCATCAAGGGGTCCTTTACTCTGTGTAAAAAAAAAGAAACAATGCAAATAAGAACATTTGATCGGAACCTTAACACAAAAAAACATGCAAAGACTTCCGACATTGCTGCATCTGTGGAGATAAAATTTCTGAAGGTTATTTTGCCAACATTCCTCATGCTGTTGTTTTAAAAAAATTCATACAGGAATCTGGGAATTCTGGATGCAGTGAAAACAACTTGGCTCCACGGGGATTCGAACTGCATCACAAATATTTATGCTCAAGATCCTGATGCATGTTACAATTTGTAGGAAGTGACGTCATTTGAGAGTGATCAATTTACCAGCATTTTCCGTCCTTAAGAAAAATTTCCGGGGGAAAAATATCGCTGCCATTTGCCAGAAAATAACAGACAACGCTTGTTTCTATGGAGCAAAATTAATCTCTTTTTCAATATAATCTTTTAAATAATAAATAGGTCCCAATAGAAATGCACCTTATGTCCTATATGTACACCAGTTTATAATACACAAGTCTTCGTGAAATCGACTTACTAAAGACAACAAAAGAAATTGTGCTGTAGGCTTACATACCGGTATGCAAAAAAACTACACACTCTGTGAGCAATTCAACTAGGGAAATGAACTGCAAACCTCAAATGTCGAAACCAGTATCACACATTTGAAAGCTGCCATTATGTATGTGTACCAATTCAAAATACAGAGGGAGGTGCCCCAATGAAAAAAAATGAACTGGCATACTTTTAAGGTTTGTGTAAAATACACACCCACTTTAATAGGAATGTACACGCACATGTACCAACACTGTTATAACAGTGGTTAACTTTTGCTAAAACAGAAATTATTTGTCTTGTTACATGTAAGTCTGGATGGTCTATGTAGACCATTTTTAGCACCCAATAACTGTCTAATTTTACGAAATATCTGGTATGGTGCTAAATCACCATTGAAATGAAACAACCAAACTTGGGATATAAGAAAAATTGTAAGGGGCCTCATCCGGATTCAAACCCGAGACCACTGACTCACCGGACAGTTGCTCTACCAGCTGAGCTATAAGGCACAGTGCTTTATAGCTTAGCTCAGCCGGTAGAGCATCTGCCCGGTGAGTCAGAGGTCTCAAGTTCGAATCCTGATAAGGCCCTTACAATATTTCTCTCATTCCAAGTTTGGTTGTTTAATTCTAATTTACATTTTTGTTTGATTTCAGATAGACCCAGTACAGTTTAGAGAGTTTCACATAAACCAGTTTAAACCATTCTTCAGAAACGGTGTATAAAACATATTTGAACCAGTCATTTGGCACAGACGAGCTTGGTGGTTGAGTATTTAGGATGTGTGTTGTGGGTTCGAATCTCACCCGAGCACGCTATGAGTTTTTAGCATGTGTCTCAGGGTGAAAAGCAAATAAATTCCATTTGAAGGACTTGCCACAATTTGTCAAACAGGATGTAGTTAATTTTGCATTGAACTTATTTTGGATTTGCAATAGGACACCCCATTAAATTTGAGCCAGATGACCTTGTCTTTGTATGGGAGGAAAAACAAGTTTAAATGGAGTGACCTCAACCTAGCAAGTCATTTATTCCACAAGGATAAGTCCAGCTATTGTAGGCACCACCCCCATGGCCAAGGGAACAGTCTTTCAATTTGTGGTTTGTTAAAAGTAGTGTCAAGTCATTAAAATGGCATAAATCAGTGAACCTTTCAGCAAAACTGTCAGAATAAGAATTATATTCAAATACTTGGTGTGGGCCTCATTGGTATTTCTTTGCAAGGAATTCAAACAGTGCAGGTATATTTGTTATTTTATGTAACATTTCATAAATTTTACAAGATCACATCATTGCAATTTAGGGATCTTTTAGATATTGTGTTGAAATTCACGTAAATATAAATTACAGGGAAAATGTTCCATCTCCATGTGTAATTGAGGATGTGCATGACAAAAACAAACCTGTGTATAAGTCAGCTCAGTATCCCATCTACATACTGAGAAAAACTGCTTCCATGCTTTCAAGAAAGTGTGTGAAGCCGCTGTCCTATTTACATGTACATGTAGGTTGGTTCTGGTTCTGCACGGACCACAATACCACTCAGGGGCCTAATTTCGTTATATGAGGGTCTCTTGTAAAACAATACATGCGCACATTTACATTACATTCATCTTCAATTATTTTATTTTTTTTAAATATAAAAACATCTCGGGTGGAATGGACTTTTGGAACGACGAATATATTCCATTTGAGAATTTTTTATTATTTTTTCCCGGTCAAATTGTTTTTTAATTTTGCAATATTGCAAATCTTGTATATGGTTTTAGATTAGCTTAAACTTTGGTTGAACTTGCTTCCCTATAACTTTGTTGACATCCCTAAGTAGCTGACATTGAAATATCCTAGTGAGTTATAACAGCTTAATTGTGCATGATGACTGCATAAAGCTCCTGTGTGCTAAAAATTCCCACTCTCAGACTTACTGCGTTTTTCAATCAAAATGTGGAGAACATGTTTGTGTTTTTGTTGTTGCTCGGTATATATAGCACAAGTTACCACTCTCCAATAAACAATCAAACTCACCAAATACTCCATACACATTATGAATATCTCTTAGGATTCTCCCATGCCTTGACAATAATATTGACACATATGCGAATATTTTTCCGAAGTCAATACACCACAACTTATACAAACATGGTTCTAAAGTTGTGTCAAGTGCTATTGTGTAGAATATATGACAAGCATAATGAGCACAAAGCAGGTTTCTACATAAATCTCAAGTATCTATTTGCTAATGCACTCCACATTGTCATGAGTTCATGAATAGTGCAGTTCTTCAGAATGATTGTATGGGTCTTTCTATAAACTAGGGGTCCAATGTTGGTGTCCCCGTTACATTTTACATCTCGTTTTTGTAAATTCAGGACACATTCTTTAAATACTTTCCATCTCAAAGAGAGAGAGAGTACATAAAGTACAATTCATAAAAAAATGGTTTAAAAGCCATTTTAATTATTTTTGTACGAAAAATAACACATAGGCCTATCAGGTGTAACGGGGGAAACTAAATGTCACACTTTTGGACCCCTAATTTATAGAAAGACCAACATACGTTACAGACAGTTGCTAAATATCATCGGCTATGCAAGGGATATAAATTCTTGACCAACAAAGAGCCACCGAGATTCGAACCACAGACCTCTGACACACTGGGCAGATGCTCTACCAGCTAAGCTATGAAGTACATGTATGGTGGGATACTCCCTCGGGTTTTGCCTAAAACCCAACTTTTTTCGTGCATTGCATGGAACTGAGCAAAGTAACAAATGCAATATTTGGTATACATGTATTGCCTAATCACCACGAAACTGAAATGACCAAAAATGGAATGAGAGAAAAATCATGTACTTGTAGTCCATAGTGGGATTTGAATCAAAGACCTCAAACATTCCAGGCAGACACTCTACAAGGTAAATGAGGCGTACAGTATATACCCCCTCATGTTTTCCCAAATCCAAGACTTTACGTTCAAATGTGTCTGACCTTTTTAACTCCAAAACAAAAATTAAAACAAATTCATAGTCCTTTCATTTTCAAGCCCTCATTTATCTTTTTGCCACATGGGTGATAAGAAATCCAACTCAGTCTTAGAAAGGCCACCCAAACGTAAATATTTTCCTTACCAAAATAATCTGTGGGCCATATTTTTTAAAGTAGCCCTTCTATAAATTTGTTTGACTTGAAGTTATTTATTTGACATTTATTGTGACTTCTGGAGTATGCACTTTGAAGGAACGCAATGTGTTGGTTTAAAAAGGGGGCAGTGGAAGAGAAAAAAAGTGGGGGAGGGGGAGGGGGGAGGGGGACGCGAGGGGTGGGTGGAAATCAAAGGGCTACTTATGCAAAATGAAATACCTAAATACAGAAATAACCAATGCAAAAATGAAATAACCAAATGTGGGATGAGAAAAAAATCATATGGCCAGAATTGGGATTTGAACCCGAGACCTTTGATTCTCTGGGCAGATGCTCTACCAGCTGATGCACAGTGATGTACTCCCTCCGGATTTTTCTTAAGAACTAGGGTTGAAAATTAAACCAAATTTGTGATCATCCAGTTATGGTTTTGCTATTTAATTTAAAATTTGGAAACTGAATATAACATTGCATGGTTCTTACCTTGAAATAGTTCTCCTACTCAGAAAATGGTTTGTTTCAAACTGATCTCTTACTAGGAAACACATTAAGTTTATAAATTGCGGAAACTGAGTATTGCAACCACAATTGAAATATTCTAGTGTTTTCCCCCTCCTAAGTACATCTAACTTTGATGCCGGCTCTCATCTGTTCACAATATTGTTTTGTTTTCAGTTTTAACTTCTTACTACTTAAAGAATACAGACTTGAAAGAGATAGGATGTTATGTTTGTTTGTTTGATTAGAAAGTAACATTTGACGTTCTTTATTTTTCAGTTTCATAAGTACTGAATGGTGGCTAATTTTGTTTAATATGTACTGCTACTAGTGTGTGCCAGATACATGTTCTTATTTCCTGTTTTATTTTGTATCTTTTGGGGTGCTTTAGTGTGAATGTCCCCTTCCTGGTCATACAGGTATTTGGACGGATAGAAAAAAATCCCTTTCAAGAAACATACACAAATAAAGGTGATCGAAAGGGATATGCACCCGATACTTTGGGATTTTTCATTGCAGTATCAGAGCTGCCAACCCTATCGGATTTTGCAACAAATTCTTCAGAAAATGACTCATTTTGTGAGTCCTGACGTGGATACAAAAACCTCCTGGATTGTCAATTAACAACCTTTGGGATTTTTAGATGTGTTTCAGTTTGAAGTCACGGAATGAACCTGTTTTCCCAGCGGCCGATTTCACGAATTCTTACGCACTGCGTTAGCCCGCTTGCACAACTTTATATTGTGTAAGCTGCACAATATTCCTGTGATAATTTATACACGCAAGCCTATGGGGTTTATGCCATTTTCAAAAGTTGCGCAAGCTACGCAAATTTTCGTGAAATTGCCTGCAGATGTCCTCCCAAAATCCGGGAGGGTTGGCAACTCTGCAGTATGATTATTTCTCTATTTTATCCAATGGGGCGACACTTTGTGTAGAGAGTCCTATTGAGCTCGTGCCAATGACGTCATTTTGGGAGTAAAACAATGCCGCGTCGTTGTGGAAGCAATGTGCGTGCGCGTTGTGTGTGTCCATAGCACGCGTAACGCGCTATGCCGAGGCTCTCATTGGTGAACTAAACCGCATTACGCCCACCAGAGACACACACAACGCGCACGCACATTGCTTCCACAACTCAGCATTATTTGACTCCCAAAATGGCATATTCGCACGTGTTCGAAAGGGGTCAATAAGGGCGACGCGGTTGGTTAGGGCGACAATTTGGCGTAGCCCCAATATTTTGAAAGTCAAAAACAATTTGTTTAGGTCAAAAACCATCTTTTTAAAATCGAGAACCATTTTTATTAGGTCTAGAACCATTTTTGGAAGCTTCGGGTTACAGAAATTTGGTGTCCAATCGATGTCTTTTAGCCAAAATTTCGGTGGTCGTCTGGCAAAGTCTTACCGGCGGGTCGCCCCTTTGCAGCATTAAGTGATATTATTATTATGATGATTATTCTTGTAATTAACATTAAGAGATGCACCCCATCACTCTGCTACAAGGTAATCATGAGTAATTATGTACCGGTACTCCTATTATCAAAAGCTTTTGCTTTGATGCCAGGAATAAAACCACAACAGCAACAGAATATCACAACAAAACAAACCAAAACAACATTAAAGAAAAAAAGACAAGCTTTAGTGCTTTTTTCGTCAACAGTACAAATTCCCCAGCCAATCTGATAAATTTCAATTTCAGTTTTACTTCCCATATAATTCATTAAAGTGGACGCACATCCTGTATGTCCACAGTTTGTAATGTATAGACTTTTTAGTTTGTATATTGCACAACAATTAGCACTACGGTCATACTGTACATATTGTACTTAATGAGAGTGTTGTGTAGAACTATGTGCATGTACTTGTACATGCCCAACCATACTGCTCTTTTTTTTAACCAAGAATGTAAATGATACAATGTATGTGTAGGCTTATTTTAATTAATCTTCAAGCAAACTTGAATGTGATGCTGATTGATGGATCCATAGCCCGAATGCCTCTGGCCGCACACATCTTATATGTGTGACGGCCAGAGCGGTAGACCTTCCCCAGCAGCCGGACTTTTTTGGGCACGCAGCGCCCAATGCAATAACAACACGCCCAGAAGGCCGCCGCCATTTTTGAAACCGCAATGGAGAAACGACAATTCTGGAACTTGCAGAATGATCGTCGCCTCTTGGCCATATGGATGAAGATTTCTGGATAAGGAAACGTGATTTGGAAAAGGTCCAAGTTCCTCTATGTGTAGGTACCCTAACATTGGACATCTTTGTCCTGGGCGAGAGGAAATTCCGCTTAAGAGTATGTAGCAAATTCGCTACAAAAAAGTCCGGCTGCTGGGGAAGGTCTACCGCTCTGGCCGTCACACATACGATGTGTGCGGCCAGAGGCATTTGGGCTAGTGGATCCATAGCAACACAGTGTGACAATGTCTTATCAACCGTTTCCGATTTTATATCGCACTCTGCATAATGCACCCTGACATTTCAAGTGCACTAGCTGCGTCAGAGCTGTATACAGGGAAACCTGCTATTAAGGCCACCTTGATAAAGAGGCCACCTGTTCATAGAGTCCACCTGTTCATAGTGGCCACCTCTCTTTGGTCCTATGTGCCATGTGTATACAGCTGTTACGCCCCAACTACGGCCACAGTCCCAACTATACTTGGGACCGTCCCGCACACGTACAGCGGAGCGTGAAGGGATATGGGAACTACAGAAAGTCTGTACTACGGCTGGCATGAAATTTAGCCCTCACCTGGTGCCCCCTTTGTCTGGGCCCATTAACCACTACGAAAGGCATGCGTGCGTGAATAGTGACATGCCAATCAAATACAGAAATGCATAAAATCTTTATCACAACCCGCCATTTATTGTCCAAACTATAGTTGGGATTTCCCAACTACGGTATCGCAGTTGGGACTGGCCCAACTATAGTTGGGACAGTCCCGAGTATAGTTGGGACTGTGGTCATAGTTGGGGAGTAACAATGCTAATGCAACCTTTATAAAGTGGACACCCGTTTATAGTGACCCGAGGGTGGCCACTATATTTCACTGTACACATTATTGCAAATTCAAATGCAATAAGTTTTGTCTCTGGAAACATTAATTACATACATGTACTCCTTGACGCACATTGCTTTGAGAAAAGGCGGCGTGGAAGGAATTTAGAGTGAAACACTTTGTATTTTTTAGTGCGTCGTTTCACTCCAAGTTCTCTCTAAGTGTGCCGAGTTTTCCCAAAGTGACGTGCGTTAAATTTACGCGTGTTACGCGTAAAAAGGTTCAGTGTGAATTCAGCATAATTATTCAGAATTTGCTTTAAACTGATTCGATAACCTCTTTAATGACAGATTACATGATTGGAAACAAACGGATTACATAACTAAAGAATAATGTTGATAAACTTCCTTCACAACACGAGGCATATTAAACTTCCTTGTAAAAATTTCAGCAACAAAAGGCGTGTTTCTATTGAGATCCATTTACCGGATAATGCCAGAAAAGACGGAAATTGTTCCCAGTAGAAACAGGTGTTACCGGTTATTTTTTCAGTAAATGACGGGGATAATTTTTCACGGCAATTTTCCTATCCGGTAAGCGCCAATAGAAACATGCACCGTTCTGCCCGAGTGCGCATACAGGGAGAAAACGTAAACACGTGACCGCACAATGACTGATCCAATGCCTATGCATGACCCCTGCATGTGACCTTTATCCGGCAAACTCGGGCATGTGTGGTGAAAACCAGCAAGCTCCACTATTTTCCGGGTAGAGTGGCTCAGTAGAAACTTTGCGTTAACCGCTATTTACCGTAAAATTACCGTAAAATTCTGGATCTTCAATTGATCACATTCAAATGATGTCACTTCTTACAAATTGCACGTGCATCAGGATTTTGAGCGTAATTTTTTGTGACTCGCATCGGTTGCGCCATATTTCTAAAATATTTCGGCAACACGCACGCATGTTTGGAACATTTTCCAGGGTGTGCATGCGCGTACTTGATGGCATTTAATACGCAGTAGCATTTTTGCTACGAAGAAGGCGTCTGTAAGAGTGGTCAATAGAAACACACTGTAATAGATGCAGTACTACATGTAGGTCTACTTCTCAGAAAACCACGAAAAAAACATGCATGGTTTTTGTGTTAAAAAAATTGTGTGCAGAAAATTGTATTTCTTTAAAAAGCACCCTCAGTTGGCAATTCTACACGGGAACAAAATTCATGTGGTGTTTGTTACCATTGCTATCAACACTTTTATTTTAATCAGGTTTTTCTTGTCAACTCGTGAAGTAAAATTTTGGGTCACTGCAAATGATGTATTGGGCTTTAATCAGGCTGGAAGAATATGAAAAACGGGCTCCAGTTCTGAGACTTTCATGAAATTTCATGAATTGAAAGTTATGCGACCCTGAAATGCTTTTTATGTAGGACACTGTATTCTGTACATGTACATTCCACCTATTTAACCACACACAGAAATTGTACTATTCAAAAACACAATCTGTGTGTGAAAGGTGAAGGGCATATGCCTAGACTTTGTTATACCATGGAGGTATTCCTACCTCCGGCTCCATGGTTAAGGTTATACAGTTTTTCTCTTTCGAAATGAGAATACATATTTTGAACACAAGTTACAGACTATATTTACATGTATGGTACTCAGGTTTATCAAGAAATTTTACTTACCCCTGTTGTTTCTTGTGTAGAAGTGTCTATTAATGGCAGTGGTGTTTGGCTCGCCCTGTGGCACTCTGCAGTAACTAGGTCAAGCAAGGACTTTAGCTGTGTCTGGTGTGTGGTCGATTGTTGGGTTAGTCTAGCCTGGAACCATAGAGGGCAGTATAACAAAAATGTAGTGGTGCAGAGAAATCAGACTTTATAGGGGTAAGAAAAATGAAAAAAATTTGTGTGCTGCCTTGTCCAGATTTTCTGGAAATTTGATCTCGATCTAACTTAACAATCATATAAAATACATGTACCTCACGAAAATAATATTCATGACAAGAAAACAAAAAAAACTAAAAATATTAAGGTGAACATTTGAAGGTAAGTTAAACGTCTTGATCGTAAGTAGTGACACGAATCGATATCGCGCTGTTTCGCTTCCATACCAGAACTCGAAATCGGACTGACATGACTATTAAGTTGGCTTTTTCCGACTAATTCATAGTGCTAATAGCTGTAGCATAATTTCTACTCACATTGGAACCTCCATGCAAAATATCCAAATGCACAGGATCAGTATTTCGACTAGAAAAAGACTTTTAACGACCAATTTTTGAACTGACATTGGAACAAACTCATGCGGCGATGCTCGTACCCAATCCCGAGTAGACTGGTTCCCACTCCCCATATTCCACATACAACGAATGAATCTCAATTCATTTGTTGTATGTGGAATACATGTATGTGGAGCAGAAACCAGTCTTAATGACGAGCCGACAAAACATTATATTTATAGCGCCACCAGCGGCAAAAATAAACCAATTTCTTTTCTTTTCTTTTCAAGATATCGGGTTTTTTTTCTCAACTTCATGACCTACCTTGTACGTTGCTTCTTGTTTCTTTGCATTGTCTAAAACAAAAGAGCAGAACAATGGCATCAATTAACTTTTATCAACAGTTAAAACAAATAGAGTAAAATCTTGTCAACTCAGACCTGAAAAGAACAAGTTTAGTTAAGCGGAAATTTGAGTTAAAGATAGTTTACATGATTGGTAAACTGTTGCAAATAGTTTTATCCCCCTGTGTGATTGAAGATATGCATGATTAAAACCAACCTGAGCAAAAACCAGCTCCGTACAGTCAAAAAAGGGTTTGCAGTCATTTCGCCCCAAAACCACTTCGCCCTAAACTATTTCGCCCTGAACCACGGCCTGTGCACGAAGTAGTTTTGGGGCGAAGTGGCATTTGGGCGATAGTGTTTGGACGAAGTAATTTGGGGCGAAATGGCACTCGGGCGAAGTGGTTTGGGGCGAAATGGCACTTGGGCGAAATGGTTTTGGGGCGAATTGAATTTTCGTCTCATTGTTTTACTCATTTCTCAAAGACTATAGCACTTCAGACAAAACCATTTCAGGGGACGTTTTCTACGGTCATCATGTTTATATTGTGTAAGTAAGGCGTAACTCTGTAAACATTTTTGATTTTCGAGATTACCAATGATGTATACTGCCTTTAAACATGGTAAAATCAATGGTTGAAGGAAAATAATTTTGGGTTCAAGTTATCCCAATAATTTTATACAGTAGCCTATTAAACAACATGAAGCTTAAATTTACTCACATGCACACCCCACTATTTATTTGACTAATTATTAATATGGAATACGTATGCATCTGGGTCATTCTATAAATTTGGGGTCCAACGTGTCACATTTTTCTGTCCCCGTTACACCTGACATACTGCTATTTGCCATACAAGTATCATTAAAAATGCCTTCAAACCATATTTTTATGAATTGTATTTTATGTAATCACTCTTTGAAATAGAAGGCATTTAAAGAATATGTCCTGAATTTACAAAATACAACATTTTACAAGATGTCAGATGTAACGGGGACAGAAAAAGTGGACCCCAAATTTATAGAATGACCCATATGGAAGGTGAAATAAAACACATACGGTACCTTGGGAAATCTTGTACTTCTTTTCCATTTCTTTAAATAACCTGTTGGGGAAAGGCATCATTTACATTTTTTGTACATTTCACCATCAAAAAGCATGATTAGTTTTAAATACCAAATGCTCTACTTTCTCACAAATCCAGATATTAAAATACATTTTTTCTTTCAAATATAAGAAAAGTGTGAGAACATTTTGATGTGGGAACATTTTGATGCGCCATTAAGGTTTTCATTCGAAAGCTTCAGGAATTTGGAAACTATTTTGCATTTGAGTCTTTCCACGGTAAAGGGGGTATTTTGGCAACACAGACCATATTTTTCAAAAAATACCTTTGTCTGATCTCAAAATAAAAGAAATAAGTTTGAGTTGTTCTGAAGAGATAACGTAGGCCCAAAAAGGGTTACAAATAGTGTGACAACATGCCTTACTAAAAACCCTGTGTACAAATTTCTTATAAACGCTCGTAACCGGGACGGACACTTGTGTTACATTTTAGGCCATCCCGGTTACGAGTGTATATTGGACATTTGTACACAGGGTTTTTAGAAAGGCATGTTGTCACACTATTTGTAACCCTTTTTGGGCCTAAGTTATCTCTTCAGAACAACTGAAACTTATTTATTTTATTTTGATACCAGACAAAGGTATTTCCTCGAAAATATGGTTTGTGTTGCTAAAATGCCCCTTTACTGTGGAAATACCCATTTGTAAGTATATTTTGTTGAAAATAATGCTTTTGACAAAATAAAAACACGTATAATTGTTGGTACTTTTCTCCTAAAATCCATCCAATGAAATATGAATATTCTTGCCCAACAGTAATGCAATGTCAATTCTACGATGAAATGACGTCACCAACAATGTTGATATTCCACCAACATTAGATTTACATCAAAAATGTAATCAAATATTAGTACTTTCTGTCTGTGCAACATTGAGAATTATGAAAGCTCGTCACAACAAAAACCCATGGTGGTTTCAACTTTCATTTGCAAAGTACATGTAAATTCAATGTCAATGAACCTGGGGTTTTATTATTTCTGCTTGGTTTCAGTCTCAAATGTTTGTACCTTCTTAATTCACCAAGCTGAGTTTCTGCTAACTGACGGTATTTCTGCTGGGCTGTGTGGGCCGTTTCTAAATCTTGCTGATATAATGACAACTGAAACCGACATAACAGAACGAAATGAAATGTCAATACCGAGTATGATACAAGCGTGTTACAAACCTGTTAAAAGCCCGTTACAGGTCCGTTACAAGTCTGTTACTAGTCCGTTATAAGTCCACCACAAGTTCGTCGCCAGTCCATCATGAGTTTGTCACGAGTCCGTCATGAATCCGCCACAAGTCTCAATTCAAATCATATGTGCAACAAAGGCATTGTTTTGTGAGTGTTCATCCTTTGCCTGTAGTTTGAATTTTATCATCGCCGAACTTGTGTTGGACTCAACAACAACTTTGAATAACAGCTCTTATTCAGCATTTTTCGTACAGATTTTCAAAACGTCTATCAAATTCAATAATTTGAGGGAAAACAAATTTGAACTACATGTAAGAGGCCTACTTACATTTGCGCAACATTTTGGCCATAATCAGCAAAAGTATGTAGCCAAGTAAAGGCAATGATTAAATTGTAAATTTAAAAATAACCAAACTTCAGCGGGGTTGTATTAAATATACAAAAGTTAAAAGAACTGTCATCAAAAGATAAGTGTATTCTGTAAACAACAAAATGACCGCCTACATAAATAGGCACTACATAAATAAATAAAATACAATAACAAAAATCTGATACTAATTTGAATGGCCATAAAACAACATAAGAATCACACAAAATTTATAATATATACGAAGAGACCAAACCATCCGAGGTATTTTTAAAAAATACATAAAAGAAACGTTTATAAGCTTACATTTTTCTCCAATTTTTCCGTTTTCTGCTGGCCTCTCTTGACATCAAACTCCAGCATCTGATTATCAGCACGTAGTTGTTCCACTTCACTCTTTGTTGATGTCAGCTCTTTGCAGTGTTTAATTGCTTCTTCATACTTCTTGCTGATTCTTACATAGTCATCTTAGGGTAGAAACACAAATGTAATCTGTCACTAAAAAGCTTGTTCCCATTGTACTTTTTCTTCCAATATTTACGATTTTTTTTAATATAACGAGCAACCAATAAAAAAAAAATGAAAATTTGCATTTGTTTGTTGTTGCACGGTGTAAATCATATGATCGTCATTGGGATTTGAATCCGAGACCTATAACAAAACTTTTAAATGATCTGCCTTAAATTAGAATAGGGCGACAAATCGTGTGTAAAAAAGCTATATTAGGGCGACATTTTGGTGTCACCCTAATATTTTTGAGTTTAAAAATCATTTTTTTAGGTCAAAAACCATTTTGTTTAGGTCGAGAACCATTTTTATTGGGACTGGAGCTGTTTCTCTTCGGTCTGGAAGCATCTCTGGAAGCTTTGGGTAAAAAAATAAGGTGTCATTTTTAGTCACTCTTGCCGAAATTTCGGTGGTCCCCGGTGAGAGTCTTCCCGAAATGTCGCCCTATTGCGGCATCCATTATTATTATTATTTTTTTTTTTTGGAGGGAGGGAGCAGAAGGAGGCTTCACACCGAGCCTTTACACTCGTAAATGCCATATGCGTCGCTTGAGAAAAAAGCGGCGTAGAAGGATTTAGAGTAAAACGTTGCACCTAAAATCACAAAAATCGCAAAAACACTTTCCATCCAAGTTGATTCTGTGATTTTCAGTGCCTCATTTTACTCAATTTCCTGTACACCACTTTTTCAGAAAGCAAAGCACGTCACATTTATGCGTGAATTAGCTTTCAAATATTACATTGAAATATACTGTTATAAATACGCAAGTATGAAAGGTTGATTTCAAGGTTAATATGACTTATAAAAATGCCGGGGTGAATTAATTTAATAGAAATGTGGACAAATGTCCATGAGTTTGAAGAATCTGTATGGCTTGTTAAGCCCATGTGATAGCCAATCCCAATCAGTGAGGAACAACTGCAATACCGTGTTTCGAGACCACCAGTTGGCTTCATAGCTCAATTGATAGGGCGTTAAGCAGAAGGTCCGCGGTTCGAATCCTGGTGGAGCCAAGTTGTTTTTTACTGCATCCAGATTTCCCAAACTCATGGACATTTGTCCACATTTCTATCGTTATAAATACCTTGTAAACTCTGCAGCATAAATGAAAACTTGTTGGCTCTGGAAAATAAAGAATTCAGAAACATTTCAATAATTATACAAAGTACAAGTAGCTGTACATGACAAACTAAAGCCTACATGTAGCATACATCAACCTTGCAACTGGAAGCAACTAGTGGCAACTGGCGTTTCCGGCAACTAGAAGCAACTCACGGCAACTAGAAGCAACTGATCAGTTGCTCAAAAAGGTCGATGTACGCGCACTTGCAACTACTGGCAACTAGAAAAATCCCAGTTGCCGTGAGTTGCTCATGTTCTACTTTCCAGCAACTAGTTGTACCCAGTTGCGTCGATGTGGGCGTACTTGCAACTAGTTGCTGTCAGTTGCACGCGTGCATCTGATCACGTGCGTGCACATCGACAGCAACTGCAAGCAACAGTTGCTTTCAGTTGCAAGGTCAATGTACTCTAGGCTTTACTGAGTTGTCGTGCCGATGTGCGCGCTCTGGAAATGTGGACCTGGCTGGATGCTACCAGTTGCCGCTAGTTGTGCAACTGATCAGTTGATGTCGATGTGCTAGCTACGCACACATCTACAGCAACTGATCAGTTGAGTTGCTTCCAACAGTTGCAAGGTCGATGTATGCTAGGCTTAAAGTTACTGAAAAGTGTGCAAAAACAAGTGAAAAGTGTGCCAAAACAAGCGAACAGTATTCAAATTAATGTAAAGATATCCGACCTGTGTTCTAGTTGTGTTTTGGTCTTGGCAAGAGATGTTAATTTCTCCACCATCACATCTAGCTCTTGATCAAGAAGTTGCGTGAACGCAACCTGTGGGGAAAAATAAGAGATGCTGGTTCACTCAAAGATGACTCAGAAAAATGGACGAATATGTGTCCTTTCATAAAAACAGCAATTATTAAAGTGTTCAATTTTGATGCCTTTCTAAAATAGCTTTTCCTATTTAGCATTCTGAAGAAGAAAACAAATTGATTGGAATTTCTGAGTATTCTAGAATTATTAAAATAATTTATGAATAATATTTAACATTGTTTACAAATAATTTACGAACAAATATTTGTATCATAGTTTTGACCATATTTAAGAAAATTGTGTCAGGGTGTTTCAAATTAACGTGAAATATCTGTCAACCAGAATTTAAATTTTAAGTGACTTTAAATAACCATATCTCTACAGATTTTAAACCAATCCTCGAATGGGACACAACTGAAACAAACCATCATATTTCTTTCATTGCATGTTTACTGGCATGTGTTTTTGTGTTTGACAAGTCACAGCTAGCCTACATTCACTAGTTTCAAGAACTAGTGAAAAATCATAGTTAGTAACGTTACACGTTACAGCTGTCCCATGCCTACAGAATTGATGACATTTCCTAAACGAAAATTAATTTGTAGTACATTTTCCTCAACAAATCAACAGCAAGTATGTTTTTGCAGAAACTTGTTGCTCATATGCTATCATTTAAAGTCAATTTCTACACATCTACAGTACCGGCCAAAAGTTTGAGTACACCTGTTGAAAACTATGTTTAGTAACATTTTACAGCATTTTATGCCCAGTACAAAAAACACATTATGCAACCAATATATTTAATGCATGTCATAGAAATGTACTTGAAACTGAGAAATATCTCTTTATCTTTCATTCCTCAAAATGGCCACCTCTGGCTTTATATAAAAAAAAGTAGCCTCTGAAGGTCACACAAGTTTTAAGAAGTATACAATGAATACAATATTGTATTATGTAACAGATTATGTGTAATAGGTTCTTTTGCATGTGTTCTGACTGTTCTCTGATTTTCTGAAGTCCCTGGAGCGTGTCCAAAATCACTTTGTACTAGCTGAATGCACATATTGGCACCAGTCAGTTCTTGACCACTATCAGATAGCTATCTAGTCTATATTTGCCTTTCTTGCCTATTGAGCTCGTGCCAATGACGTCATTTTGGGAGTAAAACAATGCCGCGTCGTTACGCGTTGTGGAATCAATGTGCGTGCGCGTTGTGTGTGTCCATAGCGCGCGTAACGCGCTATATGATGAGGCTCCCATTGGTGAACTAAAACGCGTTACGCCCACCAAAGACACACACAATGCGCACGCACATTGCTTCCACAATGACTCGGCATTATTTGACTCCCAAAATGGCATATTCGCACGTGTTCGAAAGGGGTCAATACAAAGTTGTAAAATGGCAAAAGGACCCCAGTTGATTAAAGAAAAGGGCAAGCTGTGATTACTCTATGAAATGAGGGTCAATCTTACAGACAAATTGCAAATACATAGTTTTCAACAAGTGTACTCAAACTTTTGGCCGGTACTGTATATAATTCCAAATTTTGTGGAAATGTCAAATTTATCTTTAATCGGAAGATGCATAACCGCAACATACATGTATACCGCACTGTACCTTTCGAGATTCTTCATTATCTTCTGTTTCTGCTTTTACCACCCCATCTTCCTCCAGGAATTGCTGCAGTTGTTTCATGACGTCATCTTTCCGTTGCCTGAAATGTGTCAGTAGCTGATCAGCCACAGAGGATGTTGACTCGATGGAGTTCAGGGAGGACTGCCTGGACAGGGTGTTGCTTGGGGGTTGAGTTGAGTTATCGTCAAGGTGGTTCTGAAAGTCAAAATCTTCGTTGCCGCAGATTGGGGAAGGGAGATTACCATCTGCAGAGACCTTGAGTAAAAAACAAATTTCATCAGGCAAGGGTTCTCCATGAAAAATTTTCTTAGGGCGGCCCGTCCTCCATTGTTTTTTTTACTGCCCCGTATTCGTCCTGCCGGCCCGCCTTATTTTTCAGTCGCAACAAAAGAAACAGGCAACAAAAGAAACGCAAAAACTTTCTCCACTTTTTGATTCAAAAATGCAGTCAATCTGAGAGTAGAAATTTTCAGCACACAGAAACGTTATGCAGTCATGCATAATGAAGCTATTTATGTGAAGATTTATGTGAAGATTAGGGGGTGTGGAAAGTTGTCAACATTTTCATGGTAGTACAAAGAGTAGGAAAGAAGGAAGGGGGTCGAAGGCTGTGTAGGATTTTACATGTGGGTCTTTCCACAGTAATGGGGTACATTTCTGTAACATTCAAGATCTTACATGTAGGTCCCAGTTCACTTCAAATGTCTTAATTTTATCTTTAAATTATTAAGCTAAACTGAGGAAATAACTTTTTCACCAAGGAGTACGAAAAATAGTCCTACAACATACATTTGTGAAAACCCCGTGCACAAATTGTCCTATTACGCATGTAACAAAGACGGGAAAAAATGTCACAAAATGGTCTGTCCACGTTACATGCGTAATAGGAAGATTTGTACACAAGCTTTTCAAAAATGTATGTTGTGGTACCAATTTCTTACCTTTTTGGGCAAAAGTTATCTCTTGAGAACAAAACAAGGACATTTCTTTAATTCTGAGATAAACTAAAGACATCTGAAAGGAATTATTTACTTATTTTTCAAATGTACCCCATTACTGTGGACAGACCCACGTACATGTTGACATTTTATGGTACTGTCAGAAAAATGTTGATAAGTACTATTTCTGGGGAGGAGAAGGGTTATGAAAACTACTACTCTCTGTAGCGCGTGTGGTCTAATGGGTATGAAGCGGGACTCCCAGTCAGAGGTTGGGGGTTCGAGCCCCACTTCGAACAACGTGTCTGTGTCCCTGGGCAAGGCACTTAATCCCAGTTGCCTCGTCAACCCAAGCGATATATGGGAAGCTGTTATGGGGAATGCCACAATCTAACTGCTGATAGGATTGTGCGCCTTGGCCGGGTTGCACACCTAGTTGAAGCGAAATGGTTCTGGTGATTTCCTGATGGCAGCGGTAATAATGGCAACAGCCGCCTCGGAATATGTTTACATAGATAGATGGCGCTTTACAAATGCATGTGTTATTATTATTATTATTATTAGAACTGTGAAAAATTGATACAAATGTGGACAATTGTATTTTCTTGAGTAAGACTACTGGAGTAGTACAATTCACTATTAAACTTAAGCGAAAGTGGCTGACAAATTCACAACACACAAACTTACTACTGATTTGAGTTCCGAGTGTAGACTTTGTCCCGACTCTGTTCTAACTGATGCAGGCGACATGCTTTGGGCCTCATGTGGCGTAATAAGCTGCTGGGTCTGATAGGAGTCAAACTCTTGGCGGACTTCAGAAAGTCTAACTTCCAGCTGCGTTTTCTCTGATTTTAAGACCTACAGAAAGAAAAAAACAACAAACAAACAAACATAGTAACACAAGTCACATTCACTTTTCGCACTACCTAGGTTTAACCCTGGTAACTTTTGTAGCAGGGTCCTGTGCTTAATGTAACTCAGGATTTAATTTCACACTGCAAACTTTAACCCGGGGGAAACTCTTGGGTAGGTCATCCTTTCCCACTACATACAAAGCAGGTAAGAGCAAATGTGAAAAGATGATGGTTCAGGGTGTTTGCTTCAACTTAGGACATGACCAATTTATATGGCTGTG
Organism: Henricia sp. BOLD:AAB3569; assembly: GCA_037783545.1. Classification (NCBI taxonomy): domain Eukaryota; kingdom Metazoa; phylum Echinodermata; class Asteroidea; order Spinulosida; family Echinasteridae; genus Henricia; species Henricia sp. BOLD:AAB3569. The sequence goes on along the minus strand of JBBELK010000030.1, from coordinate 21,258 downwards.
TCTTGAAATTAGACATGGGTCTATGGAAAGTGATTGAGCCAACTACTTACATAGCCACTGACTTGTACGTAATTTCAAGACTATGGTGAAGGTTTACTGTTTAAAAGTTTCAGGATTTTTGTTGCCAAATTAATACAATTTGGGTGTTATCAGTTTCCAAGCACCAAGCTGATTTTAAACATACATTTATTCACTTAAATTACATGTAACTACTGCCAAGCCATGTTGCTCTCACAATTAAAAAATTAAGTAACTTTAAAATGAAATTCCGTGCCCCAGAACATTTAAATTACAAAAGAAGTGACTAGGGATGGGCCGTTTAACCGGTTAACTGACAAATCGGTTTTGCCGAACGTTTAAACGAAACCCAATTTTAAAAAATTTACAATAATTTTCAGAGGGTTATTTGTAATGACTTCATGAAATTGACGTACATTTATATGGCGTTGTAGTAAAATTTTGACCAGATAAAGGTTCAATGATTATTTTGGGGGCCTAGGAGTATTGTATACATTGCACATGCATCTATAAACACCAGCAACAATCTTCAGTGTCGGCTGAACGGTTAAGCGGTTAACCGACACTTTAAAGAATTGCAAACCGGTTTCTGAATTAACCGTAAATTCCCATCCCTGGAAGTGACACACTAGCCTGAATTTTATTTCAAATAATTCCCACTGATTTTCCCCCGAGATACAGCATACGTCCATAAAGGTAGGCTAAAATTGATCACCAGCCATGCCAATTTAATAAAGACATGAGTCCTTTTGCCCAAAGGAAAACAACTTTCCAAATGCTCATATCATGAATTCGGTATATTTTGTGAACATGACTGAGGACATCCACGTCATAAATATAAATGATATATTGATGCTAGGAGCGGAGCTTTGAGAGATGGACACCTAATTAAATAAGTAAGATTTTTATTGTTATTTTAGCAGTGCTGCATCTGAGGTTAAATTGGATTAGATTAGTAGTTATCTGTTGACTTTGGAATATAACCCAATTATGATTTTAATATCAAGGTATATAAAACAATATTTTGGCTTTTAATTGAAGCCTTGGTTTTAGGTTTATATTATTGAACAATTATATGCATGAGCTGAAAACGTGGTTTTGTCAAATTGTATGAGCAATCAAAATATTGTTTTGATACCAATATGGACAAATGTGGATGAGTTAGGGATATCTGGATGCAGTGAAAAAACAACTTGGCTCCACCAGGATTCGAACTGCAAACCTTTTCCTTAACGTGCAGATGCCCTACCAATTTAGCTATGAAGCCAACTGGTGGTCTCGTATCACAGTATTGCAGTTTTTCCTCACCGAGTGGAATTGGCTATCACGTGAGCTTAACAAGCCCTACAGAGGAGTAAACCTTTCAATGAGATAACCACCCCCTCCAGAGATCACTTAAAATATAAAGTGGAAATGGAATTTTGTTCCTAAAATTGCTAATTTTAGTTAAACAGATGCTGTGTTGCAATTTTATTAAAAACAAAAATAAAAATGTCATTTTGGACTCGGTTGCAACAAAAATGTTGTGTCAAGTCATTTGTGTCAGTGACTCGAGTCCAAGTCAAGTCACCACAATACTAGGGTCATTTTTACAGTTATTACTTTAATCACTCCGAGTAAAGTTTTTTCCGAAACAAAGACTATTAAGGCTGAGTCATTGCATATAATAATGGTCCTTTAACAAACCTACCTGTGTATCGTCTCTTCCAAGTTGTACTAGTGATATTCCATTGTAGAATCCATAATATCGACTTGTCAAAAGATCACCCATTGTGTACAATGCAGTTGTATCCACAACGTAACTGTTACGATCCTTTATGACAATTACTACACCAAGAATAAGCCTTGTCACACAAGCAATGAAGAACACAATGCCACGAAAAACACAAGAGGTTGGCCATAAAAGTTCCTTTTCCCACACAGGATGCAATCTGGCAGTTTATCAGACAGTTCATCAGTTGTAAAGATGAGGAGATAAAAACAACGTGTGAAGAGGCCGTCGTATAAAAGTGACAGTTCATGAAAATAGGCAAGTTCAGACGGCCAGTTATTATTTTCCACACATGGTGACCCAAGTACTGGTTTCTTTTGCTTGTCGTTTGCAAGGAGGCATATGATTTTGCGTCAGCTTATTACTAGAATACAAAGTGTTTGCAAATTAGCAGTGATTGTTGTAGCAACACACGTGCACAACTGGAAATCTTGTGGTTAAATTTTAACCAAAGCATTCACACTACAAGCTTATCATCGACATAACTGCATGACGTTAACTTTAAGTTATCAATGATCAATGTTTAGGAACGTGCCTAATGTGTGGTCCCCCTGTGTGCGTTTCCATGAAGTGTACCCAAAGTGCACGTTGGTGTTAAGTTTGTGGTGTCATCGATGAAATGGTCTACACGCAACATTCAGACAAAACTTAAAAGTTAGACCACTTTTAAGGCATTTTCCTACTAGAATGTCAAACCCCGGGGCAAACTCGCCCCGGGGTGACTCACCCCCCCCCCCCCCCCCCCCCCGAGTTCAACCCCGCGTCGATTCACACTTGTTCTGAATCACGCCCCAGGGCGAACTCACCCCGGAGATCGGCACCTCATCCCTCACTTGAAGTGAGAACTCGCTCTTGCCCCTTTTCCCACTACCGTTCTCGTCCCGGGAAATTTGTCAACCCTGGTCCCGAGCAGGGTTGAACTCACCCCGGGGAATTAGCAATCTCGGGGGTGGCGCAAGGATGAGACTTGCAAGTGGGAATCGGGGCTTATTTTCACCCCGGCGTCGCCCCAAAGCCACCCCAGAGATTTTGTGTATGTGAACATGCCCATCTATACTAAATGACTATAGCCGTGTCCGCATTTGACTTGTTTTTCTGGAGGTTTTACCGAGATGATGGTACTATGAAAAATGGCTAAATTTTACTGCTGTCCGCATTTGGACTTTTTGGAAGAGCATGCGCAGTGTCCCTTCGCAGTTTGACTTTCACGGCCCGGATGTACGCTTCCAGAGTGCTTTTACCGACTTGATGTGTCCGCATTGAACTTATCGTCTCGGGAAAAATTTACCTGGTTAATTTTCCTGGGTAGCAGTTGGCCAGGAAAAGTAGGAAAACTTTCTAGGCTGTCCGCACTGGATTAAAAATGGGAAAATTACCCATCGTCTCGGTAATTTTTTCCCCAAAAAAGTATGCCATAGGACCAACTGTTCAAATTGCACACCACACACTAAAAACTTTGCCAAAGGGGAAAAAATTAAAGAAATTATGGAAATTATGAAGAAAAAAAATGAAAACATACATGTATGTACCACGAAGCAAAAGTTGGGCGAGGTCAAGTTCACTTATTAGCCTCCCACGTGCGTTCAACACAGGAGCCATATGGTTTCAATAACATCTTGATGACCAAACTACATGTGTTAGTTTTCCTGTTATTGGTCTATGAAACCTTAGGGAGTTTTTAAAAATAAAATTTGGGATCACACCCAGTTATAATGGGTACTGGGTGGAAACAGGTGTGGGGCTGACTTAGGAAAGGTCGTGCTGTAGTAATTTACTGCAAATGTTTTTGAGGAAAACATTATGGTTTAGTCATAAGACTACGAATAGCTCCCATAATAGGAAGTATTATGGGTGGCAAAAACTGGCAATTGTATGTTCTTATTTAAAATCCTAGGGTTGACTGCAATAAAACTGTCGCAAGTTGAAAACAAGTCATATGTCATATCTGAAATTAGGTGGACATCTTAGCGCCAGAGGACGTGTAAACACGTTATGGCAATGTATAGTCACAGGGGCGGTTAAGTTAAAATGCCAGCTTTGCCACTGTCTCCCACGGTTGACGTGTAAACATGTCCATTGTCCAACATTTATTTGTACACACCGCATTTTAAACGTGGACAGCCTGTCAGTGTAGTATATCTCGCTCCGTGGCGGCCGCGTCGGAGTGTTGGAAAATTATCTTTTGGTCAGAAGTTTCATACAATGAATGTAGAAATGACTCAAGAGTCAGTATTTGTGGTGCTTGATCTAGGGCCAATTTCATGTCGCTGCTTAAGCGCTAGCTGAAAATGTGTGCTTACTGTAGCAAAAAAACTTGTGCTAACTTTAAGGCTATTTCACGGCCGTGACGTGCTTAAGCATGCGCGTGTCTGGAACAAAGTTGGGCCGTTATTCTAGGAATCCACGAAAAGTTTTACCTCACAAATGATATATTGAGCCTTTAAGTGGGTCTTTCCACAGTAAAGGGGGCATTTTAGCAACAAAGATTACATTTTCAAGGAAATACCTTTGTCTGGTCTCAAAATAAAAGAAATAAGTTTAAGTTGTTCTGAAGAGATAACTTGTGTTACCTTTTAGGCCGTCCCGGTTAGGAGCATATATTGGAAATTTGTACACAGGATTTTTATTAAGGCATGTTGTCACACTATAATTGTAACCCTTTTTGGGCCTAAGTTATCTCTTCAGAACAACAAACTTATTTCTTTTATTTTGAGATCAGACAAAGGTATTTTCTGGAAAATATGGTCTGTGTTGCCAAAATACCCCCTTTACCGTTGAGAGACTTAAGTATGTTAGGGGTAATTTTAATTTAATTTTAAGAATACAATGACATACTGTGGAATTTAGTCTTTCAGAAAAATCCATCAAACTTCATTTACATCACAACAATTGAAATTGGGACAATTTCCCTCATGAATTAATTAGCCTTCTAATAGCACATAAACCACACTACGTTTTATTTTTTCAATGTCAATGGGATGGATTTCCCACTAAGCCCTACACAATTGTCAATATGGTTTGGATGCCCAGTGTGTTTACTCAGGGGGAAAAAAATCAATTCTGGGTCGGCCCAATTAATGGCAGAGAATAGCCAATATCGTAGAATTATTGCAGTACGGTTATAACAGGATTTCAAACGGTAAGAAATGGGATTACCTTGTATTATTAGGACTGGAAAAAAAACGAACAAGGAATTGCGGCCTGAATTTTGTATAAAGCAGAATTTTGTATTAAAAGTGCTCTTATTAATAAGATTCAACTGTAGACCTTTTCTCTCACGTTTAAAGGAGTACGAGTACCAGATTGGGTGCTTTTGTGTTTTACGAAAACTTTAAAAATGTCACATAATTAATGGTTCAATAAAAGGCCTGTCCGCATTGGACTTTTTTTGGGAAAACTTACCGAGACGTTAGGTACTTTTCCCATTTTAAGTCCAATGCGGACAGCCTAGGACGTTTTCCTCTCAGCAACTTTTCTTGGCAAACTGCTGCCTCGGAAAATTGACCAGAGAACTTTTCCCGAGACGATAAGTCCAGTGCGGATACAGTGAGTCGGTAAAAGCGCTATGGAGCGTACGTCCGGGCCGTGAAGGTCAAACTGCGAAGGGACACTGCGCATGCTCTCCCACGGTCTCGGTAACATTTTCCCGTGTCAAAAAGTCCAAATGCGGACAGCAGTAAAATTTAGCAATTTTTCATTTTACCATCGTCTCGGTAAAACCTCCCAAAAAACAAGTCCAATGCGGACACGGCTAAAGATAAAATAAAAAAATCACCTCAAAATAAGAACAACCACCACAAAAAAACAAACATTAATTTAAATTTAGTTTTGAAAATAGTATACTCATGGTCGATGGTAATTGCATTAAAAAGAATTTTAAAGTCCAAAAACAGGATGTAGAATTTGTAAAAAGGGGACCTTGTATTTATTAGTGAAACTGTAAAAACAACCTTTGGCTCTAAACATATTATCTGAACAAATGAGTGAATGGGCAAACGTGGAAAGGAGCAAGCGGAAAGGAGCAAGCGACAAGCAAGCGAATAAGTGCGCAAACGAGTGTGCAAACAAGTGCAAATGAGTGCACAATCAAGTCAAAATGAGAGCACAAACGAGCAAAAATGAGCCCATGAGCAAAAAAGTACACTTGGAGGATTACCTCACTTTCGAGGTCTCAATTTCGGTCTCAGATTTACCGATCTCAGTTACATAACCCAGAAAGAAAACGCAGTATTTGCAAATGTTGCAGTCTTTGCAGTGTTACAGCTTGCATGATCGGAAGCAAACCTACTAAATAGACTGATAGAAACTTAAATTTCAGCACTCAACTGGGGCCCATATGTCATTTTTCACTGCTCATCTACCTCAAGTACCAACAAGGTGTCTGCTAAGAGCCGCTCTCAGCATCTGAAATGAGCCACTTTATACGGTAGGCCATTACTACTTTACAACAGCATTACCAGGGATATGTTTTATTTTGTCCATTGTATGGCAAGCTACTAACAGATGCTCGGGCTCCCATGGTGTGTGTAATGAGTTTGTAATAGCGCTTTAACTCCTTGTGGCGTCAATGGTGGCATTTCTGCGTGTAATATACTGGTGGGAGTTTGGGACATGTCTCCTTACTTATTGATTATTATGCATTGAAAGTACCCATAATTACCTACAGTGTATGAAACATCATATTGAATGCAGAGGATTCATGAGTGTTAGAGTTAAAGGCACAGGCTCGTCAGCAATGCGCGGGCGCCAAATTCGTGCCACAAAATACGCAGCTCCATGGAATGAACAAAGCATGTTATTTCATGGGTGGACAACAAAAATCTGATTCAAAATGGTAATAGTAGTTGTAACAAATGCCATAAAAAAAAATTTCTGTAGGAAATTAACGATCGATTTAAATTTTGTTTTTTGATGAGCATGCAAACTTGTATTTTAGCACTAGCAAACTAGTATTTTGTACAGAATCGAACACAGCATTTTCCAAAATGGTGACCTGAAGCCGGGTAGGCACTAAGTGTAAACGCAAAAGGTGAATTGAAGCCGGGTAGGCACTAAGTGTAAACGCAAAAGGTGAATTGAAGCCGGGTAGGTGCCAAGTGTAAACGCAAAGAGCGACTTTAAAAAGGCGGATCAGACCTGGGTCTGATTCGCCTTTTCCAAGTAACCTTTTAGGTAGGGTTGAATCCCGCAATTGTCAAAATCGCTTGTAGTGTAAACGCTACCCAAATACAGATTCGGCTATTTGAGCATCCGTGCTTGCCATGTGGTAGACTTAACTGACTGAACCAGCGCCAGTTCTGCAACACCTAACAGCCCATGCATGCGCTGCAGTCACAATTAGCGGTGACTTTTGCGGTTTGTAAAGGTGGGTTGAAGATGAATGAAGGTGTTGTGTAAACGCGGCAAATGTTCAGTTTTGCGGCCGCGGTAAAAATGCCAGGTCTGTATCCATCTTTGCCGTTTTGAGGGTAAACACGGCGTTAAAAGAAAAGAAAAAGGACACATGGAAGTAATGTTTCACATTCTTTGATTTGATAAAAAAATAAAAAAATCTTCCAATGTTTGCACTGCTCATCTAAGTAATTGATGCCCGGAAATAATTGAAGATCACTTTAGGTAAAAGTGGAAAAAAATATAAGGAATGTTGATTGGCAATTCTAATCCGCAATATGAAGATGCATGCTTCCACAATATCGTGAGTCATTCAGTGCACCAAGTTGTGGAAAGATATAACACTGGCCTTCTTTGGCGGAAATACGTCAGAGATGCAGTGTTGATGGGTATGGATTCGCAGTGGGCTATTTCACAGATTAAAAAAAAGTGCATGTGCATTTGTAAACCTGGTTTCTATTAGGAAATGAATGTAAAAATTAAGGATAACGAGCAACAAACAAATCGCAAATACTTTCTCCACTTTTTGATTGAAAAAAGCATTCCATCTGAGAGTGGGAATTTTCAACACACTAAGGCCGTGTCCACATTTTTTTAGGGAGGTTTTACCAAGACGATGGTAAAATGAAAAATTGCTAAATTTTACTGCTGTCCGCATTTGGACTTTTTGACACAGGAAAATTTTACCGAGACCGTGGTAGAGAATGCGCAGTGTCACTTTGCAGTATGACCTTCACAACCCAGGCGTACGCTTCTAGAGCGCTTTTACCGACTCGATGTGTGTGCATTGGACTTATCGTCTCGGGAAAAGTTACCTGGTCAATCTTTCCTGGGCAGCCAGGAAAAGTCACCGCTGGACTCGGGAAAAGTTACTGAGAGGAAAACCTCCTAGGTGTGATCCCACTAAGATTTCATAGACCAATAACAGGAAAGCTAACACCTATGGTTAGGTCATCAAGTTGTTATTGAATCCATATGGCTCCTGTGGAACACCAGGAGGTGAACTTGACCTCGCCCAACTTTGTGAATTTGTAAATGCCTAACTCACAAGACATTTCATGAAACATGATATGAATCCAACTGATAGTTATTGCTGAGCAGCTTGTTTTACAGGGCATGAATTTGAAATTTCAGATTTTGAAACACCACAAAGAGCAGCATGAGAAACAAATACATGTACATTACAAACAAAATCTTCTAAACTTAAAGATAGTATACATGATTGGTAAACTGTTACAAATAGTTTTATCCCCCCCCCCCGTGTGATTGAAGATATGCATGATTAAAACCAACCTGAGCAAAAACCAGCTCTGTACTTTGAGAAAACAGTCAAAAAAGGGTTTGCAGTCATTTCGCCCCAAACCCACTTCATCCTAAACCATTTCATCCTGAACCACGGCCTGTGCACAAAGTGGTTTTGGGGCGAAGTAGCATTTAGGCAATGTAATGTTTGGACGAAGTGATTTGGGGCGAAATGGCACTCGGGCGAAGTGGTTTGGGGGCGAATTAAATTTTCGTCTCATGAGACGAAAAATAATTGTTTTACTCATTTCTCAAAGAATATAGCACTTCAGACAAAACCATTTCAGGGGAAGTTTTCTACGGTCATCATGTTTATATTGTGTAAGATGGGGAAAATCTGTGAACATTTCTAATTTTCGAGATACCAATCATGTATACTGCCTTTAATGAAATGAAAAGCGTAACACACAAGAAAATAATACAATTGCTGATAGTGATAGTTTGCGTAACAATCATCCAACAAGCACAAACAACAATTAACAAATAATGCCTGCAAAAAAATGCATTCAGCAATAGCCAAACCTCTATAAGACAATGTTCACTGCATTACAAGAAGTGGCATCCATATAAACCATTGACTTTAATAATCCACAGGCTCCTTTTTCTTCAAAACAGAGAAATCAATCTTGCCGCAAGTCAAAACATCTATGACAAATAGCTTTCACCATCTTCAAAATTCTGTGCAATTTTTGCAAATATATCCACGAGTATGTGATAATTCCACGTGTTGACAAACACTTCTTCAAACCTCCACAATGAGTTCTGAATTAACTGTAGGCAATCCACAGAATGAGGCAGTAAAACCTGACGAGAAATGGTAAAACCACCAACAACTTCAGGAAAATTAGACGAAGAAACTAAAATAATCCAACACACGTCCAGCCGATTTTTGCCAAATCCAATTTTCTGGCTCAGCCCCGGATCATGATCCTCGCAGGATTACAAAGTTAGCGAATTAGGAGCAGTGAGGCAGGTTGTGCTGAACAAGAGCGGTTTAAGATTGCATCAGGAAAGCTGTGTATGAGATAATTAAAGTGTGTTTTGGCCAACATGCGGAGTTGCAGAATGTGTGCACAGAGCTGGTGCTTATGGACTGTGCCACTTGCAGGCAGGGATGCCGTGAGCAGCTATTGTGTTTGCTGTACAGTACTACTGAGAAATGTAAATGGGCCATTCCATCAGGTTGGGGCACAAAATACAGTGGTGTTCACGTAGCATCATTTATTTTAAAGCCCCAGTACAGCATTTGAAGTGAGCCAAAACTACATGAAAGAAGCGTGTTTAGAATTTTAGAGGAAAATGATTTCGCTTTAACCTAACAATCATATAAAATACCTCCCCAAAATATTATCTATGGGAGGAAAACAGAAAATTTGCAATCTTCAATTTAGATGTGGAAGCAAAAAGGTCTGTGTAATTAATGTAAATTAGTTTACAAGAGATCAGTGGTTTTTTTAATGTATGGATTGAGAACATCATATTTTAGAATGGAAATGAGAATGACAAATTACATGGTACCTATCAGAATCTTAACACCCATGGGAAAAATGGGGGTGGGGGGTTGGGAGAGGAGGGAGTGGGGAGTCAAAAATGTGATCTGGACACGCTCCTTTAAAGGCCCTGTGTTTCATTTGCAAGATAAAACTTTTTACAGATTCTTGGAATACGAGTGTAAGTAAGAATGTTGGTAAACTAGCCTGAAGAAATTTCAGCTGTATGTACTTGGATGCATCAATGCTTCAGAAAACCTTGAAAATCTATATATGGATTTTGTGTACAAGTGAATGGTAAATTTTAGAAAACCACCTTCGGTTGTCAATTTCCAGCATGAAATAACATTTTGGATGGAAATAAATTCATGTGGTGTTTGTTACCATTGCTATCGACACTTTGAGTAAGGTTTTTCTTGTCAACTCTTGAAAAACAAAATTGGGTCATTGCAAATGATACAATGGGCCTTTAAAGTGTTGATGGCAACAGTAACAAACACAACGCATGATTATTTCTGTTCAAGATGGTACTTTTTGTAAGAAAACAACCGATGTTGGTTTTTTTAAGAATGTGTTTTCCCCATTCACTTAATACAAAAACCATGCATGGATTTTCAAGGTTTTCTGAAATATTGCTTACATTTATGTAGATGAAATTTCTACAGGCTAGTTTACCAACATTCTTCTTTAGATATGTTATGCCCTTATTCCATAAATCCGTAAAAAAAGTATTATCCTGCAGACAAAAATCAAAAAAAAGTCACCGACCTTACGGTGTACTTCATTATTTAAAATAATATCACTGCCCGTGCAAGACACTGTACTTTATTACATAGAACAAAAATCCAATCGGTTTTAATATTGATTCATGCCCGACAAGAAAAGGGGAAGTACCTTTTTAATTAATTACCCTCTCGTGTCGTGCATTGTTAGAAAGCAATTCCGTTATGCTGGGGTCAGGTAAAAAAAGCTATTTTGAGTTGACGATTTATGTGTAGCGTATTCAAAAAATTACTGAAAAGATTCTGTGATACGAATATTGTTTACTTCTGAATAAAGAAGAACCTTGCTAAAGTAACAGAGCACAAGCCAAATTTAATATCCACTAGACGGCACATGAGACCTAATGTCTGCGACATAAAAATCATATTTGAAATAAAGTCTGGATTTTATAAACCAACAAAATAAATTAAATAAAAGTTAATTTTTTTTGTTATGGCGCACACTATACAGTGTGCATGTAATTACTGCCAAGACTCCACACAGATGATGCCAGTAGGGGCTTGCTCTATTTTAGTTCATGTTTTAGCCGTTTCTTCTGTTTGTTTCTTCTGTTGTTTTTTTCCCCGTCTTTTTTTCCCCACTGACCAACAACATCACAAAAAACTGTAAACTACATGTAGTGCTATAATTGCCGAGCTGTATGTACCAACAGCTGTGCCTTCACGCAATGTACAAATTGGTTAGCTTCGGACTAATTTTATTAGTGGAAACTGCGTGTATTTGGACGGAAAGAGATAACAGCTCATTTATGGTGCCTGTTGTCGGCACTTAACCGAAAAAAAAACACTTTTTAATGCAGAAGGTTACTTATTTCTCTAAAATATCGCAAGCACAATGTTTTTTATAAACTTACTTTTTTTTAAGCTGTATCTTTTCCGACCATTTGATAAGCCACTTTTAGTTAGTGTCTAAATACATTTTATGCAAGTCCCCATGTTTTGCAATGCATAGTTCCGACCTGTCAATCAACCGAACCTGCCGACCAATCACAACAGAGCTACATGTAGCAGACAGCGCCCACATAGGTCAAAGTGCATTGCCTCACAACAACACATGACGCGATTTTCTGCCCATACGTTGTATGCGGTGTTCCGGGTGAATTTTTGGTTTCAAGGCCGGGGGATTCGATGTTCAAAGGTAAGAAAGCAAATTGTTATGAATATATGACATCGCTGTATCACTGGCCTTTTACTAAGTGTGTGCTACGGTAACTGTCGACCCTGCATGAAACATGAATACCTTCGAGTTTTCTCTGATGAATCTGTGCTTTCCGTTTAAAGTCCCATTGGTTTGTGCAGTGTGTGTGGACATTTTGATGATAGCGTGTGAGGCATAGCAGCAATATCCAAGGGGGCAGGGTTAATTGAGCAATCTCGGAACTATGCATTGGGCGCTCAGACTTAAGAGGGCGTGAGTCAGGTCACAGCAAAATTGTCATACTTTACAGCGTTTTGGAGTCGGGAAACAAGCGTTCAATCCTGATGTCATTAATGCAACTGTTGCATGGTTGACGTCATTTTCCCTTTCAAAATTTTAATTATGGCACAACGCATAGCCGCATTGGTTTCGAAGTTTAGGCCTATCATAAAAATTGATCATGTTGCCTATTATCAAAATTGAAAACAAGTGCCCGAAATCCTATGAGGGTTTATGCATTGGGCAATACACTGTAGCATTTGTTATTAAATATGACGATAATTCCAAAGTGTTTTCGCTCTCTTTAAACCGTGGTTGATAGACTAAATATTCCACAGGCAGGTGTACTCGCATGCTAAAATCCATACACAGTCCTTCCTGTATATTGGCCTGTAAGCACATGGGCAGGATGTATATCTGTGGGGTCCTTATTGTGGACACACCTGCTCTTCCTGCACTACGCATATTTCAATTTCCATGGTAGCGGTAAACAATGGATTGGGGGAAAGGCATTGCATGGCAGTTGCCTGGAGGCAAGGAATGCATATTTTTTAAAGACGTAAATGCCATGCAATTTAACGTAATGTAGGAAAATGTATCTATGTGGTACTTTCTGTATAGTAATTATATAATTAGGGCAAACTGAGCAGGGGTTTGGATCAGATCTTAAGTGATCTCTGGGAGATCACTGAAGGGTTTATCTCTCTGTAGGGCTTGCTATAAGCTCACGTGATAGCCAATTCTAATCACTGAAGAATACCGTGTTACAAAACCACCAGTCTGCACGTTAAGCAGAGTGGTCTGTGGTTCTAATCCCAGTAGAGCCAAGTTGTTTTTCACTGCATCCAAATTTCCAAAGGTCATGGATGTATTTCATGTGTCCACATTTGCATAGTAATATTGGTTAACTTTTAGGGTGATATGAGAATACACTGCATGAGTCATAAAACTTAGTTTCTTTGATTTTCGCAAGATTTTTCTGTTTTCTGCAATAAAGAGGGCAAATTAGCCTCAAATTTTTCACTTTCAAATGGAGGTGCAGTTTAGAAAGTCACATACTACGCTGTTGTTGCTACGTGGTGCACGCCATAGCCCAGCTGGTTGCTTTATGCCATTCTCTCCTAAGGAGAACACGGTATTGATTCTGTATTTCTCACATGTGCACCACATAGCAACAAAAATTAGCCAAGTGGATACAAAGTGCGCATGTAAAAGGAAGTACACATCTGTACTCATGTGAAACATACAAACAAACTAATTACTCTTTGCTTCAGAAAAGGACAAGTAAAAATTCAATTTCACAGTTGCAAAATGTTTGACCTTTGCTTAAACCAAAAAAATCTTTAGGACCCAAATTAATTTTTAAAATGCTACTTAACTTAATTCCCTCTGGGAGACAACCATCACAGGTCCAATGAAGTGTGTCCAGATTGGAGTAGACTTACATGTACCAATATTTATTGAGAATAAACAGAATTCTTCACTTACCCGATTTAGATTGTACAGCTCCTCCAAATTGGTCTGCATTTCTTCACATCGTTTGACTTTCTGAAAATAGAGTGGAAACTGCACTCAATTGTCTTACCTCAAAGTGAAATTATTCAAAAATGAGCAATTTGCTGGCTTTTTTGACAAAACTTGAAAAACGCATTTATACTATTTCTTTTTCGTGGAATTTTATTGAAACGCTGGAAAAAAATGAGATTAATTTGGGGCGGTTTAGATGCACACATTATGTCAGCGTGAATGCAACGACAGATTTGAAAATTTTGCTTGGAAATTATGTAGGGATTTAAATGCTCAACTGAAAGTTTAAACAATGTACAGTGTGTCCTCTTCAAAGCACCATTGTTTTTTTGGAGGTTGCATTTTGTCCCAAAATCTGCTTCCTCACAAGTAATTTTCACCACACAATGCATCTGCATTCGTTAAAAGTGAAGCAACTTATTCACGTTTAGTAATTCTTACTTCTATAGCCTTTTATACTATTGATTGCTTTCCGTGACGTAAAACATCCGGGAATGTTTGGTGGTCAAAGGTCACGCGTGTACATGCGTGCGCAAATAGACGCACATGAACACGCGTAAAAAATACTCACCAGTGTACTTTCATTCGAAAATGCCGCACACGCGCATTGCAATACATTCAAATGATTGAGCATGCACTCAGCTTGTAAAAACAAAAGTGTTTTTACTTGATCACGATTTTTTTCCTGAGGAAAAACATTTTTATCTTTATTGATACAACAGCCATGACGCAACAACATAAAGCAAGGTTAAGTAACAGAGGTAAGTGCAAACCAATGCACTTTTCTTGCTTTTTTTGGCCGGTAATAACTCGATACACGTGCGTCAAGAAAAATGGAAACCAAAATGGTGGATGGAAGGCGTTACCTCACCGGAAAGCAATCAATTGAAAATAGTGCATAATGCTTTGATAAGTGCAAGTTTAAAAGTGTTTTAGCATTTCTTTGTCGTTACTCAATTCCATTTTCTGGATATAAATTAAAAACAAAACTGTTGAAGGATTACCTCTGCCAGCTCAGTGTTTTTGACTTCAAGATGAGCCTCTGTCGCTTCTGTTTGGTGCTAAAAAGAAAATATTAAGACAAATTCTCAGAACCTATTCTCTAAAGACATGTATTAAAATTTGTATATAAAATTTATTTCAAGAGCGAAAAATGCCAGTGTCGAATGTTGAGTGCATTCCAAGTATCCATAGCATATTGAATTCATACTTCTTAATAACTTTTAATAAGCACTTTTAATAGACTGCCGAAGTGAATACGTCATCTTTTGTTAGTTGCCTAGGCAATTGGCTCTAAACTAAAAATCACTCAACCGTGTCCCTGTGCTTTTGCAAAGGTACTTTTTCCGACGGCCATGACAGTTTAGAGCTAATTACCATGGCAACGCACGCCACACTTCGGCTGTCTATTGCAATCTGTAAACTCCTATAATGACAAAATTGTGAAAAGTACTCAAAAGTTTAGTGATAGTTTTAGTGATATTTCACGATATCACTAAAAAGCAAATGACATGAAAGAAGATTTTTACAATTCTTATGGCACAACAAACAGAACGTGACAAATTTCCTGCAAAAAAACCTGACTAAATGTGACGGGCTCTACGAAAATGAGTCACAAGTCGCACTGGCTAGTATTCTTTTTGCGACCATAAAAAGAAATCCGCGGCAAATCCACGCTCAATAAAATACCAAAACACAATGGAAATTCCTGGCGGTGCCCAGATACCGCCTGGAATGTCTGTGTTCCCCCTGGAATGTCTGTGTTACGCCTGGAATTTTTTTTGTGTTTAGGTATTTTAATGAGCGTAGAAATGCCACAGATTTCTTTTTATGGTCGCAAAAAGAATACTAGCCAGCGCGACTTGTGACTCATTTTCGTAGAGCCCGTCACAAATTTGCATTGAAAACCAAAGGAGTTTTCAAAACATACTCCACAATCTTAGCCAGTTTGCTGAACACAAATAGAAATTGAGAAGGGGTGGGCAAATTGGGGTTTTGATGAATTATATATTCGGAATCAACTTTTAAAAATGAATGTCAGCAATATTGGTAATGTAAAACATGACAGCAATGAGAAAGAACACATGTATTTCAATCAAAAGAACAGACCAATGTACAGTGTATAATAATGGCAACATGCTGGCAAAACTATAATGTACACATTTGTTAGTATAATCTGTGTTAAGTGGGATGTAAATGTTAATCTGGCTTAGTCTGAAATACCTGCATAAAAAGATGGGAGGAAACTACATACATGTAGATGAGTCAATGGACAAATGAAAACATTCAATATCAAATACCAAAACAGATAAAAAATAGGTCAAAGAGAAATACAAAAATGAGCAAGCAAAGAACACGGCAAATGACAGTTTGAGAGATTGGCAAATACATGTATACAGGCATAATGATTCACCGTTTTTAAACAATTTTAAAATCATTTTTCAACAAAGATGTTAAATCCCACATACAGATTTGCAATGGGACATATACATAAAAACTAGCAATTGCTTTTTCTAGGCTTTTACTCAACATTCTTATACATAAAAAAAAGCAAATATTCACAAGCAAAAGCTTCTACTTTGAAGCAAAAGCAAGATCTAATTTCCTCCAAGCAAAGGCTTCCTAGATTAGCAATAAAACAAGCTTTTGCCACTTAGCAATTGCTTTACAAAGCCGTCACATAACACGCGTGCCTCTTGATAAATGTTCAAAACCCCAAGCAATTGCTAAGGAAGCTTAAAGGGACAAACCGGCTTTGTTGGACTATTTTGGGCTCGAAATAGACCCATACATTATTCTGAAAGTCTTTCGGGAAAAAAACTTAAGAGAACCTGAAAATAAACCACCAAATTTGGCCGGTTTTGTTGCTATGTTTTCCGTGCAGTATAGCTAGGGAACCAGCCTAAATAGGACGGTGGCTTTACACAATTTCTTGAAAGTATGAACACAGTTTTATTTTGTTTTCTCGGAAAGTGAATGAGGTCCCGAGCTGACTATCACACACATCCTCAATCTCACATGGAGATATTTGTAACATTTTTTCAATCTTGTAATTGATTTTTAAAGCAAGAGCAACGTGCAAAGAATTAGAAATACATTGGATTATTTATCACCTTATGTTCCTGCAGCAGCGTCTGCATTGTACGATGGTCCTCCTGCATAGACTCGGCCTCAGCAAGGGAGATGCTTAGCTGAACACAAAAATACAAAATTTACAAAAATAAAACATTAATTTAACAAATTTAATTATGTACAGCATCACACGGGAGCGCGTGTGGTCTACAGGGTATGAAGCAGGACTTGCAATCGGAGAGTTGTGGGTTCAAGTCCCACTATGACCAACGTGTCTGTGTCTCTGGGCAAGTCACTTAAAGGCCCTGTTTAAAGATGATCTGTTTTTGAGCGATTCTGCGAATAAAACCATTATAAATCAAAAGAAAGACATCAACAAACTCATCCGAAGAAATTTCAGCTTTGTCAAATGTACCACATTTAAAAAAACAATGAAAATCCATATGCGTTTTTCTTGTCTTGGCGGGGTGTTTCAAATATTCGTTCTCAGTTGATCGGGTACTATGTGGCTTACGTCATGCACTCTGTGGCGCATACATGCGTGTGCGCGCGATCCATAAAAATGCATCGCGTTGGAACACGCACACGGAGTACACAGCGCCCATGCATTTTGGACCGCGTAGATGCGAACCAAAAATAAGTAAATCGTTTGCAAACGATCTAAATAATTTCATCTTTACGGATTATTTTCTGGTAAAATTATATCATTTTGAGCGAAAACCTTTCATTGGATAGTTGCTATTAATTCAATCTTTACTTTCAGAACTTTTCCCCTGTAAACTCGTCGATTACTTTTTGGGGTCATTGCAAATGATCCACTGGCCTTTAATCGCGATTGCCTCGTCTACCCAAGCGATATTTGGGGAGCTGTTAGGGGGAATGCCACAATCTAAGTGCTGATAGGGTCGGCGCCACTGGCCAGGTATCAACCTAGTTGAAACAAAATGGTTCTGGTGATTTCAGCGATAATGGCTTCGCCGCCTTTGAATAACGGTGTTAGATACTGTGCGCCTTATAAATGCTCTGCTATTATTATGATCACATACATACCAAAAAAATCTTACTTCCATCAGGTGATGAACATTACATTTGATAAGAGCTGTATGCTTAACTCACTGGGAAACAAAAATGCACAGTAACGTACTTTGTTTAGTTGTTTACTTTGTCGTCCATTTAGTTTGATAACAGAGCTGCTTTTTGTATCAGATATCCTCAATCATTACATCATTACCTTCTCTTGAACAGCTTGCAGTTTGGTGTCAAGGGCCTGTTTCATATCAGTCTGAAAAAAATAATAAAATAAAATAACATTTAATATTCCTCGACATAAAACATCAGTGAGGTTTTAGTCGCACACAATAAGCCAATACAACAATTTTTACTGTCTACTGCATCATTGGTATGTGCATACTTGCAGCAGTTATTCCATTTAAACATTGGTAAAAATAACTCCAGGATTTTTTGAAAATGCCAAGTCTAAGACCATAACCGTATTAAGACAAAGACTGACATTTTGTTAAAGTAGGCTTTATTCAATATTTTTGTCTAACTTATAATAACAAATATATATATTTTACCTCTGCCTGTAGATTGGCCAATCTCTCATCAAGAATACGCTTGTCTTTTTCCTGAATGGAAGAGATAAACACGCTACACATTATTACTTCTGTTTGGTACTGAAACCAAGGATTTCTCAAAAGTGCCCATTGCACCGACGCTCGCAAGCGTGATGAAACTCGTTAGGAGAAGATGATGAATCAGAAACTGCCAGAGTCACCGAGAAATCACCTTGCTCTTCACAAAAGAATGCTCTGGGATCTTTAAAGTGTGTTACCAAACACACTGGACCAACGGCTTTACATCCCTTCCGAAGGATGGAGCAAGTGTGTTTAAGTGCCTTGATCAAGGGCACAGGTACCCCAGCCGGGTATCGAAATGCACGTGGCTGCTAGCAGAAAAGCATGTGGCTCTATTGTTCTCTCCCGATCTGGAGGACAAGCAATAGTGACCCGTAACCTTTTGACAACCTGTGAAAGCGCCATACAATGCATATTTACATGTTTCATTAACATGTTCCTTAACAGGACAATGAAGCCATCATTTATACTAATTGACTTTTAACAAGGCATATACATTTCGTCCTCGAGATATTATAGGAGCTGTTCAGATTTTTCCAAAAAATGGATTTCCTTCTAACCTGACAATCACATAAAATACTTCCCCAAAATCCATTATAAGAAAATTTGCAGTGTAATCACTGCACTGCTTTATGGAATGGATAAATTACATGTAGTTAGCAAAACATCAGTTTATTTTTTGGACGATATCCTTGAAAATATACTGATTGAGAGCACAAAATTTCATGATGATACGGTTACAAAATCTCAACACCTATGGGAAAAATGGGGGCTCAAATGTCATCTGGACACGCTCCTTTAAAGTGTTATTTCTGGGACATATTAAAACAGGTGCATGCATGCATATTTTGCAAATTTGCCAGGCAGGCAGGCACCACGGCAAGTAAACAATCGTAATTGAATATAACACCATGTTTACACTTGAATCGGCAAAGGTGGATACAGATCCAGCATTTTTATTGGGACCACAAAACTGAACATTTGCCGCATTTACACTACACCCCAAATCGCTTCAACTCACTCTTTAGAAACCGCAAAAGTCACCACTAAATGTAACTGCAGCGCATGCGTGAGCTGTTAGACCGTGTTTACACTGGTCCCGAGCTCGGGATCAAGATTGACCCCCTGATAAGAATGTGTTGAGGTTAACCGCAATGGCCTCGAGTGCCGCGTTTATATCTGTTGTTGATCCCGAGCGCGGAGCCAGAAGTTGCAGTCAAAGGTCAAGCTAATGCAGCAGAATTCCGAGATATGTTCCGTCCAGTTTAGCCATTATTTCTGCGCTGGCCCAAATGTCCAAAAACTTCGCCAGTTTGTCGTTGTTCCACGAGCGCCCGCGAACTTCGTTTGCCAAGTTTTCCCACGAAGACAACTTGACTCGACTACTTCGTCTTCGTCAACTTCTCTTCACGACGAAATAATGTCAACTTATGCTATGTCGGAAATCGTTGAATGACATTCCGAAATCCTTGATATAACAACTAAAAACTAAGCTGTATGATAATGACAAAGTGTCGCTAGATAGTTGCAGAAAGTAGAGAAGTTGCAGAAAGTAGAGGAAATACAGAAACACTTTTTCTCAACGTGTGAAGTTTGTATCGGACACGCAAAAGAGATTGCTGAATGCAGGATACCAATTACGTTTGTAGTACGTTGTGTTTTCGTAACGGACACCAGCGATCGAGATTCTCAGCGTTGCATCACATGAGACGCGTCGGGGTATCATGCATTTTGTCCAGGCATATATGCCTGCACACAATGCATGGAACCAGTACCTGTGTGCGTGTATATATACATGTACTACGTGTACACGTGTACATAATACGAGCGCGGGCTCTCCTGGAATTTTCGCGCGCTTTAGCCCGCAACAGGATGCGGGGAAGATTTATTGCCCAGCTAACCGCAAACTGATCCCGAGCTCGGGATCGAACCCTCCGCCATCACGAGACCAAAATCTCGGGGTCTGATCCGGGGGCCAGTTTGGTTCCGAGAGCGTTTACACCTATTTGTGATCCGGGGCTGATCCCGAGCTCGGTGTTCGATCCCGAGCTCGGGATCAAGTGTAAACACGGTCTTAGGTGTTGCTGCACTAGTGCCAGATTGGTCAATTAAATCTACTACACTGTGGGCACCGCCCCAAGGACACTCAAATCACCAAAACTGTATTCGGGTAGCGTTTACATTACAAGCGACCTTGACGATTGCAGGGTTCAACCCCGCAATTGCAGGGTTCAACCCTACCCCAAAGGTGACTTGAAAAAGGCGAATCAGACCCGGGTCTGATCCGCCTTTTCAATTAACCTTTTGCATTTACACTTAGTGCCTACCCAGCTTCAACTCCCCTTTTTGGAAATTGCAAAGTTCGATTCGGCAAAGGCGAATCGAGTGTAAACGGGCTAAATCTGTTTTCATTACTGGAGAGACTTTTTCACCAGGATCATATCTCTGTGCAATGCCAGTTTTCTTCTCTCAAAACAAAAGAAATATCTTAAGACAGATCTAAGAAGATAACTTAAGCAACAAATAGTGCAACAACATACCTTTCTAAAAAGCCTGTGTACAAATTTCCTATTTAACGTATGTAACATACATGTTGGACACATACTTTGTGCCCTTTTTTGGTGTCCTTGTTATACATACGATGAATGACATTGTACAGAGATATAATCCTGGAGGAAAAGGTCTCTCCACTCTCCAGTATTGAAAACAGACATATATACATGTAAACAGGTTTTACCGGATTTAAGTTCTGCCTCACTAGATTTCTAAATGTCAGAACCCATATTCATGATTACTCATGTGCTCTGATTTCTATAGAATATATCAGTTGACTATTCCTTTGCCCTTTCAC